>CM076106.1:14215000-14947868 GCA_038048805.1 Hipparchia sbordonii
CGCTGTTATTAGACCAACTGTGGAGGAAAAAGACAACGTTTTACATGCTGTAAGACACATTTATTGAGAATCAAAAAGCATCACAAGGCTACTTTGATAATATTATAAAAGTAAAAATTCTTTTTACAAAATCGATTTTAAACGCCACTACAAAGTATTGTGACTTCATCACTTACCATCAGGTGAGATCGTAGTCAAGGACTATCAAGTATTATATATTTTCTATTAATTAATTATAATTATTCAATAAAAAAAGTGTGTTTGTTTGTTGGTTGGTTTGTCCTTTAGTCGTGTAGCTACGAAGCAATGGATCGATTTTATGTGTGGATATAGTAACCCACAGGGTTGTCGAACCCTGTGGGAGTTTTAAAGAACCCAACCCACGTATAATAAGCGGTTTTGGTTCATCTAAGAATACTCACGTAAGACTAGCACGATGTACCCGGCTATCATAGGCTCGCAGTTCTCAACCAGCAGCGAGCCGATCAGCTGGACGCTCACGAAGCCGAACCCACGCGCCACCACCACGGACAGACATGTCGCCATGCCTCTGGAATAAGAAAATGTTATGAAATAAACGTAACAATTATTTTCACAAAACTGACTTCAAACGCCACTACAAAGTATAATAAAGCCACTTAGGCCTATAAAATGAAGAGTTCCCTCGATTTCTCCAGGATCCCATCATCATATCCTCATTTGATGACTATGGGGCCTAAATTTTTTCTTTTTGACACCTGGACCGATTTAGAAAATTCTTTTTTTTTTTTTTTTGAAAGAGTATACTTCCCAGGTGGACCCGTTGTCATCAGGTCAGAATCTGATGATGGTATACTGGAGAAATCGGAGAACTCTTCAAGTATAATTGATATACTTTGTAGTGACCTAGTAGTGGCGTTTGAAATCGGTTTTGTAAAAAGAATTTTTACGTTTATATTATGTACTTTACTTACCTCAAATAAGTCGGATTCAGTTCAACCAAATAGCTGTTGATATTGCCCAGTATGAGCGCCACGTACGGGAACACGTAAAACATCAGCATACTCAGCATCGGCACTCTTATGAACATGAGGATAACGCCGCACGTGATGCAGACAGTGAACACCAGTAGTGTTGTCTTCTTCTTTCCAAGGGGACCGACTAGGAACGTGAGCAGGAGGTTGAGTGTTCCGCAGAGGCCGGAGTAGACCATGACAGCGTATAGTGTAAGCGGCTTGATGACGTAATCGCAGTCCTTGTATACGCTGGATGTCTGAAAATTGTCATAACTGTTTTTCTCTGCGGTGCGAGAGGGGTAACGGACTTTACATTCATATTACCCCTCGGTAAACCAATAGTAAACCATCGACCACCAGATTTTAGTAACAAGAAATAGATTGCTAACTCGTCGTATATAAATCAGTCTTGCTGAATGATTCTAGATGGCGTTACTAGGATCACAATTCAATTTTTTTTGAAATCGACAAAACTTTATTACTTTCTTCTTGTTCTTCTTCTTTGCCAACCAATAGACGTCTGAAGGACTCTTGCATGGCCTTCCACAGGCCTCGATCTTACGCCGCCTAAATCCGGCTCCCTGCGACTCTTTTGATGTCGTCGGTCCAAATATTGCTTTGGTTCATTGTGTTCATTTATTTGTAGGATCAAAATACTAATCATAGCAAAATAGCTAATTTTTAAGAATGTGAGCTTAGAGCATTAAATGCTCAAAAAATAAACGCGTACATAGTTAGAATATCTTGATTTGTGTTTCGCAGCGATTATGGAAGACGTGAGAACCTCACAAAACGTCTTGTCCGAGGTATCTTCGCCATTGAAGTATGCATTGGTCATTGTTGGCACCCACATGGTGAAACCAGTTGACCTGAAAACATCCAATCATTTTAGCTATCTTATTTATCTTTTGCCCACTTTTGGCCCGCGACTTATTTCGCGTGGAGGTAGGTTTATAAAAACTTTAAATACCACGGGAAACCTGGATAAAAAGTAGCCTATGTTACTCTCCAGGTCCTAGTCCTTTACTAAGTATAATAAATAATTAATTAATATAAAAATTACGTAGGCAATTTAATAATCTCACGTCATGTAAGCACACAGCAGGATGAAGTACAGCATGAGAGAGTGCTTGAGGAGTGGCGGCTTGAACAGCGGCGCCGTCTGGTTCCACATGTGGCGCAGGAGTGACGAGTTGGTTGGTTGATTGGCTTTCACTTCCGATCTTTCGAGGCTAAGAGTTCGGACCTGAAGTTCAAATAAAAATTCATTTATTTATTAGCTAGATGATGCCCGCGACTCCGCGTGGATTAAGGTTTTTTGATTCCCGCGGGAATTTTCCGGGGATAATCCGGGATAAAAAGTAGCCTACGTGATTTTCCATGGTATAAATATATTTCTCTTTTAAACAGCCAAATCCGTCCAGTGTCCACACACGCACGCGCGTGCGTACGAAAGTGCAGTGCCTGGGAACCTCAAAGCCCCCGAAAAGACCGAACATTAGACCAATAGGCATCACTAAGGTGAAGTACCTAGTAGCATAGAGCATATATACGCATTCTTGCTACGCCATAAATGCTGGAAAAGAAAGAGTCCGTGATCCTTCCACGTATTCGAGTAGGTTCTAGAGTATCGTTACGGGAAGAGTTAATAAGAATTTTCTAGGCAAGTGCGCTCCGAGCCAGGCCTTATCAGACCTCATGATTAGGTTTGTGATGAAGGTCATCAAGAATGTGACCTCAAATCATGTATATAGTCATTTTAGGAACTTACTGGGTACTTATCACAATCCAATCCAGTATTGGAATGGTACATTTTCTTCAACACCTCCAAAGCTCGATGTTCCAGACCCTTGCTGAGGAGGAACTTAGGGCTTTCCTCCAGCAACACCATGCCGATGATTCCCATTACCCCAGGAATACATAGGATCTGCATCAGCAACCTCCAGGGACGGTATTCCATGGCCAACCAGGGTACGTGGATGTGGAATTTAAGGGTGAAGACTGGTAGAGCTGGTACTGTGATAAAGGAATTATCTTTTTTTAATTATACGACTTAAAAATTTTAAAAACAAAATATTTTTTTGCCGCTCAACAATGTTGCTTGCAGCGCAGAGAGATTTATCTTACGAAGATAGGTACGGGCGTTTTACTTGTGGTTACGTCGTGTACATGCACATTGCGTAAGTGTGCGTGCTTGTCAGGAGCCTAGATGAGAGCAGTCAGGCGCGAGCAAGCTCTCGCTCACACAGATACGACACACACACAACCATAAGCCACAAGCCCTCGTGAAATGCAAGAACTATACACAGGAAGAGTTTCTCGACGAAATATAGTTTGCGATTATCCTATGGGAAAACTTTATATACCTACAATTTTCACCCACGATTTTACATTACATTATTATAGATTACATATTTCATCCTATTTTTCGCTCTCCTGTAAAATTAAGAAAATGCAAAAACGTTCATCTGGCTCTTACACCGCGAATTCTTAACAATCATTTAATTTTATGTAACTTCCCATTATTGTCTCTCAATGGAGCAATATGATTCCGTTAGACATGTTCGTCATGTTCAGAGAAGTATTGAATTGTCGGCACGAAAACCACAACAACCTTTTGTTTCACTTTCAATGATGTTAGTTTTGAAGAACGCAGTTTCTAAATGAATGAAAGTTAAGCATGAATAAAAATGCCACCTTTTTATAGCATTCTTGATTGCGGAAAAGGATCTGGATGGTTTTTATTAGAATCTCTAAATCCAAATGATACATTTTTCCGCAGAGAGCATTATGAAACGATGGATGGAATTATGGATTTTGCCTGTTTTTTTTTTTCGGATAAGTAGTTAAATTTTGATACTGTTATAGAAATCAAATCTGTATCTGAAGATTTACCACTTACGGATTTACGCTCTTAAGGCTGTAAGTAACAACAAAATAAAGCAAATTTAACATCGCATTTGGCGCTGATCAATGTAAACTTACAACAGATAAAAAGCTGCCCCACCATGGTGGCGCTAGCCATTAGGAACATGAACCGGCTGCGATGCTGCCGCGGCACCGTCTCCCCGAGTAAAACGAAAGCAGCAGCGTTTGCCGACGAAGAACTGAAATTAAAATGAAAAAAAAAAAAAAACATCATTGTAGGTGTTGTAACAATTTTAATTAAACCCATGCCTCTAATCGGTCTACATGTCATCTTGCCGGAATGCCAATTCACTTGATGGCACGTCATTAATGGTAACTAGCCACGACCAAAGCCTCCGATCAAAAAAATGTGTGCTGAGACTTGCGTGATTTGCGCACAAAAAAATAAACAGATAACAGGGGATTTAAAAGAGACTTACAATCCAGCGGACAGGAACTTGAGTAAGCAGAGAGCAGTGAAGTTGGGAGCGATGCTGGTCAGCAAAGTGAAGAGTAGGCCGACAGGCATTGCGATGATCATGGTCTTCCGTCGGCCCAGCGTGTCGGCGCATAGGCCCCAGGCATACGACGATACCATGACACCTGAGGATAACCAACACTATCCTTACTTCCGTCAGAGTAGAATAGAATAGAAAAAAAAGTTTTCTATTTAAATAAACTTGCCAAAATGCTTTCGAATCTTCAAGTGACTTTACCACATGAACCGAGAAGAACCAGCAAAGAACTCGTTTAACGGCAAAGCTTGCAAGCATGAAGCTTCCCTGCAAGGATAAGCTCAACCATATTTTCCACTTTAGGATAATGGCGGATTTACAGGCAGGCTGAGTAGGCTAGAGGCGGCAGATTTTAAGGGTGGCAAAGGAAGCCACAAATTTTTACAAGTCAGGTAAATTCTACAATTTGCGTAGTCGCGTTTGGTTGCGACTTGCGGCGCGGGAACGAGTGCCATTACCGACATGCGAAACATTTGGATATAGCTGCTCTATGTACACCAGCGACAAATAATTCGGGTGAGAGAAGCTTCTCTTGCTTACAATTTTTCTTCAAATTAGATAAATAAGAATTCGTCGCTTGCTGGTCATCATGGACTTCATCTCCAGCATGATCGCTGGTGTAGGGCAAAGTAGTTCCTCTCTAGTATTTCCTATAGCTTAAGATATACGATACGAACCTACCAACGGTATGGCAGACAGAATCCCCTGATCGTTGGTCGATAAGTTCAAGTCACAGGATACGCTGGGCAGCAGCACTGAGAAGCCGAAGATATCTATGTACATCTCCAAGATGAGCAGGCAGCAGGCTGACAGCATTCCGTAGTTGTATTTGCCGAAGCCTGAAAATAGTTTTCGAGTTTTAAGCCTAATCGTGCTAGGGTTTGTTCGGGGTTTCACTCACACGTCTCGAGACTTTCGTACGTTTTAAGAAATTAAATATCACTTGGTTTATTGGTGAAACAGAACATCGTGGGAGATCTGAATGCTGATCCATAATAAATATACTCAAATGCGTGTGAAGTCTACTCTGCAGGAATCCGGTGGACTTGAATCTTTCTCTTTGAGAGAAGTTCAGTTTGTAGTAGGCAAATTCAAATTCAAAATTTATTTATTTCATGTAGGCTACCTTGGGCCAGAAACCATTACAGTAGTTTAAAAAAAATTATAGACCAATGGCACCCTTTGAAGCAACGCAGTTTATCTGATTTTGTTCTTATTCTATTCGCAGACTGCCATCAAATGGAGAGTGCAAAACCTAAATACCATGTATCAAAAGAGAAATTCATTTCTTTAAGGATAGATAGGTATTCATTAAATGTCCCATACTAGTACTACATATGAGATTTTCTACTGATATGTTGGTGGTGTCTCCTTCCAACATTGATCGATATTAACTAGTGGGCTCTCGCATTAATGGAAGTCAATCAATCGTAAGTATTCAATACTGTAAAGGACGTACTCAGGAAATTGAGTCGCTTCAGAAACTACGATTGTATTATTTTGCTACTACAAGAACATAACTCATGTATTGACATTTATGTATTCATCGTGCTATCTATTAATGATTTCTTCTATGGGCCTCGGTGTTCCCTGTAATCAATGATATCTCTACTAATAATACTTCTGTTTATGCCACGAATATACTTTTTGGTTTAAAGTAATTGATTCATTATATTATTGATCTTGATTATTAACTAGCTGTGCCCGCGACTTCGTTCGCGTGGAATAGTGACTTTTCGGGGCGCGGCTCTCGGACGCTCAGGCGCGAGGCGTGTAGTACGTACTCTGTACGTTAAAAATGTTCGCCGTGATTCTTTAAATTGACATAACTTTTTTATTTATGAATCGATTGACATGAAATAAACACTAAATGTTAAGTGAAGCTTACTACAATATATTAGTGAAAACCGTATCTAAATCGAATAAGCCGTTTCTGATATTAGCGTGCACAAACACACAGACAAACAGACAAACAGACAAACAGACAAACAGACAAAAAAAAAATTAATTACAATTTCGGGTTCGGCATCGATATAATAACAACCCCTGCTACTTTTTTTTTAATATATTTCCATTGTACAGACACCACTTTTCTACAATTTTATTATATGTATAGATTTATTGACTGAAGAAATTTTAGATTTTGGGGAATATTACTCAAGTCCCTTATGAGTAATATTTTTTATTTTTATAAATAAAAAAGTATATTTCGAATAATATAAGAGTGTGTGTATGTTTGTTACTCCGTCACGCCACAACGAATAAACCGATTTGGTTGAATGGAATGGAGATAGCTTACACCCAGGATTAACACATAGGCTACATTTTATCCCAGAAAATTAAAGAGTTCCCACGGGAATCAAACACCCTAATCCTCGCAGACGAAGTCGCGGCCATCATCTAGTATTGTATAAAATACAACGCCGTTCAATCGGTGGAACATCCTTACGCAAGAGTCATTCTGGCAAAAACTCCAAAAAATTTTTAATTAGTTTTTCTCGTTACATAGGTTAAAATTTTTGATTAACGAAGTAAAAAATTGATAGCATGACTTGTGTTGCGTAAATCTCCTAAATACTCGTACTTTCTATGAGGTCCTGGCACTTAACACCTAAACTAAAAACAAATTAAAACAAAAACTCACCACTTATATCTAAAGCGTCCTCGAAACAACATTTTTCTAAGGCAGCTACCTCCATTTTTTAGCCAACTACTTAAACTTTGTCAATTTTAGTTGATTTTACCTATATAACATTCGCGCGTGCATTCTCTTCCGCGTACAATGCATTTGTAAGGGAATGGCGTGTCATTGTGAATTAGTAAATATTAAATTCTATCAAGAAAGTTCTTCAGAGTAGCAGAACCAGAGTAACCGACATAGCTCATCAAAATATAAAATTCATAATTATTAGGTATTTCTAAAATTAAAATTATTAATAAGAATTATTTCTAAGATTAATAACTAAAACTAATATAAACCTAAAACCTCGTCGATATCACCGCAGCGCGGCATAGTGCCCAAGATGCTGGCAGCATTGCCCCTCTGAATGGCCAAGGTAGCTGCCAGCTCTTGGATACCCGGTGGACTCGATGACCTTTTTACATAGCTCTTCAAAAAGAGCTCGAGCCCCCGGACCCCACGGCCCTAAGGGTTAATTAAGGCCATCATTATTTATTCCATAATTAAAGGCCAAGCTGCGGCTCTTCTGGGAAGTTAAGGCTGAAATTTATAGACTGCACTCTCGCTTAGCTTAGACTCAAGACAGAGATAAAACGAGACAGATTTATTTGAGGGCATATTTGTGTCTCGTTTTAACCTCTATCTTGAGTCTGAGCTGTGTCGGGAAACTCTATAGATCTCAGCATAAGACTCTATCTCCGGTTAGGAAAGAAAGTGTTGAGAAGAACCTAAGCAATTGCACTGTTTAACCCCCGACGAAGAAAGATGGGAGTTATAAGTTTGACGTGTGTATCTGTGTGTCTGTCTGTTCCCTCGCAGCTCACTATCGAGTGGTCCGATTTTGATGTTGTTTTCTCTGTTTGAAAGCTCGCGAGATCGAGCTGGATCTTGGATATAATTTGTAAAGATGTGAAGACGTTTAAGATCACCAGCTTATGATTAAAGGCAAGTGTTTTACACACTTTCACTGGTGTTTTTTGCTACAACATTGAATTTTATTTAATAGGGCAAGAGGCTAATCCTTACTAATATTATAAATGGGAATGTGTGTTTGTTTGTTTGTTGGTTTGTCCTTCAATCACGCTGCAACCGAGCTACCGATCGACGTGATTTTTGCATGATTATAGTTGGGAAAATGGAGAATGACATAGGCTGTTTTTTATCCCGGAAAATTAAAAAGTTCCCTCGGGGTTTTAATGTCCCTCGGGGTGGATGAAGTCGCAGGCATCAGCTAGTTAGAGACACCTAATTGCAACCGTGACACGCTAGCAATCATTATTAGACAATCGCGCAGTTAATCAAAGCTTGGTAGCGAAGGGGCGAGCTTGCTCAATGGCAGCGTGACTTTCTTGATGGCGCGAACTTTCCGCTGGAGGCAAAAAGAAAATCAATAGAAACAAAACGCCTATATTTCCATGACGCCCTAGTACAGTCGAATGTTTGGGAACTTGTTGCAAAGAACTTCGGAAGGAATTTGCAGTGGCATTTTGTAAGGAATTTGAAAGGAATCCACCCCTTAGTAAATGAACGTAGTTTCAGAATCGTTCTTAACAAAGTAAATAAAGGCAAAATTTTGTATGTGGGTGTATGTGTATGTTTGTTACTCCTTCAAGCCACAACGAATGAACCAATTTGGCTGAAAGAAATGGAGATAGCTCATACAGTGGATTAACACATATACTACATTTTATCCCGGAAAATTAAAAAGTTCCCGCGGGAATCAAAACTCTTTAATCCACCTCGAAGAAGTTTCTAATAATATACTGTTTCTAATAATATACTATCAAACGTACATACAATACGATATCATCTTGCGGTTGAGTTCCTGAAGATTTTCGTTTTGAAAGGCCCTCCCTCATGGAAACGGGTGACAGAGGGGGAATTTCCGCATTACATCCGGAAAATCCCCCAACAACCCTGACAAACAAGTTTTCTCCATATCCGCCTTACCAGGGTATCATATAGAGTAAGAAAATGTATTTCAGTGACACAAGATGTATGAATCGGCTGAATAAGTGAAAAAGATAAAGAAAGGTAATCAAAGAGTTTTATTTGATCCAAAAATTGACGTTGTGGCAATCCCTTACTTCCACTACAAATAATATGTATGTATTAGAGATCTAACATTTGATTTTTAGGGTTATTTTGAGTACCTCCCCAACACGTAAAAGGGGATGATATTTTTTTTACTTGTCTATCCCATTGTGTGGAGACGCGGCAGTATGTATTATGGAAAATTGTATGTTGAGTTTTTACTATTAATATATAAGTAGGCGCATTATTATTTGGTGATGTTATTTTAAAATGCAATAAAAACATTTGGTGAACAATTACATTTGCACACCCTTCTAAGTACAAGCACTACGGGTGGCCATTTATTAGGAATTTACAGTGAACGATACGATTTGAATATTAAAAAGGTAATCCTGTTATGATTTATTTGTATTATAGGTTACAGTTTCTCTTCTCGAGATGGAACATAGCAAATGTAATGGCCGTAATAATGGCATATGTAAAAACTTAATACAAAACCTTAAGTTATTTGTCGCCTCCATATATTTTTACGCCAGCGTATTAACCGTTCGGGGTGCGGAAAATCAATATTCCGACGCATGCGTAGAAAATATTGTAACCATCTGTTGCTTAGCTTCAGCTCCTAAAAACTATGCTTTCCTGGTAACGCCGCCCACAAGTCAGAAATTTTCCTGCCCTCCTCCAGGTTTTCCCGGAAGCGAAGACCTTAAGCTTCCGGCTTCTAGGGCGGGGAAGATTTTCCATTTTCCGCCCAAACTCAACGATGAAGATAATATAGGTATTTTTCCAAGTTAAAGCAAATAGTAAAGTAATAGTACATTGTTCTACAAGGGCTGAAAGTGGCCGATTACATACGAGGGTGTCATTTGAGGCACGAGGCGAAGCCGAGGGCCGCGATACACCCGAGTTAGGAATCGCACTTTCTCCCGAGTGATACATAGTGCTTTATACTACACCTACGAGGAAAATAATAGACATATTATTTAATTGAAATTTATATTGAAATTCATAAACCAACCAACCAATACCTTTTTTGGTTTGGTGTAGAAGCCAATAAGGGGTATGGGTTGAATTTACACTGCTATACCCCTTCCAAGTTAGCCCGCTACCATCTTAGACTGCATCGTCACTTACCATCAGGTGAGATCGCAGTCAAAGGCTATCTTGTCATAGAATAAAAAAAAAATACAATTATTAAAACTTAGGGTGATATTTTTGATCGGCAAATTACCTCATAGTTTTTGATTCTGGCGGCGTCATCAAAATATCTTCACTGTCGCTACTAGACATTTTGCGTTTTAAGTAACTTTATAAATTGAAAATTTAGATAAAACAAAGGAAAGCGAATCGCGCGAATTTTTTTTTTAATTTTTCAAATAATGTGTAAAAATAAATAGTGTACTCACTAAAGAAAATGCAAGCGGCTAGCAACAATTTGTTTTTTTAACAACAATTTGAATGTGTAAATAACCTTAGACCATAGATAAGTAGACCTAAACAAAGAAATGAAATTATTATATTTACTTAAATAAACTATTATTTAGTTATTAATTAGTTAATATTACTATTTTTATAGTTTTAGTTCGTTATTTATTAGATATTTACCTACTACTTTGAAAATAATAAGTCTATTTGTCGAAAAAGGTCGAAATAGATTTCATTGTTTTTCAAGTTATTACTGAACTGACTTGACCAAAAATTAAAAAAAAAACAGCACGTTAGTAATGGATTTTCATACAGTTTTCAGCCCGCTGAAGCAGGTAAGTAATGAAATTTCATACATTTTGACAGCCCGCAGATTTGTTTCCACGTAATGACGTATTTTCTTTCTCGCTCTTTTGCGATTTGACACAAATCAGAACGTACTTTCCGAGCAGGTGTAGTATAAAATTTTATTTGTCTGCGCATCTTCCAGCGCAGGAATTTCGAATCAACAGGTGCGAAGACATTGTAGCTCTACCAGGGTCGATCCATTGGAACTACACGTAAACGCTCAGTTTGACAGTAGCCTAAGCACGAACATTTTAACTTTCGAATAGTAAAGGTGAAGTAACGTCAGCAAGTAATTTTGTATGAAAATAACAGGAGCGCTCAAGTCATTTTCATACATTAACTTCACCTTTACTATTCGAAAGTTGAAATGTTTGTGCTTAGGCTACAGTTTGAAACTCTCTATCATCGTTACTACGATTACAAGGAAGCATAAAGGCAATGGATTGATTTTTGATGTTTTCGTAACTAGTTTATTTTCAGTTCATCGCAATTCGTATGTTTCAATTTTCAGCCTCTTTGCTGATCATTTTCCATAGGGAAATATGTAGAGAAGATAGACTCTTTTTTAAGATCCGTAAATTTATGTAGTTTAGAGCATGTGTACACTGTACAACCGAATTAGCACCACTGTCTCTGGAACTAAGAAGATGATTAATAAAATGAAACAAACTTAAATTCATAATTTTATTTTTACCCAGTTCATATTTTTTTTTTTTTCAAAAAATTTGGGCTACAATTAGACAAAGGATTTCATGGCAAGAATAGTTATTATAAAAGTATATAAAAAGTTATAGTAAATTTATAATGTTAAAAAATATTAACTATCACAGTCAGTGGAAATTCATAACTTCGCGTAATAAGTAATCATTAAAATTAAGTAAGTAGTATATTTTTCAATTACAAAATTTTATATCTATTCGAATGTCCATCTAGAAATTTTTCTATCTATGTTGATTAAATTAAATAAATACTTAGCTCTTATTGTATTTTTGCCTATTTAAATTCACTTAAAATATATTCAACTTCAGTTTAGTGCGCCTATTTACTAGAGCTACAAGAACTGCTCACAAAGCATTTTTCGCAGCCTCTATGCACAATAACCAGAAACACCCGACAAGCGCCGGAAACTGACCAAATATTTTTTAAATACATAATATATAGACTAGCGCTTGGCTGTGATCACCCCTGATGTAAGTGAAGACGCAGACTAAGATAGAGCGCGCTTGCCTAGAAATTGTCTATTCACTCTTGATTTGAAGGTACTCATATTTTACTATCTGGAAAAACGGAAGCCGTAAGGGCGGGAGGTAGCGAAGCGCTTAGTGCGCGTCCTTGGGATTTCAACCAGGTAGGGGTGCAGATCTATTCTGTGACTTGCGTTTCGATGGTAGAATGGTGATAGTGGAATCAAGTTGAAAAGTTCTTAAGCACACTCTCCGAAATATATTCTGTAGGTAGATATCCGACATAAAAGTGCTAATTCTGTGTTCATGCAGGCTCGTGGGTTTGATACTGAGTGGCTTCAGTCTTATGTTTCTCGATGGGGCCGTTGTTTTTGCCTGGCAGAGTGAGACAGCATAATGAACACACTGGAACAAGAAAGAGAAGAAACATTATTATGTTCGTTGTTATGTTTGCTATTATAATCATCATTCGGAGTTGAAAATTTTCAAGGAGTAAACATTCAAAGTAAGAAACATACGGTGAACATGCTACGACAATAAAGTCGTAGCATGTACGACAATAAAGTCGCATTGTGTAAAACTAAGTGACTATGAGTAATTTCAGACCAAGTTAACTCAGTTCGGCTTAGTTTCAAGAGCCAAGAACCTTGAAGTTAATAAAGAAATATGTATCTAATCTTCAGGTAATGAAAGTTTTACCTATTATGATAGAACCGAATAAGTAGAAGCTCGCTCCACAGTTGATTGTCAAAAACAAGCCGATGAGATTGGAACCAGCCATAGATCCCACTCGACCCATCATCATTGATAAGCATACTGCCATTGCCCTGTGGAAGAAACACATAATTTGGATAATGTACTGAATGATACTAATTCATCTCAAAGGGTCAAAGGATAGTACGCGACAGTCAGCAGATCACGTCTACGTGAATTTGATAGCCGATTTAACGCCTAGGTTAATAAAATCTATAACAGTCAAGCCTTCACGAGGTCACCATTCCACTCTAACGTCTAAATTACTCGTAGGATTCTTCGAACCATGCTCCTCAACCGCTGCAGTTTCAGAGTCTCAATACATTGGAACTATGATGGTGATTCTGGCTGTTCCTGATCTTTCATTTTCGATCTCCTGGTTTCTAATGATTCTAGCCCTAAACTTAAACTCTACCAAGAAAATCTCACCTATATTTAGTAGGGAACAGTTCCACCGTAACGGCATTCATGAGCCCGATGCACGCGCCGCACATTTGGAAGATGGCAAACAATCCGACCGCCAGCTGCTGGCTCACGGCGTGGTGCGCCCCGATCCCACACAGCCCAGTGCTGGCCAACAAGATCACAAGGATCAGCTTCTTGCCCACGAAGTCCACCAAGAAGCCCACGATTATGTACATGGAGCAGAACACGAGCCCAATGTAGATCGACATCTCAAAGGTCGCAGTATTCATGGTGTCATCGCACTTGATCTGTGGAAGAATCAGAAAAGATTCAGTAATTCCAAGTCGTATTTAATTTCATTTGCGAATTTGGGTAATATACAGGAAATTGAAATTGAAAAAATTGTATATCCACGCCATTTCTGCACCACTAACTATAACTTCTGTATACCTACAGTTTTTTAACTATTTTAAATTCTTGGTAGGTACCTGTGTCCCATTGATAGCTTTAGCCTGGTTGGCCTCAATCACGGCACATATCCTGGTCTCAACTCCGTCGTGGTTGGCGAGAGAGTTCAGAATGGTTGGAATCCAAATGTAGAATCCATTTGTCCTGAAATACAATATGGAACATGAAATTGGGAGTCTATAAATCCAACATGACATAGAAGTTTCGTTCGAGTATGATATGACAACGTCCCAGCATGAGTGAGAGGTTCCAGGTTCGATTTCCGATCCGGGTTTGATTCTGGTACGATGTTCCGCTATTCCCAGTACAAAGTACTTCCATCTTAGATGACAAAAGCTACTACCAGATATAATCGCAGTCAAGGGCAACTTAGTCCTGATCGTGAAGTATCTTGAAATACCTGATAGAAATGACGCTTTATGTCTTGTCACGCTGACCAGACAATGCGTTGTTACGTTGCATCTTCGTTCGTTTCGCTTTTTGTGTTCCCCATCCCAGCCTCTGCTAAGAAGCTTCTTTTAAAAAGTAGGACAAGTATCAGGAACTTACGTGGCAAATATTCCGAATTGTACAAAGCAGGTGAGACAAGTCCAAGGCAGTAAGGGCGAGCGGAACAGTGGGGCGGTCTGTTCGCGCATCGATGTGAGGATCGCTGCCAGGCCTTTGCTTTCCTTGGACTTTGTGCTGTAGACTTCCGATACTAAGGTTTTTACCTGGAAATTATTGGAAAAGGTTGAAAACCTGCTAAAACAACATGATAACTCACGTCACAGAACTATAAATGTGAAGAGAATGAATGCAAAGAAAAAAGCTAAACTTTCTTGTTAACCAAGAAAGCTATTTCTCAAGCTGTTAATCAAGAAAGCTCTGCTTTCTTGGTTAACCAAGAAAAGAAGAAGAAGCAAATACAAAGTCCATTGCCAGATATTTATAGGTCTCTTGCAAGTATCACCACAGAACACTGTCATGAGTCGCTTGTATCCAGAGGCTGCCAATGACTTGCTTGTCCACCCACGTAGCGGGTAAACGCAGTGTTGAGAACAATACTACTTGTAAAATAAAATTATAAAGGTGAAAGTTTGTATGTGTAACAAACATACACAACGTTTGTTACTCATTCACGTCACAACGAACCGATTTGGCTAAAATTTGGAACGGAGAACCACTCACCAAAGATTATGGCTAAATCTTATCCCAGAAAATGAAAAAATTCCCGCAGGATTCATAAACACCTTAAACCACGCGGACGAAGACGCGGGCATCATCTAGTAAGAAATAAGAAAAGTACTTACTGGATAAGTGTCCTCAGACAATCTCCCGTTGACAGCGTAAATCTTCCTCAGCACGGCCAAACACTCCTCAGATTTTCCCGAAGCGTTGAGGAACTTGGGACTCTCCGGGGCGATGATGAGGAACAGCGTGCCCAAAACGAAAGGAAGACTACAAGCGACTACCAACAGTCTCCAGGGCCGGTAGTCGATACCCAGGAAAGGTACGGGGAGGGAAAACTCCAGGGGCAGAATGAGCCAGGATACAGCTGAAAAAAAACCGTTCTTTTATATTTTGAATTTGAATTTTTATTATCTTCAAGAAAGATTTTTCTGTTGCGATCTCTCTCGATGAAAAGATGTAATCTAAAATAGATAAAAGGAAAGAAGTATCTTACTGAACCATACCTCAATTAAACCAAAATTAAACTACGAATAGGACTCATAGAAAATGGATCTTCCAAAAAAACTACTTAGGTACTACATTCACGTTCCTGGAATTCAGGTTTTTTTATATGATAGATAGATACCCTCGCAATTTTGCTCTGGTTACGTTACTCTTATATATAGTTTTAGTTTCCGCTTTTTAAAATAGGAGCTGAGCAATGCTAGTGAGCAAAGAATCTTACCTAATTTTGCTTAATCTTGTTAACTCTTCTTCTCTTAACTTCTACTCTTTCACTTATACGGAGGTAGATGTATTGTATCATATGTAATTATGAAATTAAGATAAGAATTATATCCTTATTTTTATGGTTGCAAGTTGCAACTTATGATGTTTATTACATAATTTGATGTGATTGATATAACATACCAGCGTAATTAAACTATGATTAATACTAGAATTTGCACGTGCATTGGCATACAATCAGCGTACTTATACAAGAATAATATGTTATGTACTAGAAAATGGGCTCACTGAGCAATTAATTCCCCTGCATATTAACGATATGATTATTATATCAGTAAATCTTGTTAAGGTATTATTTAAGGAAAAACCCCAACTATAACATCGTACCTGTATTAGTTGGCTTGGCACAGCTTCGTAGTTACATAGGTGTAAGCTTAGTCGAAGAAACCTTCCCGTAAAATGTATAATTATAAAATCAAATACCTAATTAATAAAATAAGGTATCATAGGTTGGCTTACGAAAACTTCAACTATTTTGTATTAGCAGACGCAAAATCCTACTAATATTATAAATGCGAAAGTTTGGATGTAAGTATGGATGGGTGCATGGATATGTGTTTGTTACTCAATCACGTCGCAACTTCTAAACCAATTTGGCTGTTTGGGACTGAGCTAGAATATAGTCTGGAAAAAGAGATATAGGCTACTTTTTATCCTGTAAATAAGAGAGTTCCCGCGGGAATTAAAAAAAACCTCAATCCACGCGTACGAAATCGCGAGCATCAGCTAGTACAAAATAGTTGAAGCCAATACAATGGAAGATATAAATAAAATCTTGCAAATCAAGTTTTGCTTTTATAAGAAATCCTATGTATTCTAAGAATAGTTGAGGTCCTAGCACAAACCTGCTGCCTACAAAAAGTAAAGCGTAAATACCTGGCAGTACAACAGTCCCGATTCCTACAAAGGAAGAGCCGAAGGCCACCATCTTGTCGCGATGCCTCAGGTTGGTGAACTCCCCTAGGTAGGTGTATACCACCGCCGATGACCCCGACATACTGCAAAGAGGTTTAATAATTTCATTTTTCTAATGGTTCTTTTGAAAACATAGATAGATAGGAAGAAGGTGGCTTGATCCAGTCGTAAATTATTTTTGAAACATCTAGTACGAAAATTCTTTGCTGTCTTTACTGTCTATTTTTATTATTGCGATGATTGCGTCTTAAAAATTACCCGAGTTCAACATTGAGCCTTTAAAGATATTTTTTATTCCATGAAAATGACTTACAAAACCGCAGAGCAGAAGGCCAGTATACCAAAGGAGATCATGTCGGGCGCGAGGCTCGCCAGCACGGAGAAGCCCACAGAGATCATCATGGAGAACAGCATCACGAAGCGGCGCCCGCGCGTATCAGCCAGCCAGCCCCAAAAGTACGATGTTAGGATTATAGCTGGAAACAAAATGTTCAAGATAATACTAAAATAAAAGCTAATATTTTGCTGCAATCCTAGGTGGATTACAAAAAAATATTACCCAGAAAAAATTTGAAACTGTCAGCAGTCCCCATGGAATGCTCATGTTTTTTAAACCCAAATAGAAAAAGAGGGGTGACCGGCATCACGTAGCCCATCAGTAGGCTCTGCATGATCACCCCCATCAGGATCAGGCCGCTGAGCAGCATGTGCAGGATGTTGTATATTTAGTTACCCAGGAAAGGAGTAGCAGAGAGCCAGCCCCGCTGCGTGAGCGTGAGGCGCAAGTCGCACTGCGCGGCCGGCATCACGTAGCCCATCAGCAGGCTCTACATGATCACTCCCATCAGGATCAGGCCGCTGACCAGCATGTGCAGGATGTTGTATATTTAGTTACCCAGGAAAGGAGTAGCAGAGAGCCAGCCCCGCTGCGTGAGCGTGAGGCGCAGGTCGCACTGCGCGGCCGGCATCACGTAGCCCATCAGCAGGCTCTGCATGATCACGCCCATCAGGATCAGGCCGCTGAGCAGCATGTGCAGAATGTTGTATATTTAGTTACCCAGGAAAGGAGTGGCAGAGAGCCAGCCCCGCTGCGTGAGCGTGAGGCGCAGGTCGCACTGCGCGGCCGGCATCACGTAGCCCATCAGCAAGCTCTGCATGGTGACCCCCATCAGGATCAGGCCGCTGAGCAGCATGTGCAGGATGTTGTATATTTAGTTACCCAGGAAAGGAGTAGCAGAGAGCCAGCCCCGCTGCGTGAGCGTGAGGCGCAGGTCGCACTGCGCGGCCGGCATCACGTAGCCCATCAGCAGGCTCTGCATGATCACGCCCATCAGGATCAGGCCGCTGAGCAGCATGTGCAGGATGTTGTATATTCCGAAACCTGGAAGTGATTATACCAATTTTTAATCGCGCCCTACTAGTTTAATCTATGATTAACACTGATAATGTTTTTTTTTTCAAAATGCACCAAGTTACCTAATTATATTGACAATGTGAACCTAATGTCAGCGCGCTAAGCCACTCTTCGAGCATTTAAAGCCTACCTACTACGCCAAAAACCTTCCTACTTGGGAAGTTTTTGGCGTATTTATAACAGCATTCGATATTGTCATGTGAGTAGTCATGCTCTCTTTAAACATTTCTGTGGTGGTGTCGTGTGGTGCGGGTTTTTACGTTCCCTCAAATATGGTTGAGCGAAGCAATGGCTGGATCATGCGTCATGCTCATGAACGGTTGCCACCAACGGGAATGGGTCTGCTTTGACTGCCCGTCTTGACATGCGTTGGATTGGTGTACCTACGTATGCATTTTTGCATTTTTGAAGCTTTATTGTGGAAGCACTGTATACATAGCATAGCTTTGTAAAAAAAAAATTTTTTTTTGAAAAGAGCAACTGCTGAGTTTCTTGCCGGCTCTTCTCAGCAGAATCTGCATTCCGAACCGGTGGTAGATTTGTGACTTATCATAAGAGCTACAAGTTAGCCTATATGAAATAAATAAAATTTGAATTTGAATATTATCGGAATAAATAAATTCATTAATTTTAAAATTAACTTACAAAAGAAATAAGAAGTTAGGTAGCTTTAGATACCTATTGTGGAAAATAAAAAATTTTAACTTGCAATACGAGAAATTAATATTCAAAGCAAAACATGATTTATTATTGCCCTTTGTCAGTGTGAATCTGAATAATATGAAGGTATTTAAACAGTATTGCAAAAGAGTCCTTTAAGTCAATTTATTTCTTGGACAGCTAATGAATTAATTATAGGCCTAAGGGGGTTACTACAGCCAAGGATTTGCTGTCGATCTATGTGTTCATTTGTGTGGTAGTTCTGGCTCATCGACAGATACTAGTCAATAAAACGTTGATAGTAAATAAAACAGTTTTTTTGGGTTTTACACGAACTAATAAATAAATAAACGAGTAGATACGCATTTTACTATCTATCTATTTATTTATCTAGGCTTTAAAATTAAGACTGTATCTAATTAATACAGAGAGGTTTAATTCCTGTTGAAACAAAACGTGTTTTGCGATGACTTGTTGGTCTAGTATTATAGAGCTTAAACGCTGTTGACTTTGTGCTTACGTTTGCTATATCAATAAATAATTTCCTTTGGGAAACCCCATTATTGCAGAGTGAATAGGTACGACTTTAGTGAAGCAAAAGCAATTCTTGATCCCTATGAAAAATAGCCGCGAAATTTTCATCACTAAAAAGCCATTGCCGTTCCAATTTAGGACATTCGCTTGTATAATTTACGCATAGGTAGGCTTTTTCCGGGAAATGTCGTACCCACTCCTAACACATGCAAGTTTAATAATTGGACTAGCGAGGTGAATCCTTGCTTGAATAGTGGTGTTTGAAGTCGGTTTTGTAAAAAGTATTTTTACGTTTATATTGTTACTTTGTAGGTAAACCGGTCCCTTCTCCTAAGGTTCTCCTTCGATGTCAATCAAAAGTCAATACAAAACAATCACAAAAATAAAATCAGTTGATAAAAACATAGAGTATTTAAATGCTCAAAAGGTAAAAAATAATTCAAATGAATTTGCTATTGTCGCAAAACAGCAATCTCATGTCAGACTAATTTAAGACCGACAATTGCGTAGGTACAAAACCCAAAATAAGAAGGCAAGTAACTAAGTTAGGTGCCGTTTGAAAAGTTTGACGACCTCCCTGGCGCAGTGGTGAGCGCTGTGGTCTTGTCTACCTAATTGGGAGGTTGGTTCGATTCCCAGCGGAGGCAATTTGGTAATTTATAATTTCTGAATTGACTCTGGTCTGGTTTGGTGGGAGGCTTTGACCGTTGCTAGTTATTACCCTACCGTCAAAGACGTGCCGCCAAGCGATTTAGCGTTCCGGCACGATGGCGTGTAGAAACAGATTAGTGGCTCCTTTATTGCACCCTTTAACATTTTGTACGTTACATGATTACGTTTTATGTTGATTACCTAATATTTTATTAAACAATTCTGTAAATTTTCTATTTCTATATTGGGAAATGAATGTAAAGAAAGTTAAATGATTGATGAGAAGTTCGCGGGGTGTTATCTTATGTTATGATAAAACTGCTATTACGACGTGATCACACAGTAAATTGTCATTTCATCATTTTATCACATTGTTATCACTATTTCATAGAGAACAGTGATAAGCCTGCGTTAGTTGTTGTTAGGGCCGTGGTCTCCTATTCAGGGGGTCGCGGGTTCGATCCCGGGCACGCACATCTGACTTATTCTTCAATGGCGAAGGAAAACATCGTGAGGAAACCTTCACGCTTGAGAGTTAGGTAAGTATCCATAATGTTCTCAAAAATGTGTGAAGTCTGCCAATTCGCACAAGGCCGTGGTAAACCGTTGTTTGAGTGGAGTTGGACTTATCAGCTGAACTTCTGGCATGCTTGCAGCAACAATGCATTAAAGGCAAATAGTAAGAGAGCGTTGTGAACTCTGGTGTCGGCTGGGTGTGTCGGGTATATAGAAATGATTGCGATCGTCACAATATAGCAATCGTTTCGACAATCCCACTGAAGGATTCTAATGTAATTTTATAAACACTACTTAGAGTATAAATAAGAAGGTAATAGGTACTATAAATTCTCTAGGATACACTAGGATACACTAGCTATACTAGAATACTTAAAACTGGTCGGTTCGGTCGGATTTCTGTCCCATCGGAATATGAGAGTGAGGCAATAGAGGGTGCACCTGATTTTGTACACACATTTGCACAAGTGACAACGGAAGATATCTCCAGTACAGATGGCTAATCTCTGAGGAGGCTGGCCGCTGTGAGTTGTGACCGAATTCGGTTGGGAGGCATTATAATATTATAAACTTCTAAGATAAAAGATAAAGATATATAGGTATATCTTTGTTTCACGTGATATACCACTGGGGGCCGTATGACTCCAAGGGGGGTCATACTGATAGCGAATGTTGTTATAATCTACCTATGTAACTTGTTAATCGTCAATTAGCTACTTAATGCATGTTTTGATTTTACCTTATCAGCTAATCTATTTATACACAATAGAACATTTATGGCCAACATGTGTCCATATCTACTGAAAGAACCTCTGGATCTAGAGATTCGTTTGGAGGCAATATTCCTTAACTAGGTTCTGTAAGGGTTACTCAGCCGGCGACGGAGAAAGCTATGCTTGTAGGCCGAAATCTATAAACCGCACTCTGACTCAGCTCAGACTCAAGACAGAGTTAGACAGATTTAGTTAGCCCGCTACTGCATGATGTTAGACTGCATCGTCACTTACCATCAGGTGAGATCGCAGTCATGGGCTATCTTGTCATCGAATAAAAAAAAAAAAAGATGTCAGAGCTTATTTGTGCCTCGTTTTAACTCGATCTTAAGCCTGAGCTAAGTCAGAGCACGCTCTATAGATCACAGCATCAGAGCGATAGTGGAGAAATGAGGAGATTCGTAGGAGAACCAAAGTTAGGTAACGAATCTACATAGCTTAATGTATCACGAAGCTGATGCGGAATGAGTGTGGCAGATAGTTCAAAGATCTGATGTTCCTTGGAGTTCCGAGGTGTGAGAGGTTTGACCCCGTACGCGAAAGCACAGTGTTAGCAGACCCCCCGCAGAGCGGCTTAAAACCGAGGCTCCCGAGGCTTGTGGAAGTCTTCACAAAGAATTAGGCCCAGTCACGAACATTTAATGATTTATGACGTCCTATCATCCCACCTATCATCTTTTGAAGCCCTTAACGATATGTATTTGTAAAGCAAGGAAGTTTCAATGCTTTGTGGCCGGTTTTTAGGTGATCAAGAGAATGTGGGCTGCACTGCACATATCTTAGCCTGCATCGCTTATATCAGTTCATTTCCTATATTAGTACCTACATCTGGAATAAATAATTCCACTTGCAATTGACCTTAAAATTAACTTGTTTACAAATATTTAGCCTATTTACTCTACATCACAAATACAGAGTGTATAAGATTATGAATCTAATTTAATAATTTGGTGGTATATATGAATTTAGTTGTCCTCGTTATCATCAGCAACTCATCAACGGTGCTCTACTGAGCGCAGGTTTCCTGTCAGAGAAGGGTCAAGGGCCATAGTCCACCACTGTTGTCCTATCCGTAGATAATTATAGAAATAGAGCCTCGGTAGTCACGGTTAAAGGTACGGACTGCAAAACTGAACGAGGAGATCAGTCTCCTCAGTCAGAGAATGCAAGGGTATTACAAACTTTCACAGGTTCGATTGATTTGGGTGTAGGTAGCTGTTACTTAGTATTATATCCAAGACATGGGAACCTCGAGTAGGTGTTATGTAGCTGGTGATGGTTGAGGCTTGGGAAGGAAGACCTGATGATGGAGCAGATAACTGCGTAACAGGGAGGAGTATATCATACGGCCATAGATTCCACATGTCGGAAGTGTTTAAAGCAATTTTGCATTGTAGAGTCAACATCTCCTGATGATGCTCTAGTGTCGGAGCGAAACTTACGTCGAGTGTGTTTTGAAAGTGTGTGTCGCGCTACTTGTTGGTGTTGTATCGTTCTTGTGGTTCTTCTATTCTGGAGAAACGACAGTGTACAGAGCGGGCGGCGCGTATTGCCATACAGATTTTTTCTGTTTGGGCGGATTACAGCAAAATAATACTTTTTCTTTTAGTGTTTTAAATTGTTAATTTACTACTAATTAGGTGTTGTGCTTTCGAATAGTCAGAAAAAATAAGACGCTCTTCCTTAACCAAGTCAATAGCTAAGATAATAATAATTAAAAAAATAAGACACTCTTCCCTAACCAGGTCAATTGCTAAGATAAAAGAATTATACGCGCAAGGCCACCGCAATTCGCATCTCGGTAGACTTTGATACAGCCTTGAATGAATTAAATTTTATTTTGGATCCCCCTGTACACTCCGCTTCTGAGTACTTTGATGTCCTCATTACTAGTAATTAATTATACACATCAGATAACCTAGTGCATCGAATTATATTACGATAAGATTTAAAATAGAGACTAGATAAAGCCACAGTTAGAAACCCAGACTGAGATGGGAAAGTATTTCTTTGTTGGTTTATCATTATTTTTCGCATGGGTATATTTAAGGGCATTTAACGGTAAGATGTACTCGTAAGTCTTAATCTCTATGTGGATCTCTACAGATATTCACGAGTAAAGTGTAGAAAAGAATTTCTCGTGGCACGCATCTTAGCCCTACTGGAGAGTGACGGTTATTTTTAATCCCGGATCACCTTATTCTTGCTCGGTCACTAAAAAGATCCGTACTAGTTCATTCTAAAGACATACTAGTTTGGACTTCTAGTAGTATTACAGTAGTTCCTAGCCAAGCGACAGAATCACAGATTAAAATAGGTCCACAAGGAACGAAGTACTAAATGAACGATGTACTTACTAGGTATTTATAGTGAAAAACAAGACTAATCCCTGAAAAACAAAGGACTCCTGCGGGAAACTCAATTCGGACGAAGTCGCGGGCAAGAGCTAGATAATAATAAAGTGTGCTTCAGTTAGCTTATTTAATTTTTTTTTTGTCAATTGTTTTTAATTTCTTAACATATTTTTGCCACAGATTTTTGCGCTTCATGTCCGTTATACTCAATTTTTCATAACGCCATTTATGTTATGACTAGACTAAAATTAAACTGCTAAAAGGCTGCTAACTTTATATATCCGATCACGAAAAAGACGAAAACCGTCCAAGTGCAAGTCGGACTTGTACACGAGCAAAAAACGTCGAAAAATTACATTTCTTGTATGGAGGCCCTCCTTTATTTTTTTATTATTTGTTGATATTGCGGCAATAGAAAACAAATTCTGCGAAAATTTCAAGTATTCTACTTATAATTACGGTCAAGTACCACTCACTCGATTCCGCTGACAGACGGACGGACGGACAGACAGCGAAGGTTTAGTAATAGTAATAGGATCCCGTTGGCCCCATTTGCGTACGGAACCTTAAAAACGACCTTGGGACGAGTGGATTAAAGGTAATTTCCTATTATAGTTTTCTTCCTTGTATTTGTAATAATTTTAGTACCTAACAATTTTTACAATGTAACTTGTAAATTTAATTGTTACTATTGCATTTTAAGTACTTTGCTCGGGATTTAATTTAAGGTCAATCTGTGAGAAAAAATGACAAAACGATACGATGCATTATGCAATGTTTGTTGTAATGTGAATAATGAATAATTGGTTCAATTAAGTTAATTATAATTACGTTAAAAATAGGAGGAGATACTTAAGGTATAGAAATGCTTGTAAATGGAAGTATTTCATTGATTGTGGAATTTTATTGAAAACACAACGCCTATTCCTATAAACGACTCTCGTATTTTCTTGAGGTGTAATTGAACCTATTTGATTTCTTACTTGCCTATCAAATCAATGATTTTTGTATGGGCAGTTTGTCAGAACATCTAAGTTATTCGTAGCTAAATATTTACTTAGGCTCAGTGAAAATTTAGAGGTATTAAAATTAGATTTATTATCGCGTTAATTTACGCGTTACGGCGCAAGTGGAGCCCGGGCATTAGAATTAGAGAGTTTAGTTTATACCCCGCAGACAGCGGGATTGACAACTTCACACACATAGAGCACTCTCAGGCATGCAGGTTCACTAAATACTTAGATATTTAATTGCTTAAAACACATAACTTTGAAAAGTAAGAAATATTTGCCCGAAATTCGAACCCAGGTACACAATACCCGAAAAGGACAGCGAGCTCTTAGCCTATCCGCCCCTTTCTAACGGCGCTAATTTAAATAAAATTATTAAGTAATTTATTTATTAGACTTACCGGTCAATAACATCGCCTCGTCGAGTGTTGCAACGGAGAAATCATTTTTCACGTTTTTATCCAATTTTCCGTTCACAACCATGATTGCCTAAAACAAATAAAATGAATATTACGCACTAATATTTTTATTAATCACAAAAATATTAATTTACAGTCACCCTACAATTATTATGTGAAGTTGCTAACAAAACCAAGAACAAATAAAATAACATAAATAAATGGTTAAGAGTTAAGTGTTTACTTCTACATATATGAAAAAAAAAAAACGTTCAGAAATTATAATCTTTCGTTTCGTTGAAAAAATATAAATTTAAGGCACGTCCACGCCAATAGTAAATAATTTTTG
Source organism: Hipparchia sbordonii (assembly GCA_038048805.1). Lineage (NCBI taxonomy): Eukaryota > Metazoa > Arthropoda > Insecta > Lepidoptera > Nymphalidae > Hipparchia > Hipparchia sbordonii. The sequence continues at coordinate 14,240,248 of CM076106.1, forward strand.
CGACTGATATTGAAGTTTAAAAGCTTCATGCGGAAAATATTTTAACCGCGAACTCAAACATTTTCACAAAATAGAAGAAAATTTATTCTCGCTAACACAATAATTTATTTACACAATACATTTTTGTCAAACAATATGGTGTGGATGCAATTTTATATAATCAATTGGATTGGATGAAGTAAAATTAACAAATTGAAAAAAGAAAGAGTTACGGATTAGGTATACGAGTAACTTAATTTTATTTAAAAAATATCTTTACGTTTATTTGAAACTTCTAGTCTCCAAATCCGTAAAAAAATTCCTGTTTTTCTTACAAAAAGTTGGTTAAATAGGCTCCAAATCTAAAGATAAAATCTCTCTTTTGTTTCTGTTAATAAAAAAGTTTCGATCGTCTTAGAATCAATAGGCGAAGAGGCCGTGAACGACCGCCTTCCACCGTTTCGCTATAGCCAATGTAATTATCCAGCAAAACAATCATTAATATTGTTCAGATGACGAATGATAAAATAATCTATCTTTACTAGCACAAATATTCGCATGTGTTCGATGTTATATTTCTTATTTAATTTACACACGCAACCGAACGCAGTTACGGATAAAACTGATAAGAGCGAGCAAAATTTAAGTTCTAGGTACTAATTTTATCTCATAAATCATAACAAATTAGTCAAGGTAATTCCGTAATAAAAATATGGGAGTCGAGTCATATAATGTGTCGCAATTAACATAAAATAACAAACTGTATAACTGAAGCGTTACTTGCTTGCTCTGTATATCTGGGAACCCCAAATATGAGGTACCTAATATTCAACTTATGCAAAGAATCCAGAAAAAATTTACTCCATTCCTGAAATTCAAATTTAAATTCAAATATAATAAGAGCTATGAAGGTCTATGTGCCCAGTTGCATCTACTGCCACTCCCAAGTAACATTTTTTTCGAGCCTAGGTTGTAAAAAATGCCTTTAGGTTATATAACGGTCGTCAAAAGGTTAATAATTTACTATCTGGTCATATTAAGTACTTGAGAATGATTAGTAAGTCCTAAAACTAATTGTTTATTATTACAACTATAGAGCCGTTGACAAGAGTTTAAATTAACGTTATTTTGACCTGTGTTTCAAGAGCATATAGTCTTAGGATCTAATAGCTGTCGTAGACTCCTGATTAAGTTCTGGAAAGGCTAAAATTATGCTAAAGTGAGATCTAAAGGTTTAATTATTAACTTTGATATTACCACAAAGTTATGGAATATTGAAATACCTTTAGGCTCTATAAAAGTTGTCTAGGCGAACAAATTAGGACTACGTGGTGAAAACCCAAACCAATAAGCTATTGTTTATAAGCTGAAGGCATGATTAAAGACCTACGAGAATATTTTAGAGCTTTAGAGGCATCCTCAAGAAAGGACAGTTGTCTCCGCGACTTAATTTTAATACTGTCTAGTAATTTCCTAACGCCGCCATATTTTTTCACTGAAATAAAAAAAATTCTAAGCAAAAAGCAATATTTTAAATCAATAAGGCAAAATTAAGAATCTTGTACGATTGAAAATAAAATGTTTTTATATAAATAGAAGTTTTATTAATTCTTACCACCAATCAACTAATTTTGTAATAATTTTGATTGTAATTATTTCATTAAAATATGTTTAAAACTTTTACTTACGAAAGGCCCGTGTCGTATACAACACTATTATCCTAAAGTTTCACGATAAAGTGCCAGTCGCACTAGTTTTTTATTATTCCTGACTTCAGCAAGTTAGTTATTATTTTTATAACACTAAAACTTGGTATAATGACATTAGAGGACGCCATTATAAATTATCTTTAAATCCACGATTCTGCGTAAAAAAATTACACAGAAACATTTTAAAACCCGCGAGTCCTGGAAAGGCATGTATTCATGTCCATTAAAAAGGTTTTAAGTTGTTATATGGTTACATCCAAGACTAATTTAGAACTTAAAAGCTGTGTTGCAAGGTTATATTAACCACAAATTAAGGTTGTGAAGGTTATATTTGGGTTCTATGTAAGTAGTTCGAAAGGTTCTGGATTTAAGCTATAAGTTTTGCTGTAGTTCTCAGAATGGTTCTAAAACGAGGGCCCTTTTTGCACTCAGGAGGTTAATATAAGGTAAATATAACGTTCTTGAGACTATTAAGATTTATGAGCAAATTTCCATACAAAGGTTTTAGAACCTTTTCAAAACCTTCCTAAAACCTAAAATGTTACTTGGGCTGGCCATTCAAAGAAATATAAGTAATATATCCTACCTCATCAATATTACAAATAACGCAGTTAACTTTGTACTTGTCCTTCAATCACGGCGCAACAATGTTACTTTTTGCATGGGTATAGTTGAGGACCGGGAAAGTGACATAGGCTACTTTTTATCCCGGAAAATCAAAGACGTCCCGTGGGATTTTTAAAAACTAAATCCACGCTAGCGAAGCCGTGGGCATCAACTAGTATTCTATAAAATCAAAATACGCCGCTGTAGATATAACAGAAATTATAAATCCACTGGAAAAGTTGGAAGTTTTGTATGAAAATCCCAATAAGCCCTTCTCATTTTCTTCATTAGTATGTAAATTGCACGGATCGCTAGTTAAATAATGCCTGAGTCAGTAGTTAGATTCTTTGAGTAGTCAGCGTCATAGTAATCTTATGCGCTTCCTATAAATATGAATACGACCGACATACATACATCAAGTACTGTGGGATTGTCTAAAAATGATTGATACATATATTGTGACGTTCTCCTCTGATTGGCTGACCGTACTCTCTCGTACGCCATAAATTCATTCATAATCGGAGGTGATTGCTATCGCCAAACTATAGCAATCATTTTATAAAAAATTACCCATTCATAAACCGTTGAACTTTGATAAGCGATTTTTATCATGCTCTTGCTCACTTGGTAACAAATGTAAATAGCTAATCATTGCATCAAAGTAATTTCATATTACGTCAATAACTCTTAATAATATTGTTGTTTTGATACTTTTAAAGTAATCGTCATATCTTCATACTGCCATCACATCTACATATCCGCCCTGGCTTCTAACGAGTATCTAGAGATTCCCCAATGTACGTATTTTTATTATTTTCTTGCTTCGCTGCATGGGAATTAAAAATTATACGAATAAAACAAGCTCAATGGGTATGTTAATTTGAAAAGTCGAAAAGTTAAAAAAAAAGAAATATTACAGTTAAAATGTTTTTTTTTTGTCATCATCGCTGATATTGATTGCAGTGTTTTCGATAGATTTCTCACTACGACTATTTCAGAAAAACACTACTTACGCATATATGCAAAGACGATGAAAAAAATTGTACCCCCTATCACACAAGTAGATATGCGAGACCCGTCCGTGTATTGTTATAATAGTTAATGTTTTTTTATCATTTTTTCATCATTTTAAATTAACACATAGCCAAAGCAAGCTTAGGTATTTTATTTGTATAATTTTTACCATCAATTCTCATAAAAAAATTGATTACGTTATAACCAAGCTTTCAGAGTCACCGGCTCCGCTGCTATAAAGAAAACCACTTTCAAATAAAACAAACCTTTTCAATTGCTCCGTATGATTGCACAAAAACTAGTAGGTTCAATTTTTTGCCAACAGATGGCGCTGTACGCGAGACGCGAGATTTCGGATCCCGATTACAAGAAGTTGTCTCGCTGGCCGCGCGTCCTCGAGAGTTGACCGCTACTGCCAGGCTTAATGTAGAGTCATTCATTATTATATCCGCAGGCTAAAGGCCTGTACACACAAAACGTGCGACCGAAGCCTGTGTCAAAGGCCTTTGCGCTGCATTACAAGTTCTCAAAGCCACGACGCTGTTTCTTGTATTTTAAGTTTAAGTAATAGGTACACGTGTATGCGAGCATCCAGTGTGACGCCTAGTTTTTTCAGTTACCATCGCGCCATTGTGCCTTATTATGTCTTCAACAATAATGCAACGGAAGCTGTTGACCGTTCGCATTTCGCTCCTTCCGAACTGTTGAAGATATTTTATTATCTTTTCATATAAACTCACAAATCATAAGTCACAGATACAACGCAAATCTTTTGTTACTGATACAAGAGTTGTGGGCAGCGAGTTACACTGAGGCATCAGTAGATTAGGGGGTCAAAGTTGGAGATTTGTTACAACATACGATGATTCTATTCGTTTTAAAGTTGAACTCGACAACCCCCTGACGCAGTGGTTAGCGCTGGGTCCTAAAGTCTGATATCTCCAATAGTCCACTGGTCGAAGGTGGCACTGAAAGTTGAAAGGTCGACGGTTCAATCCTCATTCCAATTATTGGGAGTGGAGAGGGACGAGTGTATATTAGCCAAGTTTAGCACATATATTCTTTTTTTAAAATAAAACGAAAAAAAATATCAGTAGGTACCTCTTGCGTTGTTAACTATAGTCTCTATTGAGATTATCTGCCGTAGTAGAAATTCGGTTAGAACCTAAATATTTAAAACGAAATGGCGACTGACTGATTGACTGACTGACTGATTTATTCAACGCACAGCTCAAATCACTGAACGGATTGGGCTGATACATATAGCTATTATGACGTAGGCATCCGTTAAGAAACGATTTTGAAAATTAACCTCTAAGGGTGTAAAATTGGGGTTTGAAAATAGGACTTAACGCGAGCAAAGCCGCGGGCTAGTAATATTATATTTTCTGTTTGTTTCATTTGCGTATATTTTAATTTTTTAAGACCTTGAAAGTAGGTATTTGTCGCATGCAGTACAAAGGCTATTTTTCCTAGTTTTTTGCACCTAGGTACTTTGATTTGAAACAAATATATTGTTGTCTACTCTAAATAGAACTAGTTATTTTTTATATGAATTAATATATGAATCGCATTCCTAAGTAGTTTTTTAAATACAATCTCTAGTTTATCAGGCTGTTTTGTTTGTTATTTCCTGACAGCATTTGGTTAAATCTCCATTTGGTCGTGTACTGGATTTTCATGGCTCAAACTTATGGTAGAGCCACACTTTACGTGGCCAAATGATATAAATATTGTATGTTGTATTGTGTTGTATTTTCACTAATATTAAACAGTTTTTATAGCACGGGGAATATGTAGCCTAGTCCATTCTCTAGCTGTCTTGAAAAAACCTGTTAAAATCGTTTCAGCCCATTCGAAGATTAACCCATTAAACAGACAGATAGAGCTATTGCAAATAGCTCGTAATTTTGTCAGTTTTTGTAATTTATTTATGAAAAAAATTATTGACTTATTTAATTTCGTAGAATAAACATTTTTATATTGTTCATGCTCGGTACAGCGTCTCTATTATCAAAAGATAATGTTTAAGTATAATTAATGAAATAAAAATAAAACTCAGTTTTATAAAATTCTTTATTCAATAAATGCACAAAATATACAAGTAATTTAATATTAATTGTTCATTATTTGAAATATACGTACATCTTATTATTGTTGTCCTGCCACCGCACATGCAGAGGTTCCCGCTCAGATAGAATAAACTAACCTACTTAAATATCTACCTCACATAATTAAAAAGCCTATTAAAAGCCAAAACAGCCCAACGGTTAATAGTGCGGACTGAGAACTGAAAGGTCGCAGGTTCGATTCCGATCCGTTGTACTCATGTCGCAATTACTAAGACACAATCTTTCCGCTTAGGTGTAGGGAAAATGGGAATATTAGTCATGACACATGCTCAATATTGAGAATCCCTTACTAATATTATAAATGCGAAAATGTGTATGTTTGTTGGTTTGTCCTTCAATCACGCCGCAACAAAGCAACGGATCGACGTGATTTTCTGCATGGGTATAGTTGAGGACCAGGAGAGTGACATAGGCATACTTTTTACCTCAGAAAATTAAAGAGTTCCCGCGGGATTTTAAGAACTAAATCCACGCGAGCGAAACCGCGGGCTTCAACTAGTTTTCTTTAAAAAAAAATCACCATTAGGTACCTACCGTTGTAAGTAGTTACACACCGACGCTACCATCTTAGACTGCATCATCATTTACCATCAGGTGAGATCGCCGTCAAGGACTATCTTGTCATCGAATAAAAAAAATCCGTAATAACAGTAAGTAGTTACAACTTTCAAATCAATCGTACCAGTGAAAGTGTGTGTAATAAAGTAAGAAATGATGATCTTCAAACTCCTGAGCAGATCTTCACAAATTATAGCTAAGATCCACCTCGATTACGTCAGTTTTCAAACAGAGAAAAGTGCATCAAAATCGGTCAATTAGTTAGGGAGCTACGAGGGAACAATCAGATACACAGATATACCCATACACAGAAACAAACGTCAATCTTATAACACACCTGAATGACCCTTATAACCACAGATTTAGTAAATCTATGCTTATAAACTACTTATGAACTAAATGTTATAAAACTTTTCTTAAAATACAAATAAATGCATTGTGTATATATTAAAGACCATATGCACAAGATTTACTATTTAAGTTTCAGTCGGAGTATTTAAAAGTAGCTTTATAATAATAATTTATAAGTAATAGTGTATCATCCAACTTTGCTTGCAGGCTGGTCTCTTGGTAGAAGGAAGCTGAGGAATGCACACACTGAAATAAATAAAATAAATACACTGGACGGATCAGGCTGAAAGACATACAGATAGGTATTATGAAGGCATCCTCTAAGAAAGGATTTTTGAAAATTTAACCCCTAAGGGGGTACATTAGGGGTTTGAAAAACAAAAGCGAAGCCGCGGGCAGAAGCTAGTTACAAAAATAAAAAATAATAATAGATCATCTTAGGGACTTTCAGCTAGTTATTAATAAAGGTAGCTGATTAGCTTTTATATTTTACTAGCTGTTGTCCGCGACTTCGCCCGCGTCAATTTCTGTTATTATGATGCGATTAAGTTATCTTGATAAAACTCTTTGTCAAATAAATAATTGGCAATAATGCATTAATTTCGACCAAATTTAATTACCATAAAAAAAATTATAAAGAGTCAATCTTAAAAAATAGACATATACTGTCTGTATTCTTTCATACATATTTTTTGGGTAACTTGAACCGTTTACGCAGCGCACGCAACGGAAGCCCTCAAATATGGATAATTTTCACCGTTTTTGCAACATTTTTCACTGATACTTCGCTGATATTGGTCGCAGCGTGATGTTATATAGCCTAAAGCCTTCCTCCATAAATGGACTATGGAACACAAAAAGATTTTTTAAATTCGAACCAGTAGTTCCTGAGATTAGCGCGTTCAAACAAACAAACTCTTCAGCTTTATAATATTAGTATAGATTAATGTAATGCGGATAGTATGGATAATAATAATGAACGATCGCAGACATACAATTTCAAGTTGACCGACTCTATCGACAACGATTTTGACAAAGGAATGATCGACGGTTTAATTGAATAAGATGTGCTGGCTACCATAAGTAACTATGCCTATTACTCCAATAAGTTATTCTGTGATTTAGAACTGCCTCGTTGGTCTAGTGATTAGCAAGTTCAACTGCGGATGACGAGGTCCCGGGTTCGATTCCCCCGGATCGGGCCAAAAAAATAATTGGGTTTTTCCAAGAAATTCTCAAAGTTCTCGAAGAGTTACCGGTGAGTGACCCTCGTGCCTCGGAGAGCCCGTAAAGCCGCCGGTCCTGCACCTAATTTCTCTCTGGTCGTGTGGATTTTCCATCCCATAGGACTATGAGAATGAGGGAATAGAAAGTGCACCTACGCTTGCGCAAAAACTTGCGCACTATACTATCTTCCTCGCGGATGGCTAATCTCTGTGGAGATTGGCCGCCGTTGCTGGATTCGATTGGGAGAACTCTGTGATTTAATAGCCCAACTTGATTTTGTAAATCCGCGGGTAGTCTTATTATTCTTACGGAATAATAGAGCCGCAAATCCGTAGAACGTGGCCGTGCACGCTCCCGCCAGGAAGATGCCAGCCGCGTTGGCGCCCACCACCGAGCCCAGGCGCCCAAACATGAGCACCGCGCCCACGGCCGTGCCTCTAAATAAAAAGAAAATCTCTTAATAAAATATTTTTTTTAAAGAATATTAGCCAAGCTGAATTTGACCTTTCTCCTCTCCGCTCCAAGTTCCAAATAAGCGGAAAGCTTGTGCTAGTAGTGGGTACAACTTGACGACAACAGTGCGACGGGTGTGGCTCGTACCTGCGACCTTTCAGTTTTCGTCCAAAGGCTATTGATGATTGTCGGGTTATACCCAAGCCCTTGTATTATTCCCCGTACGCATTCCTAAAACAAACTTTACGCATATTTGGAAAGCAGATAATATGGTCATATTGTTCAACATGGGTAAGATTCTCTAAAAAACTTATCAAGCCTACTATTATAATTTAATAGGTACTTATATACATAATTAGACATACGTAGCTCTTATTTTGGTTTTCAAAAAATAAATTTTCATAATAAATTATACCTAAGTAAGTATAATACTATATTATGATGTTTTGAACAAAGATTAGCTAGGTAGGCATTAGATATTTTTCTCCACAATTCATATTTCAAAGCGTTATCTATGACGCCTGAAAGACATATCATAACAAAGTTCGCAAATATTTGCTTTTCGCAGTCAGTAGGGAAACCCCAAATCTCTGTTATAAATCAAATCTCGCAAACTGTTTACATATTTTAAAATAATATACCCCACGAATGTATTCACTTTCATAATCATTATTGTTACATCGTTATCGTATTGGTTATAATTACTTATTATCATTAAATTCCTACGTTTTCCATGCGTTTTCCGGTGTTTTTCCATTAAAAAACTAGAAGTTCTTCTTTTCAAATCAGTCAGAAATTAAGGACTTGAGACTTCATCATAATATGGAGCTGATATCTATGTATATTGGGACGAAAAATCATTTACAAGAAACAAGTTTTACAAGTTGCTCTTGATGAAATTTTGTGACATATTTTTCATAACGACGCTTTGCTTCACTAATGAACGATTACATGAGGCTGTAAGTCTTCTGTAAGTACATCTCAACTATAGTATCGGAACTTTTCGTTATGGTTTCGTTGTCGATAACAAGGAAACCATAATAGAACTGCCTGCTATGGTGATATTATTAACAGTTTGAAATACACGACACTTTATGGTTTTTTGTGTTATCACCTTAAGCTTGTAGGAAATAGCTGCACAGTGTAGGCGCAGAGTGGCCCAATACCGAGCGACGTTATCTGGAGAGCTGACATCGATATCCCGGCGATTATCCTGTCACAATTACATGTATGTAAGTTAAATATAATCGGCAAATATCTTAGATTGCGAAGGTAAAAGAAACGATCTTGAAAGGAGAACAAACAAGTCTTGGTAACACAAAGTTTGTGTTGTAGCCACGCCATTTGTGCAGAATGCGTTTTTGGACTGCAAGTAAAGTCATACTCTTCTTTTAGTGCCATCTTGGAACTAGTTATTTACTGCGGCCTTGAATCATGACAACTGCCGCTCGTTATAATCCTATTATCTGAAATAAGGTACCACCACAGTTATCTGGAACGTGTCATGTGATGTGCTACCTGTTGGTCGTGAGTGCAGAGACGAGGCAGGTGGCGCTGACGACGGCGTACATGCCGACGAGCAGCGCCTTCTTGCTGAGCGGGCTGAGGCTGAGCAGCAGCACCAGCACGCCGTACACCACTGACGTCACCACGGTTATCTGGAACGTGTCGCGGGATATGCTGTCCACGCAGGCTGGGACGTCAGTCTAGAACACGAAGAAGACTTTTTTTTCTCTTGTAGGAGCAAAATTCTCAGGGATACTATTAGCTGGCATCCTCGATTCCACTGCTACGGTTTACGGACTAAGAAAACCTCCTCCATACAACGCTCACCACTTCCTGGTACGGCACAAACTAAGCATTTCACAGGAAGGCACATAGATATCGTTAAGAAGACGTAACTTTAATGTGGTTTTGGTGAGCCCTTATTTATATAACTATGAAACAGCGTATATCAGTCGTTTGTACCTACTGATTAAGCAACTTTGACTTAAGTTCATAATTGAATGGGTGACTGCCTTGGGGGACATTCTCGTTTATGTTTTGGAAGTCCCACTTACTAAAATCCCTCGTAAGAGTCGAAAGGTGCCTTACCTGATTTTCAGGTTTGTTCATCAGCATGCAAATGGTAATAGGTTGGTCAGTTTGTGTCATCATCTTGTTTATCGTGTTAGGAGCGAACAAAAACAGCCCGTTTAATCTGAAATAAGGATCATCGTTGTAATAGCTTTATCTTTATGATTAGTTTTTTGTCCTCGGCCACCTGGCTGGCCTGTTTGCTATCTGTAGTGGGCTGGAGCTGTACCAGTGACATACAAAGTGAGTGATGTTGCCTACAAAGGTTGCGAAAACAAGGATGAAGAGGAGAGATTTATTCATAAGGATGCCGGTCCTTATAAAATTATCACATCATCTTTCAAGGATCTGATTGGTCCGCTGAAACACCCCACTCATAGCATCCTCACATATGGAGGATAGATAGCCTAAAGTAACATTGATTCTTGTTCTTTCACAAATTATAGATGTCCACTGTTGGTTATTATTGATCTCTTATAGAGATTTGTGAGCCTGCAACAAAAAGTTTTATATTCTACTAGCTGATGCCCACGACTTTGTGTGCGTGGATTAAGGGTTTTAATTCCCGTGGGAACTCTCAGCAGCCTATGTGTTTGTTCAAGATTATCTCTGTTCTTTTCAGCCCAATTGGTTCAGCCTTTGCGGCGTGATTACGTAACAAACATTCATCCATCCGTACATCTAAAGTTTCGCATTTATCATATTAGTAGGATAGTAGGATTCTTACAAGGAGAACAAGCCAAACATCAGGAATCCAGCCAGCGCGAGCCACTTCAGATGCGGTGGCCGCAGCAGTGCCCATGCCGACTGGCTGCCTGCGTCATTCGCTTCCAACTTGCCATTCTCTGGCTTGTCTTCATCGCTTTTCAGTGATGTCACCTGAAACATCACGTTCACATCTATTACTAAAGTCTTTGAAGGGCTAGAGAATTTTCATTTCAGTAGGGCTAACATGCGCGTCAAGAGAAAATTTTGCCTACCCATTTACTCCTAAAATCTCATACAAATTCACTGAATGAGACACGTTACTCTTGTTATATTTAATTAAATTATTGAAGCAAAAACTTTTAAAATCATACAGGTTCGCGTTACCGATGCTAATAGTAGACTTTTTTTTACTTCTGCCAGAAGTCCCCATGACTGACTAAGGTTAGGTTTTTTACTTAGGACTTTTAGGTTTCAATTCAAAAGGTATCTTTTGAATTGAAACCTAAAAGTTCTCCACAGTCTTCTCAAAGGTGTCTGAAGTCTGCCAATTTGTATTTGGTCAGCGTCTAAGGCCATCTATGAGAGGAGATCTTCGCTCAGCAGTGAACCGTTGGTGGGTTGACGATAATGAAGGTTGTTGTTGTGCTTCTAGTCACACTTGTGGCCAATATTCACCCACTTACACAATAGGTAGTCTTGTCACACCCGCTGTTGAAAGCAAAGATATGCCTGAGAATCTCCAACGCTTCCGCCGGCTTGCCCTTCGTCATCAGGAACTTGGGGCTTTCCTTCGCCTGCGAGAGCCACAGCGCGGCGAGTATGAGCGGCGCGGCGTACACCGACGTGAGGACCCTCCACGGCTGGAGGCCCACCGTCTGCCAGTTGTAGGATAGCACGCCCCATGCGAAAACTAGAATATAAATAATGCATTTGTTTTTTTTTAATTTAAATAAGTCGAGAGCTAACGAGCAGGCGGGTCACCTCATGTTAAAAGTGTTTTTTTTTAAATCATTTATGTACTCTCTAAGAAAGCAATTTTTTCCAGCATCAAGAGGTCAAGATTCGTTTTAGAAAAACTGACTTTAATCGCCACTACAAATATAAAATAATTTTAGTTTGTACACGTACCTATGTTGTAATCGGGCTAGCATCGCGCATCGTTTTCATCCCTTCATCTAGGCCCGCCCGACCTCAACATACGTATAGGTACAAACTAAAATTATTTTATACTTTGTAGGGCGATTGAAGTCAGTTCATTTTTATTTAGGTATTTTTATGTTAATCAATTCGATGACATGCGCTTAACTTAAAAAAAAATGCCATCGACATGAGAGCAAAGGCATACCACAATAAGTAATAGTAATAGTATGAAGTTTACTCACCGGGACATAAAGACGCAAAAACCATGAGCAGCGCGTTGCACACCAGCACCGCCAGGTCACGCCGCATCCGCGGCATCAGCTCGCCCGCGTATGCGAACCCGAGCGACGAGGGACAGGATAAGCTGGAAAATAAAACTGTAATAAAAGTTCACTTCGCAAAATGTACTTCTTCTCCTTCTTCTTTATCAACCGATAGACGTCAAAGTTCTCTTGCATAGATTTCCTCGGTCTTACGACTCGTTTGATGTCGTCGGTCCACCTAGAGGGGGGTCTGCCAACATTGCGCTTCCCGGTGCGGGTTCGCCATTCCAGCACCTTGGGACCGCAACGACCATCAGCTGTGCGGACTATGTGCCTCGCCTATTTCCACTTTAGTTTCGCGACTCGTTGAGCTACAAAATGTGCTTGAGTACATATAAAATTCAAACGTTTAATACGAAAAATGTTCAATTACACCAAATGTACAAAACACGAATAGTTAAATATTGATAATATCACTGCTTAGAACTTGAATTGAATCTCACCGACACGGTATCATGTAGCACACCTATATATACTTACAACAATGAGCCAGCAAACTTGCACAAAGCAAAGCTCAGCAGGTTGGGCATGAACGAGGCCACGAGGGCTGTCACTCCCGCCGCGGCGGTGGTCACCAGCAGCACCGGCTTCCTGCCGAAGCTGTCTGCTGCTCGACCCCAGAATGGGGCAGTTAGTATCACTCCTGAAAAACCAAAGAAACAATTAGGTCTTCTCTTCTTCTTTTATATCGACAGACGTCCACTGCTGGACAAAGGTCTCTTGCATGGACTTCCACAGGCCTCGTTCTTGCGCCAGGCTAGTTGCAGGGAGCCGCTGGGTTTAGGAACCCAGTGGCTCCCTGCCACTCGACCGATGTCATCGGTCTACCTAGTGGAATATAGCGTGTCGATATTTTCCGGTGAAGACTCCACAACCTTGAGACTGTCTGGGAGGAGGTTTTGGCCGTAGCTAGTTCCATCCTACAGTCAAAGACGTGCCGCAAAACGATTTAACGTTCCAGTATGATGGCATGTAGAGCCGATTTGAGTTAGCCTGCTACCATCGGCATCGTCACTTACCATCAGGTGAGTGAGATCACAGACAAGAGCTATCTTGTCATCAAGTAAAAAAATATGAGAAAATATTATTATAATGATATCTACATTATACCACAGAATACAAATATAGGTGGGTATGCTTTGATTTTTAAGTCGTAAAAATTGAATCCCTTACCTATGTTAGGGATGGACGTTAGAATTCCTCTTAAATTATCGGGTATATTCAAATCACAGGCAGCGGCCGGTAAGATGAAGGAGGATCCAATCATCTCCAACATTGCCGTGCCGAGAATCGTCACCATCAAAGCACAGTGGAAGACCTGATATCTTCCTGCCCCTGCAAAAATTAAATAGCAATATGACAGAAAGTAACAATTGCGCCTGAAAAATATCCTGCAACACAATGCTGAGAAGGTCAATTGCATAAATGTTGCATCAATGCCACAGTATCAGTAGATTGGCTCTTCCTTCCAAATAAGCGTAAAGCTTGTTTTAGGAGTACGTACGACAAAACGGTGCAATGGGTGGGCGTTCGACCATTCGTCCTTACAGTTTTCAGTCTGCACCTCTAGTGATACTTAAATTAAACCGATCGCAATTATCCTTTTGTGAAAAGTGTAAAGATATTGCTATACTTACGTCTTAATCTAGACCTTATTAAAACTACAAATTATACATAGACATTATATTAATAGAATTGAACTCACCACAAAGCTCTAAGGCTCTCTCCAAATCCACTTCAACTTTGATTTCCAGCTTATCAATGGAGATTTGCTGAAGCGGCAGGTCATCTTTCACTTTTTTCATATTTCTGTAAAAAGTAAACTCTGTCTGTTTCTGTAAACTCCGATAAAATTGGGGCATTTTGGGGTTTTTTAAACTATAAGGTTGCTTGAACAGCGTAATAAAACAATTTATAGGTACCGTTTAAAAAAAATAAGAGAATGTCTGTTTTCATATAATTTTGCGATCTCTACATACACTATTGAAGATCACTAATAAAACACACTATTGAAAACTTTCATTGAACGTTACTAGTGCACAAAATACCTATTTACTCGTTAAAACGTGTAACAATGAATTCTTTTATATAATATTGTAATGACGTGTGTTCGTCCTGTAATCTTTCAGAGTACGATGGTCTAACTGTTAAGTAAATAAATCATCTAACCAGATTTCCACGCATGAACCTCCATGATTCACGTCAAACAACAATACTCAAAGTGGTTTTACATAGAATAACACAATGTGTGTGAGACAAAATGTCTTTAAAATATATACTTACTTACCACTTTTTTGCAAAGAAAGGGGAGACTACTAATCGACTTATGAACTAGGAATTTTCAAAAGCTAACCTATCTAACTTTATATTTCTAACATATTCAAACGTAAAAAAACTTCCGTAAGTATATTTTCTATTTTATTAATCCTTCCACCAAACCAGGTAAGAGACAATTAGGAAATCCTACTTATATTATAAATGCGAAAAAAAAGGGTTCCCGCGGGAATTAAAAAACCGAACGAAGTCGCGGGCATCAACTACTTAGTGTACCATATTTTCTCTCGCATCCACCCAGTTTAAGTCGTAGGTATTTTTTTAATTCGATAACAAGATAGTCCTTGACTGCGATCTCACCTGATGATAAGTGACGATGCAGTCTAAGATGGTAGCGGGCTAACTTGGAAAGTGTATGCTAGTGTAGTGTTTTTAGTAAATATCCAACGAGTGTCACTTGTCAGCCATTGCGATACATTTATTTTTTATTAAATTATTATTTTTAGGCGATCCCGCAACAGGTATTCAATTTACTTTACCTACCTAAATTCCTGAGATATCTTGGCCAGATCTAGTTGCAGGTGACGAATTTTCTTTCGCCCTCTAAACATCGCAACTATAACTTACATTGTAAAGCACTTTAAACTATACACTGAACCCCACTGAACTGTATAAGTTAATAATTTTGTTTAAGTTCCACGACATGATACTGATTGTGATAACAAAACTTTAATGAGGGACTTAGTGGAAATTCTAGACACAATAACAGCTTAATTAGGTCATTGCAAAGTGTTTGTAAAAAGAAAACAAATAATATTAATCATTCACTTTAATGAATAATTGACTAATTGACTAAAGAACTTATTGCAAAGTTCAACATCAACAAAATCACGATTACTCATCAGGAAGGAGTTTGAAGGAGTTTGTGTAGCGTTACGTGTTGGTGTTGTGTTGTTTCTGTGTTTCTTCTATTCTGGAGAAACGACGGTGAAAGGCGCGGGCGTCGCGTGTTGTCATACAGATTTTTCTGGTTCGGTGGATTACAGCAAAATATTAAATTTTCTTTTAATATAAACCTTTCGCATGGGTTGAGGATGAAGACCAGCGATTAAATAGTAGGTAATGCGTATCCGTGATCCATGACAAATTGATCACAATATTACGCGGATTAGTTTACCAATTGAATACTATCTTTTGGGAAGCTGAATGCAAAACCGATTTTTTTTATAATAAAATAAATTTAATAATTATTAAAAAATTGATAATAACAAATTACCTACCTTTTAGCAAGATTTAATAAAGTTTTTTTTACTGTCGATCGAAAAAATTTTTTACTTATGCATGTAAGTATGTTTACAATAAACTCACAAATAGCAAGCGAGTGCAGTTTTGTACTGGGTTTGATGTGTAGCACTCTCTGGGAAAGATGTTTACTAACAAATAACAATAATATTATATTACCTATAGTAATAATAACTGATACATTTCGATTTCTCAGCCACCTCCTGCTCTCTCATTTCTCGTGGGGCCATGACCCTATTTAAAATATCTCTATATCACTCATACTAGCTTTTGCCCCCGCGACTTCGTCCGCGTGGAATTAGATTTTGGGGTGGAATTTTCAAAAACTGTGACACACGTACTTCTTTATTTTTAACTGAAAGCTCAAATACCAACTTTGATGGAAACAGCTTGAAAAGTGACGGAGTTTCATATAAACTTCCATCCCCTATTTAAACCCCTTAGGGGTGGAATTTCCAATAATCCTTTCTTAGTGTGCGCCTACGTCATAAAAGGAACCAACTGTAAAAATTTCAAGTTTCTAACTTCAGTAGTTTAGGCTGTTCGTTGATATCTCAGTCAGTCAGTCAGGACTTTGAATTTTATGTAAGTACTAGAAGCCCGCGCCGACTTCGTCCGGGTTGAAAATTTAAATACATATTTGTTTTTACGGGATTGATCGCACAGAGCTTCTTATAGGAGACGATTGTAAAATTTGTAAATAAAATCACCGCAGGGACCAGAGGAATCTCCCGCGCCGAAACCCGCCGCCGTGCACCGCCCCCGCGCCGGCCGACACATATTAATTTAATTTTCCGATAATTTGCCAGTATCTTCGGAACGTTGCCTAAAGGGACTCCTTTTAATAATTTATTTTAATTTATTATAGTATATATTTTTTAAGGTTTTTAGTTTTAGGTTAATATTTTGTCAAGTTAGGTTAGCTTTAATTTTAGAAGTAATTTAATATTTTCCGATAACTCCTATGATATTTATTTAAATTGTATAGTGTATAGGGCAAATATGTTCTAAACTAAATACTTACGATAATAGACATATTTATTTAGATATAGATTGACATCGCATCGGTTAAAAAACCTTCGAAAATAATTCATTATTTTTAATCAAAATTTGAAAGATAGAAATGGTCACTGTAAGTTATTCTTAGAAGATAGACATATGCTATCGCGGACTTTTTTTTAGAACTTTTTAAGAGGAACAATTCACCCATACATCATTTTCATCCAATAGCAGTATATGACCCAGCGCACGCCTTGAAAACGTTTAAGATTCAAAAAAATTTCCGACTTCCTTAACAAATTTGCACATAATATCTAGCCATAATACTTTATGTACATAATATATAGCCTATAACCATCTGGAATAATGTACCTTTGAATTGGTAAAAGAATTTTTGAAATAGGTGCGGTGGTTCCAAAGTTTTCTCCGGACATACATACAAACTCACAAAATTCGCGCTCCCTCTTTATTATAATAGTATAGATATAGATTATAGCAGAGAGAGCTCGAAGTGTGTTTGTATAATATCTATACCTACTCATAATAAAACTGTAACTGGTGACGGGACGAATTCTGTACACTAAACGTTTTGGAAAATTTTAATCGGAGGATGCTTTATTATTTATCGATACTGAGTCCAAAACAATTTTTTTTGAATTTTTTGTCTGTCTGCTGTCTGTGCGCGCATCACGCGAAAACTACTGAACAGATTTGAATGAAATTTGCCATAGTGATATAGGTCAATATAGTATAGTCTTTTTATCCTGATAAACAATAAGGTTTATCCGAGATAAATGATGTTGATTTTCGTCAAATCTAAACTGAATTTGATAGGTAATTTGTTTTATTATTATAAATTGTGTGCTATTAGAAATATTCTGTCCAATTTTGGTAAAGATCTACTAAATATTTTCGGAGATAGAGGAGTTTTTCATTTTTTTTTCATTTTGTAAAAGTGTTTACCTTTTGCTTACGGATCCCTATTAAAATTAATTATTTTTAATGGCCCAGTTATTGGTTCATGACAAGGCGCATTATCGGCACTCATTTTTCATTAATGAGGTATTGCAATAAAAACATCATCAGTTATAAATAATTAGTGCAATAAACTTGCTCTGATAGGATTGGTAGAGTAGCTGACGTTTTAAATTTTGTACGATGGTTCGTGTTTGGCTGGTTCGCATTTAGCTGGTATTTTTGGGCAGACGTGTGTATATAATTATAAATATAACAACCGATTTGAGTGAAATTTGGCACTGAGATAGATTTTATAATCTGAATAACACATAGTTCCCTAGAGAATTAAAAAACCTTAATCCACGCGAACGAAGTCGCGGATATCAACTAGTGTGCCATATTTTCTCTCGCATCCACCCAGTTTCAGTATTCAGAAACAATTCAGAAATTATATATTCCCAATTTGCCCCCGCCGGGAATCGAACCCGAGACCTCCCAGTTATAAAACCACAGCGCTCTGCACTACGCCAGGGAGGTCGTCAAAATACTAAGAACCGGTACATAAACAAAGATAAAAATAATAATAGATCGCGGAATGTTCCACAGCCGGCGCTGTCAGCGCGCCGATAGCGCGAGGTTGGCGCAGCCTCTCCGCGAACGTGTTTGTTCGCGTGTTTGTCGCGGGGGGTCGTGGCGAGGTACGACACCGATGCGATAACACTATTTGTTTATTACTTGTTTTATTATCTACATAACTGTATGTTTTTAGTTTTTAAGTGCTTGGGATGTCATACTAAACTATATATGCTAATTAAATAAAAACTGACAAAAATTGGAAATTTGCTTAAAATAAAAGACTACAAAATAAAAATTTAAATAAAATGAAAATTAAAAACAAGCACACCAAAATCCCTTTCCGTGAAAGGGGACACCCTGTTAAAAAAACTACACATATGCTGTTCATTAGTCTGGCTTCAACTCAAAAACCCGCCTTTGATCGATTTGAATTTTTTTTTGTTCGTTCCAATACAGTGGTTTTCCTCTATACAGGGCTTACTTGGAGGCGGATTAAACAGCGGCGCAAGTGCTCCTGGGATGCCGGGCGTGGCAGAACAACGCAACAACCATCTCGGATCCCCAGCCTCACTTCGAGAAGTCCTTGCAACCTGGGCGGCTAGGCTTCTGGAGAGAGCTAGGATGGCTGGAGTGAAGAGGTAGGATTGGTGCATCACACACAACAGACCATGACTGGTTTATGTGTGGAAACCAGCCCAGCAAGAAGAAAGAAAGACAGGGGTGGTTTAAAAACAAAACAAAAAGGGAACCTCTAAAAAAACCAAAAAAACAGATGAAAAATTGAAAAAATCAAAATTGATAATTTTAAACAGGAATCACCACTTCGGATTACTAATTTTAATAGATGACGGGAGCGAAACCAGGGTAAAAGCTAGTATTTTGTACTTATCATTAATTTAAATAGCATGTTTTAATGGTGAAAGAAAACATCGGGAGGAAACTTACTCGACTTAAGAGCTCTCGGTGTTTACAGTCTACCTATCTGCACTTTTTTTTCATTTAATTACAGTTAAACAACAGTACATTAAATAACATCATAAACAATGAATAAATCACAGGGGTTTGGCCTCAAATCTCAATGCCTCTGCATCCAACGCCTTACATAATTATTACTTAACTACTTACTACTACTTAACTGTATCCATGCAAAAAATCACGTCAATCCGTAGCTCTGTTGCAGCGTGATTGAAGGACAAACCAACAAACAAACACACTTTCGCATTTATAGTAAGATAAGATTTTACCGACCTATAGTAAACTTAAAGAATTAACTTAACTAATTAAAGGTAGGTACTTACTTATCTAGGTACCTACTTCAAACAAAAAATGATCAGTGTGATCCAGTGTTCTATTCAGAGTTTTTGAGTATACTGATCAATATTTCTGCACCATGATCACGAAAACCACAAAGTAATAAATAATTATAATCTCTTATCCACCTTGTATTACGCCATACCACAGAATACCTAATAGGCCATACCTAATTGCATGGATCAACCATGATTGACAGTAGATAGTAAAATTTTCTCATTTTATTCGCCGAAAATCGCTTTTCGATCTTGGCGAAACTATAAGGGTTTCCTGTATTTTTACTACCAAGCGATATCGCTTCAGTTTCGCATGTTATGCAACGAAAGTCAGTTTCTTTTTTTTTTTAAAAAACGAACATTAGCCAAGCTGAAGTTGACTAATATCCTCCTATCCCCTCTAAAATGCCTCTAAATAAGCGCAAAGCTTACGTGGTACCTACGTGAGTTCGACAATAGTGCAATGGATGGGATTCGAACCTACGACCTTTCAGTTTTCAGTCCGTACACCGTACAAATCCAAGTCCGTACCTTTAACCATTGGGCTATTTAGGCTTAAAGTTTGCGAAGGTCTGCTATTTTCAATTCATAATTTTCAAGTTACCCTCATTCACTTACCGATCGGAAGTCATTGTAATATGTCGTTCTACCTATTTTTAGGGATGTTTAATAATAATTATTTATTGAACGTAAACACTTTTCCACATACAAAAAAATACTGAGTTAAAAAAATATGCCCAATCAGATTAGACGAGATAACCCATTTGAAAACCTAATACAGTTACTTTAATGTTGCAATTGAAGGTTAATTTCGTAACTTGTATATCGACTGAAATTGATTTTATTATTCTAATATCCATGGCCTCATAAATTATATCTGATATTTGATAATAGAAAATTGGAAGAACATTGAATCACCTTCATAGTAAGAAACCTATAAGTTTCTGGTATGGTATGTATATATGGTAGTATGGTATATATTAACAGTACTTTTGGAGGAGGTGTAGAACCTCCTCCAAAAGTACTGTTAATATCATGAGCAAATTGCTGTGTTGCTGTTTTCGATTGATGTAAATAATAAAGCGTCGATCAGCAGTATCCTTACTATCCTTAAACAATAATAACATTTCACACTATAGTAATATTATAAAGGCGAAAGTTTGATGTGTGAGTGTGTATGTATGTTTGTTATTCCTTCACGCCACAACGCATGAATGAACCGATTTGATTGAAACGAATGGACATAATGGTATCATGAGACGAGAAACTCCCTCCATCTAAATATAAATGGCTAAATGACTCTTACAGTCTATATTTAATCTGGTTCCGCCATGGGAAATAGGAAGCTAGAGCACATAGTATCAGCTCATTAACTATTTACAAGATAAATAGAACAAATATTGCATCTAAGCAGCTAGTAACTGTATATTTACTTTACCATTACAACAAACACAAACACTCGTTGGGCGGCAGAGTTCTAATATTAGAACTCGGAAAATCCTACTAATATCCTACTTGGTATTAATATTATAAATGCGATAGTTTGGACGTATGGATGGATCGATGGATGGATGTATTCATGAATGGATATTTGTTACTCAATCACGCCGCAACGACTAAACCGATTTAGCTGAAAGGCACAGAGATAAATTATAGTCTGGAATAACACATAGGCTAGCTACCTTTTTATCCCGGAAAATAGACAAACCTCATTCCACACAAACGAAGTCGCGAACAACAGCTAGTGGAAAATAAACAGAAATATCTATAAGTAAGAAAAACAAGAAAACGACACTCGGAGATTACGAGTATTATGCATAACCGTGACATTGCAATAATAACTAGATGAAGAAAAGGTTGGAAATTCTGTCTGTGCAAAACGCCTTTCACAAAATCAGGCATATCACTAAGAATATTCATACCGCATATCATTATGCTTCGGACAGCACATAAAGCCGTCGCCTGATCTCTCTTGGGTCGTGTCGGACTATGAGAGTCAGGGAATAGAGACTGCAACTTTGTTTGCGCACTCACTTGTGCACTAGAACATCTTCCGAGCAGGGTAATTAGTCGCCGTGGAGATTAGTTCTTTGTTTTTCCAAAATAAAAAGTAGCGGTTTCTTATCTGGGGAAAAAATCTTGAAATGTAAATACCAATACAAAAATTAAATAAATTTTCCCGAAAACCTGCTATTTTTATAATGTGTGACGTTTTTGAGACGCGACGTCATGCCTTGCATGTGAAGCGTTTTGCTAAGGGCTAAAATAATTATTATTTTCGTCGTCGCTCTGTCGCTAACGAACAATCAGCAGGCAAAGACGCGAGCGGCGCCTAGTTCTTAATAGATCTTCAGATATGACGTCTTCCTATTTCAGTATATAAAGATAAAAATTGCCGATTGCAGCTAATTGTAGTAGAAAAATAATTACAGCAAGACTGGATACTATAAGACTGAGTGAAAGAAATTATTAGTAGATATACTTTTTAAAATTTAAATATTTTTCTATTTAGGTTTACTGATTTAAGGTAGGTTTGAAACCATTTATATGTTAATAATATAATATTATTATTATTAAAAAACGCACCCAAACCGCTAGTTAATCGCCGAAATGTAATGAATATAATTTAACGTAAATAAATTGGACGGTTTGACAGTTTTTGTATTGAAAACTTGCCAAAACAACAAAATTAGTTATTCCTCGGACAAAATTGAAGGTAACGGTCGGCGATGGTAACATTGGCACTACTGGTAAAAATAATTATACAAGTTCCAAGCTTAAAAACTACCTAGCCGGGCGGGTCCTCTTATTTGAAACGCAGATGACCTACTAAAACACCATAAAACGAATATAAACCTACAGCTTCATCGATATTATCGCAGCGATACTATGCCGATAGTACCTACGTACTATATACCTATAGTCCAAAGGGGCAATGCTACCCCTTTGGATTTGAATGGCCAAACTAATTCTTTGGCCAAGGTAGCTGCCAGCTCTTGGACTCTCAGTAGACTCGATGACCTTTATATCTTATCTATAGATAAAATAGAGTTTTTAACCAGAATGCAACACAATTACCGACACATGCAATATTTTAGGTATAAGTTTCGAAAATGCAACTCAAACTGGAGAAGACGGAGAAGAAACTCGAGGCGGAAAAACAACAGCACCTGAACGCTGTGAAGTATAATGCTGCCAACATCGAAGAGGCGCTCGATGCCACAGGTCAGTGTCAGTTATCTGGCCTTAGTTGTAAGCGTCAAGATGACTGACCAAAGTGACCGATTAGCGTTAAATTTCTCCAGCATTTCCACCTTTTTAGTTCAATTTAATACCTTTGTTTAAATATTTGGTACCTAATTATTAACAGAGAAATTTAATTTAGGTGGTCAGCCATCCTGACGTCAGAACCAACTTCCTGTGACGTGTGACAGTGTTCCCACTAAATTACAACATGGGGTTACTCAAGGGACGGACCAATAAATTCCTAAAAAGCCGGCAACGCATTGGTGGTGCCTCAGGTGCTACAAATGTTCATGGGTGGCGGTAATCAGTTATCATCAGGTGACCCGCCTGCTCGTTTGCTCGCTAAAAATATTTTTAAAAAAATGTTGAAGGTTTCGGCAAATACAACTTCGGGCTGCTGGTGGTGTGCAGCTTGACGCTGCAGGCCATGGGGATGGACCTGTTCGGCACCAGCTTCGTGGTGGCCGCCGCCGTGTGCGATCTGCAGCTCGGCATGCAGGAACGGGCGCTGTTGACGGCTACTCCGCTGATCGGTACGAGCAACAGTATTGCAGCTTTCTACCACGAATGTTATAGATATGAGCAGTGCTGGGTAAAGACTTCTGCCTACTTTTAGGCGGTCCCGAGGTCGATACCAGACTCACGTCTCTGATTATTATCCGGAGATAAATGCGTTTTGGGAGATCAACCACGGTGACTTTTTGCTGCGATTCAGATTTCATTCATTCCGGTCTGCATCGCTACTTTTGGCGGTTCTTCGCATTAGCAACGCGCGACAGAACCGATTCAGTAGCGATACAATCGCAAAGTATCGATTCAGCATCGCTTCTGCATCACCATTAATACTAACGTGCGACTGTTTCGGTCGGCATCGAGACTATATCGCGGTCGTTTTGCGATTGTATCGCTACTGAATTGCTGCAAAAAGTTGCCGTGGATGACCGCTCGGGTGAAGGAAATCATCGTGAGGATTTTTACATGCCTGACTGTTCTCCTTAATGTTATCAAAGGTGAGAACAGAGAACTCTGCCAATTTGGATTGCGTCAGCGTGGTGGACTCTGGTCTATAACATCTCAGAGAGACCTGCGCTCAGTAGGTTGTTGTTGATGGGTTGCTGATGATGATGACTAGCGTTGCCAGACGTCCCGTATTTCCCGGGACGTCCCGTATTTTAGGCATAGTTAAGATGTCCCGGTGAGACTAACTCTGTCCCGTATTTAAACCGTACTTCGTTTTTTTTTATCATAAAATCGACCCAAGTACACGCAACGTTCATAAAGCGAGTTGATGACTATTTTTAATTACGATTATAATTTATTTTTACAGATATGTTAAAAGTAAAACGAATAAAAATATGTTAAAACTGAACTGACTCGATCCTCGGAAAAATATAAAAAAAAGACACTAAATCATTTTGTTTTTTATTTGTCCCGGGTAAAAAATTGAAGTCCCGTATTTTTTGGCCATTTAACCATTTGTCCCCTATAGGCTGAAAAAAAAAATCTGGCAACCCTAAATTGATGACTGATCGCAGGGGTGGTGGTGGGCGCGCAGCTGTGGGGCTACGTGTCGGACGCGAAGGGGCGGCGCCTGACGCTCGTGCTGTCCATGTCGGTGGGGTTCGTGTTCGCCGCACTCAGCAGCTTCGCACCCACGTGGGAGCTCATGGCACTACTCAAGCTGGTCTCCTCCACCTTGTGAGTATACTAATTCAAATTCAAATTCAAATTTTTTTTATTTCATATAGGCCAACTTGTAGCTCTTATGACACGTCATACATCTACCACCGGTTCGGAATGCAGATTCTGCTGAGAAGAGCCGGCAACAAACTCAGCAGTTGCTCTTTTCAAAAAAACAATTTTTTTTACAATAGGTAACAAAACTATGCTATGTATACAGAGCTTCCACAATTATCCCGCTAGCTTTGTTTTTCCCGAATAAAAGGTAACCTACATTACTCTCCATCCCTCAAATGTACTCATGCGAAAAATCATGTCGCTCCGTTGCTGTGTGAATGACAGACAATAGAACAAACTAACAAACAAACACACTTTTGTATCACACCACACTAATAATAAAGGCGAAAGTTTGTATCTGTGTGTGGGTGTTTCTAGGTGTGTAACTATATAAATATTATAAAGAAAATCTCTTGGCAAAAAACTCAGCTACAATTAGATACATTTTATTTACTCTGGACGTATTTTCCCACCTTAAACAAATGACAAATAAATAATTTAGGTATAAGTCCGAGTGCGTCATTGAATCTCACACGTTACTGTTATCTTTTCATAATAGGTAAATAATTTGGCAGATGTAATAGAACTTTTTATTATGTACGTAAATACATTTGGGTTATTTTCGGTTTTCGATGTTTGTAGGAGACTGTGTATATGGATTTCCTTCCACCTCTCACTGGGTGGGAGAAACTTGCGTTGCAGAGGCAAGAGTGGCGCAAATTAAATAAAGCTGTAGCGTCTTTTGAGGTGCGAGATAGATTATGACCTTGAATAACTCATGGTCTACTTTTTATCCCGGAAAATAAGAGAGTTCCCGCGGGAATTAAAAAACCTTAATCCACGCGAATGAAGTCACGGGCATCAACTAGTGTGCCATATTTTCTCTCGTATCCACCCAGTTTCTGTCGTAGGTATTTTTTTATTCGATGAAAAGATAGTCCTTGACTGCGATCTCACCTGATGGTGACGATGCAGTCTAAGATGGTAGCGGGATCTAATTCCATGTCCTTATGGTTCAATTTACTTTGAGCCTAGTGTCATTGCATACCAATACGATCAATAACAGTGAGTAGCCCAGAGCGACCAGTTCGTTACCTACGGAGAGTTTATCCTGTGTGCTTGCCTGCAGCACGTCGGCCAGTAACTCGGGCGCGTACACGCTGCTCGGCGAGAGCTGCTCGCAGCGCGCGCGCGGCCGCTCCATGCTGCTGTGCACGTGCGCGCTCATGTGCTCGCAGGCCACCGTCGCTGGTCAGTGCTATATCTCTGAATACTCCCTCTGCGTGGTGCGCCCCATTACTGAGAGTCGTGACCCCTTCCACCAAGGACTCTTTTGTGAATGATGTCGCGCCATATGCTTCGGTTTTTTGCGACATGCAAGCCTCCTCCAGCAAAACATCTCGAAAGCGTCGGTCAGCAGCTGTTATTGTCCATGTCATGGCTGCTGCATACATGAATATCGAGAAGATGAGTGTGTGTATCTCTGAATTTAAGTATCGTCGCGCATCGGTTTCATCGTTTCTATTCGACTTCAACATACGTGTACAAATTAAAATTATTTTATACTTTTAAGTGGCGTTTGAAGTCGATTTTTTAAATTTTTTTTTATATTATTATACATATAGTTTTATTTTATCAAAATAAATATCAATCTCGCTCAAAATAGAAAAGTAAATACGTTTTATTATAATCCATGAATCATATTACACATTTCATGAGAAAAATTTATAATTTCATTGATTCTTGGTTACTGTCATCATGCCTATTCACATTTCAGTATTCGCATACCCAATCCTGCCTCTGGACTTCGCCTACCCGATCGACTTCCTGGGCATCAGCTACCGTCCCTGGAGACTCCTGGCGCTCGTGATGGCCGTCCCCTGCTTCGTGACGGCCTGTCTGCTGCAGCTGTTCCACGAAAGCCCCAAGTTC
Source organism: Hipparchia sbordonii (assembly GCA_038048805.1). Classification (NCBI taxonomy): domain Eukaryota; kingdom Metazoa; phylum Arthropoda; class Insecta; order Lepidoptera; family Nymphalidae; genus Hipparchia; species Hipparchia sbordonii. The sequence continues at coordinate 14,266,854 of CM076106.1, forward strand.
CTCCTGTCCAGAGGGCGGCACGAGAAAGCTTTGGAGGTGCTCAAGAAGATATACGCGTGCAATACCGGGGAGAGCTCTGATAATTTTCCTGTAAGTATACAATTTATTAGGTACTAGTTTTAGCCCGCGGCGTCGCTCACGTTAAGATTTATTTTTCAACCCCCTTTTCAAACCCCAGGGGGCCTAGCCCTCAGGGGTTGAATTTTCAAAAATTTTTTCTTAGCGGATGCCTACGTCACTGTGACGTAGCTATCTGTATACCCAGCCTGATCTCTCCGGTCAATCAGTCACCTTTTCTTTTATCTATTTAAATAGTCAATACCCATATATAATAGCCTTAATGATGGATCAATTTGAAGCGCCACTTTTGATATACGAATGTCTCTGGAACTAATAATATTGCAAATGGCGCACCAACCTCTAAAATTAACCTACGAAATCATACAACAACAATAATGAAATCATAGATTAATCATAGAGGTGCCTTCAATCATGGTCGATGCGCCATTTGCAATATTACGTACTAGTTCCAGAGACACTCATATAGCTGCTCAGTGCTTACAACGCCAAAATGGCGTCAATCAAATCCAAAATGGCGTCAATCAAGTAGGGTCAAAAAAGAAATCACAGCAGCAAATCCAGTGTTAATCTTAGATTAAATTTAGAGGTCAGTGCCAGTACTGAACCGACTATGGCTTGATGGTAATCATAATATTATGTTTTCTGATTCTTTTCAGGTAAAGAAACTCATCGACGAGTCGGAGGAAACTTCGTGTGAGGAATCAATCTTGAAAGCAATGTGGCAGCAGACCGCGGCATTGTTCCGGCCACCGCTACTTAAGGTCACCCTCAAACTGTTCTACCTCGTCACCATCGTTTATATGACGTAAGTAGCTACACGAGTATTTATAAACTATAATCCTCTTATAAGGAGTAGTATCTATGTTATTTATAACTTTAGATTAATGTACTAATCACACTATGAAGTACGTAGCCTCAAGGTGCGGATTGAAAATTATAAGGTCGCAGGTTCGAATCCCACCCGTTGCACTATTGTCGTACCCACTCCGAACACCCACGCTTTCCGCTTATTTGGAGGGGATAGGAGGATATTAGTCAACTTCAGGTTGCCTAATATTCTTTAAAAAAAATGTCAGAGACAGACTGGTACACCCAAAGCGCTCTGGCGCAAGGTAGAGTATCAAATCAAGATATTTAGACGTATAAGACTTTGAAAACTTATTTATAAGTTACTAGCTGATGCCTGCGACATCGTCCGCGTAGATTTAGTTTTTAAAATCCCGGGGAAACTCATTGATTTTCCGGGTTAAAATTGTAGCCTATGCCACTCTCCAGATCCTCAACTAAACCCATGCAAAAAATCACGGCCATCTGTAACTCTGTTGCAGCAATATTGAAGGACAAACAAACAAACAATCACACTTTCACATACATAATATTAGTAAGGATTGAAAGTTATTATTTACTAACTTAGTAGTGGAAAACTTATAACTATAGATTCTAGAATCTAGCTGCTAAACTTATTAAACTACACGGTGGACAGGATTGCCGGAAAATTGGAAATTGGAATTGGAAAAGTTGGATGTAGTAAAAACCACACTAACCATATAAAGTCAAGCATGGCTAATATTCTTTATTAAAAAACTAACTTGAAGTTTTTAAATTCCTGCGGGAACTCTCTTATTTTCTGGGATAAAAAGTAGCCTATGTGTTATTCCAGACTAAAATCTATCTCTTTGCCATAGCCAAATCGGTTCAGTCGTTGCGGCGTGATTAACAAACATCCATACATCCAAACTTTCGCATTTATAATATTAGTAGGAAGATAAATAAGTATGTACCTACGTTCATTGCAATAAGTTTTTTTACTCGATGACAAGATTAGCCTTGGCAGCGACCCCACCTGACGGCGAGTGATAATGCTATTTGACTGGCAGTGGGCTAACTTGGAAGGGGTCGGCAGTGTAATAACAGTAACATTTCAAATTCAAATTCATTTATTTCAGACATGATCATCCATAGTAATAATCAGAAAATAAATATAAAAATGTCAGTCAAATGAAATAAAAATAAATAAATATACAGTCAAGTCAAACGTAAATAAAAAAATAAAAATACCTATAGGTATATCAAAATGTCAGGAATAATTTTCTAAGCTATATCGTTCTCAGCGGCACTGGGACTGGAACATGTCTGTCGCAACAGTGCCGGATGTAAGGACAGCCTGTGATATTGGCCGCAATCATCTTCATTATAGTGTTGGGGCTGCCTCGCGCACCAAAGAAATTTGAGTTTGACTCCACTCCTATGTCCACAGGGGTAGCGGCTTCATCCTTTGGCTACCTTACATCATGAACAACTTGTTCTCCGTCCTGGAGTCTGGTGGTGGAAGCGGCATGAACCTGTGCACGGTCATCCGCCTCTCTACGGACAGCGCCACGGTAGTTGGAAATGGGACTGTAAGTTTATTTTTATCGAAGATTTCTAGCTATTTTTTTGTATTCGATGATTCAAGATAGCCCTTGACTGCAATCTCACCTGATGGTAAGTGACGATGCAATCTAAGATGGTAGTGGACTAACTTCGAAGGGATATAGCAGTGTAAATTCAACCCATACCCCTAATCGGTTTCTGCTTTCTACACGCCATCGTGCCGGAACGCTAAATCGCTTGGCGGCACGTCTTTCACTGTAGGGTGGTAACTAGCCACGGTCAAAGCCTCCCACCAGAGCAGACCAGAGACAATTTAGAAATTATAAATTGCTAAATTGCCCCCGCTGGGGATCGAACCCGAGACCTTCCAGTTATAAGACACCTCACCACTGCGCCACGGAAGTCGTAAGGATTTTTATGGAAGATTTCTAGCTGATGCTTGATTGTTCTTTTGCTTCTAGCCATCAACCTCGGTATATCACATTACTTGATTGAGTTGATAGTATTGAATTAGTAAGTATGGTCAATTTTTAGGGTCTCCGCTGTCCGTTCGTTCGTCCGTCCGTCCATCCGTCTATCTGTCAGCGGACTCTATCTCCTGATCCGTAATAGGTAGACAGTTTAAATTTTCAGATAATGACATTTGTTGAATGACGGCAACAGAAATACACAATTTCTGTTGCCGCTATAACAAACGCTATAGTAAAAATAGAAATTAATTAAAATGTAAGGGGGCTCTCCTACTAGAAACGTGCGTTTTCGGCGTTTTGTGGTAAGGAATATATTATCCGACTCGCATTTGATCGTTTATTTCCTTTCAGGTCGTACAAGAAGTATGCAACGACACGATTCAAGCAACAACTCTCTTATCTGCAATGTCTTACGGCGCACTCGCCAGCTCCGCGAACCTGGTGCTGTCCCTCACTTGTGGCTCAAGGAAGAGATACGCGATGCTGTTCATCATCACGCTGTCCGCCATCGCCGCTGTCCTCCTCAACGTGGTGGCTGATCCCATCGCTGGAGGGGTATTCTTCTTCATCTTCCTTCTCTGTGCGCTCTCCATGGGCATCCTGAGTGTTTACTTCGTTGAGCTGTATCCTACATCATTGAGGTAATTTTCCATACTCACTAATCTAAATACATATATTTTTTTTTTATTCGTTGATAAGGTAGTCCTTGACTCCGATCTCACCTGATGGTAAGTAACTTGGAATGGGTATGGCAGTATAGATTCAACCCGTACCCAATAATCGGTTTCTATACGCAATCTTAGAAATTATAAATTCCCAAAATTGCCCCCGTCTGGAATCGAACCCGGGACCTCCCTGTTGTAAGACCACAGCGCTCACGACTGCGCCAGGGAGGTCGTCAGAATATAAAAGGAAAAGGTGACTGATTGACTGACTGACTGATCTATCGCCACACAGTTCAAATCACTGGACAGATCGGGCTGAAGCATACAGATAGCCATTATGACGGACCGTTTGCTAAGAAAGTACTTTTGAAAATTCAACCCCGAAGGGGCTAAAATAGGGGTTCGATAATCGAACTTAACGTGAGCAAAGTCGCGGGCAAAACTAGTGCAACTATAAAACAAGTGTAAATTAAAAAACATTTTTGATAGCGAAGAAATACTTGGAGAGGATCTTTACCAGAGACCACAACACAAAACAAATAAAAAATATAAAAATTCAACCACAGATGATAATAAGTGTATTTTCTTTCCATCTATTGCTGTCCTATCGCGAGTGGCGCTAGTACCGACAGGCGAGCAATAGACGTGAGATTGGCTTCCGTAATACGATTTTTAGTGACATTTTGCGACCGATCGCGTAGTGATTGCTGTCGCTTTGCTACTGCTATCGCTACTGCAAAGTTTTACATAATCGAGGTGGGGTTTGAGCCTTACGTAGGACGCATGCTGCGTCAAGCCGGCTATCACTCTACATTTTTCTTCTGTGATCGAAGCTCTACAGTATCGCCTAACAATGTGATGTGCTTCGTTATTGCAGAGGTATGGCGTCGTGTCTCTCCGTGATGATAGGCAGGTCCAGCGCGTTCCTAGGGGTTAATGCCATTGGAGCCCTCATTTCGGCCAACTGTGAGGCCACATTCTACGTATGGTCGGTGCTATTGCTAAGTATGTACTATTACTAAAAATATTAAAAAAATTAATAAAACAAGACTAGGTCATTAAGCAAAGGTGAAGGAAAACATCGTGAGGAAACGTGCACTCCTGAGAGTTTTTTAAAATGTTCTCAAAAGGGTCTGAAGAAGTGATTTCAAACAAAATATAAATATAGAAACACGAGCTGATTGTACTTCCACGACTCTTCGTGTAACGCGGTGTTCCCTATCAAGGTTACTGGAGATTAAATGAGAGCTCACAAGTGACTTTAAATATTTAATTGATTTTACAATTATAACAAATTACTGACCTACAAGTGGACTAGTGTGAGCGGCGGGCGAGGGACAACTGTCTGATGCCAGTAACAAACGTTCCTACAAGCCTCTCGGCGAAACCGCTGGCATCAGCAGGCCCGCTACAATAAATGTCAATTCTAAATTATCCAAGGCCCCATTAGGGGATCTGATAACATTACCAATCTAATCTTTAAATATTTGGATTACTTTGCGGAATTCTATGATAATGTTAACAGAAAAAGTAGGTAATATTTTTCTGTAATCCGTCAAACCAGAAAAAATCTGTATGGCAACACGCGCCGCCCGCGCCGTTCACCCTCCTTTCTCCGGAATAGAAGAAACACAGGAACAACACAACACATAGCGCCACACAATCTCCACTCGACCTGTACATTTCGCTCCGTATAGGTCGAATTGAGACGGTCCAAAGCCGGAGCATCATCAGGAGATCTTGACTCCACAATGCATAATTACTTTGTTGGTGTTGTGTTGTTCCTGGTTTCTTCTCACCTGGACGGTGTACGACGCGGGCGGTGGGGGTGTTGCCATACAGATTTTTTCTAGTTTGGCTGATTACAGCAAAATATATTATACGTATTTTTTCTTTTAGTATTATGCACCATTTCTAACTGAGCATATTATGTTTGTTTCAGGTTCTGTTGGTTTTGCGTGGTACCTTCCAAAAGACAAAAAGCCCAATCAGTGAACTAAGAATGGAATCTACAATTGCCTTTCATGAATTAACTAGGAAAAATAAGTCCGCGTTGACACCACTCAACTTGAATACTGAATAAAATAAGGCTACATCATATTGTCGCAATGAGATGTCGGATTAATGGAATATCAGTAAATATCTAATAATAAATAATCATAATTATTTATTTCAGACTTAAAGTCCATATTGTGTTCGTAACAATTAACTTATTTATCTATGTTAGTCATCGATCTATATGGATATGCCTGTCCCATATAATTGCGTATACGAAAATGCGCTTGAATATTACTTCAATGAACACCGCGCGTTTCCCGCGGTTCGCCTGTGTCAACCAATCATTTTCGAGGAGTAGCCACTTATTAACCAGAACTAAAAATGGAATGAAGAACATTCCAACACAAGAGGTTCCGTTGTCTTTTTGAGCGCCTTTTTGTCGTCTAGAGGCCTATCCATCACCGATGATGTTAGTACAGTATGTGTTAGTAACAATTATTTATTCTATGTTAGTCCTTATAATCTACCTTAACCTATTCAGGGCCACCAGCGTACGCGCGGTGCCCTAGTGCCGATGTGCACGCCATTCCAGCTTCTTCAGAGCTGTCCGGCTTAGCGGCCAATGTAATAACATACGGCGAAACAGTGTTTGCTACTATCTTATCTAAGGCCTAAAGTCTTAAAATGCTGGCTTGAAATTAGGTAATCGTAGTAATATATGTAATATTATCAATTTGTTCAGTATTTTATCGATCTCATGCGCAAAGCGTGGCCTTCTCTTGTCCTCATAATAATAAGATTATTTACATTAAGTAGCAATATCTAGATTGTGTGCCGGGATAACAATTGGATTGTGATGTGCCTCTAATTTTCTTTTCGAAAATTGGTCAAGCCTGGCTCACATTTGACCGGTTTTACTGATAGTTCTCGCTATTACGTCCATTTATTCCCTACATTTCAAGCAGCTTTCAAAGAATTATATCAGGGCAGTTGCTCAACATCTCTCAACCGTCCCCATTTTCTTTACGTCACTACTAACTAATCTAATTCAACAATTCCACACGTTACAACGCCCTAAGCTAAGGTCCGAGCCGCGCTGCTTTGTCCCCGATCCCTTCGAACCCCAGGGCTCAACCCCGTTCTAGTAGAGCTTCTGCGCTGGCCAAATAATCCGGTGACGTTGTAGTGCCCAATATAGTCCATGTAGTAAGTCTACATATTACACAATCCAAACAAAAATATTCAGTAAGTATTTCACATCTCCTTCATTTATCCCGTTACGTAGGCATGCTACGATTGCTACGATATTCAAAAATCTACGAAAGCGCTACGAAGCTCTTTCAAAATAGCTTATTAGGTTTACTAAAGTACTTTATTGTGATTGATTGTAATCTGAAATGTAATTTAAGTATTTTAATTAAGTTTTAAATCTTTCAGACTAATAATTTAAGTTATAATTTGTTTGTATGTGTTATGCATGATAGTAGTTTTTTTGCACCTAGCCAGGTACAGGTTTGAAACTGAATTGAATTTGGACTTCAAGTTCTAAGTCGATAAGTGTTTTAGTAATGTTATGTAAATATATACTTGTTAATTATATTATTATTAAATAAGCTAAGTGTTATTTTAAATTATAATGAAGATTATAACTAAAATCTTTTATTAACAACATCCAATAGTTAAAATTTTAAGTCGAAGATCCCCTTTATTTTTAATCGATTTCCAAAAATGGAGGAGGTTCTCAACTCGCCGGAATCTTTTTATTTTTATTTTTTTATTGATTTTTATTCCGGAATTTCCTATAAGATTTTTAAAAACAAAACTCATTCGGACGAAGTCGTAGGCATCAGCTAGTAAAGATATAAACATATCATATTCGAATTCCCCGTTCTGCGGATGTATCTAATATATCTGATCAGGAAACAACTAGGCAATTAACTATCTTTAATCGATGTACCTACACAATCGGCCAAAATTAGATAGTGTGGATTATACGTAAATTATTTGCTCAGTGACCTCCTAACTAAATAAACGTGAAGTGTTGGTAATAATTATGTAATCGATATATTTCTTTTTAATTTAAAATAGTTTAACGTATTAAAATATTTTGTGTGCTGATTACAAGGAGAAATCAAAAAATTTTTTGTTGCTGATTATTTCTATTCTTACAATAAATAACCTACCTATCTACTCCAAAATTTACAGACTGAAATTCGAACGCTTAATATAAAATATCTTTTCTTCCTTAGTAGAATTTTATTATAGGTAAATGAAAGAAAGTGTATTTTTTTGTTAGTTATTATTGGTTAATACTTGGTTCTTTTGTCCTTCAATTACATCGCAAACAGACGGACTGACTTGGCGAAACTTAAAGGTTCCTTGTAGTTTTGCAACGGAATCCTAAAAAGACTGCAGGTTCTCCCTATAAAGTGCCCGGTTTAACTGATCTTTACATAAGAATAGGACTGATACTCGTATTGAATTCGCTATCCTATAGTTTCGAACTCTGTGTTTGCTAAGTAGATTTCCAGTCAAACTCCACTCGAGGGAAGCTGGGGCGGGGCATTTGGTACAAGAGCTATACAGTGAAGACCTGTGTAAGAGAAATAAGCGTAATTGGCTATGATGAGTACGTCAGAGGATGCAAACAAGGTTACGTTTGAGGAAGCGCTCGATAGAACAGGTACGTGTTTCCGAATGATTACATTCGGAACTAATACTAAATTTCTAATCTTTAAAACATACCTATTAATTATGTCGAGGTTGTTTAATTTCAATTTTGCTGTCTACAATCAAATACTAAGTAGGTACCTAACTAAATTCGAAATCAAACAAAATCTATCAAAAATAATTAAAAGCTAAATATAAAAAATAGCATCTAAACCATTCGAACGAGGAAATGTGCCCAGGACTTATCTAGTGGCCGAATCTCCGCAGGTTTTGGGCTGTATAGCTATCTGGTGGTAGGCCTGGCGGGGCTCGTCGTGGTCGCGCTGGTGTGCGTGGCGTTCGGCTCCACCATCATCGTCCCCACCAGCGCCTGCGAGCTGGCTACCACCTCCTCGCAGCGCGGGATCCTGGCTGGAGCGCCGCTCGTAGGTGAATAACTATATCATTTTATAATCTACTACATTTTGAAGTTTTATCAAAATCTATCCAGTATTTTTTGCGTGAAAAAGTAACAAACATCCATCCACCAACTTTCGCATTTTAATATTAATAAGTAGTAGGATTAATTAAAAAAATTATTGCCTGAAGACTAAAGTCTTCGAACAGTGCGTGTTACCAGTGATGACTTATGGATCCGAAACCAGGTCGCTAACTATGGGCCTCATAAGAAGGCTCAGGATCACTCGCGAGCGATGGAGAGAGCTATACTCGGAGGTGGACCGACGACATCAAACGAGTCGCAGGGAGCCGCTGGATTCTGGGCGTGCAAGACCGAGGCCTGTGGAGGACCATGCTAGACCTATATCCAGCAGTGGACGTCTATCAGTTGATAAAGAAGAAGAAGGATTAATTTTATTAAATTGCAGGATTAATCCTTGGAGCAGTGCTATGGGGCTACCTGGCGGACATCTTCGGGCGCCGGTACACGCTCATCATATCTCTCCTCGCGGCCGCAACCGTCAACACGCTCGCCAGCATTTCCGTGAACTGGCTGATGCTCATGTTCCTGCAGTTCTTCGCTACTTTCCTGTAAGCTGAGACATGGAATTATTATCTTTACTTGTTGCTTCCTTGGTACAACTACGGTAGCCTAGATACAATAGTCCGTGATATGCCAAGCTGAGCATATTACTATTTACGGGCCGCAAAAGATTCAAAATAGTTGAAGAATATTATGGTTGTACGAGGCTTCTTCGTCAACCATTAAAGTCACTGCTGAATTCTTGTAATGATTTTCATATTTTACTCATATTTGTATCATTACGTGGCATGGAACTGTTTCTCAGTTTGATAAGTTCTGCTTACAGAAGCGCGGGGCAGTTCCCTCAAGCTATGACAATCGTCAGTGAGAGTGTCCCAATGGGTAAGAGGAACTTGTGCGTTCTGCTGGTTAGTAGCATATTCCTTCTGGCACAAGGACTTATGGCAGGTAAAGTATTTAGTAGTCATACTCTCTTTAAACATTTCTGTGGTGGTGTCGTGTGGTGCGGGTTGTTACGTTCCCTCAAATATGGTTGAGCGAAGCAATGGCTGGATCATGCGTCATGCTCGTGAACGGGTGCCACCAACGGGAATGGGTCTGCTTTGGCTGCCCGTCTTGACATGCGTTGGATTGGTGTACCTACATGTACCTACCTGTTGTATGCATTTTTGCATTTTTGAAGCTGTATTGTGGAAGCACTGTATACATAGCATAGCTTTGTAAAAAAAATTTTTTTTGAAAAGAGCAACTGCTGAGTTTCTTACCGGCTCTTCTCAGCAGAATCTGCATTCCGAACCGGTGGTAGATTTGTGACTTATCATAAGAGCTACAAGTTAGCCTATATGAAATAAATAAATTTTGAATTTGAATTTTTAAAAGTATTTATTTTATTTTGTTCAGATTCTGCTGAGCCGCCAAAGCAGTTGCGCTTTTCAAATTCAAAGTTACCAAATATTTGGCTAACTAACACAACAGTGTAACCAACGAATGTAACAAATGGGCAGCTCAAAACAACACCGACTGCTTCCATGCACTTTTTTGTATAACTACTACTTCACACCTCGCTGACTCGGTGACCCTTAAGGGATTTGGCCTCCAATATAAGAAACTACCGATTGGTAGTTTCTTAGGCCTATCCCGCGCCATTACACGCCAGACAATTCTTCCAAGAACTTCCAAGTCTTTGCTGGCTTCGTCGAATCAGCGATACTTAGGGCATCCAATAAAGTGTGACAAACAGCTTTTGGATTTATCATAATTTATTGGAGGGGGCGCCAGTGTGCCAATGTTTACTCAAATCAGCTGTGTTTTAAAATTAATTTTAAAAGGCAATTATCGATATATATACTTAAAAAGTGATTCAAAATGTTGCGGTTGGGTCAATTCTTTGGGTCAAATGTGGACAGTGCCGAAATATAAGCGTGGACATAATAAAAGAGAAAATAATAATTAAAGTTCGGCCGTTCAGAGAATGCGTTCCTGACACCTATCAGTTAGTCACGACTAGTGATGGGCACAACATAACACTGAGTTCGTTACCGTTCCTCCAAAATGAACCGGCGCATTATTTTAAGATTATTTTCGTTTTAAATTGGCGGAATCATTTAAAATTTATATTTTAGTTATTTAAGTAGAAACCAAAAAAAGGTAATATTCATATAATAAAATTGTTTTATTTATTCTTTGTTACAAAGTTACAATCTGTATTTCTATGCAATAAAGTAAGTACATTGAATTGAATGTGCGTACAGAATATTAATCAGACTCCGATTCGCTTGAGGAGGTGGTGTCTTCATCATCTTCGCCTACATGTATAATTATATTATTATCAATAACAGAATCAATCCTCATATCTCGGTCAAAATGTTCCAAAATCAGATTTTTAGTCTTCTCAACAACCTTTGCCCAATCATCTCTTGTGACTTCCCCGCAGGCTTCTTTTAATAGGGTCATCATCTTTTTCGTGCTGAATGGCGGGGAAGTATTGTGGCGGGCGGCGTAATCTTTTATTTGAGCCCAGATTAGCTCGATCGCGTTATATTGGCAATGAAACGGTGGAATTCTTAGAACGCGATGACCGTACTTTGCTACTAAAAATGCTACTTTCTTTCGCGCGTTCGGTTTGGTCATAGTTTTATTTTTATATTTCATAAAAGTTATCTTATAGTCCATTATTTTCAAATTCTTAAAAAGAAAAACAAAGCATATTATTTTATATTATAAGTATAACTGTATAAGAACAGATTACGATACTTGCCTGTTATTTTTAGCACAGCACTACAAATATAAAGCGCTGACATAACCTTGTAATAGCGCAGTATAGATTTAGAAAAATATTGTTTACCAAGTTATTTGACACTCAGTTTGGCACAAAATTATAACATTCATTGATTATTGATATAATAATGTTGTTTTAATGCTCATCAATTGTTAAAACGGTAAAAAACCAACAAAAATATTTTTATCGTAACTGCAACGCCATTACAAAGCTACGTCGTCAGTTCAATCGCGACGTGTCAGGAACGCATTCTCTGAACGGCCGAACTTTAGTAGACATTATTAAAAGGATTCGGACATTAAAATGGAAATGGGCAGGACATCTTTGCAGACTAGATAACTTGAGATGGACCAAAAAAGTTACGGAATGGGTTCCAAGAGATAGGAAGAGAAAAAGAGGCCGCCAGAAAAAGAGATGGCGAGACATTTTTTCGGAGGTATGTGGATCGGACTGGATGCGGCAAGCTCGTGACAGGAAACGTTGGAAAGATATGGGGGAGGCCTACGCCGTAGAGGCGACTAATGCGTAATTTTATAACTTTATTATTGCTGACTGACATAAATAAAAAAAAAAAAAAAAAAAAAAAAAAATAATAATATTTTGACTGACATAAATAAATACTGAATTGACCTAAATACATTATTTTTTGACATGATGATTTATAATCTAAATAATTTGTAATTTGTGATATTAATGTATTTGTAGTAATTATTATTGTTTGTGGAAAAGTAATGTTATGTATTTTGATTATTTTTCTTACGTATTAGAATAAAGGCTTTTATTATTATTATTATTATTATTATTGGAGGATCACGAAACATGTTAGCCTCAAAGTTTGTCAGGTGTGAAGGACAAGGCTCAGGCTTTTTGTCGGTACCAGACCTGACAAAAGATGTCCGAACTACAATCTCCCTTGATTGCATATTACAAATGGGCTAATTTCTTTTAGTTTTGGCGATACCCATAATCCCACTCACCTTCTCTTACCACCTGCCCAGTCTTGGCATCTACTGGAACTCGTGGCGCACTCTCATGCTGGTGTATTCCGCGCCCAGCCTGCTATGCGTGCTGTGGCTATACTTTATGTGCGAGAGCCCCAAGTTCCTGTTCGCCAAAGGCCGAGAGGCAGAGGCGATGGAAGCCTTGAGGAAAATCCACAGACTGAACAATTTAGGATCAAAGATTGAATTTCAAGTAAGCATGCTGTTTAACAGTAACCTAAGCACGAGATAAAATAAGCGCTCCTGTCATTTTCGTACAAAATTTCTTGCTAACGTTAACTTCATTTTTACTATTCGAAAGATAAAATGTTCGTGCTTAGGCTACTGCTATTACGTAAAGATTTGATAAATGATATAGTGGGCGCAATACAAAAACTTTAACCATTCAATTCTGGTTCACTCGTTCAGTGTTAGTTATAATATAATAGTTATTTTTTTCAGATAAAAGGTGGAATTCTGTTGGAACCAATTGAGGCTACAGATTCTAAATTAGGGAAACAAGACAACCAATTTGCACCGCTGTTCAGGCCACCCTTGCTGAGATCCACAATCATAATGACAATCCTGTTTTTATTTCATCAGTTGAGTAAAATTTTTTTTAATCGTAGATTAAACAGTTTTTCACTATAAAGATGCCTTAAAACCTCTCAATCTTCGAATTTTGTTAAAACTTTAAACAAAACATTGAATTTATATTTTTTTTCCAGAATTCCGGCATTTCAGATCTGGCTACCGACTGTTTCCGCCCAGTTCGTGCAGATCCTAGGGACGGGCGAAGGCTCGAGTCTGACGTTATGTGGCATCATTAGGAAAAGTTTGGACACTCCTGATGTAGGCAATTATACTTTCTTCGCTTCGTTCTTAGAATTCCTTTTAACCAGAGAAATAGCTCAGAATGTGATCAGCGTAGAAGATCTATGTTCTACGCTGAAATAATTAATTTTAATTAGTTATAGTTTAGCTGGTAGTGCCATGCTAATGTGGACGACACGAGTTGTTTCAGTCCGTACGACTATGCGATAACAATTTAAATTCTATCGCAAAGGTGCGTAACTGAGAAATTATTCTGAGGAAAGCCTAAGCGCCAGGAAAAGCGAGTCACTTACAATTTTTCAAGTTTTCTACAAATTACTAACTTTTTAATTCATATAAAATAGGATTATGCCTACCTAATCTCTAAGATAATGGGGCCTATTTTTTTTTTAACCAATATTGTTCTCTCCAGCCTGATGATTCTTGCGTCTTGAACGTGACTTCACTACTGATCGTGTTGGTAGTTGGAGCCATACAATCAGTAATGAACGTGTTTATAAGCTTGGTAAGTTTTACATTTCCTGGTCATTAGCTAGTTACTTCGGTTGCGATCACGAGATCGCGGGCTTGAATCAGGGGTTGACTCAAAAAAATACGTATATATTCGACTCTTCAATAGTGACCTTTCAAGAGATCTATGTCTAGTACTAGACTTCTATCGAGTGAGATATGATGATGAACGTTGCCTATCCTCGGCCTTTCGTATTTATTCGATGCCTACTTACCACTTTTCGGATGTCAGCTGGATGGTCTACTTTTAGTAAATTCAACTGTCTTTCATTTCACAGATTATCAACTATACTGGCCGTCGCAACATGGTTATGGTCGTAACTGCCTTCTGCGGTATTAGTGGTATCGTCGTCAACCTCATACCCAACGCTATCGCCAGCGGAGTGGTGTTCTTCATCTTCCTCATCGGTATTGTCAATACGGGTCTTTACACTGCCATCGCTGTCGCTCTGTTTCCCACTTCTCAAAGGCGAGTCTTTTACTTCACCATCTAGATGTCGCTGCACGGAATTTCGTCTCGCTAGAAAAGTTTTCATTTAAATTTAATGTCATGGAGGATAAAGAACTTGTCCCACAAGTAGGAACATGGTTTTCTGGTTAAACCAAAATAGAAAAAAATATATATATATGGTACAAAACATGTGTGCAGCAATGGCGTGGTGGTATAAAATTGCTTGCTTGCTTGTTTTTCCTGCATGTCTAGTAGCGAAAGGGCAAAGGGGCATAGAGCTCAATGGATGTAAACAGTTAGCAATATGAGTTTGTTATATCCATTGTACAAATTATATATATAAACTCAATAGCTCAACTGTTATAGGGGCGGACTGAAAACTGAAAGGTCCCACTCTTAACACAAGCTTTTTGCTTATTTGGAGGAGAGAGAGAAAAGTCAAGTTCAGCTTGGCTAACATTTGTTCTAAAAAAAAATTAAATCGTTTTAGTTCAAAGCCCCATAAATTACAAACGAAAGCTGTCAAGGTTTAACCTACCTCATAGAAGCACGATACGGGTTTCAGTTTCCACTTTGAGTAAGTAATACAGGATCTAGTTAGTCTGGTGAGGGGAGCAGCACCTGACCTCAATATTTCTGATCGCAGAACTCTCGCAGTTGCTCTGACCATGACGGGGCATCGGATTGGCTCCTTCGCCTCCGTGCAAATCGTCAATCTATTATTTGAAACCAACTGTGAAGCGGGTTTCTACGTGTATGGCTCTATATTTGCTTGTAAGTATTACTGAAGGTATGGGTCCTTTTCGGGGATTCCAGAATTCGATCCCAGATTCTCTTACTTTTTGGTGACGTGAGAAAACCTGAAAACTGCGTGGTTGAAAGTTCTCCATAATGTTCTCAAACGTGTGTGAAGTTTGCCAGTTCGCATTTAGCCATTGATGAACTATGACCTAAATCCTTCTCTTTCCAGAAGAGACCTGTACCTACTTAATGAAAATAACTGAATGGTAGGAACTAGAAAAGTACCAATATTAGAAACAAAATTTTTGTTGTACAGGATTCTTGAACAAGTTTTGAAAACGCGTATTTTGAAAAATTTATTCTATTTTTTTTTGCTTTTGTTTATTCAGTGTCCGCCGTAGTAGCTGCATTTTTGGTCGACGATCGAAAATTGGGACAAAAGCGAGAAGATTCAATAAAACTATAGTCTGAAATGCATCTGTACTCCGCAAAGGATAGGTAATTCTTAAGTTTTGCCATGATTGAAAAAGATGATCTTCAATTTTTAAATAATTTTATTATGATCTAAGGTTGTGAATTGTAAATAATTAATTTAGTTATTTATGTTCAAAACAATAATAAGAATTGTAAATATAGCAATATACAGGGTGTCCCACGGCTATGCCACATGGAGGGGAAGTACCTTAAATATTGTAGATGGAACATTTTACTGAAAGAAGACTTCATTTTAATTTAAAAAACAATTTCAACTGCATTCATAGATTTTTAAATAATTGCCTGGTTGAACCGGGACTCGAACCCGCTATACGAGAAAAAAATTAACCTGTATCTTTATCATACCGATCGGAAGGCTTCATCATAAGGATTATTTTTTGTTAAATAACATAGCATGAGAAATAAAAGGAAGACCATGAATTTTAGCCTTTGATGTAAAATTTTGTTCAGAAAAATGAAAGTACAAAGTTATGCGTGATAGAATCGGGAAAACCGTATGTTTCTACCTTTGAAGGTGGAATTTTTAATGGGACCCTAAAATGAGAACTTCGAGATAGACCTATCCAATAAAAAAAGAATCATCAAAATCGGATGACTTTGCGAAAAGTTATACGTGGTCATGTGATCATTATGTAGTCATACATATTCGCGACGGATTGAGGACCTCCTCTTCATCGATCATGTTCTTTGAGCATTCCTTCATCCATGATTTTAAAGCATGGATTTAGGAAGTACATATATATTTTTAAGGCACCTTTTTATCTACCTATTGAAAAATAGTGCAGGTTCCGTAGACAGGAGATTCTCTGTCTACGGCACAGCGGTAGCATCTATGGTAGGTTCTATGGTAAATCAATGTCAAACGTCAATGTCATTAGGTATGGAGCGTAATATTATTTATGTAAAGAGATGCGGCGTCCCAAACATTACTATCGAATAGTTCGAATGATTTTTTCTTCGGTGACGACGAATACGATCTCCTCTGAAGGTAAATAAACTGACGATGCTAAGATGGTAACGGACTAACGTGGAAGGGGTAGGGGGGGGCAGTGTTAATTAAGTCCATACCCATATCGGTTTCTACACACCACCACACCGGAACAAATACAGTAAATTGCTTGGCGGCAGGTGTTTGATGGTAGGGTGCTAATTAGCCACAGGTAAAGCCTCCCACTAGACTAGACCAGAAATAATTTTGAAATTAAATTATTATAGCATATATCGAACCCATAGTTTCACATCAGATTAACGAATTAAGTGTGTCATTTAACTTGCTAACTTATCTAAGTTTTCTTAAAGATTTATCATCAATTTGATCATATTAATAATTCGAGCGATATTACATTCTAATCATTCATACAGTTCATTTTTTCAATCGATTGATTCGAACAGCAGTATTCCGAATAATCATTCGAGTGAATCATACACAACTCTACAAAATGTCACATTTGAATTGTCAATGTCATACTGTCAATGTCATTGATTGTCAAAATGATGCTGCCTTCATGCTATTCATGCTTTTACTTTACTCAAACATAAAATTAGAAGAAACATTGTTAAAATCCTTTTTAAATTACAATACAGCATGATAAAATTAATGATTCAGTGATCATTTTACTATCAAAATTTATATACCTCAATACGCCTACGCCAAGACATTGCCTCAAGGCAATGAAATAACGTAAAGTGAAGTTCTCGCATGCATCGATTTTTCGATAAAAGTCTTATTACCTAGTATACTGTCTGGTCATTAGGAGTTTGGACTGAGTTGACGACAAGTGTAAAGTTCGCTCCTCAGAAGACACGCCTTGTGTGGCTGTTTTTGTGCTAACTTCAGCTTCTAGTGTTTGAACCTTTTGCATCACGCATCGAGGTATGTAACTAACTACTTCATTAACTTTAAATAGACGTAATAATTTAAATCATCACATTGATAGTAACTTATTTTGGATGTAGTAATTTGCCATGGCCTTATTATTGTGTTAACTGTAAAGGGTTTACCTACCATATTTTCTGTTGACATTTGACCTCTGCCACCTGTTGATACTTATTTGAATTTAATATTGAAATTTTGCTGGTAAAAGATAGGAATTCTGCTTTGTATTGACCAGTTTAACTCTTAATTTGTATGTTATGATATTTAAATTTAAAATTAGCTTAAATAGGTAATTAAGTATACCCCTTTTATGTGAATTTATGAAAATCCCGTCTGAACTTTTCACACAATTTTCGCTTGCGATAATTTATCATACATTATGGCAAAAACTCTTATCAGTTAAGCAGTGCTACAATATCAGTGCTGAAAACTTTGCTTGCATTTGAGAAACTCCTTGTGTAACTGATCCATTATAATTTCTGGGATAAAAAGTATCCAATAGTAGTACAGTAAGTATGTCTGTTCATGTTAGGTATGAATGTATAAAAATAAATAAAACTGAAGTTTCTAACTTTGACCAAAGAGCTGGCGCTTATTTAGCCCAACGGCTAAGCCTCGCTATCCAACGAGGGAATAGTGCCAGTGCTTTGGACACCATGCCCATAAAAGACCACTTGGACAGCATGTATTTTTTGTAAATATAATTAGCAGTATTTTTAAGTTATTTATTTAAGCTATTTTTTTTTTAATAAATTACTGTGAATTATAAAAATAAAACTATCAATTTTTTAAAATTTTGAAATAATTGTCTTGCCCAAATGATTTTATTATTTAATTTAGGAAAATCTATTTTTTAAGCATTCTAATATTAGATTAAAGTGAAATTTTTAAAATAAATCCTTGCAGATGGTGTAAAGTTTGTACGAAGAAATATTTTTCAGATTCAGATTCACTTTATTCAAAATTTATTTCATGTAGGCCACCTTGTAGCTCTTACTTAAATCTTAATCACTCACTTTACTTAAATCCTAATTTTTCTTAAATCAATGTGAATGAAAACATTGGCATCATTTATAATTAAAATCTTTTATTTAACTTGCAATGTATGTATGTAATATTTGTTCAGGTGGAATCTTGCAACTCAATTTTGAAGCAGATATCTTCAACCGATTGAGCTGAAATTTTATATACATGTTTAGTTTGGAAGACAATGCATGATTAGCTATACAACATCATTCTAAGTAGTAGTTCGTAGTAGTATAAGCCAAGAACAATTTGGACAGCTCTGCTGCGTAGTCATCAAAAAACTCTGCAATTAAAAATATACACCTCAAAAAAGATTTTTACTTGTTTTGTCGATTGGAACTATTAATTGTGACATAAACTTACTTACATACTTAAATACAGAATTAGGAATACCCACAGGGACACGGAAGCTACAAAGTATGTGTGCTAAATAGCTCTTAACCTTAATCCCATTAACAAAATGCTTCATAAGCCACTTTTACTTCGCTGTGTGTACTTCCATAACTTTTTTACTGAGCTGGTTGTTACTGTTTATTACACTCTCAAATTACAAATGCTAAATGGATGATTCTATATTAAATGGATAGGTTAGGTTGTCGATGTTTAGTGTTTCTTATTTAGTACATTTTAATGCTTCTTTTATTAATATTTTGAACTTAGCTAGCAGCTTCGCTAACATTTAGTTCGATTTTTCAAACCTGTATTTTTATCCCCCTTGGGTTGGAATTTTCAAAAATCTGCATGCCAAATTGCAGAGCAATCTGTCATGCGGTTAGAGCTAGTGCATTGAAAACAAAAAAAGATCAGTCAGTCACTCACCTGTTCCTTGTATATATTTAAGATTACATATTTAGTTTGATGTGCAGGCCAGACAAAGATATTTTGTTATTTATGACATATTTACCATTGTCTGCTGTCTCACCTGATGGCAAGTGACAATACAGACTAAGTTGGTAGCAGGCTAGCTTGGGAGGGGGTATCTCAATTTTCATCCATACTAATATTATAAAGCTGAAGAGTTTGTGAACACGCTAATCTAACGGCCAACTTGACGTGAACGCATAGTACCTAAGTATTTTCTTTCTTTCCTGATAATTTAAAATTATATATGCAAAATCATTTCCGTGCTCTAATTAGTCGCTGGGTGCCTGCGGCGCCGCTCGTCGCGACTCTTGACCTTTGTCATTTGCTTGTCAAAGTGTGGCATCTAAATTATAAAGAGCGAAAGTGGGAACAGGCTCGGCTCGAGTGTGGCTCGCTTTTGTGTATTATCATTGCGAATGATCTGCATCCTAAAAATTTGGCCGCTTCATGTTCTTATATTTCAAATCATTGATTCAAAAAGAACCCTTATGTTGAGACTTCTTATGTCGTTCACTATTGCTATTTAAGCTTTTTTTTATTTTAAAAAATAATATTATCCAAGTTGAAGTTGACTTATGTTCTCCTCTCCCCTCCAAATAAGCAGAAAGCTTGTGTTAGGAGTGGGTACGGCAATAGTGCAATGGGTGGGGATCGAACCTGCGACCTTTCAGTTTTCAGTCCTCACCTTTAACCGTTGGGCTATTGAGGCTTCAAATGTATATTCTCCTCTCCCTTCCAAATAAGCGAACAAGTAGAAACGCAGCATATACTTATAGGCATAGTGATTTATGGTAGCTCGCACATCTTATCCAACTAAGACAGACGGGTCCATCCGTCCGCCCGTCCGTCCGTCTCTCCGTCTATTTGTCAACGGGCTGTATCTCATGATCCGTAATAAGTAGACAGTAAAAATTAAACTATAGAAAGGTGTTTTTTGCGATGGTACGGAACCCTTCGTGTCCGACTCGCACTTGGCCAGTTTTATTGTGTTTGTTCTCAGTACAGTTTTATACGGTCCACTAGACGACGCCCGCGACTTGAAGTCCGCGCGGTTAAAGGTTTTTTAATCTTCGCGGGAACTCTTGAATTTTCCGGGATAAAATGTAGGTTATATGTTAATCCTGGGTATAAACTATCTATATTCTAAATTTTAGTCAGATCAGATCATTAGTTGTGGCATGAAAGAGTAACAACCATACACAAACGCACACACGTACAAACTTTCGCTTTTATAATATTAGCGTGACACTAAAAGTAGAGTAAAGTAAAAGTAAAGTAAAAGTTAGATGCAATAGACTTATGTCCAGCAGTGGAGGTCTATAAGTTGAATAAGAAGAAGAAGAAAGTATATTCATTCATTCATTCATTCATTCATTCATTCATTCATTGTTTCAGTGAGTAGACCATGGCGAGTGGGTCGTGGGAAGAGTTCTTCGCGGTGCACCTGCCGCCCACGGACTTCGAAGACAACCGCTCCCTGCTGAAGGAGTTCTGCGAAAGGCACGACCAGTATGGAAACAAAATTGCCCTTGTGACAGTAAGTTATCATTTTCCTCCCGAGTGAGTGACGTCGGGCTTCAGTCACGTTAGGTCTTCATATTCATATTCATTTATTAATTGCATTCCAATATATTATGTATTTACAAAAAATCTGATAAAATAACTTTGAGATCATAATATTTTTACATTGGAACCCCATTGGTGCACAGCAATTATTGGGTGAGTCTTTAATGAGGTGATATTATAGGGATCTTGACACGTCCCTGCAATAAATAAGTCAAAAATTAATAATTATAATGTTAAAAGTTACTCGGTGGACCGACAACATCAAACGAGTCGCAGGGAACCGCTGGATTCAGGCGGTGCAAGACCGAGGCCTGTGGAAGTCCATGCAAGATACCTATGTCCAGCAGTGGACGTCTATTGGTTGATAAGGAATAAGATGAATGTTAAATCAAATCAAAATTTATTTATTTCATGTAGGCCAACTTGTAGCTCTTATGACACGTCATAAATCTACCATCGGTTCGGAATACAGATTCTGCTGAGAAGAGCCGGCAAGAAACTCAGCAGTTGTTCTTTTAAAAAAAAATGTTTACAATAGGTAACAAAACTATGCTAAGCATGCAGTGTTTTCACAAAGAAGTTTCAAAAATGCACACCTACCACAACCTAACACATGTTAAGATGGGTAGACACAAAGCAGACCCATTCCCGTTGGTGGCACCCGTTCACGAGCACGACGCATGATTCAGCCGTTGCTTCGCTCAACCATATTTGTGGGAACGTAACAATCCGCACCACACGACACCACCACAGAAATGTTTAAAGAGAGCATGACATACTCATAATAAGGAAGAAGAAGAATGTTCAAATTGAATACAATAACGATCGAATGAATGATCGTTGCAGTCGGGCGGCACGACCGTCCCGCTGGAGCACAACACGGTGCGGTTCGTGGACAACTTCAGCGCGGGCACGCGCGGCGCCGCGTCCGCCGAGTACTTCCTGGAGCACGGCTACGCGGTCATCTTCATGCACCGCCAGAAGTCGCTGGAGCCCTTCACCAGGACCTTCAGCGGCCAGAAGCTGTTCGACATGCTGGACCTGCAGGAGCGCGGGCCCAACACCACCATCACCGGTAAGGGGCTCCCTTACCGAAGAAAAAGTTGACTGACTGACTAACTGATCTATCAACGCACAGCTTAAACAACTGGACTAGGCATCCGCTAAGGATTTTTGAAAATTCAATCTCTAAAAGGGTAAAGTTGGGGTTAGAAAAATCTAACTTAACGTGAGGAAGAAGCGAGCAAAAGCTACTATAATAATATTTTCTTATTTATGACAGCCGGCTGCAACCTAATTTTGTGGATTTGAAGAATGAAATAGGGCTTATTCCGGGAAAAGAGAGGGCTTTTTAAAAACCTAACAAAACGCGTGTAGTTAGGTTTTTAAAGCGTCCAAATCGCGAGCATGTGCTAAAAATAAAAATATGTATTATAAAAAAGCAAATTTTATTGGAATAGTCTATGAATTCGGAAAGTCTTTGCGGAAGTTTACGACGGCTTTAGAATTTGAACTAGAAAAGCTAACAGAAATATAAGCGTAGTCGTGATACAAATAATATAGAGCACTAAAGTGGACACCTATGCAGAGGTTTCATTAGACGGGCGGCCGTCACACACGTGTCGGTTCAAGGCTGCGGAAGCGGCCCTCGGCCCACGCTTAGCGTCTTTGTTTGACTAATCGATGCGACGAAAACGTGGCTGCTTGGCTATTTGTAGCTACTCTGCAACCTCGCCGTCTATCACTATCGCTTACATGTTTTTCTTAGCTTAAGAAAATAACGCAACATCAAGTTGAACTGCAGTTGAAATTACTCGACTTATAGTACCTACCTACCTAAACAAAGTAGATATTTAATACTAATTTAATTAATAGTGACAAAGAGAGGAAGTAATGCTGGTGTTATTATTAAAATTATAGTTAAAAGGTATAATCAAATAAGTTATGTAGTAACAAAAATATTTTATAAAGTAAGAAAGAATGTTTTTTTTATTTGATGACAAGATAGTTGAGTTATGCCGCTACGTAGTAGAAAATATGTAGCGGAATAGCTCAACCTATAACGCAAGACCAAAGAGACTCAACCCTTTCAGTAAAGCAGGACAGCGTGTTCGTGCTGGCGCCGATCCTGGCGCGCTACCAGGCGGCGCACGCGGCGGGCGCGCTGCTGCACGTGTCCTTCACCACCGTGTCCGAGTACTTCTGGCTGCTGCGCGCCGCGTGCGAGCTGCTGGCGCACACCGGCGCGCGCGCGCTGCTCTACCTCGCCGCCGCCGTGTCCGACTTCTACGTGCCCAAGGACAGAGTGGTGAGTGTCGGTGCCGCAGTCTACTCCGCGTGTCCGAGTACTGCTGGCTGCTGCGCGCCGCGTGCGAGCTGCTGGCGCACACCGGCGCGCGCGCGCTGCTCTACCTCGCCGCCGCCGTGTCCGACTTCTACGTGCCCAAGGACAGAGTGGTGAGTGTCGGTGCCGCAGTCTACTCCGCGTGTCCGAGTACTGCTGGCTGCTGCGCGCCGCGTGCGAGCTGCTGGCGCACACCGGCGCGCGCGCGCTGCTCTACCTCGCCGCCGCCGTGTCCGACTTCTACGTGCCCAAGGACAGAGTGGTGAGTGTCGGTGCCGCAGTCTACTCCGCGTGTCCGAGTACTGCTGGCTGCTGCGCGCCGCGTGCGAGCTGCTGGCGCACACTGGCGCGCGCGCGCTGCTCTACCTCGCCGCCGCCGTGTCCGACTTCTACGTGCCCAAGGACAGAGTGGTGAGTGTCGGTGCCGCAGTCTACTCCGCGTGTCCGAGTACTGCTGGCTGCTGCGCGCCGCGTGCGAGCTGCTGGCGCACACCGGCGCGCGCGCGCTGCTCTACCTCGCCGCCGCCGTGTCCGACTTCTACGTGCCCAAGGACAGAGTGGTGAGTGTCGGTGCCGCAGTCTACTCCGCGTGTCCGAGTACTGCTGGCTGCTGCGCGCCGCGTGCGAGCTGCTGGCGCACACCGGCGCGCGCGCGCTGCTCTACCTCGCCGCCGCCGTGTCCGACTTCTACGTGCCCAAGGACAGAGTGGTGAGTGTCGGTGCCGCAGTCTACTCCGCGTGTCCGAGTACTGCTGGCTGCTGCGCGCCGCGTGCGAGCTGCTGGCGCACATTGGCGCGCGCGCGCTGCTCTACCTCGCCGCCGCCGTGTCCGACTTCTACGTGCCCAAGGACAGAGTGGTGAGTGTCGGTGCCGCAGTCTACTCCGCGTGTCCGAGTACTGCTGGCTGCTGCGCGCCGCGTGCGAGCTGCTGGCGCACACCGGCGCGCGCGCGCTGCTCTACCTCGCCGCCGCCGTGTCCGACTTCTACGTGCCCAAGGACAGAGTGGTGAGTGTCGGTGCCGCAGTCTACTCCGCGTGTCCGAGTACTGCTGGCTGCTGCGCGCCGCGTGCGAGCTGCTGGCGCACACCGGCGCGCGCGCGCTGCTCTACCTCGCCGCCGCCGTGTCCGACTTCTACGTGCCCAAGGACAGAGTGGTGAGTGTCGGTGCCGCAGTCTACTCCGCGTGTCCGAGTACTGCTGGCTGCTGCGCGCCGCGTGCGAGCTGCTGGCGCACACCGGCGCGCGCGCGCTGCTCTACCTCGCCGCCGCCGTGTCCGACTTCTACGTGCCCAAGGACAGAGTGGTGAGTGTCGGTGCCGCAGTCTACTCCGCGTGTCCGAGTACTGCTGGCTGCTGCGCGCCGCGTGCGAGCTGCTGGCGCACACCGGCGCGCGCGCGCTGCTCTACCTCGCCGCCGCCGTGTCCGACTTCTACGTGCCCAAGGACAGAGTGGTGAGTGTCGGTGCCGCAGTCTACTCCGCGTGTCCGAGTACTGCTGGCTGCTGCGCGCCGCGTGCGAGCTGCTGGCGCGAACCGGCGCGCGCGCGCTGCTCTACCTTGCCGCCGCCGTGTCCGACCTCTACGTGCCCAAGGACAGAGTGGTGAGTGTCGGTGCCGCAGTCTACTCCGCGTGTCCGAGTACTGCTGGCTGCTGCGCGCCGCGTGCGAGCTGCTGGCGCACACCGGCGCGCGCGCGCTGCTCTACCTCGCCGCCGCCGTGTCCGACTTCTACGTGCCCAAGGACAGAGTGGTGAGTGTCGGTGCCGCAGTCTACTCCGCGTGTCCGAGTACTGCTGGCTGCTGCGCGCCGCGTGCGAGCTGCTGGCGCACACCGGCGCGCGCTCGCTGCTCTACCTCGCCGCCGCCGTGTCCGACTTCTACGTGCCCAAGGACAGAGTGGTGAGTGTCGGTGCCGCAGTCTACTCCGCGTGTCCGAGTACTGCTGGCTGCTGCGCGCCGCGTGCGAGCTGCTGGCGCACACCGGCGCGCGCGCGCTGCTCTACCTCGCCGCCGCCGTGTCCGACTTCTACGTGCCCAAGGACAGAGTGGTGAGTGTCGGTGCCGCAGTCTACTCCGCGTGTCCGAGTACTGCTGGCTGCTGCGCTCGTACATTCAAAAGTAACCAAACAACAATATTTTCATTACTGTACGAGGGTAGTCCTCTAAAACGTGGTATTTTTCAGCCTACCCACAAGATGCAGTCGGCGAGCGGGCCGCCAGTGATCCAGCTGCACCTGGTGCCCAAGATGCTGGCGCCGCTCGTGAACCTGTGGGTGCCGGAGGCGTACGTGGTGTCCTTCAAGCTGGAGACTGACGAGAACCTGCTCATTCCTAAAGCTCGAGCGGCGCTGGAGAAATATAAACACAAGGTCAATTTATATCTATAACTAGCTTTTGCTTGCGGCTACGTTCACGATAAGTTCGATTTTTACAACCCTATTTTACTCCCTTAGAGGTTGAATTTTTAAAAATCCTATTGTAGGGGACGCCTACGTCATAATAAGCTATAGGTTAGCTTACATGAAATAAACAGTTTGAATGGATGTCGTTTTCAGATGGTGGTAGCCAACATGTTACAGACGCGGCACCAGCGGGTGATACTAGTGACGCCCGACGCCAACCAGGAGATACTGCTGTCCAGGGAAGAAGTTCACGCGGGTAAACTACTATCTATTTTAAATTAACAAAAGACTATTTAATTTCATGACTTAGCGGTATTACTTTATGTTGACGACTTTCTTTGACATTTTTATATTATTGTAAAATTATTATGACATTAAATTAAATTAATTATGTCAATTGTGCATCAATGTCATTTTGCATGCCCTCTGTTTGGCGGAATGCGGGGGAAAAAAATTAAATCGTGTACTAACCCTACAGGCATAGACATCGAGGGTCTGATCGTGGCGGACATCGTGCGGCAACACGTCGCGCACATGTCGGGCGCCGCGCCGCCGCGCTCCCCGCGC
Organism: Hipparchia sbordonii; assembly: GCA_038048805.1. Taxonomy (NCBI): domain Eukaryota; kingdom Metazoa; phylum Arthropoda; class Insecta; order Lepidoptera; family Nymphalidae; genus Hipparchia; species Hipparchia sbordonii. The sequence goes on from CM076106.1 coordinate 14,293,029, forward strand.
TGAGGCTCGCGCGCCCGCCTGCCGAGGCTCTACCTCACCGACTAGGCGGCGCTCGACACCCCCCCACCCCACCCTACGCCACACACCCGCACCGTAGCCGGTGGACTACAACCAAGTGATTGTGACGTAATCCGCACCGTAACAAAGTGATTGTGACGTAATCCGCAGTGTAGCCGACAGACTACAACAAAGTGATTGTGACGTAATCCGCAGTGTAGCCGACAGATTACAACAAAGTGAAGTGCACCAACGTGATCGTGACGTAACCTGCACTGTAGCCTACATACTACAACCAAGTGAAGTGCACCAACGAGATCGTGACGAAACCCGCACCGTAGCCGACAGACTACAACAAAGTGATTGTGACGTAATCCGCAGTGTAGCTGACAGACTACAACAAAGTGAAATGCACCAAAGTGATTGTGACGTAATCCGCACCGTAGCCGACAGAATACAACAAAGTGATTGTGACGCAATCCGCAGTGTAGCCGACAGACTAACAACAAAGTGAAGTGCACCAAAGTGATCGTGACGTAATCTTCACCGCAGTAAACAGACTGCAGACCTACTGTCAAAATTTCAAGTTTCTAACTCCAGTAGTTTAGGCTGTGCATTGATAGATCAGTCAGTCAGTCAGGACAAATCTTTTTATAAGTATAGATTATAATTATCGTGTGTTCTGTGTTAGCCGACTTTTGTCGGTGCGACTTTTATCGGTCGTCTGCGATAGGCGATAGAATTAATAGTTTTTAGTCTATGGGGTTCTTACTAAAAGATACGTTCATCCGAATTTTATTCTGTATCTCCTGTAATATGAAGGTGTGAACTTAAACATACAACTTTAATAACTTAAAGACTTAGCATGGGTGAATGTTTAACTTAAGTTTTACGTTTTATATTGAGTAGGTGCAGTCTGCGAGGCGTAAACTTAGCTTTGTGTTTGTTAGAGAAAATAGCGATAGTGTTTACACTATCGCCTTAAATCGGTTGTCGTTAAAGCATAGAGTGACAACTGATTTAAGGCGCTGTGCATCCCGAGCATTTTCGAACCGGCTTTTTAATTTGTCCGGTTTGTATTATTTCTGGTGACTACTCACACATACAAAGCTCGGTATATACACACAAAGACTGTATTTTATGTATATTTTAAGTAAATATAGCTTTAAATGTTTGGTGTTATGATTATTATCATTTAATATTTATGATGGATAGTGGAAAAACTTGGATTTTTTACCGCCATTTTCTATTTCCGTGTTATTCATGTGTGACAACGAGTAAAACAGAAATACAAAATGGCGGCTAAACAATGAACATCTCTATTCTTATATTTAACATGTAATGTAGTGTTGTGGAGTATCTCGTCGGCGTTTTGCAAATGTTTTGTTACTAATTTGGTAGAACACTATCAAACTAAACTAACTTCATAGGTCTAAAATTAGAACTATAGCTCTTATTTTAGACCTGTGAATTTAGCTTTTAGTGATTGTTTACAATTGAATCAGCATTAGAGTAGAGTATTATATGTCAAATAAACTCTTGCATAGGTTTTACAGTTGAAGTGATATTGAAAATAATATAAAAAGTTGCTCTTTGTCTAGAATTTTACTGTGGTTATTTGAAAATTCTTAACTATTAGTAGTTCCTATTTGTTTACTTACTACTATTAAACGTGTAATCGTTAATTTAATATTAGTTGAAAACTTAGACATTGGTGCTAATTCGGCTGTACATTTCCCGGTATTAAATATTAAAAGGCGACTTCCAGAAAGAGAATCGGTGAGTCGTGACCCTGTCACTCATACATATGTGATGGCATATCAAAGGTATGAATGTGAACTAAGTTAAATTGATTATGATATTCTTTCGCAATTTTCCCTTGCAGAAAAAGATAGTGATACAGTAATTAACTTAAAATATAATGTGCAACGGAATAAGCACTAATAATTTTAAGATTTATACTAGGTGTTTTGTTTTTAAGAAGCTAAGAACAAATTATTATGATTTGAAGCTATTTTCTAAACTAATTCCCAGTCTCGTCCAAAAATCGTTATATTATGTGAATTTTATCGGATGAATCGATGACAGTGTTACCCCACAATATATCGCGGCCAATTCTATTATTGTGTTCTTTTTCTCGATACATCACAGTAAAAAATCTTTCCTTCTATGAATTTTGGAAACATTTGTTTCGTTAAGGCCTCTAGCTTTATTATAAGGAATAAATCGGCTCTCGTTTTTAATAAAAATAAAGAATATAATATGAGACAAGAGAAAAGAAATAATAATTGAGGGTAGTTATGCCAAAAATATGTACATTAACAGATACTCATATCTATAAAAAAAGCTTTGTTTCAAAATTGTTGGGCCAAATAACAAATAAACATATCAAAATGCATTTATGAAACTGATTGGATCGATAAATTTTAAAGAAGCTTGCAATTTTTTTTTTTTTTTTTTTTTCAAATTTCTAATTTTTTATACTAAATCCTTTGATCTAATAATATTTGTGTCAAAAAATTTAATTTGTTTGACAAGTTTGATAGGTTTCTGTTTTAGATGAATATTTATAGTGTCTCGTTTGAAGTCTTTAATTATATGAAAATAATTCTTATTGTCTATGTTATAAATCCTGTGTGGCTCATTCTTTGCAAAATTGAATGTGGGCAGTAGTACTAGCTAGTCTTAAGAAGCCCACAACTGGGCATAAAGGGTATTTATCCATAAATTATGATTGTGAATTCTTGTTATTGTGTATTATACTCTTGGAATAAATATAGTTTAGAGGCAAACTATGTGCAAAAATGTGTAAGAATGACTATGTTTATAATTATATATTATGTATTATGATTATGTGTTTTTGCAAATAGCTTGCAATAAGAAATTGTAATCATTGTAGATAAATTAATCCTTAAGTATTAAGAACATACGTATATATTTATATAAATAAAAATTGTTTATAAAAGTATTTATAATCATAAAGAAAGAATATACATATTTGTTTTAAAAAGGCGTTTATTCTAAAAGATTAATTAAATCCCCAATAAATAATAATATATGTGAAAAGGTGTATTAGTACACTTTTAACTTGGTACAAACAAACTTTCATAAGGAACAGAACATTTCTATCAATAAAACAGTTACAAAATCTTCAACTTTATAAATTACATATTCCCAATATTTTTTTTCAATAGTAAGCATAAAACTCATAACATACTACAACTGTTCGTTAAATTCAAATTGGAGTCGGTTTTATCTTTTGAGTTTCTTACCGACACTTCTCAACAGAATCTGCTTTCTGAACCAAGTCTAGACTTCTCATAAGAGCCACAGGTTGGCCAACCTGTGGCTCTTACGTGAAATAAAAAACAATATATATTTTTTTAACTTCGATTATAGCATTACGGTTTAGTTCTCTGAAAAGTTGGGTAGTATTCTTAAGATTACCTCAAAAGTAAGTGGAAGCTTAATCGATGCATAATAATTTTATTTTGTTATCATCCCCCAGCCCAAGAGAAGAATAGGAATGTTAAACCGCCCTTTTTCTATTTTTTGTGATGCAGAACTCCTGGCAGAAATCGCAAATGGCTACCTTTAATATAACCCTCCTATAGATCATATTCTTATCAAGATCGCATTTTAACGCAGAAAATAATTTAACTCAGGCATGCATGTCTCATCGAGAGTTTACGTGAATGTATTATTTTAAGAGAGACTAGTTTTAAATTTTTCGTCGTATAGATTTTAAGAATAATGTCCCTGTTTTATGTATTTTATACACTGTTTACGAGTTCACGTTATTTATTATTGTATTTTTGAAAGGTAAACCAATGATGTTCTATACACTGTAACATTATTGACCTATACAATGTGTGTCAAAAAATTATTTCTAATTAATGTGATTTTATATAAACACTGAATGAGGCAGAATTGTTATAAATTAACTTTACATGCAATGTTTTAACTGTTTAATTAATCATTTCAGGTAAAATAATTGTACAAAATACACTATTTCCGGTACAGGTAAACTTGTATGTGAGCTTGTAAAGACTTTTTAATCGCCATAGGTTTAAATTTATTTACGATCCCACCTAATTATACTGTATTAAGCTGGCTATCCACTGGCAAACCATAACTGTTGCACGTTACTTTATTTTACATTAAATAAACAAAAAAAACATCAAATAAAAAGTAAACATAAAACAGGGTATAAAAGGCGGTCTTAGCGATCTCTTTCGTACAATCAACGAAAAATAGAAATAAAACAAAAATCGAGGTGGAGATTGGATTGCCTAATTAGCCGTCTCCAAGCCATTTGGTAAACATTGAATATCTTAGTGGTAACCTTCCAGGAACAAAGTCAGTCGGGTTTCCATCTCGGTCGACTTTGATATAATGTTCGTGTGTAGAAAACTGCATTTTTCAGTGTCTGTCTCAATTAGGAGTAGCGTTGCCAGACGTCCCGTATTTCGCGGGACATCCCGTATTTTAGGCATAGTTTAAAATGTCCCGGCGGGACTGACTCTGTCCCGTGTTTGAACCGTACGTCGTTTTTCATTATGAAATCGATCTAAGTACCTATTCACACACGCAACATTCGTAAAACGTACCTACTCGTCTCGCTACTAACTTGCACTCGCAGCCCGCATCGACCAATGACAGTGTTAGTGTGAGAATGACAATGTTAAAACTGACTCGATCCTCGGAAAAATATAAAAAGTAATAAATAATGACACTAAATAATTTTGTTTTTCATTTATTTTGTCACGGGTAAAAAATTGAAATCCCGTATTTTTTGCCCATTTAACCATTTGTCCCTTATAGGCTGAAAAAAAAATCTGGCAACCCTACTTAGGAGCCGCGTTTGGGTTGGTAATCTTTAGGGTGTATTTAGGTGTAAGAACACCAATATGGTGAATATTCTATTTTACTCATTTCTATGGGCGTAAAAGCAACTTGCTCTAACTTTTCTTAGAAGATTTTGTGGCTAGGATAACTCTTCTTTTAGATCTGTTAATTTAAATAAAATATAGGATTTGTGTACAAATTGACATATCTAAAAGTATTGCTGTCCTTTTATGTTGAACTAATTTTAAACCATTTTTATTTCCATTGTATAACCAAATTAATACCACTGCGTTTTTTTCTTTAACCATACAATTAGTTAAGCATGTCGTTCTCATATCTATGTGAAGACAATAAGATCTGTAAATACTGGCAGGCATTAGCTGGTTTTTCATGTGTGGCTAATTTCACGGCTGAGCGTGGGAAAGAGACAAGTGCATGTATAATGCCGCCATTTTCCATTTTTGTCTTGGTCATTGCAAGTCACGTGAGACAAATGGAAAATGGCAGTTTGACATTCCTATTTTCATTTAAAACCCATTATCAGAACGAGAAGTATATATGCAAGGAGTCAGTATACGATCAAAATATGCTTTTGAAGCTGGTGTTTGACAACTATAATTATGCTGCTTGAGTCTTTTACAAAATAAGTAGAAGACTCGCTTATTTTTGATAGTGCTGCTTATTTAACGTCTTTCTAACTTTTGTGTTGTAAAGACAGTTATTTTGATCGTTTACGGACACCTTCAGAAACTGCAGTATTATTCTATCTACGATTACATAACGCCAGACGATCGCTCAGCCTGTCAAGCTTAAGTTTCATGATAAAGTCCTGATACAGTCGCAGCGAGGAATGTACATTTGTCGTTTGTTCATGCTTTTATTATCTGGACTCACATACGCAATAACGAGTTGACTCGTTATTGCACACATAACACAACTTATCAATTGAAAAGTTAAGTTTATTCTTTTACATTTAATTTGACAAAGGTTTGTGGGTTGAATCGTTATTGCGTATGACCGTCCATCTGAGCTATGCCATTAGATGAACGCAATTAAAGACTCCTCTGCCTATGTATATTATATAGTCTCTACCGAATAATAATAATTTGATATACATATCTCTAAAGTCTGATTTTTAATTGCGTGGAATTCTGACGTATCTTAATGTTACCAGAGATCAAAAAAATCCCACAAAAAAGATAATAAATTTAAACTTATAAAAATAAAAATCAATTGTCGCACATAAATATTATGACAAATGCCTGTCAGATAGTTTGGGGTGAAATCGAACTACAGGTGGTAATATTGTTTTTCATACAAATAACTCGCTCTATTTATAAAATGACAACTGTCAGAATTCCACCGAATTAAAAATCAGACTATAGCATCTAATATTATAACATTTTATTGAATTGTAAGGTAGCCCGATGATGATCATCAAGATGACCATAATATGTTAGATCAAGACTTTATCATGAGACTCGAGTAGTACTTTCTTGTTGTATTGTATTGTAGGGGTTCGGTGTGTTGTATTATATAAATGTAACAAATGGGTATCTCTTGTTGTGATAATGTTCTACACTGATGCTGTAGCCTTAGACGAAATTTTAATAGACCTGAATATATATATATATCGTCATTTTACACTGTGTTTTACTTATTAGTCTGTACACACAATACACACGATTTGCCTAACCCTATTCGACTTTTCGGTTGACGCCAGTGACTTCGTTAGTATTTTAAGGTGTTTGAATAGGCCGTAGGCCTTAGCTCATTTATATTACAGGCAAATTCTTATAATTGCCATTGCTGGCAATCGCCGCGACGCTTATAAAATCACTGCGCCGGCAAGGCCAAATATACGTTGATACAAATATGTGATTAATAAAGTAAGAATGAGAATGTTATCTCATTCTTATTTCTGTCTGTGTTTCTTATTTCTGTATATCCGATTCTTCTTAAAATTTTATTAATATTTAAGCAGAAACAATAAACACTTTCGCATTTGTTTATTAGTAGGGTAGTTTCTAAATTGCGAGCATTGACTTTTTGTATAGCTAAATTGTCGAAGGTACCTAACTATATTATGAACTTTAAATTCACCTGAGATTGTAGACAAAACCTAACGGTTGTATCTATGTTTATGGACAAAACATAGTGGATTAGAAATAAAAACTTTTTTAAACTATTGAAAAAATACATATTTAATGTCATTTTCATACATCAGTATGTCATGGCCTGTCAGAATCGAACCTAATTATTTTCAAAATATATAAATAAATACACGTGCTCGTGGTTACACTCGGTCCAAATGCGGTATTTTACTTAGATTTTGTTCTAAATTCCTATATAATGGTAAGTTATTATTAAATTCTTACAAATAATTCCACAATAAGTATAGTTTGTAAACTCCGACCGAACTTCTTCGCCTGTTTCTTTGTGCAATGTGCTTGTACATCGATGTAGCATTGCGTAGGTAAGGAGATATATCGAGTAAAATCGAATAAAAATACTATGTCACTACTACCTAAGTAGGTACCTAGTGGAAGGTACCTACTAGGTGGACGGACAATTTCAGGCGAGTCACTGGCAGGCGGCGCAGAACCGTGTTCTTTAGCAATCATTGCAAGAGACCTTTGCCCAGCAGAACGTTTGTTGTTTTATTTAATTTCTTCTGTCATGCCAAGACGGAACAAATATTTCGCCAATTTCACGTAGCTTGAAGAACAGTTGAGATGATGAGTGCACGGTCACCATAAAAATAACGTCTAATATTATCATTAATTTGCTGCTCTACTTCACAGGACGATGAAGTCGAAGACATCGTTGGCGACTTACAGTATACGGATTCTCAAAAAAGTGTAACCACATCGGCCGTGTATTCCCTAGACTTTACCGACAGCAGTCCCGAGAGACAAAACTCATCTGGCAAGGAGACCTACGTCATAGAGCGGGACGACAGCGACGACAGCGAGACAACCTTCCGATTTCACACTAGCGAAAGCTTAAACAACTTAAACGAAGCCATGTCTCCGAAGTCAGATATGCAGCAACTTCTCTACAGTGAAATCAATAAATCCATACGTGCAAATTTCAAAAAGCATACCCTACGAACTCACGAATTCACACAAACTAGCAAAACTATAATTGAACTGGCGCAAAATGAAATTATCGTAGTACATAAACCAACACAAAAGAAATCACTGGAGACACAAACATCATTTGTGTCTATTATGGAACACAAAACATTAAATTACGAGATTCATGTTGTTGATAAAGACGGTATTCCTAGGGAAAATGAATCGCAGAAAGACAAAATAGAAGAAGATATTTGTGATAGCAAAAAAATGTTAATATCGGACATTCGCAGTTCTCACATAAATACTAATGATGCTATAAATAAAATGTTTACTCCGGCCACTCAAAGTTCTAACAAAGAAATCAATCAAATGTTTATACCAGACATTGGGAGTTCTCATAAGAATACTAATGAGGATATGAATAAAATGTTTATACCGGACACTCAAAGTTCTCACAAGAATTCTAACAAAGAAATCAACAAAGTGTTTATACCAAACACACAAAGTTTTTACCAAAATTTTAACAAAGAAATCAATAATATGTTTATACCGGGCACTCGAAGTTCTTACAAGAATACTAATGAGGATATGAACAAAATCTTTATATCGGATACGCGAAGTTCTCACAAAAATAGTAATAAAGCTATTAATAAAATGTTTATACCGGGTATTCGAAGTTTTCACAAAAATAATGAGGACATGAATAAAATGTTTATACCAGATACTCCAAATTCTCACAAGAATAATGATGAGGACATTAATAATATTTTAAAACCTGTTAAACAAAGTCCCCTAAATAATACAAACGAGCAAGTTGCCACAGAAGAAAATACGTTATCAAGTGTTCAGGGGCCAGAGTTGGACAATACAACTGGAATTTACAGTGAACACAGTTCTGAAGATAAAATAATACCATTCATCGACGACGAGTCAAAAGAAAATGAGGATCATAAAGAAGCATATTATGAAACTACAAGTGAATTAGAATCATCCAAATACGACTCCGACGTTGAAGAAGATTCTTTGATGATAGAAAGTGAATATCGGAGCAGCGTGAGAAGTAAAGGTGACAATGCTAGTGACACGAGTGAAATGCAAAAGTCGATTGAAAACGATTTAGACGAATTGTACAATAAACTATCAGAAAGTCCACTTTTATTGTCCCCAGAAAACACTTTGGAACCGGGTGGACGAAAGTTTGGAACACTAACCCCGCTTACTGAGGAAACTTCACAGAGGAAAAGTTTCTTAGACATGACTACCAGTTCTCAAACACTCATGGAACCCACTAAAGACACCGACACAACCGAAACATTATTTAATAGCAATACTGGCGTGAAAATAAAAATGTTTTCAAACTGTGAAATTGTGAGAGACAATGAAGAATTTAAGTTACCTCCAATTTTCAACAAGTCCTGTCCCACTAACCCACATTTAAACTTTTTGTTTTCCGTTAACACTAATCCTCTAGAAAAAGTGGGAAACTTGCCATGTTTGTCAGAAGTTCACAATGATGAAATGTTTGAAAGCTGGAATGACAGTGCAAATCATTTGGCGTCTGGCGAAAGTCCGCTCATAACTGGAAAAAGAGGTAAATATCCTATTTATAAATATTATAGTGAGATCCAAATCTGCCAGTTACCACTATGAGATTGTCGATAATATCTCGCCATTTTTGGAGATTATCATAAATAAATGGCCATTGTTGAACCTCTTTTTCCAGATCCTGCCAAGACGCCGAGGGAGCCCGTCCACTTACCACCGATACACGTGGAAGGCGGTATTTACCACAATAGCAGCAAACCCACGAGCTTCGTGGCGCCACATCAGAACACACAGCCGCCCGAGGCTGACTCGATCAGTATCAAGGGCAGGATCAAAGAGCTCAAGATGATGACCAATAGATCAATGTCAAATAACAGGGCGAGGTATAAAATTGGCATAGATAAAGGCGGTGATAGCGTAGTGGTTAGACATAGCCTCCTTTTCGGAGGAAACGCACTACTATAGTCGTGCGTTTCTGCATGTCTGAGAGTTATTCATAATATTCTCAAAGGTTCTGGCTGGCAAATGATTGACAAACTTCACACACGTGTACCGATTACCTAGCATTTTGCACATGCATTCAAGCTACAAGAAATTGCTTTTAACACAAATTAACACCCTGTTTCCAAGTTCAACCATGCTCAAGTCTACCATGAATGTTGAACTTCATGGCAATGACAAATTATTTATATTAATAGAATACCTATCTACTTTAATACCTTACTTTTATTTAGATCAAAGCTTGAGAGCCGAAGTGTATCGCCCGCCAGTAACACGTCTCGCGAAGAGAACAAACTGTCGGACGTGGCTGAAAGAGGATGTGAAAATATTTGTATGGAACTGCTTCGAAAGCTGCGATCTCCATCTTGGTAAAAAAAATCGCACATGAGAAAATGAATAAGTATTTAACTGAGTTCCTCTGTCATCCTTGTACTTTCGAACCACAGAGTATTTTAAGCACTTTATCCTGGTTACTCACCCACTGGTTTGGAAAGCAGAATTAGAATGGCTTCCGTTTTCCGAATTATCTAGGTCTAAGGTTCCATCTAAGAGTTCCATCTAAGACTGCAACTTTTACCACCAAGTGTGTTCTGTCAAGTATCCTGTTCACAGATAAGTATTTATTAGATTTTTCTATGTATGAAGCCATAGCGGTAGGTCGAAGCAACGATAACCGAAGGCGAAACGTGGCGTATGGCTTTATTGTACGTATTGGAGGAAAAAATAAATAATTAAAATGTTTGTTCGGTATTGTCGTAGGGTGGAAGTATTAGAGACCTTGGAGGACATTCCCAGGTCGCTCGAGAAGTTTTGGCCAGTGTTGACGGTAAATCGCACTGCTGAGTTATTGAGACAGGTAAGTACCTAAGTCCTACATCTCTTTGTGTACCTTAAAATTGAACTGAATTGAGAAAAAAAAAATTTTTTCAGTCCGCCCCTTTTACCATTGGGCTATTGAGTCTAAAATAATAGCCGTAGGTTCAGTGTGAGTGTTAGGCTGTTAGGATTATAACTTTTATAATATTTGTAGGTGACGGTGCATATAGATTCTCCGCGAACGCAAGTCGCTCGCTCAGCCTGCACAATACTCGCAGAAATCCTCAAGAGCACTAATTATACTCGAAAACCGGTGAGACATAAATACTTGACTTATATTTAATTATATCTTTTACTTGATAAATTCAAAAAAAAAAATATTAATTTAAACACCGCTAAACTAACCATGGAAGTAGTACTAAGTACTAACACAGAACACTAATACCTACTCCTAACGTACTAAAGGAAACTAACGTTCCTTCAATATTCAATTCCCAATCAGTGGCTTTCAGGCGTACCAACTGGGTTCCTTCAATATGCTTCAATATGAAATGAATTATGACTTTATTGACAAGTGACATACAATCAAAGCGCGGCAAATTCAAATTACAAGATACGGAATAGCTAGAAAAGTATACCACTTAATGAAGAACGATGGGGCTTCAATACATGAACGTAACATCATCAGGACTTCTACGAGGGTGTTTCGATGCTGCTGACGAAGACTGGCAGCTTCAGCCGGCCGGTGCGGCGCGCCGCCAACATGGCGCTCGACGACATCGCCTGCGGCGTCGACGTCACGCACGCCGCCAGCGCCATCTGCATCTACGGCGTTGGGTGCGTCACACAAGATCATACTAGCTTTTTCCCGCGGCTTCGCTCACGTTAAGTTCGATTTTTCAAACCCCTATTTAATTCCCTTAGGAATTGAATTTTCAAAAATCCTTTCGCGGAAACACGGACACTGGAAAGGCGATACGATGAGGGTGTGTTGTATTTATCCCATTATATTTCTGTGAATTATCCTCTAGGCATAAGAGCGCCCTCGTGCGTTGTGCGTCAGCGCGCTTGCTGGTGGTGTGCTGTGCGTTGGCTGAGGGCGGGCGGCAGATTCTGCGCGCTCGTCCATCGTCCGCCGCCACCGCGCGCAAACACGTGCTGCGCGCGCTCGCGGAGCTGTTGCAGGACAAAAATATTGACACACGGTATACAATGTAAAATTCGCAATACAATACATAAAGAAAGAAGATCTTTCTTTATTTATTGTTTAGATATATTATATTTTGTGTGGTAGTGTTGTAATGTGGTGTACAATGATGTGCCAGAAAATATGCGGAGCGCCTGTACACGATCCTGCGCCCGCTGCCGTCGTTCGAGGCCTACTTCCTGAGCGACGTGGACGCGGAGGTGGCGGCGCGCCACATGAAGAAGTACGACCCGCTGCTGATACACAAGCGGGACAGGTGAGGCCTTGTCGACTCTCACTCTCCCGTCTCGTGCATGAAATCCATGAAAAAAGCATATTAATATACAATAATTGAAGATAAGGCATATAAAAATATCTTTAATAAATAATGATAGAAAATGATTTTTCAGTTCCCACTTCCCGCAATTCATGAGATGACAATAACTGTTGGAGCGATCCGAACCAGTGGTAGATTCACTTTCAGTTCAAAAGCGCTTGTAAAAGATTGTTTGAATATAAATCGAATTTATTCTATCAGTGAGTAATTCTCAAACTAGCAGATGCTCATCCGCGTGGATTTAGTTTTTGAAAACCCCGTGGGAACTCTTTGATTTTCCAGGATAAAATGTAGTCTATGCCAATTTCCAACAGACAAACACACTTTCGTATTTATAATATCAGTGATTAGTACGAGTAAAATGACATATTCCACCAAAAGCGTAAAATGGTAAGCCTCGATTTTGTTTTCAGTGCGACGTCACTGTCTATCTTCAGTTGATGGGCCCCACATCCTTATGGGCTTCCAAATAAGAATTGCAGATTGCAGCAAACTTGCCAATGAAGGGACTTCATCAACGTCGTCAAAGCTGGGATTTAACTTTGAAATTCTGACCGCGCAATTACTTTTATGGTTTTCCGTGCAATTGCTTCCATTTTATTAACGAATGGCGTAGAAAAACCACGTCGTTACATTGATATGAATGCCGTTATAACGATAAGTAACGATAAAAACGTCTCGATAATTTTATCAACAATACAAAACAATTACAGTATTACTATGAGATTGCTGACCTTATAATCTCCAAATTGTTGCATCACTTTATAATTTTCCGTCAAGTTTGTTGGTAATCAAAAACTACTGTAAAAAAAACATTTTTAAATGCGTAATTTAATTAATAATTAGGTATTTACCATAATTATGCACGCAGGCGTTGAATGTATATGATTAGTGTATTTTGGTGGGTTTCAATGTAATTGTTACCTATTGCGATCGAATAAATGAATAATTTATTAATTATTTATATGTGTTATTTATTTCGAACACTTTCCTGTAACACTCAGCCTGAAATCTATAGACCGCACTCTCGCTCAGCTCAGACTCAAGACAGAGTTAAAACGAGACAGATTTATGTCATTGAATATTTGTGTCTCGTTTTAACCTGTATCTTAAGTCTGAGCTGAGACAGAGCACGCTCTATAGATCTCAGCAGAGATCCATGCAGATGGACTGCAAGCCAAGTTTGAAGATTGCGGCACAGCTTAAAGCAGCTGTATCGCTGTATTCAAAACTCATGACACCGGTTTATTTACTTTTTTTTTACTTTGTGTCTGGGTCCACCTACACATAGTTTAATAAATCTTAAGACAGCATGTCTGTTACTTGGAAAAAAAGATATTTGACCCTTAGCTTAATAGTTTTCGAAGTAGTAAAAAACATGAGTTAATAGTTTAGAAAATTTAGTTCTTCTAACGAACATATTAATATCTTTTTTCTCCAGAGATGGATATCCAGCCTTATATGCCTTGATGAATGTTTTATTTATAGCCCCATATCTAGCTTATGTTTATGAATACCCATTGCGTTAACGGCATTATCTAATGTGACGCGGTTGCAATCGATAGTAATAATACGTGTTACCCAAAAGCGCAGTTTGTACTGCGGTTTAGGTATCTACTAAATGATGCCCGCTACTTTTTCCGCGTGGTTTAAGATTTCTTTGATTCCCGCGGGAACTCTTAATTTTCCGCGATAAAAGTAGCCTATTTGTTAATCCAAGGTATAATCTAGCTCAAATCCAAATTTCAGCCAAATCCGTCCAGTAGTTTTTGTGTGAAAGAGTAACAAACATACACACTTATCCACACAAATACAAAGTTTCACCTTTAAAATATTAGTGTGAAGAGTGATTCCGAAAGAATTGGTCAAACTACTATTACACTAAATAGTGTGTAAAGACATTATTAAATAAGTAGATAGAGTCTATTATACAGTTTGTGAATTTCTTAATGACCAAGTTGCTTGAAAGCAATCGGTTTCATTTCAGCTCTGCACAAGATAGCTGTTCATACCATACATACATATTTTTGTTTTAAAAAGAGCAACTGCTGAGTTTCTTGTCGGCAGCAGAATCAGCTCTCTGAACCGGTGGTAGATTCTCAACTTATCATATGAGCCAACATTTGGCCAACATGAAATAAATTGAATACTAGTTTTAAAATTTGAGTCATGGTTCCGTATAACTTTATGGCAGTTAAATTTTTCGCTTCAGTGCCCGTTCTCAAAGTAACACCCTGTATATTGTAGCATACTCTGAAACGCACCAACAGCGTAGGTACTTGAACTTCGTCGGTGCATGCGAACTCGACCAGTGCACTCGCAAGTAGATTTATGAACGTAAAACACGTTAATGGCAACACACGTAACGACTACGTACGTAAGATCGTTAACACAACGTGTAACTCTGCTAGCTCAGTGACCCGTGGAGGGTCGTAGCCTTTGAATATACTAGAAAATTTAGCAAGGAACACGGAACCAATAATGTCGGTACCGAGAGCTTGAAAGTCTTTGGAAAGACCTACGTCTTTTCAAGTATCATTTGAATTTCTTTTTTGATGACGAAGATATCTCCCTAAGACTTATGTTAAAATACGAAACAACATAGTAGAGTTATAGAGTATCATTTCATACCAATACGATTAAGGTTCATTCTACTTTGATGCTAATGTCATCGAATTCTTATACGATCAATCGAATTAAAACTTAGACTAACCATAAAGGTTACGAAAAAGTTCACGACGATATCTACGCGTAGCAGTACCTACGTACCTACTACCTACGCACTAAAGGCGCGCCGTTTGGGACTTCTACGTCGGTCTACAGGCTACGCTCATGAACTTTTTTATTTTAATCGGACTTTCACAGGCGATCTAATTGGTCATGTATAGTTAAAAAGATACAGTATGATTGTTAGCAAGTCATTTTATTTCTATAACTAAATATAATATTACTACGCAACAATTAATTATTACAAACTTAATTGTTAAGGTTTCGTACCTACGATTATTAGAAAAAAGCCCTTATAGGATCACTCGATACATCCATATAGGCGCTGGGAAGGCTATAGATAAATTGGGCTGAGATCATGCACACAGACTAAAAGGAATGAGGACGTTTGGTGTACTAGACGATGCCCGCGACTTCGTCTATATGGTTTAAGATTCTTTGATTCCCGCAGGAACTGTTTAATTTTCAGGGAAAAAATGTAGTCTATATGTTAATCATGGGTAGGTATAAGCCTAAGCTATCTCTATTCCAAATCTCAGCCAAAACGATTCATACGTTGTGGCTTCACACCATTCTTCACGCTTATTCTGGAGAAACGACGGTGTAGGGCGCGGGCGGCGCGTTTTGCCATATACCTAGATTTTTTCCGGTTTGGCGGATTACAGCAAAACATTAGTTTTTCTTGTAATACTTAGATGTAAGTTACGCGAGTAGAAAAACGATAACCTTAGTGCATACGCACTTAAGTGCCCTTGCAAGTGACACATATTATGATAGTTCCCTCATCATCTCATCTCCCACCCACATCGTGCAATCTTTATGTCAGTGAAAACACTCTCTGTTGTGTCAATAATACCAGATAATACGCTGACCTCTTATCTCTATCACAATGAAACAAGGATGATTATCGCCTGGCAGAGATAGCTGCTGATTGATTTATTGCTATTATTATATTAATATTCTATTCTTATTATTACCGTTATTTCTTCGCTTCGAACTGCGTCAAGTTACATTTATACGCGGGTATGTGCGTTGTTTGTAAGCGTGCGCTACACGTGGTTACTAAGAGCAACCGTAGACATGAAAATTTCAAGTTGGCCGATTATCGAACAACTAAACACTACTTACTCTAACAGTAGTATAGTAGTATAAAATAAATGAAAATATTATTATCGTTCAAATCGCGTGATATGTTGATTCAATGCAATAGAGCCATAATCTTGTAGATACTACGAATATTTATATAATTCGTAGCACTTTCGTAGCCTACGTTAAGTCACGCTACGATGCGCTAGAAAGCAATAATGGAGATGCTACATGGTGGATGCAATAAAAAGCTGTGTGTACATTGTGGTGTGAAGCAAATCATTCACATTACAAATTAAAATATAAAAAGCTGTCCCAAATTATCATTTTACTCATTATTAATAAATAAATTCTAATAAATGAATTCTAGGCAATTTTACATTCAACTTCTTGCACGCTAACTTTTATATTTATATGTTAATCTATAATTATATAAAAAGGCTTGTCCTGACTGACTGACTGACTGACTGACTGACTGACTGACGATCAACGCACAGCCTAAACCACTGAAGTTAGAAACTTGAAATTTTGACAGTAGGTTCCTTTTATGACGTAGGCGAGCACTAAGAAAGGATTTTTCGAAATTCGCCCCCCAAGGGGGTAAAAAGGGGGGTTAAAGTTTGTATGAAACTCCGTCATTTTTCGAGTTATACTCATGAAATTCGGTATTTAGGCTTTAAATTGAAAACAAAAAAGTACGTGTTTCACAGTTTTTAAAAATTCTACCCCCTAAGGGGTTAAATAGGGGTTGAATGTTTGTATAATAGTCCTTCGTTCTTCAAGTTATTTTTCAAGTTACGTTTATGAAACTTGATATTTTGGCTCTTGATTAAAAATAAAGAATTACGTATTTTACATTTTTTTTAAATTCTCCCCCCAAGGGGGTAAAAAGGGGGGTTAAAGTTTGTATGAAACTCCGTCATTTTTCAAGCTATACCCATAAAATTCGGTATTTAGGCTTTAAATTGAAAACAAAAAAGTAAGTGTTTCACACTTTTAAAAAATTCTACCCCCTAAGGGGTTAATCTATATATATAAAAATGAATCCCTATTTCCTTGGTCATCGCATCACGCGTGAACGGCTGGACCGATTTCGCTAATTCTTTTTTTGTTGTGTTTGTTATTGTCAGGAGAAGGTTCTTAAAAAAGAAAAAATTAAGAAAATTGCGCGAAAAATTAGAAAATTTAAGAAAACTTAACCACCATATTAAATTATTTCTAATGTAACCGCTTTTGCAATTCAAACTTTTTTGATGTAACCTTATGGCGTTTGACATAACATTGACAGAATGCGTGCTGCCAATTTCGTCAAAGAGTTTCAATATTCATAGTTAAGACAGGACAACGTCTGTCGGGTCCGCTAGTAATATTATAAATGCGAAAGTTTGGATGTGTAGATGTTTGTTATTCAATCACGCCGCAGCGATTGAACCGGTTTGGCTGTTTGGCACAGAGATAGATTATAGTCTGGAATAACACAATAGGCTACTTTTTATCCCGGGAAATAAGAGAGTTTCCGCGGGAATAAAAAATCTTAATCCACGCGAACGAAATCGCGGGAATGATCTAGTTTTATATAAAAATTTTGGCTCTGTAATATGCAACGCATAGTTGCAAGTTGATTAAAAATAAGACTTAACTTCGCGATTTTTTTTTGGCAAAAAATATTCATTAAATTATATTTTTACTCGGTATCTTTGGAAATATGATGTAATTTTTACCTGTTTTTTTCTGATAGTTAAAACTTGATCTACTGCTGTAAAACTCAAATCTGCATGTGAAGATTTACCACTACACGTGCTCTTGTGACATGGCACTTGTGACATGACCACACTTCCTCGTCTTATCAAACTATGAGCTATTAATTGATTAAAATAATTAATCTCTAATTCCTATCATTACCACAAGCTGATAAAATTAACCTTTAACTCGATTTAAATTAATTTCATCCTACTTTTTTGTGATTAATAAGCCCCTGTAGGTCCTTAGTGCAATATTGTAATTACTAAGTATTTTAATTACTACATCTTATTAATAGTTATATTAATCGATGTTTTGATGACGTAGAGAGATTTATTTAGAATACTGTTTAAGTAAATAGCATTTATATAAAAGTTACATATTATTTACATTGTATAAATGTAACATTGTATGGGTTTATTGCAAGATAGACTTGAGCCAGATGGCAAAAATTCAATGTAAAACAGAATGTTTTATCTTTTCAGATATTTTATTATATTACGGTATAACAATTACATTTATTATAGTATGTTTTATATATTATTTTCAGTTGCAATAAGTTATTACACTTATTTTTCCAATTTAAATGTTCTTTAGTTTAAGGGGTGATAAAAAATCATAAAACATTTTTATATAATTTTTTTTATTTATTTTATATTATTCTAACTACCTAAGTGATATATAATTATATTGTATATAATAACTATGAATACTACATTGATTATTAAATACAACTACGTTGCTAGAATGCTGTAACACATAACATTTTAACCAATATCTATACAATCTTACACTACAGTATACCTAGTACTACACGATTAAATACTTGAATTACATTTTAAGTACAGATATTACTTCTGTTAGGCTGTGACCTAATATAGGTCAAAAAGGACGAGTACGAACTAAGTACTCGTATATAAAAAATAAATAATTAAGCTATGCGTAAATCTTCCGTCGTCAACAAAATTGTACAAATAGGTGCCAAGAATTAAGTGTGGCATGTCCAAGAAATAGCCACATTGTAGGACCCTCTAAACATAAAAAAATACTAAGCTAGATGGCTTCTATCTTCGATACGACCGTAGCTGCAGAAATAACTTTCAGATGCTCCAACACAAGACCGGAATCCAAACTTGAAATTGTTTTGTATTTGACAAGAAATGGTCAGCTTGAACTCCGTTTTCCCTCATCTTCTTCAGCTCGAATATATTTTATATCAAAATATGTAGTTGCAGCTCCAAAAATATGTGAAGTAGAAGTAAAGCACAAAAATCTTTAAAAAATTACCACTACAATTGAGCGTCTAAGATTTGGTTTTCACCCTTCTAAAGTCCCCAGTTATTGGAGATAATTCTTATTCATTTCCAATGTTCTCATTTCTTTCATTCTACACTTATTTCCGAGTGAGTAATTGCTGGCCAGAAGCACAGTTTGAAAAAGCACCACGACCGTTTGTAGACGAGGCTCCTGGTGCTGCGCGGTGGATGTCCGCACGCCTGCGCGGTCAGCAGCAGAATGGTGAAGATTATGAGGAAAATGTTAAAGAAACGCATCTCGAATGTCACAATTTCTTGTTAAGTGTTCAGGTCAAGAACTGCTAGTGGTTACCACAAATTGGAATCGCTCGGGTACAAATAGTCCACATACAATACTGAAGGGTTAGCGCGGTCAGTAGTAACTTGTAAGAGCTTATCTCGAAGTATGGATGTGTACTGAAGATCTCAGTATGCATCTCAGTCTTATATAGGGGCTGGAGGTTATCGCGCGCGTGTGGTGATAACCACTAACCCACCGAATTGCGATAGCGACGATTACAAGTTCGATGACTGGCCGCCAATGTCATCCGACTCATTGTAGTAAAATTATCTTTTTATAGGTAGGTTATGGAGCCACCAACGTAAGGGCGCGAACAAGCCAAGGATGCCTCACTGCGATACCTCGCGGTCGCGGTTTAGCTCGCTACCTCGATGCCACCTCCATGTAAAACAAATGTATGCAAACAGACGAGCGCGAACATGCCGAAGGATCCTCACTGCGATACATCGCGGTTCACATCGATGTTTACCTCGATGCCTACGCGAAAACAAAATATTTTGTTTTTACATCGCGGTCGACTGCAAGCATCGATGTGCTCTGGCTTGTGATTGGTCGAATCTCAAGGACTCCCACCGTCGTTTACTTTAGGCCTCGAATACATTTTAATTTAATAAAATAAATACAATGTTGGTATAGCGTTTCAAATATTAATTATATGATGTATTATTTTATGAATTTTTTATAAATTATGGTTTTCAAAGCTCTATAAGATTTGTGCCAATAAACTTAGAATAAGAATTATTATAATAGACTTAGGTACTTGTTTAGAAAATTATTCCTGCCCCGTGGGATAAGCGGTACAAAAACCACCACAACAGATATACGACCTCGCTGGCGCAGTGGTGAGCGCTGTGGTCTTATAACTTGGAGGACTCGGGTTCGATTCCCGGCGGGGGTAATTTAGGAATTTATAATTTCTAAATTGCCTCTGGTCTGGCCTGGTGGGAGGCTTTGGCCGTGGCTAGTTACCACCCTAACGTCAAAGACGTGCCGCCAAGCGATTTAGCGTTCCGGCACGATGGCGTATAGAAACCGATTAGGATTGAATTTACACTGCTATACCCCTTCCAAGTTAGCCCGCTACTATATTAGACTGCATCGTCACTTACCATCAGGTGAGATGGCAGTCAAGGGCTATCTTGTCATCGAATAAAAAAATATATATTTTAGCCAAGGAATGGAAGAATATTACTTTAGCGTTTAGTGAGCATTTGAACTAAGCATCCAGGTGCGACTGAACCGGCATGTTCGCACCGACATCTATGTAAAACATCCAGATATCGACATCGAGGTATCGAGCAGCGACCGCGACCGCGAGGCATCTTTGAAGTGTTCGCGCCCTAAGATTTAAGTTTTCATTTCAGTTCATTCATTAGTGCGTAATTAGTATAATATGTGTTGTAATAATTGTGTTCATAAACGGTTGCCTTTTTGGAGATATTAATGAGGTACTATTGAGCGGAAATTGATTCTAGAATTAACGCCACTTTCGCAAGATTAGGTACGATTTACAAGTATGTTTTTCTTATTCAATAAGATAGTCCTTGTCTGTGATCTGATGTGATGGTAAATGGCGATGCCGTTTAAGATGGTAGCGGGCTAACTTGGAAGGGCTATGGCAGTAGGTATACCCATACCCATACCTCTAATCTGTTTCTATACGCCCTCGTGCCGGAACGCTAAATTACTTGACGGCACGTCTATGACGATAGGGTGGTAACTTGCCACAGCCAAAGCCTTCCACCAGATCAGACCAGAGACAATTCAGCAATTATAAATTCCCTAATTGCCCCCGCCGGGAATCGAACCCGAGACCTCTCAGTTATAAGACCACAGCGCTCGCCACTGTGCCAGGGAGGTTAGCGATTCGTCAAAAATGTTACCATTTCCTTCTTTCCTTAAAAATATCAGTGGCGCTTCAAGCCTAGCCTCCTTCACAGTTTTTCATTCTAAAGATTGTCCGTAGTCACCAACGGTATCTACATCACCCCTAAGTAGGCGTCTCTTTATCCCTTACCTTATGTCATTTCCAGCGTTAAATGGTCTCTAAAGGTTCGTGAAAACGAAACTGACACCAGCCCCGGCTTTACCTATGGTGCAGGGTGTGCAACGCACACGGGCGCAGGGTTTAGGGGGCGCCGCGCCGAGCCGCGCTTGCTTGCTTCCTGACAAGGCTGACATCATTTAAAATTGCACCATTTTTTCACCTGAATTTCCTTTCACTGGTGAAAATATAACTGTAAGTCAAACGGTATTCTTGTATTGTAAGTATTCCATTTAGGCCGTGAGTCTACTAGAGGCATTCATTGGGGCAATTATACCCTAGACCGAACGTACAACTTACAATGGTCTCAAGTTACCGTATTGACCTCTAGCAGCAACATGTAGGGTAAACCCGGGATAGTTGCCCCGCTTTTTGAAAAGGCTTCCTAATTTTTAAACTGTACGTTTTTCGTGAAGAATTTCCATGAATGTAATTAGTTTGATCTTCGTACTAGCAATACGACTCGTTTTTGTTGACCTAACAATAACTGATTCTGCATAAATTGAGTTTTTGCAAACCCATTTTTTTGAGGATAGATGCCTACCTATATGGATAGATGCCTCACCATGAAAATGGTAAGGAGGATAGACGCCCTATAGGTTAAAATAAGTATACTACATACTTTTGATATGTTTTATTTGTAATCTTCAGGTAATCGTTATAATAGTACGTTAAAAATAATAATCAAACTTAAACATTTGTTTAACAACAAAACAACTTCTAAATTTTAATATGCAACCCAATCCCAATTGAACATAATAGGTATGGCAGGCATGGTATTAAATATTTAAAATTAAAAAAATCAATAACATAATTAAATTTTGTCCTCAATTTAGTTCGAATTAGTAAAGGCTTTTAGTCTGCCACATCTTGAGCAATAATTTCTGAAAAGGATACAAACTTCGTGCAGCCACTTTTGGCACGATATGCACCGAATCCAATCAGATTTTGACTTCGTATGTTGAAAGTTATCAAAGCATTTTATGCAGTAATAATTATCGTGCGTATTTTTTGGCTTTCTTGGTTGTCTCTCTTTGTTTTCTTCACAGCCAAACCTTCAATTTTGTTTCTTCTAGTTTTATAGTATGTTGTCGTGGGTGTTTCTTTATTATCGCTACCTATACTGTAAATAATTATAGATAGGGTATAGATGCCCCTAAGGGCACCTATACTGCGAAAAATCAGGGCGACTATCCTTTTTGCTATGGATAGAGCCCTTTTATTTTTTGACTTAAATAAATACAAAAGGACAATTATTAATAAGTAGATATAAAGTTAATTAACCAATGTATATGATATTATAAAAATAGAACAGAATTTATTACTACATAAAAAGATATGTAACAGTAAATACTTACGTTTGAAAGTTTGAAGCGTTCGACGTGTTCGTCGCGGAGATGATCGCACGCACGAGCTAAACATGTCAATCCAGTGCGATGATCTACGGGGCACTTATATGTGGGGGGCGCGTGCTCTATTTCTAGACTATTAAATCTGTGTTGCGATTTTGCGAAGTTAGGTTTTTAGAAAATGGGGCACCTATCCGACTGCGGCATCTATCCCGGATTTACCCTACCACACATTACTTTTACAGTTATTGCAGATAACAAATAGTTTAAACACTTAAAACAAGTAAGACAAGGTATACTGAAACAATACATAGTGCAAGGTGGCGCGATAGTGTCAATATCGTTATCAAAAAATGTGTGATGAAATCGCCGTCCAAATTAAATCACGCGCAATGACGCATTTTAGGATTTTGGTAAATGGGAATTCTACATTCAACTAATCAAGTATTAAAATTAAATGAATCATAATTACAGAATAATAATATATCTAATTTAAAGCTCACTGTACCTATTCTTAGAATAGAGCGGAATTTCAGATTTATGGAACTTCTTAGATATCACTTTACTTCATTTATGCATCTCAATGCTCAACCACCACGGGTTAGGAATGCAGATTTTGCTAAGAAGAGCCGACAAGAAACTCAGCAGTTGCTCTTTTCATAACAAAATATTACAATATTAATGTAAAACCTATTACACTATCTTGTGGGTACCTGGATGCCAAGCCGATTGATTCCATGCAACTTTGTCATTAAGAAAGTCACTTGTATCGGAACTGAACTTATATCTCGACCAAACACGATTCTTTGGTGGTCTCAGCTCAGTTCGTGACCGGAAACTAGTATCAAGGAGATTTAGCCAGGTCGTGACACCGAAATGGCACCGATAGATAACATTTCGGGGAAATCGACGTAAACGCTAACTCGCTTGACGGCACGTTGACGGTAGGGTGGTAACTAGCCACGGCCAAAGCCTCCCACCAGACTTTGATACATTGGTACTTTAGCGAAAGATTGCAGTTAAGTTAGGTACCTACTCTAGTCTCAGATTTAAGTCTGTCTTTATTTATTTATTTATTTATTTTACCTTACCTAAATTGAAATAAACAGGATGTTGAAATGAAGATTGGAATAGCTAGTTCATATAAGACGAGTAGGTATTTACTGTTACCTAACCTAATTAGATAAACTGTTACTGTCCAAGTTATTTACACCGATCAAGGCTGTTTAGTTACATTGACCCAATTAATAGAGTTATCGCAGAGAGGTGTCGTACACTAGAGGTGGAGCCATCCCGGATTTACTGGTACACAGTCCAGGGCCCGTCTACTTTTTATGAAAAAAGTGACAGTTATCAGGCATACGCTGTGATACCCTAGTGACTTGGGCACGCATCTCTTTTAGGAGTTATGTACGCTACCTACATGCTTGTCACACGCTTTAATGTACCTACCTGAGATCTCCGTAATGTTCTCAAAAGTGAGTGAAGTGTGCCAATACGCACTTGTCCAGGGTGGTGAACATCTCATTCTGCGAGGAGGTTTTTGCCCAACAGTGGGCCGGCGATGGGATCGATGATAATGATTATCAGGCAAATATACCTTGTAAGTTCACAGTTCTGAACAGCTGCTATTCTGCGAAATCTATGTAAAATTGACAGAGTAACGTGCACGTTCATAAAAAATAATTGAAGAGTTACTTTAGAGCTTCAAAGATGTGGACTGAAAATTGAAAGGTCGACGGTTCGGTCCCCACCGGTTGCATTATTGTCGTACCAACTTCTAACGTAAGCATTACTTACCCACCATAATTTGATTCTAGGAATTGCGACTTAGTAAAATTAAATAAGGAGGATTCTCTTAAACGTCTGAGAAGATCTGCACTCGGCATCTCTATGGTTTGAAACTCAGTGGTTTCTGACTATGAGGTATGATAGCTGACACGTGGGTCGCGGGTTCGACTCCGGCGGAGACACGTCTAGACTCTAAAACTAGGTCGCGTGGAAAATGCGCTTACATGCATCGCATTGGTGATTTGATTAATAAAATAATTAATTATTATAGTAAATAGACCTTCATTATACTCTAATGAATTGAATGGTCTTCAACTCCCTCGCCCTCGAGCGCGTGGATTTAGGTTTTTAAAACATACCACAGAAATACATCAAGATAGAACGGAAAAGTGGGGTGGGGCACGCGTGCCAACCGTTTGCAATATACCTAATGCAACAATATTCAAACACATCGATAACTCCTACGTAAGTTGTTGTATCCCCAAAACGCTTATGTGACGCGTTAATTGTTAGTGAAGGTCAATACAATGGTTTACGCCGTCGTTTTAATAACGATACAACTTTATACGTCTTGAGAGTATGTTAAAAAATTCTGTTTTAATTTGTTTTAAACGAACACATAAAATAGATAAAAACAAATGATATAGTGCACAAAACCTAAAATGCCAATTTTGTGGGATACCACAACTTACGTAGGAGGTATCGATATTAGTATATCTGAAGATACAGTGTATTGTCTTAGCACGGCAAGATGCTGGCAGCATTTCCCCTTTGGATGGCCAAACTAACTCTTTGGCCAAGATAGCTATTCCAACTCTTGGATCCCCGTGAATTTAATGTAATAATATTATTCTGATAAGAAATAGGTATCCGTAAAGCACAGGCCACTTGTTTAAACTTCTACGAGTACCTATCTTATACCTATAAAATTGTATCTTGAGTAAAGAAAAAGAAGCATAATTTTGTCAGAAACCGGATAAATCTGCATTCATACGTAGGTACACGTATCCGTTAAAGATTTTAATTATTTATTTATTTATAGTAAGATTCATTAAAAAATGTATATAATTATTAATCACATCATCCATTTGTCACGCGCCGCGATAAAAATAATTGCGTCCAACTTTCAAAAGTAAATACAGGGTGAAGTGCGCGTTGAATTAAACCCGTCAAAGGTTCCGTAAGTCGAATAGATATTATTTTTAACCTCCTTTGATAAACAGTATGTATAATTGTATATCCATGATATATTCTGTCTAGATGTTGAGAGACTATTCACAAAAAAATACTACATTCCAGTATAAGACATTATTGGAATATAGTATGTTGTGAAGGGGTAATAAATCATCCTTTAGGTACGACCATGGACATGATTACGACGAATATGGAGCTGAGTCATATTAAATTTTGCAAGACGACCAGCATAGAATGGAATTTCCCTGGTGATCCCGGATATATCAGGAGAAACGTCACACGGAACCCTAAATAATAATTACTAAGTATTTTCGATTATCAATCACTCATTAGTCATTAGGTACTTGAAGCACAACATATTATGACGAAATTTTGATAGTTCAGGTATCATTTTCTGTAGAGAATAATCTTGTAACCTTCACTTCTGTAGGTATATTTTTTGTTTTATGGTATAAGTATCTGTACTAAAAGTGTATTCATCCATTCATATTATATATTTTTTTAAATGGCCAGAGATTAATATTATTAAACTACTGATGCCTGCGACTTCAGCCGCGTGGATTTAGTTTTTAAAACCCCGCGGAAACTTTTTGATCTTCCGGGATAAAAAGTAGCCCATGTCACTCTCCAGGTCCTCAATTATATGTACTACCCATGCAAAAAATCACGTCAATCGGTTGCTTCATTGCTGCGTAATTGAAGGACAAACCGACAAACCAATAAAACAATAAACCAACAAGCAAACTTACTTTCTCAATTCATCATCTGGTGTGTGTGTGTAAAAAGTGGTGTGTAAATTTCAGCTTTCAGCGTGAAGGACAAAATACACAGACAAAAACACGTGGATTGAGGTTTTTTAATTCCAGCGGGAACTCTCTTATTCTCCGGGATAAAAAGTAGCCTATGTGTTATTTCAGACTATAATCTATCTAAGATAGATTACAGCCAGCCAAACTGCCAAATCGATCCAGTCGTTGCGGCGTGATTGTTTAACAAACATCCATTATACATCCGTTTAAATTTCGCACCTGTGTCCAATAATCCCAATAGAATATAAATAAACATATAAATTCTAATATTTATATAGATAGATAAGTCTTGATTGCTAAATTGCTCGATAGCAAGGCAATCGAGACTATTTGGTATCGTAACACGGATAGTTTAAAAATAAAGCGTTATGCAACAGCGGGTTAAACTGACTAATAATCGTGCATGTTTGGGCGGGGTTCTTTATTTACTATACTTCTGTTTATGTAAAGATAAGGAATTCATAATTCGGCATCGTTTTTTTTTTTATAAATTAGGTATTAACTGATGCCCGCGTTTATTAGTTTTCAAAATCCCGCGGAAACTCTTTAATTTCCCGGGATAAAAAGTTGCCTGTGTCACTCTCCAAGTCCCCAACTAAAAAAATCACGTCGATCCGTAGGTCTGTTGCAGCGTGATTGAAGGACAAACCAACAAACAAATACACTTTCGTATTGGCTTAAGATAGAGCGCGTTTGCCTTGAAAACGCTATTTACTCTCGACATCTTTTATTACTTGTTTTAACTTTTAACATTCCGGCACGATAGCGTGTAGAAACCTGGTAGAAACAATTACGGGTATGGGTTGAATTTACACTACCATACCCCTTCCAAGGTAGCCCGCTACCATCTTAGATTGCATCGTCACTTACCATCAGGTGAGATCGCAGTCAAGGACTATCTTGTCATCGATTAAAAAAAGAGAGACAATCACATTTATAACGCGTGTATATCTCGATGATAAGCTGTGATTATACAACATCGCGCGATGTCGTTTGGGCTAAATATGTCAATAATAACAATTGTTTATTACATTGACGTGCGACATGCGTCCGACCCCCTGCGGAACGAGTGGACATTTCCATAGCAAATGAGACGTAGGTACTACACGTTCACTCCAAGTTGGCCGTTGTCGACCGTTACTGAATGACGTCATTCTGGTACCGTTGACAGTAAAATAAACGTTGTTTTTTTATTGTAACCACGTCTATAACAGATGTTTTCTATTGTGGCATGATTGTGGCAAAGCTTTTCGTGGCAATGACGTCTTGAATGTCGAAGGGCATTTCTTATTTTTCTCCTCTTCAGAAAGTTAAAGTAAAAAATTCTTTGCGCTATCCAACATTTGTCCTTTTTTAGTCACCGTAGAAAACGACATGCTAAAAATTGTAACCAAACAAAATTGAACGACTAATTAAAATTTAACAAAAATAATTAAATCCTAACATCAACAAAAGTTTCAAAAACTCGGTAGTGACAATCGCGAGCGGTACGTTGCTATCTGTACTAAGCGGGTCTGACTGGAGGTGCGGTGCGAGGAAGCGCGGCGCGATGGTAGCGGTCAACTTGCAGGTATAATTTGAATATCAGTGATGAGTATAGTTATAAAGCGGGATTTCCACCGCACTCCGTACGAACCTATTTTTTTTTTGCTTCTTCTTCTTCTTTCTTCATCAACTAATGGACGTCCACTGCTGGACATAAGTCTCCTGCATGGACCTCCACAAGCCTCGGTCTTGCGCCGCCTGAATCCAGCGGCTCCCTGCGACTCGTTTGATGTCGTCTGTCCACCTTTTTTTTTTGCGAACTCCGCCAAATCTGAACCAAATTCAATATTTTTTTGTTATTTGAAAGGACGTACGTCGTCAGGTTGTTCCCATTTAAATTTGGATCTGATGATCTTCGGAGATGGAGGCTGGAACTCCACAATGAAGGAGCAAAAGAAATGATCTGGTAAATTGGTCCTATAAAGCTAGTAATATAAAAAAATACTTTTAAGAAAAGACTTTAAATTCCACTGAAAAGTATAAATTAATTTTATTTTGTGCACGTATGTCGAAGTCGGGCTAACGTCGCGCATCGGTTTCATCGTTTCTATTTAGGCCCGCCCGACTTCAACATACGTGTACAAACTAAAATAATTATTCATATCATTTCTAAGTCACGCCACTTTTTATCGCATGACGCAAGTGTACTCGCAACGTTTTCGCATGCCCAGCACGCCTGAAACAAAAGACTTCAACGTGAGCCTCATTTTTCTGCAAGTGTTAAGTAAGTAGGGTAAAATCTTGAAGGATATAGCTAGGTAAGAAAGACGTTCGGTAGAGCCAGGTGGAGCCCAACGTATCGTGTCTTTCCCGTGCACCGGAGAGTACGTAAAGCTGTCGGTTCTGCGCCTGATCTCTCGTCGTCGTGTCGGATTTCCGCCCAATCGGACTATGAGAATGAGGAAATAGAGAATACACCTGTGTTTGTGCACACACTTGTGCACTATAATTTCTACCACGCAGATGGCTAATCTCTGTGGACACACACACTGTGGTGTTAACACAGACCCTTAAATTTTTTTAAAGAAAAATTCTGGGTATATGAGCTATCTTCATTCCTTTCAGCCAAAACCGGTCATGTGAGGCGTGAAGGAGTAATTTATAATAGGTACTAGCTGATGCCTGCGACTTCGTTCGCGTGGATTGAGGTTTTTTAATTCCCGCGGGAACTCTCTCGTTTTTGTGTTATTCCTAACTACAATCTATCTCTGCGCCAAATAGTCAAATCGGTTCAGAGGTTACAATCTGATTGAGTAACAAACATCCATCCATCCAAACTTTTGCTTTTATAATATTAGTAGGAGTAGGATTAATAGGACGAATTGAAACACTACCAAGCTGGCGCGGTCTGGCGCGCGTTGCGTGTCGCGTTGACCCATGCTTCACAACAACCGCAATCAGCAATAAACATAATCAATAACAATATCTCGTGACGTATTGCTGCCATTGATTTTATTGATTCATAGAAGGTATTATTTATCGGTTGCGAATAGCGATACCCCGTTACTGCGCGATACCGCGTTGACGTCTCGTTTTATTGTTGTGCGCACTTTAACGGAAAGTAAGTAGATATAGATAAGAAGATCGTACCAGCCCTTTGTTGATAACAAAACGCTTTGACATTGGCCCATTATGTATCGTCAGCTTGGTCCCATCTCAATTTGTTGAAGATCTGATGAATATCTTTGGAGATGGAGGACGGAACTGCCTGTTGGTGCATTTAACATTTTAAAACATTTTTTATTGGAAGTCAAGATAGTCCTTCACATGCGATCTCACCTGAAGGGAGGTAAGTGATGAAGCAGTCTAAGATGGTAGCGGGTTAACTTGGAAGGGGTATGCCAGTGTACATAACCATAACCCTAATCTGTTTCTACATGCCATCGTGCCGGAACGCTAAATCGCTTGGCGGCACGTCTTTGCCGGTAGGGTGGTAACTAGCTACGGCCAAAGCCTCCCACCAGGCAAAATGCAGCAAGAACACCATAAATTCAGCCAATCGGATGATGGAACTGCCTGGTCATCATGAGTCTTAAGTATGTATGCTACACGTGTCCATATACTTACAATGTACTGACATACATCTAACATTTTTACTGTGGGTAGGTATCGAGGAAATCTGTAATCAGTCGCGTGATATACCTACCTAAAGTTACAATGGATGGAGCTTGCGTAGCCAAACAAACATTATTTATTATCTATGTGATGTTTACATATTTTATTGCCAACCATTATGCATGTGAATTGATCAACATCTAGAATCTTTCAGAATTTATGATCTTTTTATCAGTAGCTAAATAACTAATGTTCTCCCAATTGAATTTCGGGAAAAGCGATCCTCTTTTATTATAGAATAGAAATAAATTATAAATAGGTAAGTATAGTACATACCTAATACTTACTTTAAATACTAATGTAAATTGAGTTTTCGATAAGTTTTCTTTCTGAAAATTTATTTAACCTGGGATTACCTACAGTCAAATCTGAAATCATTTGCGAAGAAGATAAAGTACAAATTCGCTTTTACATAGAAAAGGCCTCATTTGGAAACAGTTATATTTGCGATAATTGGTTGTAACTAAAGGTTATCTTATAAATAAAATAGTAGATAAGTACTAGGTAGGTATAAAAAACTACAATTTACCTACAGGCTGCGCTGAATTGTGTATTTTATGTGTACTACCCGTAGACTACAAGATGGCCGCTACCTCGCGTCCCGCTTCCCCGCACCGCACCTCAAGTCAGACCCACTTAGTACAGATAGCAACATACGACTCGCGAATGTCACCACCAATTTTTTTCAAAGTTTTGTTATTGTTCCTATTTAAATGTTTTTGTTAACTTTAAATTAGTTATTTATTTTTGCTTGGTTACTGTTCGCGTGTCATTTTCTACGATGAGTAAAAAAGGAAAAGAGTATTTATTACTTCAATTAATAACTTTCTTTGAAGCGAAGAAAAATAAGAAATTAAAAATCACCTCTTTCGACATTCAAGACGTCATTGCCATGAAAAGCGATGCCAGAGAAGAAAACTTCCGTCACAGTAAACAGTAAAAAATATAATTATTATTTTCTAGTCAACGGTACGGCATGACGTCATTTTGTAACAGTCGACGACGGCCAACTTGAAGTGAACAGGTAGTATTTATTTATAGTAATAAAAGTAATAGGTGTCTACTTAATATATGAAAACGTTGGCTCGCGATTGGGTAATTTCCAATTGTCTTTCATTTACGCCTATTGTATAACATATAACATTACGTAGGTACATCCAGAGGTCGCCAACCTGATACGTTGATAAAAATCGATTATTTATTAAAACATTCGCGATAACAATGTATGTAAATAGCTCTGTTTTTATATCTCGCAAGTCGCAATCACTTATCATTGTTTAAAAACAAAAAACCGACCAAGTGCGAGACATACTCGCGCACTGAGGGTTCCAAACCTTGTGAGAACTTACGGTTTTATTGCAGTTACTAGGATCATAGAGAAAAAAAATCTACTCTCTGCTAGGATGGAGAAGTTTGATACAATTGAAAAGAATAAACAGTACCTTCATCCAAGCCACACTCAGACATTTTACATAATATATTCGTATTCGATGACATATACGTCAAAGTAAAATGAACCATAACAATATGGAATTAGCGCTCAATTTCGGGCATTCATTCTTATACGTCTATGTATACGCTCCCAATTAAAATTGGTTGTACTGACATTGTGACTTTAAATCAATGCAGTTAAGGTTCATTTTACTTTGACGCTGATGTCACCGAATACGAATACTATCAATTGAATTAAATCCTATACAAACCCCACTGAAATTGTGTTGTGCTATGTCGGTGAATTTGGTTCTTCTACGGATCTCCTCGTTTCTGATTTGATCTCGCAGGGATACTCCGAGCATAGCTCTCCCCTTCGCCTGAGTGATCCTGAGCCTTCTTATGAGGCGATAGTTGGCGACCATGTTTCGGATCCGTAAGTCACTGAGGAATTTTGGACATCTGTCAGGTCAGTGTAAAATAAAACCATTTATGAATGAACTTATTACAAGTATTTATTGCAGACACAGTGTCCAGTTCAGTGACCCCGCGGAACTGAGTGTTGGTGTACGGCCCACGTGGTAGGTACAGGTTACAAAATAGAATACACTACAACTATTTATTTACAAATTATTTTAAAATAAATAACCAATTTATACTATTAACCGAGTAGGGACCCAACCCTTATTTCGAAAACGTTCGTTACATTACATCCCATACGATAGGTAGGTGTTTTATTGTTTAATTACGTAATCGGTTGACAATTTAAATTAAGGACTAGCAATTAATTACGTCACATAATTAATACGAATCTCTGAGTAATCTGAGTACTATAGAACAATCAAAGCACAGAATTCAGAACAGGTCTAGAATGTTAAGGGAGCGGGAACTTGACTCAGCATAGATGTTTACTGAATCATTAGAGCGCGTTACTGCAGGAACAGTTACAATTTTTTAAGCTATTGCATAGCTTCTATCGCGGGCCTTGAGCGTGGAGACCGAATCCAGAAATTCCGTAACGAAAATAACCTGACACGGAACTCCCCTCACCGCTAGATGGCGTTGATAAAAAATGCTATGCAATAGCTTTACCGCGGCAGTCCCCGAGTGCCACACGTCTTTTTTTTTATTTACATTACTTTGGATACCGGGGTAGTTGCCTATGTCTTATTTGGTCATTATTTTATATGCACTAACAAATAAAATAAAAGAGATTTCTGTGAAAACAGGTTTAGAATTTGTTGTAAAATAAGACAGCAGTATTTTAAATGAAGACATTCGGAAGCAAGCGTTGAGAATATCGGGCTATCTTCCTCGCAAATTCGTACCTAAATAACGGTAACTTTCATTCGTGAATCCAAAAAAACACCCTCACCACGTGAGTTATAAGACTAGAAACTGATTTATTTCCTAGCCTTTGTAATTTAGATTTTATTCAAGTACCTTTTGATAAAAACGAAGAAAATATATTGAGTCAATTACCCTATTACCATATTTTTGGATAAGTGAGTTACTAAAATAAACGAAACGTTGTTCCGGCATAAAAACCAGCTGATAGTTTCTATTACCAAATGTAGAATTCTGTTTTTTTTTTAAATAATACAGGGTGTCCCCTTTCGTAGAAAGGGATTTTGTTATGTAATGGTCGAATTTTGTTATGTTTGAATTCTGTGGTTCAAAGGAATTTAGTTTTTCTAGACTGGAATCTCTGTGACATAATCAATGGACGGATCCTTTGATACGTTTTAATCGAACGTCTCGAATAACGAGGCTAGGGAACTAAACCTATCCAATTTTACTATAATAACAAATTATAAAAAAAAACATCAAACGTTTGTAGTGTTAAAATACGAGATCATTGTTTTACGTTTAAAGAATACAGAAAATTAAAATACGATATAATTCGATACATGGATGATGAACACAGCTGGTGTGATTCATTTATAACACATACAACAACATTCCATGAATCAATATTTATATTTTTAAACCATTGATCCTAAGCATCCAACTATATTTTTAAACAGGTATTTGCACAAAACTAAAACTTAACTAAATTGATAGCATTATTGGCCGGTATTGATTGCCCATCTAATCCAGAACTACAGATTTATCAGCAGCTTATTACTGGGCCCGGGACTCCTCTCAGAACAAGTAGGGTTTAGGCCATGTCCTCTACGCTAGCCAAGTGTGGCAATTTTCACACACTTTTGAAGACAGTATGAAAAACTCTCGGGCAAAGTGACTGAACTTGGAAAAATTAGAGGATGTATTCGAACCTTAAACAAGCAAAATATTAAAATACAATAAAAAAAACCCGACTGCTTTAAAGAATATCAACTGAAAAATAACTTTAAATTGTCATAGCTCGTAAATGGTCATTCGAAATGAAAAAAAAAAAAATGATAAGAGAAACCTCAAAATGATTTTCAAATACCTTAATTTTTCTTTTTCACAATATGACGTCTGGTGATCACCATATTGAATTTAAGTTAGTCATGTCTTTAGTGACACTTGTAAGATTAACACAAATTGATTGACGTAAGAATCATCAAAATCAGCCCACGCGTTTGGTCTCCAAAGCGCCACAAACACACATAGACTGATAAACACATTACCTTGCGTCGCGCAATCGAGTAAAACTAGTGTGTAAATTTTATAATTAATTTAAAATTAAAATTGTTACCAATTTGGTAAAAAAAAGATTGCAACCTCTTTAAGTGAATTGATATTGATACTCTTTACTTCATATCTGAAAAACTTTCGATCTGTAGATTTTAGATAAGATTTTCTATTTATACCGGCCGAAAAGTAGTGCTTTCCTTTACTACTTTATTTTTATGATAATATTAATTTGAGTCCTTTGATATCAACTTAATTTGAAGTTTTGTGCACAACATAATGACAATTCAAAGCAACAAAACTGCATTTACAAATTGCATATTTTGCACAACTTGTTTCTTTAAGTTTGCGTGTGTTACTATATAACAATGAAAAACTTCTTCGAATCATCACAAAATAAAAGTATCAGTAGGAAACGCTGTTACGCACTTACATATAGCACATTACACAATATTTATATCGCATATTATATATTGACGTCGCCGACGATTTTATGGCAACGAAAAAAATCGAACTACATTATGTATCAAAATTATGCAATTTTAAATCAAATTGTATGGAAAAAAGTTAAATACGCTTAATAAAAAGTTTATGAGGTACATACTAGCTAAGCGATATTAATAATATTTCCTGTAAAAAAAAATTATTTCAATACAACTGTAGGATACATTAATTTTTATAGAAAATATTGCAAACTCATCCAATATTTCGCTGTGCATATCTGTAGCAGTAGATCGTTGGTACTTGGATTTGCAAGAAAACAATTTTAAATTTCGCTTAGCATTCGTTTATAATTCTTTTGAATATAAGTAAAAATAAAAAAATATTTTTATATTTAAAGGCGACTATTTAACTGAGATGCGCTCTGATTGGGCGATTCTCGCGCCATCTTCGTTTCGACACACACACTATCGTAATGACTGCAACTAACAGGCCAGCGCAAATTATTACGCAATAATAGCAGCGCGTTGCAATGTGAAACTGCTGTGGATATAGGGAATATGCGTGTGGGTTGAATAGTTTTCAAATAATTTCAACCGACTTCCAAAAAAGGATGAGGTTCTCAATTCGTCGGGTTTTTTTTTTAATTTTATGTATGTAGGTATGTTCCCCGATTACTCAAAGACGCCTGGACCGATTTTGAAAATTCTTTTTTTGGTTGAAAGGGTATACTTCCCAGGTGGTCCCATTGTCATCAGGTTAGGATCTGATGATAGGATGCTGGAAAAATCGAGGGAACTCTGCAAATTTTATAGGCACAATTGATATAGTTTGTAGTGGCGTTTGAAGTCGGTCTCATAAAAAGAATTTTTACGTTTATACTTGTTAGGTACTGTAAGTACGCCTTAACGCCACGAAATTATATTTACCTAAGCCATTTGCCATTTTTAAAAAGCCCAAATTAAGCACGATATATTCAAAATTGCAAAACGCACACCATTGCATTGGTTGGAACGAACTATGACGTCAAAAAATATGTAAACAAAAGTTAATCAGCATCATTAGATTCTACTTCATAACGTCAGCAAATATTTATTTCAAAACGCGGAAAAATGGCAACGTTTAAGTCATTCGAACCGAATGGCAGTTTTAAATAATTAATTAAGTATACATTTTCATGAGTGTTACATTTTTTTTAAAATTCTAAGGTGATGTACATAATGAATAAAAAAAATACAAACGCACACCCTATTTGCGCAAGCTACAGATCTTTCGTCGAGTCGCATCGAGAGTATGTTTTTTTTTTCAGCTTAAAAATTTCGTTAGGTAATAAATTAATAAAAGTAAATATAATAATAATATGAATAATTTGGATATAATCTTTCAAAACGTATTTAGTTAATTAGTCGGATATGGAAGACAATGTCAAAGGATTTCTTTTACTTTTTTACAACAATTTTGCCATGGAAAAAAAATTAATAAATCAACTAACTAAAATTAATATTAAGAAATCTAAGTAAAAATAAATAATGCTATAGCTAATCAATGATTAATAATAAGAAAAAATATTATTATAATATTAAATATTAACGTAAAATAAAATTAAATATATTCTCAAAACACGAGTGTTATGATAAATTAAAAATGGTTTCCATATTGTTCGAACCGTTTTTGCTTTTCTGACCGAAATAAAAGATATACCTAGTTTCCCACTCTTTTGTTTACGTTATTTTTAATGTGAGTGAAAATTAACAAAATTTAACTCCACGCAGTCTTGCTTGTCCGAAAACTACTTTATGTAATAGGCTTTTAACGAATTGTACCTGGTGTTATTTGCAACGGTATTGCACAATTTCTACTTGGTGTTTGAGCCAATTTTTGTCCTCTATCCTTTTTAAAGTCCCAGATTATTGCTAAGATTCAAATACTATCCTTACTACATGTCTTTTGTTTTCAGAAAATTAGTTTTTAATACTTGATAAATAAATATGGGTTATCAAAGAGTGGAGCCCGCAATTTAGAACAGCATTTGATATGTTTTAAAATATCGGTACGAATAATACGAAAACTATTTTAATTGTAACTTAAAATAGCAGTATATTTATGGAGACAACACTTATTATATGAAAATACCTCTCATAACATATAGTATGCGAACAATGCAGATGCGAAGTGGCGTGGGGGCCACCCGATTTCAAAAAGACACCCTCTAGCCGAAGGCCAGCATGACACCTGACAAATGACAATAAGATTCTATGTAAGTAGCTTACGAAAGTAACTAATATTAGCCAACGATACGCGACTTACAAGATGTTTACATTTCGTAAGTTCACATATGAGTAAAACTTACAAGTGTAATTGCGGCCTAAAATGTAACGCGTTTGCTTAGAAGATGCTTATTGCACATTGCCGCACTCACGTCGCGATCATGTTCTTCTCTCGATGTGTGAATTTAAAAAGGCATACATCGGCAGTGACGTTCTTATTAAGAGGCTTAACTGCACTGTCTAACCTATCATAATACCCATTATCTAATGAATGAATGCACAAAAATAGTTTAACTAACATGCTAGGGGGCGTTGAACTTATACCCTTTTGGCTATTAGTTAGTGAAGCCGAATTTACACTGTGAAATTAGTGGCATGAAATTAGTTTCATGACATTAATTTCATCAACAATTTCACGTGTAAACTTCTAATTTCATGATGCATGCATTAATTTCATGCATGAAATTAGAAGTTTACACGTGAAACTGTTGATGAAATTAATGTCATGAAACAAATTTCATGCCACTAATTCCGCAGTGTGAATTTGGCTTAAAAGTTGCACCGATCATTGTTACAGCCTCAATTGTTGTGATTGGCTGAATTTATCGCGTTCTTTCTGCAACATTGCATTTCAGCCAATAGCGAGTGTCTGCGAAAGTATCTGCGAATCAGAGGCGATTGCGATCGTTGCACTGTAGCAATCATTTTTGATTGGTCGATGGTCCATGTGACAGGATGAGGATAATGGAATTAAGTATGAGTTACTCCATAAAAATACGCTAGATTTCCAGTTAAATTATTCATAGACTATGTCTCAAAGTTGAGCAAAACTTTCGGTATCTTAGGCTTAGGCCTAGTTTCGCAAATAATTTTGTCAAATTATAGATATTTTTAGTTAAGTAATAAAGGCATATAATAAAGGCAGTTTTTTTTACTATCATGTATTGCTTTAGAAAATTTGTACTTAATACAAGCAATTTAGTGTCTCCGGTGAGACAAAATGGTTACCTTTTACTTGTACCTATATTAATATAACAGAAATAAACTTAAAATTTGAAATCGAAAATCATTTTCTAAATACGAGAACTTAAGTATACCTAATTATTTACAAGATACATGAAATTAATATAAGGTCAAGGAAATTAATATAATAATGATATTATTTATTAGACTCGATTAAATTAAAGCTAAATTATTAGAGAACAAAGTGACATCTCTATAAATAAAAAAGAAAATTACACAGGCTGAATAAAAAACTACTTTCGGACCGTTGCCTATCATCAAAAAGGTTAGTACCTAGAGTGAAAGTAGTTTAAAAAAAATAACAGCTTAAGACCTTACGCGTAGGATTCCGTTTTAATTTAACTAAGATTTGGTTTTCTACGAAAGAAATTTTAACATCAGCCTGTATAAGCGGGGTACCTTTACCGAAATGCCCATTTAGTAATTTGACTAAAATACTCATTAAATTTACCCTAACATCACACTACAGATTTGGTCTTCGATGAAAAGTTACTATTATTAGTTTCTTGCCGGCTCTTCTCAGCAGAATCAGCATTCCGAACCGGTGGTAGATTCTTGACTTGTCATAAGAGCCACAAGTTGGCCAACATGAAATAAATAATTTTGAGTTTGAGTTTACAATGTTTCGGCTCGAAATCCGTCAACGTTTTCGAAATGTGCAAACTCGTTCTACGCCGAGTTTCTTGCTAATTCTTTTCGTCTTGTAAAATCATAAAAGGATATTTGCTCATGTTATTTATCTGATATTAATTCCTATTTATCTCATTCACCTGTACATTTTTCTAATGACTTGCCTCAGTCTACTCGCAACAGTTAAGATCGAAAATCGGTAGTGTAATGTTAGCTTGCTTGTGGTACGACTGAGTTTATCAGCCTCGTTTTACTGTACACCTATTTACAAAATTCCAAAATTACTTTTGTTGAACTAACATCATTTATAGTACCCGACAGTTAACTTTACACATCGAGCCCCTGGAAGAGACAACCTCGGCTCTGTAAAACGTTGCCTCGTCGACAGAAACGACGCTCTAGGAAGCCAAAACCGGACAATTATTTTTTCCGTGAAGCCCATATATACTTATTTACTACCGGATATTGTTCTTCACAACCTATATTACACAACTAGCTTTTACCCTCGACTTCGCTCACATTAAGTTTTACCCTTAGAGATTGAATTTTCAAAAATTCTTTCTTAGCGGATGCTTTCGTCATAATAGCTATTTGTATGCCTCAGCCCGATCCGTTCAGTGGTTTGAGCTGTGGGTCGATAGATCAGTCAGTCAGTCACCTTTTCTTTTTATATATTTAGGCTATGGCTCACGCACATTACACAAATCTCCTAAAATAAAAATGCTTTATTTGATGCATAACAATAAACGCTGCGTAAAGCATCATTTTAAGACCTTTTAATTTAGCTTAGAAAGTGCACAAAAGAATTGGTACCGTCATACTATATACTACTAATACTACTGCTTCCTACTAATATTATAATTGCGAAAGTTTGTGAGGATGGATGGAGGATGTGTAGATGGAAGGATGAATTTTCGTTACTCCTTCACGCCACAACGAATGAACCGATTGGGCTGGAATTGGGAGCGAAGATAGTTCATACCCAGGATTAACACGTAGGCTACGTTATATACCGAATAATTATGGAGTTCCCGCGGGCATTCAATACCCTTAATCCATGCGTACGAAGTCGCGGGCATCAGCTAGTTCATTTATTGTATTATTCAAATGTATGTTCTTAAAGTAAACCTTATGTCTATAATATTTGCAAACAATCATATTATGAGTATATATCAATAAGTGTTTGGATATTTTAGAGCCAATTCTTAAGTTTAATCATAGTTTTAATGTTTATTTACTGACGGTACCGCCAACAGTACAACTCTGATAGGCATATCTCCGAAACTTGATGCTTTAGAAGATTTTGTCTCATAGAATACTGGTTTATATTTTCAGACATTGATTAATACAGGTTTTGGAATGGCAAAATCTTCACCCCCTTTGCTGATGAAAAGTTTTTTAATTGTCGCAGGAACTCTTTGATTTTCCGGAATTAAATGTATGTATGTTGTAGCCAGGGTATGAGCTATCTCCATTCCAAATTTCAGCCAAATCGGTTTATTCGTTGTGGCCTGAAGGAGTAAAAAACATCCATCCTCACAAACTTTCACATCTATACACATACATATTTTAGTACATTATAGTAGGAAATAGGATTCAGTAAGAACTATTTTGTTATTTTTTAGTTTTAATTCAAATATGAAGTGGATATAACAGAGTACCACAATAATCTCAGTCGTACCACAACGTTAAATTGATTTAAATTGTAAAATGCTCTCCTTTACACGCCGTCAATTTACATGAAAACCTTGGTCCTGTATTTACACAGTAAAAAGTATTAATTTACCTAGATATTTACAATCGGGGAGACTCAGGCAGCAAAATAGTGTCCTTTGAAAATATGTATATACACATATATATTAATTCATATCAAAAATTGCGATACCGGTGGGAAAACCTTTAATTATATAACGTAAACACTTTCGTAAAAATTTAAATAAACATGATAATAATTTCTAATGATCGTTATTAGTTAACGCTTATGACAGATCAACGTTTTTACCTCTTTAAGACACCCAATGTTGGAACAAATTCAGTCTCAGACACAAAGCAGGGTTTGCCTTAATTCCTAGTCTATTTAGTCATTAAAAAGATACAATAATCATAATATGAAACGTGTACGTGTTCAAGATATGACGACATATTTTTCTATGTTTCTTTAAAGTTGACATATTTTAGATGATTTAAATAAAACATAGTCAATGTGGGTAAATGTAAATAGAGGTAAATGGAAACGCTTTCAATTCAATCCAATTCAACTGTTATAACATTATCCGTGGAATGGAACGCAGCTAGAGTTAATAGTCTATGACGACCATTTTGTATTTTCAGTGTCAGGTGTAAATTATTAGGTACTTGGTGTAATTAATTTATCATTGTAAAATACATAGAGGCAAATGCAAACCTATTTTAAAACTCAAAATAAATGTACTACAACCTCATATTCAATACCTACCTGTACCTTAGTGATCTGTGAACTCTGTAACAAGTTATAATTAACTTAC
Source organism: Hipparchia sbordonii (assembly GCA_038048805.1). Lineage (NCBI taxonomy): Eukaryota > Metazoa > Arthropoda > Insecta > Lepidoptera > Nymphalidae > Hipparchia > Hipparchia sbordonii. The sequence continues at coordinate 14,334,253 of CM076106.1, forward strand.
TTTCATCACTTTCAGATTTTATAATGTAAATAGTACTAAGAGGTATGATTTATTTCAGTGTTTACATTTACCCACATTGACCCTAAATATGTTCCAACATGAAACTATCTCATTAACATTCCTATTCTTGATTTCGTAAAATTTAAATATATATTTTTTTTAAATATAGACTAGCGCTTGACTGCGATCTCAACGAATGGTAAGTGAAGATGCAGCCTAAGATGGTATGCGCTTGCCTTGAAGATGCCTATTCACTCTTGATTTAGAGACACCCACATTATAATTAGTTGGAAAAACGGAAGCCGGAAGGGCATTCCAAATTTTTGCGGTACGTATTAGGAACGAGTGAGTATCCTCCAAACGTTTCATAAGTCATAAACGGTTTCAACATATTTAGCAGAAGCGACACTGGTGCGCCGAGTCAACCCCGCGGAGCCTCGCCCCGTGCACTCACGCCTCGGTGGCGACGGGCTCCCTGCACTCACGCCTCGGTGGCGACGGGCTCCCTGCACTCACGCCTCGGTGGCGACGGGCTCCCTCGCGTGGTGGATCTTCACGTGCTTGTTGTGGTTGGACTTGTTGCTGGACGTCTTGCCGCAGATGCTGCAGGCGAAGGGGCGCGCGCCGCTGTGCACCTTCATGTGCTCCGACAGGTAGTAGCTGCGGTGGAACGTCTTGCCGCACTCGGGCACCTTGCACGCGTACTTCTTGGCGGTCTCGTGCTCGCGCACGTGCCGCTGGCAGTTGTACTTGCGGATGAACTGGCAGCCGCAGTACTTGCACGTGTAGGGGCGCACGGACTTGTGCGCGTTCATGTGCGACACGTACTCCGTGTGGCGGATGAAGGCGCCCTTGCACAGCGCGCACTTGTACGGCTTGGCGGAGCGGCTCACGTGCGTCCAGCGGTGCAGCTTGAGGTTCCACTTGGTGGTGAAGGCCTTGTTGCACACCACGCAGTGGAACGGCCGCTTGCCGCTGTGCGTCAGCAGGTGCGCGCGCAGGTTGCCGCGCAGGTACATCTGCCGACCGACCCGACCGTCATTTTTTTTATTCGTTGACAAGATAGCCCTTGACTGCGATCTCACCTGATGGTAAGTGACGATGCAGACTAAGAAGGTAGCGGGCTAACTTGGAAGGGGTATAGCAGTGTAAATTCAATCCCTAATCGGTTTCTACACGCAATCGTGCCGGAACGCTAAATCGCTTGGCGGCACGTCTTTGACGGCAGGGTGGTAGCTAGCCACGGCCAAAGCCTCCCACCAGACCAGACCAGAGACAATTTAGAAATTATAAATTCCTAAATTGTCCCCGCCAAGATTTGGATCCGAGCTTTGCCTACAACTTCGTTCACATTAAATTCGAATTTTCAAATCCTTATTTTACCCCCTTAGAGGTTGATTTTTCAGATACTTTCTTAGTAGATATCTACGGCTAATAGCTATCTGTATGCCAAATTTCAGCTCGATTCGTCCACGGGTTGAGCTATGATTTGATAGATCAGTCAGTCACCTTTTTCTTTTATATATTTGGATAATATGTAATTGTAAAGTATTTTAGATTTAGAATATATAATCTACGAATAAATAATAAGTAAGGAAGTCTAATTCAGAACAAAATCCAATCAAAAGCTGACCCTACTTCAAACCAAAACGACGTATGATTCAAAATACAAATCACTTCCGAGGTTACAGATAGACATGCTTGGTGAATGGTTCAAATTCAGAACGAAAGCAGGATTGGTTCGCGCACATGCTGCTATGTTTGCTATGACAGCTGAGTCATTGGACGATGTTACGAAAATTTGACGTGCAAGAAAAATGTCCAACTGTTGACGTGCTATTTTTGTTTTTAATCCCCGCCTCCAACGGCTCAATTTTAATCTCCGCCCACTTTGGCACAATTTTTGTTGGGGTCATTTTATTAACGCAGTTAGACTTCCTTACTTATTATTTATTCGTAGTATATAACTAGCTTTAACCCGCGGCTTCGCTCACGTTAGGTTCGATTTTTTAACCCCCTATTTAACCCTCTTGGGGTTGAAATTTTCCAAAATCCTTTCTTAGCGGATGTCTACGTCCTAACAGCTACCTGTATACCAAATTTCAGCTCGATCGGTCCAGTGGTTAGAGCTGTGCGTTGATAGATCAGTCAGTCAGTCAGTCAGTCAGTCAGTCAGTCACCTTTGCCTTTTATATATTTAGATATAATTTTTTCAGAATTTGTTTTTTGTTTTTCTATGAAAGTGATAGATGCTTTTATCACATAGGAGATGTTAACGAAATGGCGGATTCAGTCCCGGTCCGTCCGTCCTACCTGCTTGCAGACGGGGCACGGCACGTTCTCGGCCTTGCCGCGGCGCGCGTCGGGCACGAAGTGCGCGTTGTGCGAGCGGCGCACGTGGCGCGTGAGCGAGGCGGCGTGCACGAACTTGTTGCTGCAGTACTCGCACGCCTTGGGCCGCTCGTCGTGCGTCTCGCGGTGCCACTGCAGCTTGGCGCGCGAGTGGAACACGGCGCCGCACTGCCCGCACACGAAGTCGCGCACCTTCGCCTTCTTCTTCAGGTGGTGCCGGTCTCTGCGGGAACCGAACCACACTCTCACGAGGCTCTTATGATACGTCATAAATCTACCACCGGTTCGGAATGCAGATTCTGCTAAGAAGAGCCGGCAAGAAACTCAGCAGTTGCTCTTTTCAAAAAAAAAAAAAAAAAATTTTTTTTACAAAGCTATGCTATGTATACAGTGCTTCCACAATAAAGCTTCGAAAATGCAAAAATGCGTACGTAGGTACACCTATCCAACGCATGTCAAGACGGGCAGTCAGAGCAGACCCATTCCCGTTGGTGGCACCCGTTCACGAGCATGACGCATGATCCAGCCATTGCTTCGCTCAACCATATTTGAGGGAACGTAATAACCCGCACCACACGACACCACCACAGAAATGTTTAAAGAGAGCATGACTACTCAGGCAGAATTAAAACGAGGCAGATTTATGTCAGTCAATTTCTATCTCGTTTTAACTCTAACTTGAGTCAGAACACGCTCTGTAGATCTCAGCATTAACTTGCAGTGGAAGACTGCAAGAAGCACTCCTAACATGTTACATTTACGACATGTATTTTAACGACATTAAAATATGTAATCCGCCATTTCGGACCGATTTTCATCAAACATAGCGTACACAGAGAAGTACTATAGACTTAATGATATCTCCTTTTTACTCCCACACGAAAGAGATGCAGTATAGCGATGTCAAACAGAAAGAATGAGACACAGCTATGTCTATATTCGTCCCTCCGTGTTTCTCACATGCTTGTTGTCTTGTTGCTCACAATTCATCGATACATACAAGACGTACGAAACACACACACAGTTCACAGTATTATGATAATTTTAGTGTTAAATTAAAGTCTTTAACCTGAAATAAAGAGTGCTTTAAGTTATTAAAACTGATCTAGAATAGAAACAATGGTTGTTGCAGCGTTTTAATATTGTATGTTTTATTATACTTTATTATCCCCTTCCGGCGACACGCTTGGTAGGATTCTAGAGAATATTTATTCTACGAAAAATAGCTAAGAACACTCCAAACTAATTCACCTTTCAAAAAATCAAAAACCATCCGGAGCTACGATGCCACAGACAGACATACACACACAGACACGTCAAACATAAGCCTTAATAGCCCAACGGTTAAAGGTGTGAACTGAAAAACTGTATGGTCGCAGGTTCGAATCCCACCCGTTGCACTATTGTCGTACCCACTTCTAACACAAACTTTCTGCTTATTTGGAGGGGAGAGGAGAATATTAGTCAACTTCAGGTTGGCTAATATTCTTAATTTAAAAAAACTTGAGAGGTGTCAAGGGACACCCGGATGGAACGAAGTTCAATGCGAAATAGAAATGAAAATATCTGGCTTGCTTTCTATAAGAGAGAGAGAGACAGACAGAGAAACATGCGACGCCGCACAGCTTACAAAAAGTGTCGTGACAACTTTTCGTAAGAATTTTTTCCGTCTAGCCCCCTTTCACAACGCGCGATAAGGAACTTCGTTCCAAAAAAAAAAACTTATCCCCGTCGTTTCTGTGTGGGGGGTTAAACAAATACCTGTGCTGCACCATGTTGGAGTACCGACGGAAGGTGTCGTCACACTCGGTGCACTTGACGGGCGCGCGGCCCGTGTGGATGTTGTGGTGTTCCGACAGCTTCTGGCGCGTGATGAATCTCTTCTCGCAGATATCACACCTGGGGACGAAAACATTACATTGTTTTTTTTTTTATTCGATGACAAGATAGCCCTTGACTGCGATCTCACCTGATGGTAAGTGACGATGCAGTCTAAGATGGTAGCGGGCTAACTTGGAAGGGGTATAGCATTGTAAATTCAACCCATACCCCTTATTGGTTTCTACACGCCATCGTGCCGGATCGCTTGGCGGCACGTCTTTGACGGTAGGGTGGTAACTAGCCACGGCCAAAGCCTCCCACCAGACCAGACCAGAGACAATTTAGAAATTATAAATTCCTAAACTGCCCCCGCCGGGAATCGAACCCGAGACCTCCCAGTTATAAGACCACAGCGCTCACCACTGCGCCATGGAGGTCGTCGAAACATTGTGATTGTATTGTATTTAAGGAGGGGACGCCTAACGCCAGGCGGGTGATCAGTCCTGCGTCACGGCTATTCCACCCAATTCCCCATATCGCTCATTTGCGACAAGAGTGACATAATTCAAAATCGACGATGAGAGAATTCTCTCGTTAGAAAGCAATGTTTTGTGGATGCTGCGGTCTCGAAACAACACAGCGGCCAACAAAGCGACAGAGCATCAAGTCACAATCTCTCTCGCTCTTATTTTTTTGTGTTTAGCGTAATGTTGTTTTTATAGCAAAAAGTATAAATGTTCGACACTAAAATTGGTGAATTTTAAGTTATGTCGCCCTTGTCGCAAATGAGCGATATATGGACACAGGTTACTTACTGGTGCCATAATATTGTGATAGCTAGTGCCCATCTTCATTGCACACTTGACATGACAAAATATACATATTTACTATTTGATGCCTGCGACCTCGTTCGCGTTTCGTATTTCCTGCGGGAATTGTTTTATTTTCTGCGATAAAAAGTAGCCTATGTGTTATTCCAGACTATAATCTATCTTTGTACCAAATTTTAGCCAAGTCGGCCGAGTTGTTGCAACGTGATTGACAAACATCCATACATCCAAAATTTCGCATTTATAATATTAATAATAGGATTAAAACTGGCCAGTTAAAGACTAAAAAACAAATCCTTATGTATATGTACGAGTTTTTTCATTCAAAAACAAATTACCGCCCAATCTCACCCATCCATCTTCGGCAGCGAAAATTATTATCATACTTTGTTTTTTTTTTTTTTTTTTTTTTCAGCATACTAAAGCGTCGAGAATGCAACGTACATGCACCACTCACTTATAATTCCTGATCCCCAGGTGCGTCTTGAGGTGCAGCGCGAGGTTGGCGCGCCGGTAGAAGCACTTGCCGCACGTGAGGCACAGCAGCGGGTGCAGCTTGAGGTGCGCGTGGAACGCCGCGTCCGAGCCTTGCTCCACCTGGCACGTGGGGCACTTGAAGTCCTTGCGCCGCCGCTTGCTCTCCTGCTTGATGAGCCCCACTATCTGCGGCTTGCTCTCCGCTATCGTGTCGTACACCTGCTGCATGCTTGAGGATATGGTCTCCTTCGAGTCCATCGCTAGCAGGTTTTCTGGAAATCAAAAATGTTTGACGTTAGTTTGTTGTTCTAGTACGTTTATCTCGTTTATGTTGTGTACATGCACATTGCGTAACTGTGCGTGCTTGTCAGGAGCCTAGGTGGGAGCGGTCAGGCGCGAGCAAGCTCTCGCTCACACTTATGAGCCACGAGCCCTCGTGAAATGAAAGAACTATAAGAGCCAGTTTACGTTTATCATTCCCTCTCTCTCGCACATTCTAACATTTTCAATTATTGTAAGAATCTCAGTATACTTTTGAACTAAGTGGTTCATTACTTTACTTGACAATGAAAATACGGATATTTTAGACATAGCCCACTACCATCTTAGATTGCATCGTCATTTACCGGAGAGATCGCAGTCAAGGACTATCTTGTCATCGAATAGAAAAAATGTCGGCTAAGCGAGTATAAGTTCTGACCTTGCAGCACAGTTTCGTCCGGCTTCTCCTCCTTCTTGATGGCCCTGGCGGTCATGAGGCGGCTGTAGGTGGTCTTGGCGCTGGAGCAGGCGGGCGGCGCGTGCACCAGCGCCTTGTGCGCGCGCAGCTCCTTGACGCACACGAACTTGCCGCCGCACTGCGCGCAGCTGTACATGCGGCTCTTGGGGAAGTTGAGGTCTTCCTCACTGTAAGATACAACATTTTTGGCATCGGAATTAGAACCACTTTCCGGTGTCCGATTGAGCTGAAATTTTGCAAGTTGGATAACAATGAGATTCTATTGTGACATGGATATGATGGTGACGGAAGATGGCTATGGGAACTCAGTAATAAAACGACGTATTGCCATCGAGTTTGGGCTTGTTTAATTCGTCTTGACGAGTACCGTGGTCCTAGATCAGTGTTCCGCAAAGTGTGTGCCGCGGCACACTGGTGTACCGTGATCATTAGTTGGTGTGCCGTGGAAAAATAAGGACGAAGAAATGAGAGCAGCCTGGTCAGCGATTACTCCAAATTTAGACCGTCTATGCTCAATTAAACAGTCTCATGTTTCGCATTAAATACCTTTTCTGAAATTTAAAGTTTAAGTTTGTTGATTAATATTACTTAAAAACTGTTTTTTAATTTGTGGTGTACCTTAATTTTTTTTCGTTTTCTTAGGTGTACCTTGAACACAAAAAGTTTGCGGAACACTGTCCTAGATAACATTCAGGGTCGGATGATGAAGTCGGAAGGCGGCAATGGAAACTCTTTAATAAAACGACGTAAACTCATAGAGTTTGGGTTCGTTTGATTCGTCTTGACAAGTGCCCTGGTCTTAGATGATATCCTGAGCCTGATGAAAGGTGATTTAAGAAACTGTAATAAAACGACGTAACCCCATACAGGTTGGGCTCTTTTGATTCACCTTGGGTCTGATACTGTAGCCAGCTACTAAAAGCTTGTTTTTTAAAAATATTTTTTTAATTTACACTTGTTTAAATAATAAAAGTATACAAACATGTGATCGGTCTTCTCATTGGCGTCGACTTCCGAGCCGTCCGAGACCCAGCTCTCGCGCGCCATCAGGTCATAGGGCTCCGCTGGCGGCACGCCGGAGTACATCTGCGGCACCACACACAAGTACATTATAATATTATTGGTAAAAGATGTGACCAAAGCAACAGCAGGTGAGTATTGACATGTTGATAATTAAACTATTTTTCTATACTGTTAATGTTCTACACTTCTACCTCTAGGCTAAATAATAATAAAATTATAGGTATTAAATTGTAATTATAAAAAAGCTAAGTTTTAGAATATCTTCTATCAAATGTAAGGAAAATTGATGAGACTATAAATATAAATGAAGAAAACCTTAAAATCGAGAATTCCACAGTTTTTCTAGGAGAGACCTTGGATAGTAAGCTTCAGTGGGACGGTCATATAGAGCTATGCTGTTAGGAAAATTAGACAGTTTACCAATGTGGAAACAGCTAGGCTTGTCTACTTCACCTACTTCCATAGTATCCTATGGAATCTTTATAGGGCAGAGTGGCTAACATTTAAACTGTTTTTATACTGCAGCATAGAACCACCCAATCAATCTTATCATAATCGCTTTGTGAAAAGTTTAAAAAGATTAGTATACTTAAGGTAGCTTCATAGCATATTTATATTGTGTCTGTGAGACAAAATATTCATTATCATAAACAACAAAGCAGAAGTGAATAAATACAGTAAAAGATACAAGCTAAGACTGCAGAAACATCCTAACACACTGGCACAGAGATTGCTTGATAAGGAAGGAGACACAAAACGCCTCAAAAGATGGCACATACTGGAGCTGGATGGGAGATGAGCTCCAACATAGCTCTCAAGGATAGGGACATTTATTGAAATTCCCCCTTTAATCACCTACAGCTGACACACCCCAATATCTGATAATGGCTGGAGAAGCCGATGGCAGATGGATAAAAAAAAAAAAAATTATCATAAACAAAGAGACAAAACATGCAATCAACTTATTAGAAACCGTCATAAACTAGAAATACCCTCATGTTGCCTGTGCAAAGTTCAGAAATCCTTTGTGGAGTTTAGTGTACGCCTATATATGATTCTGATGAAAGAGTTACTGAATTTTCCTTTGCACTGAATACAATGTGTAAAAAGACCTTTACGAAGTTGAGGTTATTACAAAATTAGTCTTTCTTAATGACAAAGTTGCATGGAATCTACATGGAATCAATAGGCTTGGCATCCAGCTGCATACAAGATAGTGTAATAACTTATTACATTAATATGTAGCTTTACATGTTGTAATATTTTGTTATGAAAAGAGCAATGGCCTATAAGTAATTTTGAATTTGAATTCAATTTGTTAGAATGTAATACATTTAAAAATAAAAAAAAATATCCTTAATGATACTATCACCATTGTATAACAATTAACATGAAATTAAATTAATCAAATCATCAACTATCAAGTATACAACCTTGGCACAAAAACCGCGCGATTTCAAAGTTAATTGTATAATTTGTTAACTTCTACACTAATAAATTCATAGCATTTCTATTGTTTTAATATTATTAATAACATAGTGCCCCTAGAATGACCGCCAAGATGTCAGATAAGAGTAAAAAAAAATTTTTGGAAAGGGCCCATTTTTCCAATTTGAAAAACAATAAAATCAGAAATATCTGTTCTGGTAGCAGACTTTGGCCGTGGGTAGTTACCACTCTACCGTCGAAGACGTGCCGCCGCGATTTAGCGTTCCGGCACGATGGCGTGTAGAAACCGATTAGGGGTATGAGTTTAATCTATACTGCCATACCCCTTCCAAGTTAGCCCGCTACCATCTTAGACTACATTATCACTTACTATCAGGTGAGATCACATTTAAGGACTATCATGTCATTGGATAAAAAAAAATCGAACTATAATACTTAGAAGCGCAATAGTCGACGCGGTGATAAGCCATTTGTAGTAAGACAATTCAGAAATTATTAATTCCCAAATTGCCTCCACCAGGAATCGAACCCGAGACCTCCCATTTTTAAGAAGCGCTCGCCGCTGCGCCAGGGAGGTCGTCAATGCTCATTTGGACAATACCATAACACAACAAAATTTAAAAATTTTTTTCAATTTGTCTAGAATGGGAGAAAGCGGGACATGCTAAGAATAAATACAAGTAACTTACTCCACTCCAAGGTGACTCCATATCACCATTGCTCTCTTGACCGCTCAGTTCTCCCCTTGGCGGCATTCTCTCATCAGCGCAAATGTTCAAAGGAGCCTCACTTTCGCTCCTGCTCTCGCTCAATACATCTGCTTTGCTGTCTCTATCGCACTTATCGCCGTCTATATGCTCCTCAGCGCCCATATCTGAATAGTCAACGCCATTTGATTCCGCGATTTTATAGCTTTCATGAATAAAATTGGGTAAAACAAACTCACTCTCCTTCTGAGAAGGCTCACCCCAGATGTACATCCCGTCTCTATCATTATCTTTTGAATAATTCGACTCTTTTTCCGCTTCAAATGCCTCAACGCGGTCAGGGGTAAAATAGTCAGCGTAAATATTATCGCCAAAGTAATTTTCATTCATCATAGACACAAACTGTTTATTCTTTGAAGACGCTTCTAGTTCCAACAGTTCTCTGTGATTAGAGTCATCATCAAAATCTCCTTCCATGTTACTATAACTGATCACATTAATCGGCCGCAAAGTAGCCATAGGCGCAAGATCTATACCAGACCTGTCTGTTTCGTTGCTGAAATCATTACTTGAATTAATTTCTTCTTTCACTTGCACTATATCTACTGTGGCTGAATACTGGTTAGAATGGTTAACGTTGGAAGGAGTTACAGGTTCAATATCCATCGATTGTTCTTCGGTGTTGGCGTCAAACTCATTATCATCGTTTTCCTTAATCTTCTCAATTGAAACAGTAAGTAGAGTTCCTGAGGATTGTGTGCTACTGTTGCTCTCCTGGCGATGTATTTTATTCATCTCAAAGTCTTCAGGTGATTTTGCTCTGGAGGAGGAAGCTACAGGCTCCTGCTCAGATTGGCTTGAATTACTTGTACTGGTAGATGGGAACTTAGCATTCTTTATCTGCAAAACCTTCTTCTGCTTTTTAACAAAAACATTGTTCATCCTCATAGGGTTATATTGTCTTGGTTGTTTATTTTCAGTATCTGTACTATTAATAACACTTCTTTGGTAAGTATTTGTGGGTTCAGGTTTGAGGGATATTATAAGGCGATCATTAGAATTATCCCCGTGTTCTGATAATTCGCTGCAAGGTGATATTGAAGGCTTTTCATTGCAAATGAGATCTGGTACAGGACAGCTGTCCGAGAACTCAGAATCTATTTTACTGTCCAACTTTGATGAATCTTTGCCAGACTGGTTGCTAGCAGATTTGATCACACAGAAAGTGTTTGAAGTTATACTATCACTGCTTGAAGTGGAAGGTTGTGTAGAATCATCGCACAGACTTTGGTTGTTTTCATCTAGATCTGGTAAAATCTTCTCTGGGCTGATTGGACGTGTTGGATAATCAGAATCACCTGAACCTGTCAGGTCCATAATAGTATTGAGCATATTTTTGTGATGTTGTACAGGAACCTCCACCTTAATGTTGCTGAGGATTTTAAGACCTTTGTTGGGGCCTGGGGTGCTATCTCTTGATACCGGTCTTTCTTGCTCTAATTTTTTATTAATGGAATTAGACTTACACTGAGGTGGTTGGGAGCTAGTGCCTGCTTGAGATGCATCTGACATTGGTCTCACTTCAATCAAAAGGGTCTTATCGTTAACTGAATTAGGTCTAGTCTTGTCCACAACAGTTTGCAAGTATGATACATTATCACTAAACACTGTGGGATTACAGGTCTTAGTTACCAATGTCTGGGGTGTTGTATACATGCATGAGGTGTTACCAAACTGGTCAACGACCATAAGATTTTGGTACATGGCACTACTCTGAGCCACATTAGTGACATTCTCAACTGAGCCCAAAACTGCAGGCATAGTTGGTATAAAGGGTTTTTCCAAATTATGCACCATCTCTCTGTAAATAATCTGCGAGTTCTGAGTGACCACAGTAGTTCCTGGTGTAAAAGTTCCCGATGTTAACTGATTAAACTGATTTGTCAGGGGTGGTGCCATTAGTTTTGGATCAATTACTTGAGCACTAGTTAAATTACCAGTGACAATCATGTTGTTTTGAACATTCTTTTGCACAAACTGGGATTGTGTAGGCATCATCACATGCAACTGCTTCGCTGCAGGTGCTATATACTGCACACCACTTGTGACATTTGTTTTCAAAAGTATGTTACCTGGTTTTGGTAAAATTTTAACAAAGTCTTGTTCATTAGTCCTCTTTGACATTGTGGGCACGACATTCGCCTGCCTGGGGGCCAGCCCCGAGGTTGTGTTATATGAAAAAACACTCCCAGAATTTATATTCTGGGAAGTATACTCAGAACTGCGGGAAAATTTGACCTCAGCCTCTTCCTGTTGTTCTGGATAATATGCATATCTCTGATCATAACCAGACAAATGACCTGTTGATCCATAGGTCTGCTGAGTTTTATCAGTCTTCCCTGTGTACACATCGGAACACTGGGTGGAATTGATATTCAGGTTATACTCATTGTCGAATGTGATATTTCCAACTCTGATGTCAGAGGTGCTGTTTCTACTTGAAAGTGGAGTTGACTTGTTGCGACTTGGTGTTCTTCTCCAGTACCTGTCATTTTCATTGTTGCGATGGGAACTAGACCATCGCCCGTCGTCAGTGGCGGGAGTGCGCGACCTGCTCCTGTAAGACCTCTCCGAATGAGGAGTGGAAGTCCTACTGCTATAGCCGGTGCTCTTGGCTGACAGGTTGCACAACGCTTTAATGACTTGGTCCTTCGGATGCGTGTCCAAATGTGATTCCAATGACATACCATTGTGGAGGTACAGCGTACACACGGGGCATTGCACTCTCGAATCCATGGTGGGTTTGTATTATAAAAATATGTACAAAAACACTTGTCGCGCAGCTAGGCTGGCGCTGAGAGCGGCGTTATATCGTCCGACGCGCACTCGGGCCGCAGCTCCGCGGCGCCCGGAGCCCGACACGTCCGCTGTTCACACGCAAGGCGAGTTGCCCACAACACATATCTTCGCTATAACTCCTCGCCTTATCGATCTGTCGGACAAAATAAACCTATGTCAATATAAAACGTGCGAACTGGCTTAACTGAATGTCACAAACCCGTTCGACGCACGGTCGAGGGACAAAAGAAAACAAAAACCCAAGATAAAGGCCATTGATACATAAAAAAGTCGAATGAGAAGAATGGAATACATTTGTAGGGTTCGTATAACGGGGCTTACCTCTTTACGATGTTTATCATATATGGTCCATAACATGGACGACTTTGAAGGGAATTCTTTTATTATTTTAAACTACGGCAATTCTAAAAATATTTCTAAATAGTCGGACATATTGTGATAATGCAGACGTCTCGATCAACCTCGATCACAAGTTCACAGACACTTCACAAAATTACCTATAGGTACTTTTGCAAGGTTCATGATACGTAGTATCTACCTATAGTACCTAATCTGTGGGATCATGCCATGATAAGTAGGTAGCTCGTAGGTAGGAAATATTATTTAATTTATAAAGTTCCTGTGCAAAGTTCACACATCACTTCAAAAAAAAACATTATAATAATTTTATAGATTTGGTGGTCCGTGAAGTTTTTGCTTTGATTTTTTTGTTCCTACTTACCTACTGTTACCTACCTACCTATTTAGGTTTTTGTGTAAGCATGGTTTGTGTGGAATATTCTCTATTTCAGTGTCAGTAGCTTTGTTAGAAAACAGTTAGAAATTAAAAGTACCAGCCAGTGCCAGCGCACATTTTATAATACGAGTAAATTAGGTATGTAGGTAACGTTAATTTTCGATTCACCATTGAATTTAGGTAGGTCCTGTACATTCTAATTCCAAGATCTATTCTAGTTCCATGGAATTAGGAAGTACCTAATTATTACAATGCCGAATTCCTAGGTCGTAGTCTGTGATAATCATAGACTACCTACAAGAATGAAGACAGCCCACAGATCAAAAAAATAATCTGTGCCAAAGAGTATATTTGATCTATGACGATTCTCTAAAAATTATTGCATAAGTGTAACCTGTGAGTGTAACGATCGCAATGACGTCTGATTGGCTGATATCTGGTACCCTCGCGCTATTGGTTAAAATGCATTGATACAGAAAGAATGCCACAATTTCAGCCAATCAGAGGCCTTTTTGATCCTTACACTGATGCAATCATTTTTAGAGAATCGGCACGCTGTGCATTAATCTTTAATCTGTGATTGACAAATTGACAATTGACATGTGATTGACATATAAATTATAAGTAGAGGAGATTTTTTGCACCATTTTGCACCTAAAAAATATCATAAAAATATCTAGAATTAATTACAAATATAAGAATTTGAATACTTTTTAATAATATTTCCGTTCTTTTCTTCCAATCTTCATTCATTGTAACACAATGTCTTATAATAATTACGAAGACCTGAGCCGAAATGGTAAGAATGTACCAAAAGCATAAAAATCATCGATGGTGAAAATTATAATAACTTTATTTTATCAGATCTTATTAATTACCTACCTATTTATTTCAGAAATAATTGATTTGCTACGCCAATGGCGTGAAAACAATGAGAGGAAGAGTGAAGACGTGTTAACTTTATTTGATGCTATCATTCCAGTTTTCAAAAAATTAGGCAGCGAGAGTGAGTATTTATAAGTTTAAAGTAGATTCACGTAATGATTCGAAAGAATCTTGCAAAAGTTTATTTTAATAAAAAATTATACTATTTGATTTAAATTTTTTTTTAACTTCTATAAGTAATATAATTTGCAGAGTATGTGATATTGGAGCAAGTGATATACGCGGCTCTGGACTGCCACAACTATGACACGGCCACATGGTGGTTGCTAATGCTCAAAGCGGAGTTCCCGGGCAGCCTGCGTGTCATGCGCTACAGAGCGGCGTGCTTGGAGGCTGATGAAAAGTGAGCTACTTATTTTATACTAGCTTTTAGGCATGTGTAACTCCAAAGTTATGTGCTGAGTGGAATCTCTAACACCATCATTTGACTCAATTGAATCTTGTTCAAAGATTTGAAATATTGGGAACTATAAAATTTTCTTATTTTTGAGGCTTAATGACAAACTATAATATTATTCTGTTATTGTATTTTTTATTTTGTTCAATTTGATAGAACAAATATGTATTTAATTCTCAGCAAAGGTCAATTAAAAGTGATAGTATTTCATTTAAATGTGCAAGAAAGTATATTCTGCTTTAGTTGAGAGTCGATGATCCAAATGATTCAACTGAAGTGGCTCACTGATTGAATCCTTGGACTGATCTAGATACAAATGATCCAATCTTAACAAAGATATGTTTTTGCCACCTCTACTAGCTTTTGCCCGAATGAAGTGAAGGTTTCTTTATAAATCTTGTGGGAACCAATTGAGGGAGGATATTTTTAGGATAAAAGGTAGCCTATGTGACTCCTATCCTCAACTATACTCTGTTGCTGGTTGTTATATCTTTTACCTTTAGCCTATCTAATAATGGACAGCAGTTTGTGGCAGATTAATTCATTGTGACATAATTTTGTTTATTTTTTAACAAGTATACACCTACATTGTTTATTTTTAAAATAAAACAATATGATACTTAACTACTAAACTCTTGGGCTGTTGACACTTTAAAATTGAACATAATATGTATAATAAAATTAATTAAATATTATTATTAATTAGATATGATGAAGCTCTAGAGATGTTGGACAATATAATAAAGACGGACGAGACAAACGCGCCCGCACGAAAGAGACGCGTTTGCATATTGAAGGCGCAGGGACTCATCACTGACGCTATCAAGGAGCTTGTGGATTATTTGAAGAAGTAAGTCATGTATCTCTAAAGTAGGCTAACTGTTAAAATCTGGTCTGGTCTGGTGGAAGACTTTGGCTGTATTAGTTACCACCCTACCATCAAAGATGTATCGCCAAGCGATTTAGCATTCCGGCACAATGGTGTGTAGAATCAGATTAAGGGTATGATGGGTTGAGTGTACACTGCCATATCCCATCGGCCCTTTTACTCCCATAGTTCCATCGGAGTATGAGAGTAAAAGGAATAAAGAGTGCATTGGTGTTTGCACACAACTGATAACTAATCTCTGTGGATATTGGTGGTGGAACGAATTATTCTATTATTACGTGTACCCACTGTGCAGGTTCATGTCAGACATGGAGGCTTGGCAGGAGCTGTCGGAGCTGTACCTGCAGGTGCAGGAGTACTCAAAGGCCGCCTTCTGCGCCGAGGAGCTGATCCTGCACCAGCCGCACAACCATCTCATGCACCAGCGCCTTGCTGACATACGCTACACCATGGTGAGTGCTTCTTATATCCCAACTCCATTACAGAGGCTTGGAAGTTTGCAATATTTTAAAAAAAAGTATTCGTGACGAATAGAGAACCTCCTTTTTTTTTCATCAGTTAAAAAGGCAAATGTTTTTTAAATAACGCTTCTAGTAGATTCATTTGATGATTTGAAAGCACTTTGTAAAAGTTTATTTTTAATAAAAAATTATATTATATAATAATAATAAAGGAGGTGGGTTGATAAGGCAACAAAATCCGCCCCTCATACACTCGAAAAAAAATGTTCCAGATTTCGACAAATTGTAAATGTATTTATATACTTGAAGATATAAACTTTATTTTAATATAAAGTTTAGGTGATAAAAAAAATAGTAAGTTACAGAAAATATTACCCAAAAAGAGAGTGTTTCTTTTTTTTCTTACATTTTCATACATTTTAGTCGTTTTTTAAACTTTGATTTAATATTTTAGAATGAGGCGCTCCATGAACCATGGTAAACGTAACTGATAATGATGCTCCTTTTTATAAGCTTTTATATGAGTATTAATTTATTTTGGTTCATGGAGCGCCTCATTCTAAAATATTAAATCAAAGCTTAAAAAACGACTAAAATGTATGAAAATGTAAGAAAAGTAAAAGAAACACTCTCCTTTTGGGTAATATTTTCTGTAACTTACAATTTTTTTTATCACCTAAACTTTATATTAGAATAAAGTTTATATCTTCAAGTATATAAATACATTTACAATTTGTCGGAATCTGGAATTTTTTTTTCGAGTGTATGAGGGGCGGATTTTGGGCCTTATCAACCCACCTCCTTTAATAAAAAATTATTCTATTTGTTAACAATAAGATTTGCTTTGCTACATGGTAAAAGTTAATTTTAATAAAAAAGCTATTCTATTCTTCCATGTGGTTAGTCGCGCACAATGTGCTTTGCTTCTTCGTTCGTAATAAACACCGCTAAAAGGAATACTCTTCGGAATAACTAACTATGTATAACTTAACAAAACCGGAAAATATTTATTATAATAGTAATTGTACTTTGAATTAAAGTTTGCTTTATATTACAGGGTGGTATAGAAAACATGGAGTTAGCAAAATCTTATTACTGCCAAGCATTGAAGCTTAATCCAGAAAATACTAGAGCTATGCTTGGATTATTCTTGGTGAGTTCAACATTAGTTTTTTCTTAAATAAATTAAATTATATTTTATACTTTTTAATGTCACACGCTTAAATGGTGAAGGAAAACATTGTAAGGAAAACATTGTGAGGAAACTAACATGCCTGCAAGTTCTCCGTAAAGTTCTTAAAGATGTGTGAAGTCTTGCCAATTTGCATTAGGCCAGCATGGAGAATTATGGCCCTTTCCTGACCCTTCAGAGAAGGGACCAGGGGATACTTGCGAGTGGTGAACAATTGATGAGTTGCTAATGATGATTATGATGAACACTGATCTCTATAGTTAATCTACGATAAGCACTTTATTTGCTGTCCCTATACAAATGGCAGCTTAATTATGCATCAATTTGAAGCTCCACATTTGACATACAAGTGTCTCTGGAACTAATAATATTGCAAAGGCACACCGACGGCATAATTATATTAATCTATTAGTGGACGCCCGCGATTTCATCCGCTTCTTCAATTCCCACAGCTTAGTTTGGCAGAACCCCTGCAGCATCAGGATTGAGTTGCTAATATTAATTCATTTTATCATGTATATATCTTATTCTAGAAAAATCGTAACACCAGCACTATGGATCAGGTTGTCCTCCTTGGACATAGGTCTCCTCCAAAATTCGCCATATTTTTTCTGTCATCATCAACTAGTTATAGATAAATGGAGCTCAGTGTGAAGAGCTTATTTTTGACGTGTCCTCGTTTTGTCGGTCAGGTGACGAACAGCCTGCTGGGCCAGTACAAGGGGTCCGGCGGCGCCAAGCGCGCGGAGGCGTGGCGCCTGGCGCAGTGGGCGCAGCGCGGCGCCGCGCCCGACCTCTCCGCCGCCATGCTGCAGCTCGCCATCGCCGACTAGCGCGACACCCGCCGACACCCGACAACACCCGCCAACACGCGCCAACAACCGCCAACACGCACGCACAGCTTCAGGCCAGCTATTGTGATGGGTAGTACTTGGTATTGGTGGGATTGTGCAAGGCCCATATTACACTATACTATTTATAGGATCCTATTTCGTAGAAATAGAAATAGAAATAGAAATATTTTTTATTCAAATAAACTTTTACAAGCACTTTTGAATCGTCAATGAATCTACCACTGGTTCGGAATGCCTTCCTGCCGAGAAGAGCCCAGCAAGAAACTCGGCGGTTTGCTCTTTTCAAAAAAATCAAAATTTTACAATTGTTATTGAAACTATGCTATGTATACAGTGCTTCCACGATGAATTTTCCTGAGTACAATACAATTAAAATAAATACAATACAAATACAAATAAATACAATTCAATACATGTTAACACAGGCAGGCAAAAGCAGACCCATTCCCGTTCGGTGGCACCCGTTCACGGAGCATGACGCATGATCCAGCCATTGCTTCGCTCAACCATATTTGAGGGAACGTAACAACCTCGCACCACACGACACCACCACAGAAACTTTAAAGAGAGCATGACATACTTATGGCTACCCATGCTAAGGCATCGAATTGAATACTAATATTAAACTACTCATTTTAAGACATGACTGAGACAAATAAATGTGGAAACACCGTGGAAACAGAATACAATAAAATTCATGTTACACAGGATAGTTATTACTGTCTTATGAATCACTGGAGCGAATTATATCCACGCTTTTTTATCATTTACATAGTCTTCAATTGTATATGCTTTTTTCGTGAGAGCAGATTTAATTGATTTCTTAAACTTGTGTAGAGGCAAGTCTAAGATTGACTGTGGAATTTTATTGTAAAACGTCACGCCCATTCTCACAAATGTCTTTTGGACCCTCTTGAGGCGCAGCCCAGGAAACATGAGCCTATTTGGATTTCTATTGGTCTATCGGACAAATCACTCTTTTTTTTGTAACTCAAAATGTTTTGTCTGACAAATATTATGTTGTTATAAATATATTGTGAAGCTACTGTAAGAATGCCTATCTCTTTAAATCTTTCTCGAAGGGAATCCCGCGGCCTCAAATTATAGATTGCGCGGATTGCCCTCTTCTGCAAAACAAAAATTTTTCCAATATCGGCTGCCTTACCCCATACTATAGTCGGAATTTTAATTCGATTCCAGATTTGACAATTTCAGTGTTGCAACGTTATGACAAGTACTAAATAGTGACGTTGCGAAATTATTCGATACGGAAATCGAATATTTCCGGATCGATTCCTCTCGTTTATAGTAGTATATCTAAACAACTACTACTTTAATAGAAACTAAGTATATCAGGAAATTAAATATTTCTGAACGGATAATTTAGTTATGACGATTAATTTTATTAAGGATCTGAGAGTTTTCTTTAATAATTGTGTGTGAAATAAATAAAAAACTGTGATCATGAAGGAACATGAGAAATAAAAGAAATAGAATATATATTATGGTAATATTTTATTTTATAAATCGTCGCCGTCATCGTTTTCTATCACTCTCACTTTCTGCAACATTTATTATAAATGGTATCTGTGATATTGTCAATTAACATATTATCTAGCCTACTCATTTTTTCCTATTCTTGGACAACATGGGATATATAGGCTCTTTTATTATAAGTTTTGTTTTTAATATAAAAAACAAAAATATTAACTTTTTATTAAATAAAGCAGCGGTTACTAATTAATAACTTATTATTATGAATAATTATGTATTTATTTAAATAAAAATCAATAATTTAGTCTTTAATTGGCACACCAATATTATGATTACATAAACATAAATCGCGATTGTTTATCGATTTTTGTGTTCATCACTACACTATTATATGTGGTATCATTATTTTACAAAATGACAGTAGCTAATGTCAAACGTGGAATCGAATTATAATTCCGAGTATAAGATTCCGTATGACATAATACTATGGAAATATGCAAAATAAACAATTTTTGCAGTTTCTATGTCAGTCAACTGTCGAATCTTCCTAACAGCGTAAGCAGCAGAGCTAAGTTTGCCAGCAAGCGTTGCTATATGGGTGCCCCATTGTAGCTTTGAATCCAGGGTTAACCCCAAAAACACTGTGGACCATAGAATAATCGTACCATAGAATCGTACCATATCGTACCATAATCCGTTGATGGAGAATGGACAATAGATTTGCTACTATCGTATACCGAATGAAATAGCGATAGTCTATGACGTAATTTATAGATTGCTAGATTAAAAATTTTACCCATATTGATGGTTTATTACCCATCAGTATGGGTAAAGTTTCAAATAAAAACCCAATGATATGGGTAATTCTACCATTTACTTATGCACGGAATATGAATGAAAAATAGCCGAAAAAAGCGGATGGAAGTGGAGTCTGATAGGTTAAAAATACAAAAAAACAGTTCATTAAATTAATATTATTTTTTTATTTCGAAAGTAAAATCGTCACTGGCCATTAAATAAAATCAATTTATTATAAAAGTTTCGAATCTTGTTATCCTCTTCAGATTTTTTTTTGTTGCGAAATGTATTCTCACTTTTATATACTTTAAACAGATTGCTTTAATTAAAAGTGGAAAATGACAGTCTAGAAATAATTGACTATGGAAATGATGCGCAAGTTGACAAAATAATTTGACGTTCAAGCACTTCCTGAGACATTCCTGTAAAATAGCATGAAAAATATTTCTTTTACTCAGGTTTTTGTTTTGGCGAAATATTTTTTCACTTATTTCGCAAATAGAGACAACATCTTTGCTGGGATATTGCAATCCCCCTTTATCCTTTTTCAATTGTAAACTTGTATATTTTTCTGATATTAAGGCAGATATACATTCCTGGCATTTCAATTCTGTTTGAAGTTTGTGGACAACAAAACCACCAATATAGATTATGACTTGTCTTGAAAACTCTGTTAATCTGCTTGGATCTGTCAAGTAATCATGATCTTCCATGGTTCGCATCAAATCTATATCTCCACAGACTTTGTTCCCAGAGTCATCAATAGAATCTTCAATTAATCTACCCCTATCAGTTGTTTTATTGATTGCCACTTCAGGTTTGGAATAAGTTAATATATTTATTTCTTGTAAAGGAATACAATTGCCAGTTGTAATATGCTTAAGTTCCCCATGAACTAACAACCTTTTGAAAGCAGATTTGAACTGTCTTGCAGTGGGGTTATTATTAAAACCGCCTTTGGCCCGTATGGCACTGAAAAAGTACTCTAAATGATCTTGGCTGAATTTGTACGTACAGAGGAATCTAAGAGAGTTACTCCTAGCGTGATTCTCATACAGAGATAAAACACTTCTTATACAAATTATAAATCCCCAAAATCCGGTTTTCCTATTACTGTCTAGGATATTCCTTCCATTTAATTTAAGACGTGACAAATACACAAACATATTTTCTAGAAAAATCTTATGTTTCTCAAAATTTCCCTCAAATAACGGTTTCTTAAAAGCATACGCGTTCATATTTCTCGAATTCATTACATCAAATAAATTATTTATTTTCCGAATGAACTCAATTGTTGCTTCAGAATTTCGGAAACTATCAATATTAAGTTCATTAGAACAAAACTCTATCGCATCGGCAACAGACTCACTAAAAACTTGGGCTGCCAATTTTACCTTCATTATTTGTTTCGTAAAATTGACATGAGATTTTTTAGCTTGTTGCCCAAGTGCAACCCTTCATTCTCCTGTAACTCAAAAAGACGTTTTATATACTCCCAAGAAATCGTTCGACCATGTCCGTCAGTAATTTTTTCTTTTTGAGCTAAAGTATTTCTAATCAACTTTAACATGTGAGAAGGATCCGGAAATATTACCACCTTTTTATTTCCAATACTGAAAGAGGGATCAATTTCACCAATATTCAAATTGCAGCCAAGAAGCTTGGCCATAGCAAAATTCGTTGGGCATCCATCAAACGTAACAGAAATAATTTCAACTCCACATTCACGATGTATCATTTCAATGCACGTCTTTACCAAGCCAGCTTTTTGTTCAGCGGTAATACCATCGATCAAGAAGTAACCCAGTGGTATCTTCCAGGAGCCATTTACACACGTTATCATAAAAACTAAGGCTTCTCTAGCTAACTGGTCACTCTCCACATTGTTGCCATAATTGACAAATCCAAAACACTCTTTACCATCAAAATCTACGAACTTCCTTATAGCCATTTCATCAAAGCTTAAAGCACAAAGTAATTTATGTGATGGGTTCTTTTCACTGTTAGCTTTATTGAGAACTTTGACAGCTTCTAACGATTCCTGACTAAATCCTGGGTCACCCTCTACGCACTGGTACCACCGCGAAAGTGTTCGTGGGTGAGGAAGACAAGTGTTAAATTGATTTCTGACATAATTATAAGCTCTAGGGCTAATAAAATTCAGAGTTAAGGCAAACTTCCTTAACTCAGGAGAATATTTTCTCTCTGTGGTATCTTTACAAAGAAATTTTTTGAAAAAATCTCTGTTTGCTGGTTCAATGGAATACAACATAGCAGCGGATTCTTCATTTATCATATGACGAGATTTTAATTGCTCTATAATTTTCGACATTTCTGCAGTCTTCTTTTTCATCCGCCAGGTTCTCGATCTTAGAACAGCTAATTTTCTTTTTCTGCATTCAGCTAGTATTGTTTTTCTACTTAATTGTTTCCGTAATTTTCTTTTCCTAGGCGTTTCTAATTCCAGCGGTGCAGGTCCAGTGATTGAAATATCATCTTTCACCTGGAAATGAGTATACTAGATAATATTATACACAACAAAACAAGATGTTGAAAGGAGTGTCCAAAATAACTTCACGAAGACACTGAAAAACGTATAATATAAAATAAATTAGTTAATATTCAAATTACATGCAAGACAATGAAATAAACTGATATAGTTAAATACAGTTTGATTTCACGCGACCCGTCAGCAAGAATGTAAGATGAAATTAACATAAAGTGCAATTTGCAATGATTTATATTTATTTTACCCTTCGTGAAATAAAACAACTATAAAAAATAACATACCAATGAAGATTCAACTTCCATAGCCACTTCTACTGGTTTAGGTTGCTCAACTGTGATAGAATTATCTTCTTCTGGAAGCTAAAAATAAAAATAAATCATTTTAAATTATTGTTTATGGGGAAAATTTTTTAATTATTAACATATTTTTAATTTTGATGATTCAGAAAACCCCTTTATTAAATGTTTTAGCACAGTAGCTGTACAGGTAGTTTCAGATGGAAAAAGGTCAGAAGTTAGTGAAACTTTAGACACCCCCTTCCCCCCGCTCACCCCACTTAAGCTCAATTTACAAAAGATTTTTAACAATTTTTTTTTAAATATTTTTTCGAAGCGCCCTATTTTGGTAACGAATTGACATACAAAAAAAAAATTAATTAATCATCCCTGAACAATATTTTAAAGTTTCATTAACTTCCAACCTTTTCCCACCAAACCCCTTTTTCCTACTTGTCGACTGGGCTATTTTAACATTTTCTAATACAAAGTTTTATCACGAGGTCCTAGTTTGGGGCGAACCACTAGTTCATGTATTTTGGTATACTTACAGGAATAAAAAGTGATGGAATAGAATCTGGACATAGGTAAGTTAAATGTTTTGTTTTGCGAAAACAATTAGATTCAAAATGTTTGGAGCATATTCGAGCATTCTCTGTTGGTTGCCAGTTTTTCAGTGCTCTTCCAGTGAGTAGAGTCCACAAATTTCGAATTTTCGGTTTTTTTGGAAAGCTGGAAATGAAAAATAGAGTCAAAATATGTGAGAATTATAATAGGATTTATGGGTAAATTTTGCAAAGACTGGTATCCCTAACTCTATGAAAACCCAAACAATTTAAGAAGAAGCATTGAAAATGGCGATCACGAGTTATAAGAGTAATATTCACTCTGGTCTTGTAATATAAAAAAGGAAATTGCGAAAAATGCACTTGTTTGTATAATAATCGGCAAATACACGCAGTAGTTTAAGAACAAATTATTACATTTATAGTAAATATTTTGATAATATTGTAAAACCCAGCATACTTACCGATGAAAGGTTATGTTTTCAATTTTTCGTTCTGGACGATTCGTACAACACAACAACGCCCCATATTATAATATTATTTCAGTTCAAAAATTCACATAAATTCACTCAATTAGATTATAACGCGTCACAAAACACAGTTTTTCTATGAAATCTTGTTAAACGATGTTTGACAGCTAATGTTTGTTGGGACCCAATAAACTGGGTCCAAACAAAAAATTCGCATACGCGAAAGAGCCAACAGATATTATATTTCATCTCTTCTACTCTTCCTACAGATATAATTTATGGGTCTCACTCACACTATTATTTTTAATTTAGTGCCGGATCAAGTCAATTCTCCATCAACGCCATAATCGTACCATAGAATAATCCATCCTAGAAATATATATATGATGATCTATATAGAATATAATCTATGGTGCGATATGGGATCCTATAAATAGTATAGTGGGGCCTAAAACACGTGTATGCATTCTTATACGTTTATAAAATATACAATACGCTCCGCACTGATGGACAAACCCACAGCTGATGCAATTACTGTTGGGCGTATGCGATGCCATGAACCTTGATCAAGCCTTAATTGCAGTTGAAATGCATATATGTCAACTGTAATTTAAGCCACTGTGCAAGTGTGTAAGACTCGAGTTCTTTAACCGATTAACGTTAATAGAATTCCATGTACAGGAGTTCACTTTGAAATATAGTCCGCACATCAATCCATACTAATAAATGCGAAAGTAACTCGTGGCTATATGTCTGTCAGTCTGTTACCTCTAAAGGTGTACCCGTAAGAAATGTAAACAAATATTTAATATATTATTATTATTTGGTTATTGTATTAGTTAATTTTACGTTATCTAAATATATTGAAGGTTATAGTAAAATATGAATACATAAGTGAATGATTTGTTTCATTTTTAAATTCAAGTATCATTAATACATTTCATAAAATATAGTGCTAGTCTGTAATCACATCTGATGGTTAATAATGACTCGCGTTTGCCTAGACGATCCATTCATGTTGGGGTCTAGCGCAGATAGAAGGAGCGAGGGTAGTTAAATAAAATACCAAAAAAATATTTCAATATAAATTATATTGTACCTCTTAAACTAAGTGTTTTTACATTTGCTCTGTTCAATCCAATACGAGTTAGCTTCGAGCTCCTTGGCTCGCCTCTCTTTCCTCTCTCTTCTTGTTATTTCACCAACTGTGAAATACTTTTCCCTGCAACAAGAAACTCCGAAATTATGAATCCATCGCTAGCCTTCTACAGGGCAATTGAGCATGTTTTTTTAAATCCAGGCTTGCACTTGACGACAATCGATACTGAATAGCACTGACGAGGTCTTGGTTGGAGCGCGCTTGCCTAGAAGATGCCTATTCACTCTTGCCTTGAAGATACTCAAATTATAGGTGGCAGGAAACACGTAGTTCAATTTAACTGGCTGGATGAAACCGGTGGAAACTCGTAGAGTTTTCAATGTACCTCGTGAATTTAATTATTAGGTACAATGTACCTCTACCAAAAAGCTAAAAATCGCCTCTAAAATATGCATCAATGCTGCGAGGCCTTTTTTTGTTATGAGGTTCCAATGCACCTTCAGAATTGTGTATTCAAATTAGAAAAACTTTGATAGCACTGGAGGAAATTCCGTTTGAATGTTTTTTCAAGCCAAGCTGAAAATTGCTGAAATTTTTTTTTTTTTATTCGATGACAAGATAGCCCTTGACTGCGATCTCACCTGATGGCAAGTGACGATCCAGTCTAAGATGGTAGCGGGCTAACTTGGAAGGGGTATAGCAGTGTAAATTCAACCCATACCCCTTATCGGTTTCTACACGCCATCGTGCCGGAACGCTAAATCGCTTGGCGGCACGTCTTTAACGGTAGGGTGGTAACTAGCCACGGCCAAAGCCTCCCACCAGACCAGACCAGAGACAATTTAGAAATTATAAATTCCTAAACTGCCCCCGCCGGGAATCGAACCCGAGACCTCCCAGTTATAAGACCACAGCGCTCACCACTGCGCCAGGGAGGTCGTCAAAGTTTTCAATGTACCTTTCAGATTTCAGAAAATTACTCGAAATAGAATACGGCAAGTACAGACTGCCTAAAAAATATGGGCGACTGCAACTAATGAAGTCAGTTTCACTACATCGATTGGGTTACTGAGGCTTATACCTGAAGTTATGTTGAGCGGCGTGGGGGTCGAGCGCCACGCGGGGCACGTCCTCGCTGATCTTCTCGTAGGTGAGCAGGCGCCGCGCCGTCAGCTTGGACAGCACCTGCTCCGAGTTGGCCACCAGCCGCAGGCACGGGTGACGCGGCAGCTGCTCCTCCTTGTACTCCTCTCTGGAAGTTCATAAACATCATTTTAAGGTATCCCTTACAATGATGTTTATACTAGACTAGAGGAATAGAAAAAAAAGAACACGAGGGTACTATGATTGATGCCGAGTGCAAGCGCGCGTCAGTTGCCACCTCGTCCGAGTTCGCTGGCCAACTAACTTTTTAATTCTTCTTTCTAATCTAACGCATCGTTTACAATCATAATCTCTCTCGTTTTATCTGATGGAAATACTTAGCGTGGCTATTTACGATGGGGAGAACTATAAGATCAACTCAGAAATGAGTAAAACGGAGTGATTATATTCTCTTGTGTGATGAGGAGATATGTAGGAGAACCAAAATCACTGACGCAGTTCAGCGAGTCTCGAAGCTGGATTGGAATAGGTGGGGCACATCACACGAAGAACTGGTCGTTGGGGCTTAAGTGGCGACCAAGCAGGTAGGCACAGTTGGCTGACCCCTCACTTGGTGGACCGACGAAATCAAGCGCGAGACCGAAGTCTGTCGAAGTCCATGCAAGAGACCTTTGTCCAGCAGTCTACTCTAATCGACCAATCAACAAGGGGTTTTATCTTTTACTAGCTTTTGCTCGCGGCTTCGCTCACGTTAAATTCGATTTTTTAAACCCCTATTTTACCCTCTTAGGGGTTGAATTTTCAAAAATCCTTTCTTAGCGGATGCTTACGTCATAATAGCTGTCTGGATGCCAAATTTCAGCCCGATCCGTCCAGTGGTTAGGGCTGTGCGTTGATAGATCAGTCAGTCAATCAGTCACCTTTGCCTTTTATATATTTAGACTAGCTAATGCTCGCGACTTCGTTCGCTTGGATTGTGGTAGTTGAGGTGTCGCTACAAGGTTTTTATTCCCGCGAGAACTCTCGCATTTCCCGGGATAGCCTATGTGCTATTCCAGACTAATCTATCTCTGTGCCAAATTTCAGCCAAATCAGTTCAGTCGTTGCGACGTGATTGAGTAACAAACATCCACACTTTCACATTTATAATATTAAGTAGGATAATAGGAAGGATGAGTTTGGCACTATCCAGTGAGTGTGGATTTTTCTCCTATGGCATAAAAAAAATACTGGAAAGAGATAAAGGTGAATCCACACCTGACTAAAGGGTACCAGCACACTACGCGGCGGCCCAGCGCGAGGTGCGTGGCAGCGAAGGCCAGCAGGTCGCTGTACACGTGCGGCAGGCCGTACTCCACCTTGGCGGGCACGTGGTTGGCGAGGTGCTCCTCCGACAGCGTGTAGTTCTCGCGTTCTATGCCGATCTTCTCTATGGGCTCGCGGACTCCGTACGGCGCTGAAATGTCACCACATGATTACCCTTCGACCATTTAGCCGGGACGAGCCTTTACGCAGATTTAGTTCAAATTCAAATTCAAAATTTATTTATTTCATGTAGGCTAACTTGTAGCTCTTATGACACGTCATAAATCTACCACCGGTTCGGAATGCAGATTCTGCTGAGAAGAGCCGGTAAGAAACTCGGCAGTTGCTCTTAGTACTGAATATATTCTGCCACTTTCTGCGGGAGGTGAGGTAATCACGTACAGCATACGTACAGCACACATTTACTTACTTCCGCACTCTTGTAAAAAACTTAATGTCTCTATGAACGCACACTAACTCAAAAGCTGTCACACTTACAAGCTGACACGTACGTTTGTACATGTACTTCGGTAGAGGGGAATGCGTGCGCTTGCCAAGTCCTGGCTAAATGGTTGAATCCGCATGATTACGGGTGAATCCATATATAAATGTGAATGTGTGTTTGTTTGTTGGTTTGTCCTTCAATCATGCCACAACAAAGCAACGGATCGACATGACTTTTTGCATGGGTATAGTTGAGGATCGGGAGAGTAACAGCTTCAACTTCTTTTTATCCCAGAAAAGCAGAGTTCCTGCGGGATTTTTAAAAACAAATACACGCGAGCGAAGCCGTGGGCATTCACTAGTAGAAATATTAATACTTTAATTGTGTGTATTCCTTACTAATATTAGATTCAGAAAGCTAACTGCCTCGTTGGTCGGTGGTTAGCATGTTAGACTGTGGATTACGAGGTCCCGGGTTCAATTTCTGGGTCGGGCAAATATAGTATTGGGTTTTTCTGGCATGAAGTTCTCAGTACTAGGCCGGAGTTAGGCAGTTGACGTAGTGTCACCCCCGTGGCTTGCAGATCACGTAAAGCAAACAACAGGTGAGCCTGATCTCTCTCCTTTCTTGGACTATGAGAGTGAGGGAAAAGCACACTTGTACACTACAGCACCTCTAATACTCACGGTCAGTGATGATCGCGTCGAGCTGCAGGCCGCTCCTCCACAGCGGGCGCGAGAAGTCGCTCACCACGACGTCCAGATACCTGGCCTGGCTGCCGTAGCTCGCCATGTTGCCTCTGATACTCTCCTCCTTCGTGCGTGCCTGGCGGTAACACCTCTATCATCATCATCATCATCATCATCATCAACACCCTATCAACTACTCTCTACTGAATGCTAGTTTTCTCAGAGATGGCTTATACGTATAGCTTAAAGGCCATAGTTCACCATCTGATCCAAATGTGCAGACTTCACACACCTTTTTTTTTATAAAGAATATTAGCCAAGTTATTGAACTTGACTTATACCTATTCTCCTCACCCCTCCAAATAAGCGGAAAGCTTGTTTGGAGGGGTGAGGAGGAATGGGTACGAGTGCAACGGGTGGGGATCGAACCTTTTAGTTTTAAATCCGTACCTTTAACCATTGGGCTATTGAGGCTTTAAAAACAGAGAATTCTCAGACGTGCAGGTTTCCTCACGATATTTTCCTTCACTGTTGAAGCAAGCAATATTTAATTGCTTAAACGCACATCTTGAAAAGCCAGAGGTGCATGCCCGGGATTGAACCTGCAACCCCCCAAACACTAAGGCTTTCTCTACTCTACAATACTTCGGCAATCAAATAAAAAGAACGATAAATATCAGAGGATGTGAATTTGGCAGTTGCTCTTTTTATGAACTTGAATTACCTACCTGTATCTGCTACAATACATACATTGTTACCTTTTGGCCGACGCGCGTCGGTCGCGAGCGCGCGTGCAGCATCATGTAGTCTATGTCGGAGCCCCACACATAGCCTGAAAAAAATACTTATACAAATATCTTGTTCATTATCAGTATTATGTCTTAAACTGTCCATAATACATGACATATCGCTCATTTGCGACAAGGGTTACATAACTCAAAATTCACCAATTTTAGTGTCGAACATTTATACTTTTGGCTATAAAAACAACATTACGCTAAGCACAAAAATATAAGAGCGAAAGAGATTGTGACTTAGCTCTGTCGCTTTGTTGGCCGCTGTGTTGTTTCGAGGCCGCCCAGCCATCCACAAAACATTACTCTCTAACGAGAGAATTCTCTCATTGTCGATTTTGAATTATGTCACTCTTGTCGCGAATGAGCGATATATAAAGTTAAAAGCAACTATTTGAGAATTGAATTGACAAGCTTTCGCAGTTATATTAACAAACCTCCAAAATGTGCTGCAGCAACTAACAACGATCCAGAGCCCACGAAAGGATCAAGCACAGTGTGTCCAGGAGCCACGCGTGCCTGGTTCGCCATGATGATGGCGAGCTGCGCGTCCATGCTAGTGTTGCCTATGAACTGACGCTTTTTCAGTGAGTGTACTTGGATGAGATCCCGTTGGCCGTCAGCTACCTACAACAAACTTCTGACCATGCAATATCTACTACGTTGTGGACATGCAGAGATGGATCTAGGTAAATATCATCACATGGATATCATTGAGAACTTTTAGTGACATAGGCTTCCATTTATTCCTGAAAAAGAGAGAGTACCACTGGGATATTTAAAACCCTATTCCATCAAGACGAAGTGGCAAACACTAGTAAATAAAATCAAGAGAATAAAAAAAACTGTGAGATTGCACATATAAAATAGAAGGTCTGCATTGTAATAAAACCTTGTGCCTCCCTCATTCAGGTTTGTAGTAGACCACCTCGACCTAAGTATATAAAAATGAATTAGAAAAAATTAAAAACATTTTTATGCTATTCAAAGTGTTAAATAGTAATAAGTGTTCACATACCCATCTGCCAAAGAACAGATCATGTGGATGCTCCGGCACATTGTTAGGATCTACACCATAGAACTCCAGGTACGACAGAGTGACATCTGGGTTCTTCAACTTCACTGGACCTTTCAATGGTAGGTAGCTAAATTTCTGCAAAAAATAAAACATGTATGAGTTACAATAAGCCATTGAGATGACTTGCATCCTTTCTTCATTCCTGTTTAATCCCTAGATATCAAAGGTATCAAATTTCCATAACATATTTAAAATCGTTTGGCAGCATATCTTTGTCAGTAGATTACATGCTATTAGTCCACTACCAAAGCCTCCTACCAGACCAAACTAAAAATAGACAGACCTCCCCCTTAAACATAAAAAGTCTCACCCAAGTCTCACCACTGTACCAGGGATGTCATCAATATTTGAATGATGGAGTATTAAAAAAATATTTTGACAAAATGTCACCAGCTTACCTCAATTTTATCAACCTTCTCCTTCATATTGAAATGCTTACAGAACGTCTCAACTTCAATTTTAAACGATTTATCACCATCACTAAACGCCTCTAAAAGTTCACTAGGACAAATATTCACGTCGCTTTTTTCAGATGTGTCTGTACAAATCCAACTCCCTGTGTCATTATTGATGGAACTTTTCAAGTTTTCATGTAAACTAGCTTCAGTTTTCGCTCTAGACCACAATTCTATGCAGTTTTTTATTAAGACTGATCTTGACGCGATTTTTTTCACGCACTCCTCTGATGGTAGTTCTACCACCCAATAAGGTTTACTTTGACAAGGTTGTTCAATATACTTTATTGGCATATCGAACAGTGATAGTATGCTTTGTATTTCCTGAAAGTATTTTTAGCATATAATATGATTTTGAGTTAACTTTCTAATCGTTTCTAAATAATTTTAAAGTACTTACAGCGTATCTGAAATCGACATGTTCATGAGCAAACCACATCAAGTATCGTCGCCACATGATATATAAAATAAATAAATTCGTGTAGTTAATTGAAAAATATTATATTTAATATATAAATAAAAAATAAATGTGCAGCCATAACCTCAATTTTTGTTTACAAATAAAACTGTCAATGCCAAATACCTTTCAATTTAATGAAATTGTCAAAATAAAAATGGCATAGTACACAGATTAGGTAAGTAGGTAGGTAGGTAGGTAGCAGTGTTGCCACCTTAGCGATTTTGTCACTAGATCTGGTGATTTTTCAGAGCTTATAGCGATAATTTTTCATCATTTAGCGACAATTTATTTTTAGTGTTTTTTGGCGATTTTTGATACAGCATCTGGCAATACTTATTTCAGTGGGAAGAACTTAAAAGCGTTTTAAAAAATGCTTTGTTGTGTGTAGGTAATGACGCAGAAATGCAATACCCAACCAACCACCTTGATTATGACATTAATCTGTCAATGTCATAGTCAAGTTTGCTCGTTTTCTAAATAACTTTTCTTTATTCTATGTTCTTTCTCATAGAAGTAATACATACTACGTAACGTAATTTAGGACAACTTGTTAGCAACTGCGGCAAAATTATCTTCATAATTATATTTATTTTTTAATTATAATTATACTTATATGCACATATATATTGTACAAGTATCATCAAAATTTAAGGTGTAAATTGATCTCAGAGTTTTTCCATGGTCACGTAATTTATGAGTTGATCTTGAGGAGGTTACAGATCAACGTAATTATGACGTTTCTAAAATCTTGACAGTGAGTTTTTATTCATACTTATTTAGTACTTATAAAATAATTAGCGACTTCTGGTGTTTTTTTTTCATCCAATTTTTTTAAAATCTGGTGATATTTTACATTGAATCTAGTGACAAGATAATTTTCGAGGTGGCAACACTGGTAGGTAGGTCACGGAAGTAGTAATAAGCTGTGGTAGGTAGGTATTTAGTATTTAGGTCAAAACACTGTCAATAAAAATGATAAAACTGATACAATAAAATCACTTCCTTGTGGTAAAAAGACAGGTACTTTACTTTACCTATAGTAATTAGTATGTACCACTACAGTGCAAGACGCAAGAAGGAATTTTAAATGACCTATGACCATTGACGAATAATCTCATGACCAACACATCTGATAACACAATGGATTGATCCATAACTAAGAATCCAGAAAACTTTCGGTTCTTAAATATCTACCTAGTCCTACAACCAAATATCATGCAGCTCACATTTGGCATATTCAGCATAGTCAGTATCCACTTAACACAGTGAGGTTCCTGCATAACATAAGACAAGACATGTAGGAGTGAAATAAAATTAAATTAAAAAGCCAAAACATTTTAAAAATAATTAACTTTATTTAACCTAATCAATAAATGTCCAGACTTAATTTAAAAATAATTTACCCTAGGAATTTCTCCTATTACTTCGTTGTGGTCCCTCTATCAGATCCTGATATCTATCGTGGAAGAAGTCCAAGTAGGCATCTTTGATGGAACCAGAGCACGCCACATAATGTCCACCAGAATGCTCTGCCACCACTGGTTTTGTAAATAAGTTAATAAGTGACTCACTCATTTCTGTGAATAAATAAAACAAATGCTTCAAACACCAAAAACCAACCATTCAACAATTATTTATTGGTCTGTTACATAATATGGATGTAAGTAAATGCATTATGCATTATCAAAACCTTCTAGTTGTTGCACGTTTAGCTGTAGTACCAAATCAATATTGCATTGAAAATTATTAGAATATGAAGCAACTTATTACCCATTTCAACACCTTATTTTATCATGCCAAAATATCTATGTGGATATCAGCTAGTTTATGTTTACCTTTAGGAATAATCGAATCGCTTTCCCCATACACATGGAGTGACCGTAGATTTATGTCCTCATCGTAGAAGGCTTTATGAACTAAACTCCCAGATCTGAAGCCAGAGGCAAATATTGCAAACTTGAATGTATACGGTAAATCTGTCAAACGAAAGAAAATTTTATAGAAACTGTAAATGTTATAATTATTTAGGTTGTTATCTTATCCATAGACAACTGAAAAATCCTAATATTTTAATTGTGAAAGTTTGTGAGGTTATCCTCTAAGGCAATGTATGGATGGAAGTTTGCTCCTCCTTCAGGACACAATGAATGAACCGATTTGGCTGAAATTTGGTATTGAGATAGGATTATCTATATTTTATCCCAGAAAATTAAAGATTTCTAATGGGAAATTAAAAAAGCCTTCAATCCACATGGATGAAGTTGTGGGCATCAGCTAGTGGAATATAATAATAATAAAAAATTGTGTACAGAATCAGTCACTTACACCCTTTCTGTTGCATAGCAGCTAGCAAACCCACAAGGCAGGCACCCTGTGAGAAGCCCATGAAACCATCATATGGGCCGTGTTCAGACACCACACTCTCTATGAGCCGCAGAGTGTCCTCAAACCCAATGGCCGGGCCGCCCAGACACTTGCCACTAAATGTGTTGTCCTCTGCATTGAACCACCAAGATCTAGAATCTGAAAGTGTTACAAACATATTGCTATCACCCTATCACACTAATATTATAAAGGCAAAAGTGTCAGTTTGTTACTCTTGCACGCCACTACAAATGAACCCATTTGGCTGACATTTGGAATGGAGTTACCTCATACAAGGATTAACGCATAAGCTATATTTTGTCCCAGGAAATTAATGTGTTCCTGCGGGAATCAAAAAACCTTAATCCACACAAATGAAGTTCTGTGCATCATCTAGTTTATTATAATCAGGTTAAGAGATGAGGATGGTATGATCAATGATGCAAAGCACTGATGAGATTTAGGTTGGAGCAAGCTTGCCTAGATCTCAATTCACACATATTATGTGGCAGGAAACATTTGCCTTATTCTTTGGAAATCAAACTCAAAACCTGGCACTTATGAGACGTCGAACATGGCATGAGCGAGCTCGTCAAAATCAAGTACAGTAACAAGATCTTACAAGGTTATCTTAGAAATATATATATAATATCTTAGAAAATGAATTAAACTTGGTAAAAATAGCAAATGAGATCTTTGAAGAAACTATACAAGTGCTAATATGAGTAAAGCCATATAAAAGTAATAATTCAATTAAATACAAAAAAGATTAGATAAATAAAAATTATATAAAATCAGAATAATACCTTCGCCACCCCCACCATCTTCACTAAAAACTTTGTGAGGTGCTGATATGAAAGTCAACTGCGCATACTTAGATACCGCTTTTCTGAAGGAGCCTATTTTGTTTTTGAACACTGTACCATTCTGCCGATAGCCATGGAAAGCCAATATTTTGAGCTTCGGCCTGTCTTCTCTGTTGTTAGTAGATTGGTTAGAATTCGAATTATGTTCAGACATTGTAAAACCTTGTTGATAATGAATTCTATGCCATTTAAACCCTTGAAAAACTGACTTTATACGCAAGCAAATTATGTTACTGTGTTAAATTAAATTAAATAATTACGCAAATTACGCAAATACTATATAAACTTAACGCTGCGTTTTTTTTTAAATTTTGATTTTTGAATCACATTCACAGAGTACAGACCTATTACTACGAATACATAGTTGTATGGTCCTCTGTGGTATGGTGTGCATAGAGGCCATAGAATATTTTTTTTAACCAAAGAACATGTACCTAGGTATCATCCATAGGAATCTGCACAAACATATAAGAGTAAGGGAATCTGTGACACTAGCAATTGACGTCTTGTTACTGCCTATTGTTTTTGTTTGGCGCGAAAAAGTTACAATTTATTTGTTTGTCAAAAAGTGATAAATAAAGAATTTCATAATCCATACCTAAGTACATAATATTAAAATATGGAAGACGGTGATTTTGATCAACGTCTAAGGGATCTGCAGCGGGAGTACCTCGAGTTTTTAGATGATGAAGTAAAGTTTATATCTTTTATAACCTAATTTATGGACTTTACTGTTAGTTACTTAGTTTACATCTTATTCGGACCATTCATTATATCCATTTTCTAGGAGGATCAAGGCGTATATATGGAGAAAGTGAAACTTATGATCGGAGAAAAGAGCAGACGACTAATTGTAAATATAAACGACCTAAGAAGAAAAAACCCTGAGAGAGCAAAAAACTTGTTAGAAACTGCTTTTGAAGAGCAGATTGCGTTTCAGAAAGCTTTAAAAGAATATGTATCTTCTATCGACCCAACATATGCTAAGGAGCAGGAGGAGTTCTTTGTGGCTTTCTCGGGGAGTTTTGGTACCAAACATGTTACACCAAGAAGCTTGACGTCAAGGTGAGTCGTTGGTTGCCTATGTTAAAAATCAATTTTTCTTAGTGCTCTTAGTGCCAATTTCACTATTGCCAAGTAAACTTTAATCCCGACTGATGAATTTTTATGTTTAAACATTTTTTTGTATCTAAGACCATTCTTCAGAATATCAGAATTACTTGTTGGTTAGCTCATGCAGCGCAACTTTTTATTAAGTTGCATGGGGATGCAAGTGAAATGGGCACTTATGCTGAGATCTATAGAGTGTGCTCAGCTCAGATTTCAGATAGAATTAAAATGAGTTTCATTGTTGATATTGTAAAGATTTTTGGAAATTTCTAAACAAATAGACTAAAATTATTTTGCAGGTACTTGGGCAACCTCATATGTGTGGAGGGCATAGTGACGAGGGTGTCTCTGGTGAGGCCCAAGGTGGTGCGCAGCGTGCACTACTGCCCAGCCACCAAGAAAGTCATGGAGAGGAAGTACACTGATTTGACTTCCTTTGAGGCTTTCCCCACTTCTGCTATTTATCCTACAAAAGTGAGAATGAAAACGATATTTCTTATTATTTTACTGCCTCATAATGCACAAGTCTTTTCATTTCTGTTGAAGATGGATAAGCCTTAGATCTCAGTTATTTCTTAACATCTGATTGATTGTTATACATGAGTACTTGTACCTTAAAGTATAAGTTGTGTTGTGTACAGTATATGAGAACCCATGCCAGAACTTTGTGGGATCAACGTACAGGTTCATATTGGTTACATGGACAGTACAACACTGACTGCAATCTTTTACTTTGTTTTTGTATCCTATGTGTGTGTGTGTGTTTGTTAGTTGATTTGCCCTTCAATCATGCAGCAATGGATTGATGCGATTTTTTGTATGGGTATAGATAAAATTATGGAAAGTTCCACACACATTTTATCCTGAAAAAACTAAGTGAGCAGACCTTGCACTACACAAACAAAGTCACAGTCAATAGCTAGTATTGTGATAATTCTTTGTAGGACGATGATGGCAACCCTCTAGAAACAGAGTACGGCCTGTCCCGCTACAAAGACCACCAAACCCTCACGTTGCAAGAGATGCCGGAGCGTGCCCCTGCAGGGCAGCTGCCTCGCAGCGTTGACGTGGTGTGCGACGACGACCTGGTGGACGCGTGCAAGCCCGGCGACCGCGTGCAGGTGGTGGGCAATTACCGCTGCCTACCCAACAAGCAGGGCAGCTTCACTGCCGGCACCTTCAGGTATACATGTATAATTTAAGTCTCAATAGCCCAACGGTTAACGGTGCAAACTGAACACTGAACGGTTGCAGGTTCCAATTAATCCAAAATTAAAAAATGCTGTTTTAAACAGAAAAGCTTTTTTTTAAGAGTTTGATAAATTGTCTCCAGCACTGGTAGCATGGGCAGGAGATAAAAGTTTTATCCGCCGATTTTATCCACTGACAGGGGATAAAATTATCTTTTTCCTAATGCTAAAGCATGGCGACAGAGGAGAAGGCGATGTATATTCTATAAATATATCCACTGAGTGTTATTTCCAACGCTGTGCCCATGCTCGACGGGTGGATAAAGCTAAGCGGGGTGATAAACGTTTTATCCTTTTCCCGGAATAAAATTTCTCCCGCCCATGCTACCAGTGCTGGCTTTGTTTCCTGGCTGGATAAATTTGAGACATATGATCTAACTTGTCTCAGATGCAGTGTGAAATATCTTAAAATAAAAATTGAATTTTCCAGAACAATTCTAATAGCGAACAATGTAACACAAATCAACAAGGAAATGAACCTAAACATAACAAGGGAAGACATCAAGCTGTGCAAGAACCTGGCTAAGCGAGCCACTACAGACATGTTTGAGCTACTGAGCAAGTCTTTGGCGCCGTCTATACATGGCCATGATTATATCAAGAAGGCTATTCTGTGTCTGCTGCTGGGTGGGATGGAGAAAATTTTGCCCAATGGCACGAGACTAAGAGGGTAAACTCTTTGTTTAAACATGTTAACCGTGGGTATACTTGAGGAGGTCTGATATGTGTGTCACGAGAAAGAATGTCTTCCCATTTTTTCGTCATATCGCATAGATATTCCCAAGTAAATGGGTACACAACATTTCCGGTTATGTTATGCTAGCATAATTCAAATTAAAAAATACATAAGTTGAAACTCCACCATCAGTTCAGAACGCAAATTCTGCTGAGAAGAGCCAGACAGAAACTTAGCAGTTGCTCTTTTCAAAACAAAAATGTTACAATATGTAGCTAATCTATCTTGGGGACAGCTGCAGCACATTCAACTGTATAATAACTGCTACTTATTAAATGTGTCTACGCATAAGACTAGTAAAGTCGTCACCATCGATTTTTATAAATTACTAGTTGATTCCCGCGACTTCGTCCGCGTGGATTAAGATTTTTGTTTCTGCAGGGATAAAAAGTAGCCTATGTGTATTCCAGACTATAATCTATCTCTGTGCCTTTCATCCAAATCGGTTCAGTTGTTGCGACATGATTGAGTAACAAACATACAAACTTTCGCATTTATAATATTAATAATTGGATTTTGTTTTATACAGTGATATCAATATTCTCCTCATCGGTGACCCGTCAGTGGC
This sequence comes from Hipparchia sbordonii, assembly GCA_038048805.1. NCBI lineage: Eukaryota > Metazoa > Arthropoda > Insecta > Lepidoptera > Nymphalidae > Hipparchia > Hipparchia sbordonii. The sequence continues at coordinate 14,372,419 of CM076106.1, forward strand.
CAAGTCTCAACTGCTGCGCTATGTCCTGATGACTGCCCCTCGGGCCATCACTACCACGGGCCGAGGCTCCTCGGGCGTGGGGCTGACGGCCGCTGTCACCACCGACCCGGAGACCGGAGACCGCAGGTCAGGGGGCCATAATATTATAGCTAATAAGCTTTATTTATGCTACACACATGTATCTAAACAAATTAAGCTTTAGATTTGTAAGTCTGATCTAGTCCTTTTTGTGTGGTCCCCTATGGGTAAAAGGCTCCTCCATGTTTTGCCATTTTTGTCTGTCTTGGGCAATACACATCCAGTCCTGCCCACTTCCATTTCTGTGCTAGAGCATACTGAAGAGTATCTGTTAGCTTGGTTTTCTTACGAATTTCTATGTTTCTTACCTTTTGGATTCTTTTTAACTTCAGCATGCTTCTTTCCATTGCATGTGGTGGATTAATATTAGCTCTTATTCATAAGAAATACCCAAGGTAATGTTTACATTCTTGATAGTACTCTTAAGACTGATAAATATTTATTTATGTTGCATGATTATCGTTCATACTCCAAATTGTTATCTGAAGCCTCAATAGCCCAACGGTTCAAGGTGCGGACTGAAAATCGAAAGGTTGCAAGTTCGAACCCCACCCGTTGCACTATTGTCGTACCCACTCCTAGCACAAGCTTTTCGCTTATTTGGAGGGGAGAGGAGAATATAAGTCAAGTTCAGCTTGGCTAATATTCTTTTTAAAAAAAAAAAAAATTTAATTAAGAGGGGAAAGGAGGACTTTCATTTTATAATTTACTAGCTTTTGCCTGTGGCTTTACTCATATTATGTTTGATTTTTCAAACTCCTATTTTACCCCCTTGGGGTTGATTTTCAAAAATCCTTTCTTAGGATGCCTATGTCATAATAGCCATCTGTACGCCAAGCCTGATCCGATAAGGATCTGATTGATAGATCAGTCGACCACATAATATTACTCGTATTGCACTGTTCATATTGCTGTAAATATGTATGGATATCTGAAACGTGTTTCCAAAGGGGATGGTCAAGGATGATCTGTGTTCAGGTTGGAAGCAGGCGCAATGGTGCTGGCGGACCGCGGCGTGGTGTGCATCGACGAGTTCGACAAGATGTCGGACATCGACCGCACGGCCATACACGAGGTGATGGAGCAGGGCCGCGTCACCATCGCCAAGGCGGGCGTGCACGCGTCGCTCAACGCGCGCTGCGCCGTGCTGGCGGCCGCCAACCCGGTCTACGGACGAGTAAGTTATATATTTTTTTTTTTTATTATGTACATATAAATATTTACAAAAGAAGATATATTAGAAGAAGTATACATAGGTGAAGCTTATCTCTAAAAAAAAGAAATTTCTTCCAATATAAGTTATATTTTTAAATAGAATATTAGGTGACCGATCAATTCACAAAAAACAAATAACAAAGTGTCATTCCACAAACAACGTTTAGCAAAATAAATGAATCATTTATTGATCATTATAAAACTTCTGGTTCCACAAATAATTCACTTGACAAAACAAATTACTAGACAAATTGTGATTTCATAAAATAATATTTGACAAACAATTGATTTCTTAATTGTGTTAATTAGTAAAACAACATTAAGTAGCATATTTTTTTTTTGATAAAATGAACTGTTCAAGGCTGTGGCGGGAGCTGCGCTTCGCTATAAATTAAATGGGCTACGCCAGAACCGAAATGGCCAACCCCGACTCCACGTAGTCTTGTCTGCCCTACCCCTAGAGTGTTTTTATGAAGCGCGAAGCCAGAAGCTCGCGAAGGAGGTCCTGAATGAAGCGAGCCTACGAGGCCGAGTGGAGCGAAGGGGGGAGGTGGCGAGCGAAGCGAGCCGGCGACCTCTGTAGCGAAACGAAGGTCGAGTAGGCGAAGCTGAATGAAGGGGCGACGGAGCGAGTCTTCTGGCGTAGCCCATTGCATTTCAAAACGGCCCTGTTTTTGATAACAGCTAGCCGTAATACGGCGGATTTATTATTTCACCAAATTGCAAATTTGGTGAAATAATAAATTTTAAAATGATATTTTAACATCCAGCACGTTTGCAAAATAAAACATTTGCGAGTAGAATATTTGTAAAATGATCTTTTGTAAAATGATTAGGTTGTGGAATACGATGTTTGTGATTTGATTAGCTTTTAAAACGTTTTTTGTGAAATGATCATTTGTTTAACGTTTTTTGTTAATCATTAGTGAACCAGAATATTAGCATAGAATAGAATAGAAATATTTTTTATTGAAATAAGCTTTTACAAGTGCTTTTGAATCGTCGATGAATCTACCACTGGTTCGGACCAAACTGAACTTGACTTATATTCTCTTCTCTCCTCCAAATTAGCGGAAAGCTTGTGCTAGGAGTGTGTACGACAATAGTGCAACGGATCGGGCTGGAACCTGCGACCTTTCAGTTTTCAGTCCGCACCTTTAACCGTTTAACTATTGAAGCTTCTACATTCTAGTTATACTGTTATAGTCGAGTGTAGACTGTACTCACCTTTTTTTCAAATATGTAATATGTGTAATTCCTGATGGTAGTGATAATGCAGCTTAAGATGGAGAGCACTTGTCTAAGTTATAGTTAGTTTAAAAGCAGAAGCTGGAAAGGCATTCCAGATTGGATTGTGTAGTTCACGCGAGAGTGACTGTGTGAACAACAATGATACACGAGGTGATGGAACTACATTCCACCATCATAGAACACGTAGCGCATGATGTTTCAAACTGACCGTAGTGTGATGTGCGCCGCGAAGCTTAATACTACTCAAAAAAATACTTAATACTACTCAAAAAATACTTAATACTACTCAAATACTTAATAATACTTAAAACTACTCAAAAAAGGCCACAAATCCATCCATCAGTTGTTTTTGTATCCACAGTATGACCAATACAAAACTCCGATGGAGAACATCGGTCTGCAAGATTCTCTACTGTCCCGTTTTGATCTGCTGTTCGTGATGCTGGACATCGCGGACGCGGACCACGACAACCTCATCTCGGAGCACGTGCTCCGGATGCACAGATACAGGTAACACACCCACAACTAACTAGATGGCGTTGCAACAAGTTCAATCACGCTAGTAAAGTTTTATCTAAAAATTTTGGGGTACGTCTTTTAAAGGAGTCGATAGTTGACTTAAATAAATAAATAATATAGACATAAACATTTCACGCATACTTCAATATGTTCATGACCATTGAGTAGGAAAGTGAAGAAAATGTCATGAAAATCTAAAATTAAAAAAAAAACTTATTTTCCTAGGAACCCAAAAGAACAAGACGGAGAGGTCCTCCCAATGGGTTCATCAGTGGAGATGCTCTCTACAGAGAACCCGGACAATGATGAAGTAGAGGTGAGATGATAGGCAGACTTTCCAGAAGTATCACGTCATGATCAAATTCTTTCATATGTGTGGGGCATCCACACACATTTATAGCTTTTAACAGTCTTCTAAGTAGCAAGTCCTCTTCTATGCCATTGTGTTGCATAACTTGTTGACTTCTTTTTTGTTTGGTGTCTAACATCCAAATCAGAAATAGTATAATCTAAATCAGTAGTGGTATTCAGTGTGACGACTGATTGGCCTAATTTAAGGTGTTCTTGCTGCATCAATGCATTTTAACCAATAGCGGGAGAGTATGTACCAGCCAATCAGAGGCCATTGCGATTGTTATACTTCTATAATTGTCTAATGTCTATAATTTTAGAGAAAACTACAGATTAATAGCCACCACCTTGTTTGGTGGGGTCACACTGCTTTAGCACAACCCAAGAGATTCTGGTCATTTCTGTAAGAGTTTTTCCTCACTACCCTACACTGTGTCACCATTGTGGGACCTATACATATCTGCTTAAATATTCCACTAACAATTCTCCAGTTCACATTTTAAAAGACTTGTTCCAACCTATCCAATTTTTAAATTTTCCGTAATATTTCAGGACACAAAAGAGTCAATCTACGAGAAGTACGACCCTCTGCTGCACGGCAAGAGCCGCAGCAAGAAGGACCAGATCCTGTCCACCAAGTTCATGCGGAAGTACATCCACATCGCGCGCCTCATGAAGCCCAAGCTGACGCAGGAGGCCTGCGACACCATCGCGGACGAGTACGCGCGTCTCCGCAACCAGGACACCATGGACAGCGACGTGGCCAGGGTATTTTTACTTTTTTTTTTTTTTAAATAATATTAGCCAACCTGAAGTTGACTAATATTCTCCTGTCCCCTGCAAATAAGCGGAAAGCTTGTGTTGGGAGTGGGTAAGACAAGAGTGCAACGGGTGGGATTCGAACCTGCGACCATACAGTTTTTCAGTTCACACCTTTAACTGGCTATTGAGGCTTAATGAGGTATGATGATCTACCGGAAGACTTCTCTTTTCTCTTCTCTTCGTGTTGCGCTGGTTTCCACACTTAAACCAGTCATGGTCTGTTATGTGTGATGCACCAATCCTTCCAATGTTTTTTACTCCAACCATTCCAGCTCTCTCCAGAAGCCTAGCAGGCCGCCCAAGTTGTCAAGGATTTCTCGAAGTGAGGCTGGGGATCCTAGATGGTAGTTGCGTTGTTCTGCCACGCCTGTGCATCCTCTACCGGAAGACATTTTGGAGTTGTTTCTCTATAAGTAAAAGTTATCAAATGCAAACTTTTTGCGAAAATTTGAATTTAAATATGATAAGCGAAGCGAGCGCGAATTTTCCTAATGTTGTCGTCTCATCTTATAGGCGTACATTGCTGTTATCTCGATGGCAGTTCCACTAAACCTGTCCAACACGGAATATGTATGAAGAAATGTGGGTTTGACAGTTCGTAGTTGGGAACTTTCTATTGTTTTTGACTGGCCACTGGAAATGTCAAAAACAGAATAGATCCTCGGGACGTCTCGCGATTCGCGAATCACAATCCCAGCAAATCGCTTGTGGTTGTCCATCCACCCAATACGGATGGTGTAAGACCATATAATTCTTACTAATCCTTACTATTATTATAAATGCGAAAGTGTCTTTGTTTGTTGGTTTGTCTTTCAATCTCGCCGCAACAAACTTGTATAGTAGGTCCCTAAATAGGTTCGAAAATGTGTGATTTGTCAAAAACCTTGTGATGCTCGTGAACGAGTGCCACCAATGGGAATGGGTCTGCTTTTGTCTGCCTGTCTTAACATGTATTGGATTGTTTTGCATTTTTGAAACTTCATTGTATACATAGCATAGTTTCATTAACTATTGTAATTTTTTTTTTTTAAACGAGCAACCGCCGAGTGTATTGCTGGCTCTTCTGTGAACGGCGTTCCGAACCAGTGGTAGATTCATCGACGATTCAAAAGCACTTGTAAAAGTTCATTTGAATAAAAAATATTTCTATTCTATTGTATTGCAGACGCAGCCGGTGACCGCGCGCACGCTGGAGACGCTCATCCGCCTGTCGAGCGCGCACGCCAAGTGCCGCCTCAGCTTCCAGGTGACGCAGGACGACGCGCTGGCCGCCATCGAGCTGGTGCACTACGCCTACTTCAAGAAGGTGAGTCTCCCAGTCCCGTCCACTACATAACCAGCAAAACCGCCCATATATTCCTTATGTTACATTAAAAGTAAAATAAAAAAATAAACATTTATTCAGCTGACACAAAAAAGATACAAAAGCTTAACCCCACTCCGCTCCGACCCCAGACAGAGCTAAAACGAGACAGATTTATGTCAGAGCATATTTCTGTGGCTCGTTTCAACTCCAACCCAGGTCCGAGCCGAGCCAGAGTACACTTTTTTTTTATTCGATGACAAGATAGCCCTTGACTGCGATCTCACCTGATGGTAAGTGACGATGCAATCTAAGATGGTAGCGGGCTAACTTGGAAGGGATACCCCTAATCTGTTTCTACACGCCATCGTGCCGGAACGCTTAATTGCTTGGCGGCACGTCTTTGACGGTAGGGTGGTAACTAGCCATGGCCAAAGCCTCCCACCAGACCAGACCAGAGACAATTTAGAAATTATAAATTCCTAAATTGCCCCCGCCGGGAATCGAACCCGAGACCTCCCAGTTATAAGACCATAGCGCTCACCACTGCGCCAGGGAGGTCGTCAAAATACACTATAGACACTCTATAGATCTCAACATTAATCTATGAGATAAAGGTGCTGTTGGAGCTGAAAAGGCTACTGCATCAGCATAAGGCTGCAGCGCTGATTTTCAGCCTTAAGTGACGTCGTGACCCTACCGAAGCAGTAATTGATAGACCAGTAATAACAAGAGATAAATTAAAGAATAATAAGATATTAGCATGTGTTTCGGTAATAGTTGTTACAATATATACAGTGGTAATAGGGAGTGATACAACATAAAAAGTTGTATGATCATATACATTTTACTGGGTGTTTGTAGGTTTTAACAAAGGAGAAGCGTCGCAAGCGGCGCGCGTCCTCGGCCGACGAGGCAAACGGGTCCGACGGAGAGCAGCCCGCGCAGCCGAGACCTAAGAAATCCAGAAGGACGGTAAGATCGCTTTGCGTCTTTAACATAATTTTTTTTCCGCGCAAAATGGATGAAATCATTGGAACATTCTGACACATTACAACCGTTCCAAGAACAAAGTCTCATGTGCTAAATTTACAAATTGAAATTTGAGCCTTAAAAGTCACATCTGCTAGGCTCAAATCTCAGGTTATGAATTAAGCAGATGAGACTTTGTTCTACGGAACGGTCGATTTTAAAATAGACTGGCCACTAGGACGAATGGGCTATAAAGGGAGGCTAGTTTCAATAATGTGTATTTCCTTTTATGCACCAATATTTTTTCGTAATATAAGACAGAAGAGTAGAGGAGTTTAGATATTTTTAACTTTAATTGTTTAGTTAACATTGAGTGTACTAGATGGCGCTGTTTCATATTAAATCGCGGTATAGACTACATGCTAAATATAGTATGTTTTTTTTTTTTTTTTAACACAGACTAGCACTTGACTGCTATCTCACTTGATGGTAACTGACTGTATGCAGTTGTGTGTCACAGTATGGCAGGTCAATACAACATTCGGTTCAATAATATGACTGTTTTGCATTCCAACAAAACAGTTATTATGTGTGTGAAAAAACACACAGCATTGATTGAAGAATGTCAATCAATAATATGACTGTTTTGCATTCCAACAAAACAGTTATTATGTGTGTGAAAAAACACACAGCATTGATTGAAGAAGCATCCATAGATTCTACCTGTATAGTACATGCTTAGCTTACTTTATCTGTGTCTCTTCCACTTGTCTGTACCTTTCACGCCACAGCAGAGCGCGCCAAATGCCTTGTCAAACGCGCACTTGTCAATGTCAAGTCATAGTCTTCAATCATCACCAGCAAGCACCTTGCTCTAATGCTGTGTGTTTTTTCACACACATAATAACTGTTTTGTTGGAATGCAAAACAGTCATATTATATGTGTTTCCAAAACACACAGCATTGATTGAAGATCTGTTTGATATCTGCTGGTGAAAGAGTACTACAAACGCTATGTGACAATGAAACAAAAATATAAAATTATATCTCTCTAGGTTTATTATTTTAGCTCTGAAAAACAAAATATTAAATCTTCTTACTTATCAATTAGTTATCTACTTAAAACATCTATTAATTATATAGATCAAAAAATCAACAGAAAATAATCACTCTACTAATAAGACATCTGAGATCAAAAATTATTATAAAAGAAATCACTATTCTTCTTATAAGGCACCTTATGAGATCAAGAATAATTAATCTAACATAAACAAATTAATAAGAAATTAAATAATTCTCTCCTTATAGAACTTTTAAAGAACATTTTAAAATAAAAATCAAGGTTCTCCTTCAAAAATCACATTACTAAATAAAAAATTATTCTCTGAATTAACTTAACTTCTTTTTCTTCTAAATCAACATTAAAAATCTACTAAAAAGAAGACAAAAATTAAATAACTATGAAATTATCTAACAGCTGATCTCCATTATTTGTGCTATTTAGATTAGACCTCCTTTTTATGGTCCTACAGTAAAACCTTCTAAAGGTTTGAGAACTCCTCCAATTAGCTCTCTCTAGTATCTCCTCAACAGGTCTATTTTCTAAAAAACTTCTTGAAGCAACTGCTGAGCGCACACTGCCTGGAGATGCCTCTATTCCAACCTCTCTAAAAATTGTCTTCACCCAATTTGCTATCATGGTTCGTGTAGCTGGTTTAATTACGCCGGTAATTGATATAAACAAACTGGTTATATTAGTACCTTCTGAACGTCTACTCTGTGTGTCTCTAACTAATTTCTTTAGATGTCTTACTGGACATAGGTGTGCATCAGGATGCTGCTTCAGTAACCATCCAGATTGTCTATTATCAACACTGTCTGTCTTTGACCCAAATCTTGGCCACAAAACTACTTCATTACTGCTGTTGTTCACAATAAAGCTATCTCTAGACACTTCCAACAGAGTCAGGTCATGAATACGACGGCCAGAAGCTAATAATAAAATAATAGCTGTTCTTCTAGCTATATCAAATAGTGATTCCGAAATCGGAGTGTCCCTAAGCCAATTAAAAAGTAACTCTGTATCCCAAATGGGTGTTTTCATCTCTGGGGGCTTAACAAAGGATATTGCTTTTAAAACTTGATGAACAAAGAAATTTTTTGATATATCTTCTGTGCTAGTTGCTGTATAGGTGGTAACAGCAGATTTATGTAGCAGGATAGTCCGATAAGCAAGCTTGTCCTCCAAACACAACTTGGCCAAAAATCTAGCTACGTCATTAGCCTGTGGAGACTTAGGATCAATCTTATTAAGCTCACACCAAGAAACCCAGCGTCTAATTGGAGCTTTATATGTAGCTAATGTTGAGTCTCGCCAGCTCTTCTTTAAGAGATCTCTCTCCTGTGAAGACCAATGTGCTACCTTATCTCTCCACCCCCAACCTTCCATGCCAGGAGTTCCAGCTTCTCCACCTGGGGTGGACTCCTGCCTGTCGTGAGGTCTATCAGGTTCTTGTGCAGGTCCTCTATTGGTACTGGTTCTACTAGAGCTCGCGCCCTCAGGTCTGCTAGCCAAAAGCATTGTGTCCAATGGGGCGCTATTACTATGTAAATTCCTGTCGCTGCGTTGAGTTGGCGTAGCACCCGTGGAATCAGATTGGGTGGTGGAAAGACCCAAGCTAGCCTGAATTTCCAGGTTCGGCTGAAAGCGTCGCAGAAAATGGCTGACCCATCTCTGGAGTCCCATGTTACGTAGTGATCTACTACGGCGGACCTTTTTGAAGCGAACAAGTCGATTTCTGGTACGCCCCAAAGTCTGAATACGGCCTCCGAGGCCGGGGGCAGCAAGTGCCATTCCGGCACTGGTCGATCTCTGGAGAGGCGGTCGGCTATGCCGTTGTACCTCCCCGGGAGGTACGCCGCCGAGAGGGTTATCTTTAAATGTGTGGTCAGCTCCAGAAGCCTGGTTGTTAAACTGAGTAGGGCTAAAGAACGAGTTCCGCCCTCGTTCCTTATGTATGCCACTAGTGTTCTGTTGTCTGACTGAACCAGTATGTGCGCATTCCTCAGGGAGTTCTGGTTGCGACTTATTGCACCGTACACTGCAAACAACTCCTTTATGTTTGAGTGCCAAGATCTCTGGTGTACTGACCACCTGCCCTTGAGATATTTCTCGTTTAGGTGAGCACCCCAGCCCGCATCCGCTGCGTCTGTGGTCAAGAAGTGGGTCACTTCTTTCTTGTGCAGGGAAATCAAACTGTGGTCTATTGCGTTCTGCCACCAACGAAGTTCCTGTTGTACCTGAGCAGGAAGTTCTCTTGTTTGTCTTGTCCTGCCTTGGATGAACCCTCTTAAGAACCGTTGTGTTAGTCGACAGTGTAAGCGCCCTCTTGGAGTGGTCAAGTTTGCGAAATTCAGAAGTCCTAAGACACTCTGAATCTCCCGTAGAGTACAATAACCCTTCTTTATAATCCTTGATATGACTTCTTTTATTCTTGCTACCTTCTTTGGAGGTAAGGCCATGGTACTGTTCTTGGTGTTCCACAAAAGACCTAAATATTCCAATTCTTGAGAGGGTGCTATCACTGACTTTTGGTAATTTACATGCCAGCCAAGGCTCTCCAGAATATTGATGGCCTCCGAGACCTGATGCTGCAATATTTCTCTGTCCTGGCTCACTATGATGTAATCGTCCAAATAAACCAACATTCTCATCCCCCTCTCCCGTAAGATCTCCGCGATCCAATTGGACAAGGCGGCAAAAGTTCGGGGGGCAGATGATAGGCCAAAAGGAAGTGCTGTCAATTGAAGTACTTGGTTGTTGTAGTGAATCCTTAGAAAGCGACGGTGTGACTGTGCTATAGGCAGATGAAAATAGGCCTGTTGTAGGTCTATTTTCGACATCCAATCGTTTTCTTGCAGGAACTCTGCCACGTCTGTTTGAGACACTAATTGAAAATGCTTGGTTGCTACATGTTTGTTTAGTCCTCTCAGATCGAATATGGGACGCATGCCCCCATCCTGTTTTTTCACTAAAAACATCTTGGAAAGGAAGCCGGAGTTCAAAACTGGAGGCACTTCCAAAATTCCCTTCTCCTTTAACTCCTGAATTATTTTTGTCATCTCGGGAGATCTTCTTGTATTGAATTTTCTTAACATATCTGGTGATAAATGAAGCAGTGGTGGCCTTATTCTGAAAGGTATTCTGCCTCTGCTTACTATGTTCAAAATAAACTGGTTTGCACCTAGCTCCTTCCATCTTTGTACATGTTGCTTCAAACACCCCCCCCTGAATTCTCTCTCCCCCTGAATATAGTCACTTCTGCTTTTTAATCTGCTCTGCATTATTCTTTCTTGTGTAGCCTCCACGAAAGTTATGGCGCTTCGGAGGGGCTTGAAAATTGTTATTCTTACCTGTCTGGTCTGCTCTAGTACTGTTCTTGTTATTAAAAACATTACGAGTCACTCTCTTGTCTGCTCTGGAGTTCGAAATGGATCTAAAGCGATTCTGTCCTTTATCTTTAATATATTCCGGCTTATTCAGCCATGTTTGTGAACCTCCCAGCGATTGAATAATCGGCTGCAAGGCTTGTCTACTGAAGAGGTATTCAGCACTCGGGGGAATATCCCTCAACGTAGCCTTGAGCATAGGACTATTAATCTCTTTTAAAATTCTGTCTCTTCTTATTTCTATGCACTCAGCCCTTCTACCACAAATTATCTGCATAACCTTTTCTGATGACTTATGAAGAGGGGAACCTGGTCCCAGTAGCGCTGAAACCTTTTCAAAAAGACTTGATGAATTTAAGTCACCAGGGTTCCCAGCAGCCCAATTAATTAGCTCCTGCAAACCCTGTTTTAATAGTTCCTGACGCTCTAATTCGGCATTAGTCAAACCTGCTAACATGTTCTCAGCAGAAGCTAAATAGTCTTTTGTCTTGTTAAAATGACACAATTCTTCATTAACTTTAAGTGATACAAAACCTGGACTTGCCGAATAACTCCCTAATGTTGACTTGTATCGCATGCCTTTCCAGGCTTGTGTATCAAAATGCTGAAGCTCATTTAACTTTTCAAGCCTATCTTTCTTTGAAGGGGGAATAACCTTCTTTTCATCAAAGTCAGTTTTTAAATCACCCAACTGAAACTTGTCTGTGCTCAAACAGGGATTAATCAGAAATGAAGATTGTGAACTTTGGTCTACCCTGGTACTGGGGCCAGGAATACTTTGGCTCTGCGAGTCTTGATTGGCAGTCATAATGTAGTGTGGTAACTGGGTTAAGTAGCCAGAAATGAAGTTTACCTGGTTTATCAAGGAGTCAATCGTTCGATCACGAGACTCACGGGTAGTGTGTAACTTATCAAATCTACGGCGCTTTTTGGGTGGCGGTGTACCATGCCCCTGCTCATCTTCCGAAGATGAGACAGAGGCGCCTTCACTGGAACTACCCGAGTGACGTCGAGACGACCGCTCCTCATCCGAGGCAGCGGCATCCGACTTATCACTAACGCCGGACTTACCTTGTTCCTTCCGCGCGGACTGGGCCCTCATTCTTGTAAACACAGCCCAGGAATAAATAATCAACACTCACTCACTATAAAAAGTTCACTTTGATTCAGTATTTTATCAATTTTCTTTAACTTTTAAAGTTTGCATGTTTTTGCGGCAAAATCTACAAACGCTATGACTTGACATTGACAAGTGCGCGTTTGACAAGGCATTTGGCGCGCTCTGCTGTGGCGTGAAAGGTACAGACAAGTGGAAGAGACACAGATAAAGTAAGCTAAGCATGTACTATACAGGTAGAATCTATGGATGCTTCTTCAATCAATGCTGTGTGTTTTTTCACACACATAATAACTGTTTTGTTGGAATGCAAAACAGTCATATTATTGATTGACATTCTTCAATCAATGCTGTGTGTTTTGGAAACACATATAATATACTTATTACTTAATGATAAACTATAGTTGGACCCACATTAGCAATAAAGAGTCAATCAACACAACTTATCAATTGAAAAGTGAACTTTATTCCTTTACATTATGTATGTATTTAGTTTGACAAAGTTTTGTGGGTTGAAACGTTATTGCGTTCAGTTCTCCGTATATAACCTAAGCAAATGGTAAAATCCATACGCATGTTACGCAGGAGGGCAGTGTGAGGCAGGACCCGTACGAGTTCTCGTCGGACGAGGAGACGGAGCCCGTGCTGCGCGCGGCGCACTCCTCGCAGCCCGAGCCCTCCCAGAGGACCACGCGCTCCTCACAGAAAACCATAGATCCTGAACGGTAAGAACACCTCTAACTACTACTCGCGTGAATCTTTTTTAATCAATAAAAAAAATTTGCGAAATACTCCCATAAAACTTCTGGTTCCAACTCTTCAATCCTGATGCTGCAAGGGTACTGCGCCCTTAAACTGTGGGTATTTAGGAACTGTCGATTATGAATAATTATTGTACGTAAAATCCTGTAGCCAAGGTCTCCGTCTCCTGTCGGAGGGATTTAGAATTATAAAAAAAAATATATATGAAGGCGTCCATCAATCATTTGGGTAGAATAGAATTACAATTTACAACGTATCGTGATTTATAAAGAGCAGACTATACGCTCCACTAAGTACGAGTATACAATAGGGCATCTCGACCAATCACTTAACCTCAACAGCACCGAACTATTAGAATAACCACGACAACACTAAACCGACCGCTACTAAATTGCGATGACGAACGACAACTACCGATAGACGACCGACTCGACACACGCTGCGACCAATAATGCGCGCCGTGAGTCAGTATGTCTATATAAGCGCCTGCATACTCCACTTAGTGTTGCCTAACGAGAGGAGCGACCCCACTCTCTTGTCTGTGGTACATGATTCTTAAACTAGCTGGCGCAACTGTCTGACCGCCGATATATAGGTATAATATTGTTGTTCCTGTAGGCTGGCGCAGTTCAAGGCGACGCTGCAGCAGATGTTCCGCTCGGAGCGCGTCAACAACCTGCCGCTGGAGCGCATCACAGCGCACCTCAACGACAAGTTCTGCCACCAGCCCTTCGCCGCCGACGAGCTGCACGCCGCGCTCGCGCGCATGACGCACGACAACCAGCTCATGATGGCCGACGACATGGTCTTCCTCATATAGCGTATGGACATTTACATCTTAATTCAGACCATAAGGCTTCTTTCTTTCTAAAGAGAAAAAAGTTTTGTGCTGGGCTAGTATCCACACTTAAACCAGTCGTGGAGACCATAAGACATTAGTACATCAATCATTATCATCAGCAGTAGCAACTTAGCAACCTATCAACGACTCACTACTAAGCGCAGTATCCTGTCAGAAGGGTTTATAGGCCAAACCTGCACTCAGTAGTGAGCTGTTTATGGGTTGCTGATAATGATAACATAACTTTGAAAAGTCAAGAGGTGATTGCCCTGGATTGAACCTGCGACTATCTAAGAATCTCTATTAAGAAATAGTTTAATCGAAATTGACGTAAATTTTCAATCCGGACAAACTCCTCAACTGGCCTAAAAAAATGTGCCTGTCGAGTGGAAGTTTGGTTTAGCGGTAATCTATCATGTTAACAAACCAGTAAATCTTAAGAATTATGAACAATAAACTGATTTTTGTATACAACTTGCATGCTGTTTTATGTCATCTCCTAGATTTACCAGCTTTTGCATACGACTGAAGTTCTTATTCATTGAGGTTTTATTTTATTCTGTCGGAAGTTTTCGTTACTTTTGTTAGTTTACTTCAAATTACCCTCTATATATTATATTTTATGAAAATTGGGGGGTAACTAACCAAATTTAAAATGACGGGACAGGATAAAAATAAAGAAAACTCAAAATCTGATTAAAAATTTTATAACATAAAGTAAGCTTACTTCATTAATCTATATCATTTTTTAGATTTCCCTTTTCCTTTCCCACCTTTCCCCTGTCTACTTTTACCCATTTTCCCCATTTTGTTAAATTTACCCCCAAACACTTTCTTAGTTTTCCCAGATTGATTGTTTCTATTAAACTTTTTGCCATCCTGATTTCTGAAATTTTTCCTATTGTCATCTCTATTTTGGAAATTATTTCTTCGGTCACCTTTGTTTTGAAAATTTCTTTTTCTATCATCTCGATTTTGGAAATTCTTGCCGCCATCTTTTGAATTCTGGAAGTTTCTTTTCGGTCTTTTATCGTCTTGAGGTCTCGCGTCTTTGTTCTGGTATTTCTTCTTCAACTTCTTGTCTAATCTCATCTTTTTGAAGCCCCTAGCTTCTTCTTCTCCATCGGATTTTCTCTTCCTAGATGGATTCTGAGTGAAGAGATCTGAAAAGTCAGACATATTTTTGTGTACAAATAGAAAAACTAGACTAAGATACATTCGAATTATATAATACTACCATAAACCAGGAACGCCGTTCATGACATCTGTGCAAAACACATGAATTTAAGGTACTTAATTACAAAATTAACTAATTTTTTGATAACAAAGTATAGATGTAATCAACTTAGCATATAAATCTACCCACAGTGCATTTTTCACAGCAGAATCAGTATGTTTCCACAGAATTTCAACATGGGGTTATTCATTCACTGAAAAGCCGGCAACGCTGCTCCCAAATGTTCATGGGCGACGGTAAAATCATTTAACATCAGGTACCCGGCAACTCATTTGATCGCTATTTTTATTTAAAAAAAAGTTCCAACATGGTTAAGTCTTAAAAAATCTTATGAATGAGGGTAGTGAGGTAATCTTATGAATGAGGGTAGTAAGGTAATCTTATGAATGAGGGTAGTAAGGTAATCTTATGAATGAGGGTAGTACAGTCACCTTGGTCAGGCTCGGCGCCGACCTCCTGCCTGTAGTAGGCCGCGTCGTCGTCTTGCTCCATGTCCGACGCGTTCTGACCCTCCGCAGCTGCCAGCTGCATCAACCTGACACATATGTACATAAATTAATCTCTAAATATATAAAAGGAAAAGGCGACTTAAATTAAAACTAGTGGTTCGCCCCGAACTGAGACCTCGCGATATCCCATAATTCCCAAAAGTTTTAATTATATATTGTAATAATTAACTTTTAACATTAGACGCAATAAAAAAAATAATAGTTGACATAAAACTGTTTTACTGACACAGCGCCATCTATTAGCATTATAGTGCTAGAAGCTATTAGCTTCACAATAATGCTAATAGATGGCGCATTAAAATTAAATAATTTCGTTTCTTTATAACATTTATCTAATTTTAGTATTTGTTGTTCAAGTACAGGATATAACTGAATTTTCAACCAAGTTTCACGTTCTAATATTCAGTAATTCAGAAGTTATAGAGCTCTGACAGACATTTAGATGGACACACTTCTCTGTCTAGTAGGCAAGCGCCCTAGTTGACTCAGAGAACTCGCTTCGCTCGTTCAACAAGGAAGAGATGTAATGTACGGGCGTGTGGGTAAGCACATATTATACAAATAACATCAGACCAGTGTTGGCCCAAAGTTAATCTGATTAACGATTAAAAATTAATGATTAAAATCATAATCAAAAATTTGATTAACGATTAATTT
This sequence comes from Hipparchia sbordonii, assembly GCA_038048805.1. Classification (NCBI taxonomy): domain Eukaryota; kingdom Metazoa; phylum Arthropoda; class Insecta; order Lepidoptera; family Nymphalidae; genus Hipparchia; species Hipparchia sbordonii. The sequence goes on from CM076106.1 coordinate 14,388,502, forward strand.
AATCATTAATCAAAAATTTGATTAACGATTAATTAATCATAATCATTAATCGTTAATCTGATTAATTATTTTTGATTAACTATCTATTAACTACTTATTTATTTATTTTCCGATTTTGCAGTAATTTATTGTTAATTTTGACCGCTCACTACTCACCACCACTCACCAGCACTCAGCACACTAAGCAGTCAGCACACTCACCACCACTGACCACCACTGACCACCACTCACCACCACTGACCACCACTCATCACCACTCATCGCCACTCATCACCACCCACTCATCACCATCCATCACCACCCATCACCACCACTCATCACCACCACTCACCACCACTCACCACCACTCATCACCACTCATTACCACTCATCACCACTCATCACCACTCATCACCACCCACTCATCACCACTCATCACCACTCGTCACCACCCAATACTCAATATCATATTGGTATTGTCTTCGAATTATAAAGGATTTTTTTCTGCCTGTGGTCATTGCTCGTTCTCGCCATTTCTTTTTCGTCGAAATCAAACAGCTATTTGCAAACACAATTTTTGACGACCTCCCTGGCGCAGTGGTCTTATAACGGGGAGGTCTCGGGTTCGATTCCCGGCGGGGGCAATTTAGTAATTTATTATTTCTAAATTGTCTCTGGTCTGGTCTGGTGGGAGGCTTTGGCCGTGGCTAGTTACCACCCTACCGTCAAAAACGTGCCGCCAAGCGATTTAGCGTCCCGGCACGATGGCGTGTTGAAACCGATTAGGGGTATGGGTTGAATTGATACTGCTATACCCCTTCCAATTTAGCCCGCTACCATCTTAGACTGCATCGTCACTAATCACTTACCATCAGGTGAGATCGCAGTCAAGGGGTATCTTGTCATCGAATAAAAAAACACAAAGAAAAAAATAGTAAAAATAGTATAAAAAATAAAATATAGCATCGCGTGTACTTTTTCACATATTTTGGTTTAAACTGAATCTTAAAATAGTATACAATAAGGGTTATTTTAATTTTACTCGGTCACTGGTTTGATTTCATTTAAAAATTCAAATTTCAATTCAAATATCAATCAGTCGGCGTTTGACCGCCTTTATGAGTGGAAGCTGCTCCGGTTGCAAGCAAATTCTGTCGTCAAAAAAGATCGTAGGAACACGAAATAGTTGAGCAAACCAAATTAACACTTTATATAACAGAATCTGCATTCCGAACCGGTAGTAGATTTATGACGTGTCATAAGACCTACAAGGTAGCCTACATTAAATAAATAAATTATGAATTTGAATTTGAATATATTTTGATGAAAAGAAAGGTGAGAAACTAAGTACTTCAATATAACCAGTATCATTTTATTATCTACTAGACGATGCCCACGACTTCGTCCGCGTGGATCAAGGTTTTTCAATTCCCATGGGAACTCTGTAATTTTCCGGGATAAAATGGAGCCTATGTTTTATTTCTGGGTATGAGCTATCTCCATGCCAAATTTCAGCGAAATCGGTTCATTCGTTGCGGCGTGAAGAAGTAATAAACACACACACACACACACACACACACACACAAACACACACACACAAACAAACAAACTAACAAACACACACACACAGACTTTCGGCTTTATAATATGTAGGAGAGTAGGATCAGAGTGATTTTTGTTCAAAGCGCCATCTAGTGACGGTAGTCTTGTAACGTTTCATGACGGTAGTCTTGTAACGTTACAAGACTACCGTCACTAGATGGCGCTTCTTCCGTTTCACTTCTGATGATTGATGCTCGCGTTCCTACAAATATTAGTGTGACTAGCTGATGCCCGCGACTTCGTCCGCGTGGATTTAGTTTTTAAAATCTCGCGGGAACTCTTTGTTTTTCCGGGATAAAAAGTAGCCTATGTCACTCTCCCGGTCCTCAACTATACCCTTGCAAAAATCACGTCAGTCCGTTGTACCGTTGCTACGTGATTGAAGGACAAACCAACAAACAAACACACGTTCGAATTTAAAATATTAGTAAGGATTACTTAGGATAAGGAAGCAAAGATTATTAAGACCAACAATATCAATTCTAAACTGACAGTCTCTAAATCCTCACAGTTTAGGTAGACACTACCCTGCAGCATCAGGATTGAAGAGCCAGGACCTAGAGCTCCATGACGTAGTCTATGCTTGATACCTACAATATGAATTTTCAAGCGAAATACTAGTCGTAGGTGCAATTAACGTCAAGTATATTTAATTCTAATTGTTTAGGTACATAATATGATACGTGCCGAGCGCGGACTTCGCTTTACATCGAAGCGTAGGGATGGTGATATCGCACTGCCCGCCTTCGTCGACGACCGAGCGATAGTGATTTGTTCGAGCGGTTCGGTGCCGTAGAGGGCGCGCGCGCGCGGGGCGAGGCACACCGCCGCGCCACGCCGCGCGCGCTGTTTAACGCCCGCTGGCTTCTCTCTTGAATCCACCATTTTGAATTTTTTGTCAGCTTCCTACCAATTTGATGAGGTTTCGAATGACTTTTGTTTGAATACTCCCCCTCTATCTTCGATACCCTGGCCGTGCTCCTCACCCGTCTCCGAAATCCTTAATCATCAGCTCTCTACATATTTTTGCACCAAATGAATTTTTGTCCTCCATACGAAACCATGAGTGAAAAATTTATTTTTCATACAAAATTTTACAGGAGAGGTGATCAATGAGTCAGACAGTGAGCGAGTCAGTCAGCGAATCAGCACGAGTAGCTATAAATATATAGTAAAAACATTGATGGATGTATTAGTTTATAATCAAGTTAATCAAATTAAAAAAGTTAATCAATTAACGATTAATGATTAATGATTAAATTCATTAATCATGATTATGATTACTTTTTTAATCATGATTATTTTAATCATGATTAATTTAATCTGATTAAAATTAATCAGATTAATTAATTGATTAAAAAATTAATCGATTAATGCCAACACTGCATCAGACTCTGGATGTGGGTAAGTAAGGAACAATACCACTGTATTGTTCCTATAAATACAGCTACCATGATGAGTGAGGGGCAGTCTTACATCGGGCGCCAGCGTGGCGGCACATGTGAGTGAACTATATATTAGACTGACTAATCTATCAACGGATAGCAAATCAGAGGATGGATCATACTGAAATTTAGCATATAGATAGTAATTATTTTAAATAATATGTGGATCAAAATTAAACGTAGCAACGATATACTAACTTTACTATTTACTTGTTATTTTACCAAATCTTACCTCTGGCTCTCGGTGACCTCTTTCTTCTTCTTGATGCCCTCGAGCGCCTTCTGTTTCAATTCTTCTTTTTCCTTCTCTTTACGTTTGACGTTCTCATCTTGTTGTGATTTGCGTTTCTCTTTCAGACGTCTAAAAAAATATTAGGTTTTAATTACATAATATGCACTTGATAATAATAATACTTAGCTGAAAATTCACCAATGTAGGAGGAACTACCTATTTATTTATTGGCACTGGCAACCTTCGAAATTATATTGAATATATTTTGTTGGTTTGTCCATCTATCCCAAATCATATGTAAGCGAAATGGATCAACAAAATACTAGTGGTTCGCCCCGAACTGAGACCTCGCGATATCCCATAATTCCCAAAAGTTTTAATTATATATTGTAATAATTAACTTTTAACATTAGACGCAATAAAAAAAATAATAGTTGACATAAAACTGTTTTACTGACATTTGACATCTATTAGCATTATAGTGAAGCTATTAGCTTCACAATAATGCTAATAGATGGCGCATTAAAATTAAATAATTTCGTTTCTTTATAACATTTATCTAATTTTAGTATTTGTTGTTCAAGTACAGGATATAACTGAATTTTCAACCAAGTTTCACGTTCTAATATTCAGTAATTCAGAAGTTATAGGGCTCTGACAGACATTTAGACGGACACACTTCTCTGTCTAGTAGGCAAGCGCCCTAGTTGACTCAGAGAACTCGCTTCGCTCGTTCAATTATGTTATTTCTTGCAATTCGCCAGCGCGCGTGAGCTTTACTTGTGGTTCCTTTGTGTATATGTATAATGTACATTGCGTAAGTATGTATGCCTGTTGGAGCCTAGGTGGGAGCGGGCAGGCGCGAGCATTGCACTCGCTCACAATTATACGTGAATTGCAAGAACAATAATGATTTAAAGATAGGCACCTCTTTTCCTCTCTTTTCTTCTTAATGAGAGCTTTCTCTACGTCAGTCTTTTCGACCAGCTCATGGAAAAGAACTTCACCATCCATAAGACCATCTTCGACCTGCAATGGACAATAGTATTTGAAGTTATTTTAAACATTTAATATAATAATAAATAATGTCCTCTCAACCGAATCTGGCCACAATCCACAGAGATTCAATCGCGGCCAATCTCCACAGAGATTAGCCATCTACGCAGGAGATATTGCAGTGCACGTGGTGCATTCTCTATTTCCTTATTCTCATAGTCCGATGGGACGGAAATCCGACACGACAGGAGAAGGATCAGGCGCAAGACCGACAGCTTTACGTCCTTTCCAACTGAAAATTGAAAGATTGAAGGAAACAACAATAGGGCAACAGGTGGGAATAGAATCTGCGAATTTTCAGTTTTCAGTCTACACCTGTACCCATTGGACTATTGAGCTTTTTTTTTTTTTAAATATATAGACAAGCGCTTGGCCGCAATCACACCTGATGGTAAGTGAGGATGCGGCCTAAGATGGAACGCGCTTGCCTAGAAGATGCCTATTCACTCTTGATTTGAAGGTACCCAAATTAGCTTTAGGTAGCTTTGAGCTATTGAGTGGAGCTAGATCAATGAAGGCCCGTATCGAGGCTAACCTTGATCAGCTGCAGCGCCAGGCGCGGCCCCAGTTCCACGAGGCGCAGCGCGGACTGCGAGCGGGCGGCGGCGCCGCGCGACGCCAGCGCTTGCGGCAGCTCCACTTTATTATCCTCGTCTTCAAACTCGCTCTCCGACAGCAGTGCAGCTCTGATAAATAATAGAATATGACAAAATTTGTTAGAGCCATCCATATTAAGATATACACATTCTTATGTACACAGTTTATGCAATGAATAAATTTTGATTTGAAAAGAAAAGCCTTTTATTCAAATAAATTTTTACAAAATGCTTTTGAATCATCAAGTGAATCTATGACAGGTTCGGAATAACAACCGAGAAGAAAGAAGGTAGATTCATTGACGATTCAAAAGTGCTTGTAAAAGTTTATTTGAATAAAAAATATTTCTATTTCTATTTCTATTAGAAAAACCAGCAAGCAAAAAAATCTTGTTATACCATAAAATAGTACAAAGACAGTACTAATAACAAAAATTTTTTTTTTGTTATAAGTACTATGCTTGCATATGCATTTAGTAAAAAGCTGTTATTTTGATATTACAAAAAGACACTTTCAATTTTATTTATTTTTATAGATAATATATTTTTTATATAGGTATAGAATAGTTTTGCATTTTTCTAACTTACTTATCAAAGAATTCAGACATATCCTTACACCGATTCAGATTTGGAATTTTGCCTTGCACCATCTGAAATACAATTACATATTTTAAATTCTAAAGCACTGTGTAAAAGTTTATTAGAATAAAAAATTTGTCTATTGTAATATTATTCTATTCTATTGCTGTCTCCTATTTGGTAGATGGCATAACTTCTGAAAGATATAGAAGAACTAGATTTACGCACACTATGTTCTAATAGATTTTAGCAATCTGTACCCTTTTAACTAATCTTTGCCCCTGGCAGAACTTGAAATCCAGCATGAAATGAGAATGAATACCTCTCTTGAAATGAAATGAAATGAAATGAAAATGAAATGAAAATTTATTTATAAGATAAAGTCAGTTACAAATGTATCAGGAGTCCCGATTTAAGTTATAGATAACCTGTATCCCGGGAAACCTGCTCTTCCTCCGTCGTTTATGTAAATATGTATGTGTGTCTGTGTGTGTGTGTGTGTGTGTGTGTGTGTGTGTGTATGTGTGCGTGTGTGTGTCCGTGTCCGTAGGTGTACTGATTAAGTTAGAGTACATTGATGATAGGTACTACTTTGGGTTAAATTATAAAAATAGAAATGGAAATTAAAAGGAAGCAATTAGGTTTGCAATTGTAAAAGTTTTTCTGTTTCGTTGTAGTTTAAATTATTTAACCAGTTAATAAATTTTTGTTTAAGTTCGAACAATTTCATATGATGTATATTTAAAATTTTATTTATGTTGTTATATAAATAGGGCGACTTAGTTTTGTACTGTCTACTTGCAAAATTAGTATTACAGGGGAATGTCTTTATGACCGCATAGTTACGTCTCTTATTTTGAAGTGATTTGTTGTAAGGTGACGTACGGTGCACCCGAATTATTGTTTGCAGAATGTATAGCTGTCTTATGGTTAGTATTTTAGCAGAAGTATATAAACTATGTGTTGGATATCTGTACGGTCTGAAATACATTACCTTCAGAAGGGACCTTTGTGCTCTTTCTAACTGGATAAGTTGGGTCTTACATGCGCCACCCCAGGCGGGAATGCAATACGTCAAGATTGACTGTCCTAGTGCAATGTATATAGTTTTTAATAACGCAGGTGGTACAACATGGCGAAGTTTTTTAAAGATCCATATAAGATTTCTAGTTCTATTTATTAGGTTATTTATTTGTTTATACCAATTTAGATGTTGATCTATTATCACTCCTAAGTATTTATACTCTGTCACATTATTAATTTTAGGACAATCGCAAGGATCTCCTTGATAATAGTGACAAGAATGGCATTTGATGGTAAAGTCAGCAGGTGGTTGTGTTGGAGTTCTAATTGAAAAAGACATAAATTTGGTTTTGGATATATTTAACGTGAGCACGTTATTATTTAACCAATTAACAACAGTACTCATGCCTTTTTCAGCGTTGTGTTTTACTTCTTCCCATGTGTCACCGTAAAAAATTAATGCAGTGTCGTCTGCATAAGAATAGGCCTTACATTTATCAAGATTTAGTAGTAATAGTTCATTTATGTATATTAAGAACAGGGTAGGTCCGAGAACACTACCTTGCGGAACACCATACGTAATTGATGTTTCTTGGCTTACGGCGTCACCAATTTTTACTTTTTGCCTTCTATTTGTAAGGTAACTTTCAAACAGTTGCAATGGTGTACCTCTGATACCGATCCTATCCAGTTTATTTAATAGTAAAGGAATACAAACGGTGTCAAAAGCTTTGGCCAGGTCCAGAAATACACCAATGCATTTCTGGCCCTGGTCAAGTCTCCCCACAATATCATTTGTAAGGTCAATAACAGCGTCCTCGGTAGAAATTCCCTTCCTAAATCCATATTGAGAACCAGCAAGAATTTTACACTGCTGTAAGTATATATTGAGTCTTTTATTTATGATTTTCTCAAATATTTTGGATAGCACCGGTAACAGAGATATTGGCCTGTAGTTTTCAACTGCGTTTTTGCTACCACTTTTATGTATAGGATGAATTAGTGACAATTTGAAAGCATCTGGAAATATTCCTTGATCGAGACAGATATTGTAAAGGTAGGTAAGTATAGGGACAAGAATATGTTTTGCGTGTTTCACAAATTTTGTAGGTATAGTATCCCAGCCACCAGCACTATTGTTTTTCAAGTTCATAATAAAAGAATTAACTTCAGTTTCGTCAGTGCCAATTAAGCCAAAAGATTTTAGTGGGGATTTAAAAGTAGATTCAGGTGTTGTATAATTATTCGCATTATAATTTTCTTTCTGTTCAGCCAGTTGTTTACCCACGTTAGAAAAATATTCATTTACTAAACTCAACGATTCATTTTCCGTAGATTTAATATTTAACAACTCAGTACTATGCTTTTTATTTTTATATATATTAGCAATTGTCTTAATATTTTTCCATAATTCAGAGGGATTTTTAATTGATTTTTTAATCTCAGTGCGTTCATAATTTCTTTTGATTTTTTTCAGCAAGTTGTTGCAAAAGTTTCTATAACGAATATATGTACTTTTAAGTATAAGATTGTCCGGATTTTTCTTAAGTTTATATTGCATACTGTTTCTGTTCCGAATACATTTCAATAGTCCAGGGGTAATCCACGGTTTTAAATTACGCTGCTTTTTAGGTATTTTCAATGTAATAGTGTTCTCTCGGATAATCTGATTAAGTTCTTTAATTAAAGAATTAGTGATATTGTTAGGTTTATCCATTAGATAAAGGTTGTGGAGATTTGTTTTTTCAAGTTGGTTTAGAGCCGAGTCCAGGTTTAATTTAGGTTTGTATTTATTTTTATTCATATCTTTATTTGTAATTTTAGTTTGTAATGATATTATAATAGCTTGGTGGTCAGTAACGGATGAGTTCAGAACTAGAATTTTTAATCTATTTATAGATCGCACCATAGCATGATCAAGGCAATTAGATTCTCTGGTGGGATATGTATGTCCCGGAAGAATACCATGTTCAGCCAGTGCTGTCAAATAAGTATGCCTATTATTATCTGAGCTATCTATTGCAATGTTTATGTTTATGTTTATGATTTCTCTTTTATCCTACTTATATATAAGACTACATCATTTTCAATTTATTTCTGACTGCCTTTTCTGACTTTACATGTGGGAAGATAAATTATATTTGAATCATTTTGTATTTTATGTCTAATACCTCACACAATAAACGTGGTTCTCTTAATTAGCGTATTATTTATATAATATTACTTAGTTTAACTTCTCAAAACATCACATTACCTTCTTTGTTCCCTTGTTTAGTCCCACAGGAGTGGCCCTGATGACGTAGTGTCGCAGATCAATCAGCTTGGTAGAAGGGTTGTAGTTCATGAGCACACAACGCCTGATGTTTTTGAGCTTTACCTGGTAACGGTAAATGTATAGTATACTATATCTATTAATATTACTACAACATAGTTTCAACAATATTTTCAAAATGGACTCACTGTAGTAATATTGATGGTAGGGAACATATTCTGGAACATGGTGGCCATCAGCTTCATGTGCATGCCCTCTCCGGAGAAACTGTTGAGCACGATCAACGGAGCGTGTTGGAAAGCACGCGATATCACATACTGCTTGCGAAGGGATGAGACCACATCCCGGGATAAACTGTACTAGAACACAATGAAGCAGATATATTTTATCATTTTACATAGTATTGCTCTTATTGAGAAACTTCTACTACTCATATAATGGTAGGAGTTTTTTTGGGATTATAATACAGTAGGTTCCCAAGGTTCTTCCACATTTTTATTTTATTTTCATACTAAAGTTTGAAAATTGAATAATGCACCCTTTATGCAGATACAAATAATATTTTTAAAATTGCAATATCTCAGGAAAAAATATAGAGGTGTATAATACATATTTAAGCCATTTAAATTTCAATAGCTGTTAAAAGTGCAAACTGAAAATTTGACGGTTCAATCCCCACCCAGTGCACTTAGTTTAGGTTTCTTTTCCTGTGCTATTAGTAACTTACATTATGTATTCGGAAGGTAAGCGTGGGTCCTCTAGGCATGCGCGCAAGCCTCATGTAGGAGCCCAGCTCTGTCTCTGTGAACAGCATCATGTGAGACACATGCAGGTAGCCTGACACTGACAGGAAGTCTTTTATTGTGTTCTTCTTACGCTCCTGAAATAAGGTCAAAGCTTTTTATACACAGTAGGTACCTACTTATACTATACACTTATGTTACAATTATTTGAAACTTTTTGGATGAACAGTTTGGGAGAAGCTGGTAGATGACAGGAATGGTTGGAGGAGAAGCGTGATGGAGAGGGGTGCAGAATGCACAATGCCTGGTTTAAAGTATTTGCACATAGGAGAGCGAGACGATCCAGCGCCGGGACTGCGTATGTAGTCGTTGGGTTTTGTTGCAGCTAGTGTGGATGTAACTGCCGTGTACGGACCGGTCTCCAGTCACCGAAGATATTGCCTCCAAGACAATGCTCTGAACTATACAGAATAGACTTAAAAGGCTTGAATGATGATGAATTAAAACGCATTTCCTAGATGATACCAAATCACCTTAACAAGTTACCTTTTCCCATACGTACTTTAAGCTGGGACGCTGTGAAAGGCTCCATAATTTTTCTGAAATCTTTAGTTAAATCCATAAGATCTTTTGAACATTTTCCCCGATGAATTACGAAAGAATGGGGTGCTTTTACTAAATGTTCAGGTTCCAGGGAGCCCTTAGTGGCCGTGTTTTTCTTCGCACATTTTCCTTTACGCTTTCCCATTATTTTTAATTTAATCTAATTAAAAAAAAATATACAACATGACTTTTTGAGGTTATAATCCAAGAGAATATAATAACTCCGGATAAAATCAGTTATCACTTGTCTGTGGTTATCACAAACTATATTTAAAACCTTCATGTAGGTACCTCCTCTGTGGTTAATCACATAGAGTAAATAATGAAGTTGATTTTGAGGAAAGAAAAGACCCTCAGATCACAGACATAAAGAAACGGAGTGATTATATTCTCTTGGAGTTTTCTTTTGTTTTTTTTTATTCAATGACAAGATAGTCATTGACCAAAGAGTATAATAACATAGGGGTCATTGACTGCGATCTCTCCTAATGGTAAGTGACGATGCAATCTAGAAGATAATAGCGAGCTTACTTGGAACGAGTATACCCCTGATCTGTTTCTACATGCCATCGTGCCCGGAACGCTTAATCGCTTGGGAGCATGTCTTTTGACGGTAGGTTGGTAACTAGCCACGGGCAAAGCCTTGAACCAGACCAGACCAAAGGCAATTCAGAAATTATTTTTACTCCCGCCGGCAATCGAACCCGAGACCTCCCAGTTATAAGACCACAGCGCTCACCACTGCACCAGGGAGGTTGTCAGTTAATCGATTTTTAATATCACGTGGTGCCAAGCCAGCACAATATTTGAAAGGATTCTTTAATACTTAGGGTGTGGCGTCTTAGGGACAATTTTTTTAGATAACTGTCTTATGTAGTTAGGTTCCTACTTGAGAATTAGATAATACATAATTTCGGGTTCGTAAATAAAAGAAACAACAAAAATCAAAACAGCTTTATTTCCTGCCGGTTCTTTCCAGATTTTTACACTTATTCATGAAACACTACCTAATAAGATACTTGGAGGATCATTATTCGTAACGTTACACTATTGAAAATCACGACTGCAAGTAAATTTTTTAAACTAAATTCGAAAATTATTTAACAAAAAAATAATGTTTGACAAAACAACATTAGGTACACCAACCTTGTAAGTAGTAAGGGTCACCATCTTCTTAACTTGAAAACCAAGACAAAAAATAAAAAACTGGCCAAGTGGGAATTGGACTCACAAACGAAAGGTTCCGTACCATCATAACAGCGATTATTAAAGCCAGCAAAAAACGCCGAAAAATTCACATTTCTTGTATTTATTTTATAAGCTAATTTCGTTTAGACTTTTTGACCAACCGAACTCATGCTTTCATAAGTACAATTGAAATGTAACAATACATTCTTTATTATAAGATCAATTTCAAGTGGTTTGCTGTTGTCATAAATTAATCTTTTGCTTTCAATAGTAGTTACGATTGAAATGTAATCTTATTCTTATGACTTTAAGACCCAAATTAGGTTGGTTGGTATAGGTGAACGTTTTTATTTTGCATTCGACTTGATCTCATTGAAGAAACGAGTCAGAAATTCAGAATTCCTATAGATGGCGACCCTAACATACAATTTTCTACGCTGATTGAAAAATAAATTATTTGACATACAACATAGATTTTAAGATACAGCAAAATACATTAATGTTGTGAGGGCTAAGTTAATCGAGTTATATTAATATGTAAAAATATATAATAATAATTTAATGCTATCTTTGAAATATACCAGTTTTTTTTAATTTCCGTTAATCTTACCGTGGATTGGTGTGCAATTTGAAAATGGTCCTTATACTATTTTAATTTAAAATTAGGATAAAAAGAATATTTTATTTGGTAACGAGTACAGTTAATTATGGTTTTTTTTATTATTATTAAGCTGTTCATTAGCTAGCTACATACCAGAATTGACATGACTAAAAAACTAAACTACTATTTCTACCAATTCCATTGTAAACAATAAATAAAACTAAATTTATATTTTCTAGGTTCATTTCACCGATTCCCGATAAAGTTTAAAAAAACCGATGAAGAATTAATATGCCCGACCTCTATCATCAAAAAAGGGATTGCTAAAGCATTTTTGAATTTGCAGTGTACCAATTTCACTGTAAACTAAATTCAAGTTGGCAAAACTAAATTTAGTTTTTCTAGCTTACATTTGACAAAAATAACGATGAAAATATTTAGTCGACCTGTTTTTATGTTGCCTGCAATATTTAGTCTTTAGCAATCACAACTAACTTTAATTTTAAACTACGAACATGAAAAGCACTGAGTTAATATTGCTAGTGAACCCTCTTTTTCGTCGATCTTTTAATACACAGACAAAATTAAACTTCCGTTTTAGATCCTGAGAAATTATAACATCGATCAATAATTTGTAAGGTCTCTGAACACGTCTTCGCTCCGCTCCGCTTCAATTGACAGGCATCCTTGTAAGTAATATGTTTGCTTTGAAACTTTGTTACCATACAAAAAGGTGATAGGTCTGTAACAGTTTATTTTAAAAAAAGTAATTTTTGATTCGATATTCAAAATTCCACAACAGCCTACAAACCGGAATCCACACTTTACAAATATAAGTAAATTATGGAACAATAAGTACAAGACTTACATAGCAAAAGATTATTCTCAAAATCCGGATGAGTCAGATAAATTAATAAAAAGCCCCTATATTACTCTATTAATTAAATTAGCTACTAGCTTCGTATATTAAGGATAATATTTAATTGCACTTTTAAAGATGATAAAATTATTTGATCAGGATTACCTAATACCAAATGTTTGAGGGTAGTTTAGTTTCAGGACTAAATATCTTAATAACATACCAAGAACACACTTAAATTATGTTTATGTTTAAAGAACTAAAATTAATTAAACTTAGTTTTAAACTAACTTAGCAATATGCCGACACTAGATTTAGTTAACAAAGGAAGAAAAAAAATATTTGTAATATTCTATGTTGGTATTTTAAATTGTCACTTCGATTCACCCTGAGAGCTCATAATAAAGTATGTAATTGCATCAATATGCTCTAAATTATTTTAAAGTGCTTCTAAATATATTATGTAAAACATATTACTTACTACTGTCATAACCCTTTATTATTTCATCATACTAGAGTCTAGACTATCATCAGATATCTTAGTTTCTGTACACCTAATCTGATGCATCACGCTACGATGTCGTTATCTAATTTTATTCACTAAATCAACTATACTGTTTTGTTACTTCCATATAGGTATTTTTGGCTTTTCAATTCAAAATTAGGCGCTTAAAAAGTTTCATCGCATAGATAGCGCCCAGTTCGTACGTTGCCAATGCCCATGTCACACAACTAATGCACGGTCGACTGTGCATGTTAGTTGAACAAGGCTAGTGTTCGGAACGCCATATCTAGTACGTAGTACATTTATATCGATGGACACAAGTAATATGTTTTTCGGAACTGGAAATTCTTTAATGAACACTACTAGATTTTCCCGTTAATTTTAATGATTGTTTGCAATTTTAATCACTTTAGTTTTACTATACAGCGTTAATTCGGTTACTAACACTAAACTGTACTAAATTAAGCGGTCTAAGGTAATGCCGTCCGTTTTACATTGATATTTCGCTTAGGAAAAGGGTAGCGGTAGTAGCATTTTACAACTATCTATTTAGTTTAGGAGATTGTATGTAACGAGCTTTGCACCAAAATTCTCTGAACAATTGGCATTTCTAGTAATTTTACTGTACCTACGGAAAACCATAAAATACTATTGACTTAAAGCCATTTTAAGATTTACTTATTAATGTTGAACTGAGAAACAGTCTGCGTTCCGCAAAACACTGCGTATTTTTTCTACTTTTAGTGTAAATTACTCAATATTGATATGAGGGTTCATGCACACTAACTAGTATCGGTCAGATTAGTTTTAGTCACATTTAGTTGCTTTGGTCCACTCAAACACAGTTTAGATTTATAAAAAAACTTTTATTTGTTCGTAATAGGACTAGTTACAGAATGTTAAACATTGATTAGTTTAATAATTAATTTATGTTTTTACACAGGTGAATAACTCAAAAGATACAGCAATGTGATATGATTGGACCGTGAGCGTACAATGATCAACATTATACTTAATGTGCAGTAACCCTAATCCCAAACAGATTAAATAACATTTTTAGGTTATTATTTTTGTAAGTGCCAACTGAACACAAATTTCTTTATAATGGAGAAAAGACACATATTCATTACTTACTTTCCTACTCTATTGTTTCAAGGGTCAAATTTTTGAGGAATGAATTTGAAGTTCTGATTGATTTATACAAGAACTTCTCATAATTATTACTCAAACGTTATTTGACGATTGAAATTTCTGCCATAAATAGTATTAATCTAAATTTAAATAACTTTTCGAATCAGTTAAACGGCAGTTCTGGATCTATTTTTGTTTATTTATGAAAATTTTTTCTGACACAAATTTTACAATATACTAGTATGTTATATATTTTTATAGGATGACATACCTAATTATTATTATCAAAAACAGTCGCATGTTAAAAGCGCAAAGCCGTGAAACTACTTAATGTGTAACAGTATAAGGTCTACACGCACTACACAGGACCGTACCATTACCCAAGCGACACGACAAAGTACATTACGAAATGTCATGTACTTATAGTTTAAGGTTCGACAGATCTTACTCAAGATTTAGAACAATGTTTATAGGTAAGGGCACGGTACGGAATAGTAAACCTTTACTGGGTTTTTAAAGACAGAAGTGTTTGAAAACTAATCACAAAAACAAGTCTCTAAATGTAGCTGGGAAAGCTGATCAAAACAACATATACAGATCGATATTTAAGCAGAATTTTAAGAGCCCTGAATACTACACAAATATTAACTTGAAGTATCTAGGTATAAAATAGGTAGTATCGATTCTGTTCTATACCAAATTTAAACTAAAGTAAATTGACGAGACTTGACGAGAGCCTCATCTTACACGGAACACATTGAAAATTAACACTAGTTTTTTTCAGTCCTTTCAATTTAGCTTAGTTTAAATTTTGTAAAATAAAGAATTACTACGAACGTCTATACTCGCTAGGGCAGTCTGATGAAATTAACGATGATCGATTAGTTACATTAATCCTAAGATAGTAATCGATATACAGACGTGTGCAACGCCTCATTGCAATAAATACAAGTATCACGACATAGGCCCTATTACGATAAGACACCATACATATTGGCGTATACTACGTACAGGCAAAAAGGCACTGCCTACTCCAGGCGTTAAATTATAATTAATTTTAATTGCAAGTTCTTTAATAGAGAATTTTGAGAAACTATTTACAACTTCATATCAACATCCATTGTGGTATAATATGTGGTACATAAATGAATTTTTACAGTGACATGGAGTTTATAATATTACTTAATCTTTTTTTTATTTTGTTTGCTATGGCGTCAAACTATGGTGTCTTAATTTAACGGGGCACTTCAAATTAAAAATACCTGTCACTTTAGTAGTTAACTAGAAATCCTTTGCGTAAAGCGCCACAAAAAATATTACAAATAACAAAGTTAATATCAAGTTTTATGGAGGGATAATGGATACACATAAGCAGAACCAGTTTATTAGGACCCTGACTCCGTCACATCAAAATTATAAATAAACTGTAATTGAGGTGTTCGGTTTGACATTTCAAACGGAGCCAGGTCTAGATCACAATGTTATTAGCATTAGTAAACTATGACAAATCATACGCCCCTCCATAAGCCACTCACTATGTGGGACCAAGTAAATTGATTATACATAAGGTCCAGTCGGTATTTCACTCAAAACTACATACATCCACATTTAACAAACAAACTACGTCCATTTTCACTAAAAACTTTATCTATTACACCTCAAATATAAAAAAAGTCATAAGAGTAACATTAAATTAAAAAAAAGAAGGTATAATCAACTAAAATAAGAAAACTGTAAATGATTTTAAATTCCTTAAAATGACGCGTAAAATTTTATTTATAACAAATAAATATTTTTATGAGATTTGTGACGGTCAAGTAATGTTGCGAGAAGGTAGCAACACTTGGCACGGTCCCACATAGTGGGCGACAACCCTTGAATGTAATCGTATCGTTTGTTTCCTGGACCTTGATGTATTTTATTTTTTACTAACATAGAGGACAATTTAAAAAATCTTTAACAAAAATATGTCTATAATATGCAAAAAATAATAAATCATCGGCGCCGATCGGTAAGGTGAGCGTTACTCGCAGTTCGGCGTCAACTAAAATTCGTTTTCGATACGAAGCCGACAGTCGCATCGCGTGTTGAGTTGAGTTTGTTGAGGCATCGAGTCGCTTAGTGCTGGTCCATCTGGAATACACAGATTAGAACATATCAGAAGCTTTGAATTGCATTTTTTTCTTTCTTTTTTTTATATTGCCCTCGAATCGATTAGACAATTACCATACCTACTAATTCAATACTATCAATTAACGTGATAAACCGAGGTTGAAGGTTAGAAGCAAAAGAACAATGAAGCATCAGCTAGAAATCTTCCATAAAAATCTCCTGACGATCTCCCTGGCGCAATGGTAAGCGCTGTGGTCTTATAACTGGGAGGTCTCGGGTCCGATTCCCGGCGGGGGCAATTTGGGAATTTATAATTTCTGAATTGTCTCTGGTCTGGTCTGGTGGGAGACGTGCCGCCAAGCGATTTAGCGTTTCGGCACGATGGCATGTAGAAACCGATTAGGGGTATGCCCGTTCCAAGTTAGCCCACTACTATCTTAGATTGTTATCGTCACTTACCATCAGGAGAGATAGCAGAAGGACTATCTTGTCATCATATAAAAAAAAAAACAGTCAGATACCTGCTCCTGTCCATTGGTTTCCTGGGACTTCATTACGTCTGGCAGGTCGGGTGGTGAAGAATATGGAGTCAAATCCAAAGCCTCGAATTCACCATTTTCTTTTCTATAAAAAAATATAGTATGTCCCATAAAGTGCAACTACATGTGCATTTTCAACCACAATGAATGAAATTAATTGATGAGTTAATAATATAAACGTAAAAGTTCTTTTTACAAAACCGACTTCAAACACCACTACAAAGTGGTCAATCAATTGTGCCTATAAAATTTGAAGAGTTATCTCGATTTCTCCAGGATCCCATCATCAGATCCTGATGACAATGGGACCACCTGGGAAGTATACCCTTCCAAATAAATAAAGAATTTTCCAAAATGGTCCAGGTGTCTCTTCTCAGAAGGCTGTACTATCTGAACCTGTGAATCAGTCTTGATTTGGCATACAACTCTGACTGATTTAATGAGTTTATAATAATACCAGTTGCCGTAGCAGTCCATAGATTGTAACAATCTAATCTGAGAAAGTCCATGTTTATCATTATTTGCCCTAAGAACCGGAACTAATGATACTAAGTTGAATAACCTCAGTTGCTATCTGTAATCTATACAAATATGTAAAAATTAAAGTGTCTATCAGTCATTTTGAAAGAATTTCCCCTTAGGGTCAATATAAAGAGAAATACATTTAACTGCTGAAACTCTAAACAATTTTTGATGAAATTTTAAAACACGTGGTCGCTTATCAAATCTAAACAAGCATTCATAAAAAAATGAATAAATACCTCAAAGCCAGTCCAATGGGAGCAGGACATTGGGCCTTAGCTGTGGCAGACGTTAGGCCATACTCCGCCAGGGTCTTCTCGTCTTCCATTAATTGGCTGTCCTTATTGAAGAGCATTTGACTGGGTGGAGCCACCTTCAAAATACCTGATGGGAAAGTATTTAAAATAAATATTGTAATAAATTCTTTGTAGCACAATTGCCCCACATTGAAGCCCACTATAAAGGTTCTTCAAAGTAGGCGAATCAGGAGATGAGACGAAAGACAATGCCCAGACATAGGTTTATTGGTAATATTGGTGATAGTAGTCCCACTCGTCCCATGCAGTGGAAGCGAAGTATGTATGGGTGTTTATGTTTGTTACTCAATTCACACCATAAGGAATGAACCAACTTGGAATGGAGATAGCTCATACCCAGGATTAACACATGAGCTAAATTTTATCCCAGAAAATTAAAGAGTTCTTACGGGAACAAAAAACCTTGATCCATGGATCGCATGGATAAAATCATAGACATCATTTAGTAATTATATAATTCTACAAACACCAAAGTAGTAATTTTGCCAACTCAACTGTTAGCAAATTTGATTGCAAAGAGTTGGCTGAGTCTAAAAACATGACTATGATAGACATAATATTTATAAAATTAATTTACCTTTCAGGGCACATTTTACCTATAAACTTAGAATAAGAATTATTAAAATATTATTTTTGCATGCCAATACCTAGCAGATTGTAGTAATTTAATAATATGTAAACCTACTCCATGCAAAAAAAGGATAGGGTTTGATCATTATTCTTCTATTATTATCTTTTTTTTCTCTCGAATTAATTCGTTTTTGTATTTACACCTAATAAAGTATATTAGATAGTAATTTTCAAATATATTTAAGAACAGTGTACCGAGTTCAGGTCTGCAGACAATGTCTTACGACTATAAATAGATTTTACGAATTTCGCGTAAATCGTACTTACCCTCTATCATTTTCTTTAGTTCTAGAACAGTCGTTGTATCCTTAGCGTCTGTGAAGATGGTTAATTTTTTTCGCCTAATCATTAAAAAGACGTCCTAAAACAAAATCCACTTTGAGGTTACATCTTCAACAATTAAACCGCACCCGCCTTCGTACAAACACTGGAAAATGCAGCTGCTAATGCAGCAGACTTAAATAAAAGACTTACCATTTTGATATTATAATTAAAATGTATAAACTATTTGTTTAAATATAAAAAACGCTTCAAAGCGTATGTAGGTAGGTACGAAGCGAAATTAAAAAATATTGAAATTGAATGACACTTGACAGAAGGGAAGAATCAAAAGATACGAGGCTGGTGCGAGTTAAGTACCTATGTAATCGATACTTTTCTTTCGATACTTATTCATACTTTTGGTATCGATAGTCGATACTTTGAACTTTGTGACCGAAAACCGAGTTGGTAGGTACCTATCGATGAAAAGTACAGTAAGTAGTACATGTAAAGGTTCAACCAGACTAATGCTTCAAGCGTACACTACACCAGTGTAAAATTACTTAATAGAGTCAGTAAAAAATTTTTGCCTCTGCCGAAATCGGATCGAAGTGGGCACTTATGTGTCTTGTAAAAGATATCTCTTGATGTCTTTTGCAAGACACATAAGATTTGGTCTTCCAAATCCTACGAGAAATCATTTATCGGGACGAAGACGAAGAGATTGTGAAATTGAAATCCAGATATCCTCCCAACTCTTCAACCTTGATGTTAAAAAGTTGGTTTTAGAATGGCGTGTAGGACTTTTGTTGATAGAGCTCTCTGACAGTGGGAAAATTTAATAATCATAACAAATCAGAAAAAAGTCACCCATACGAGTATCGATACTTTAAATCGATATTTTTTAATGGTCTGTGCTTTAAACCGGTACAGTACCTAGTATTAATACTGTAGTCTTTGCAGGTACCTACCTATTTCCGCCAGTTAGTGTCTACACAGAGTAGGTAGAAAGTAGGTAGTATATTCCTTGTGATTCCTTGCACAAACGTGATTCCTTGCAAAGTAGGTATTATACATTACCTATACACTGTAGGTCCATCTGTGCTGTTCATAGCTTCGAAAAAAGGTCTTTCTCGTCCAAGCTGTCAAGCATAGAGTCTCTATATAGATAACTCGCTAGATAACAATCAGGGGCCCAAGTCTGCTATTGCAATTGTAGTTACATTGCCTATCAATGACATCCCAATTGCTACTTTTAGCAATTTTGGTAGTCTACTAATTCAATGGCGTCACAATTGTTTACCGATGGTTTGCCACTGACACATCTAGCTTTAAATCTAGCTTAAATAAACGTTTTTAATATGTAGTTTTTTTTGAAACTCATTTCGGGAAATGCTTTTTAAGCTAATTCCAATACCGAGGTATCATTAAATTACAATCTAATTATAAGAAATCGAACGACCATTGTGAATTTAGTAGACTACGAAATTTTGGACCAATGATAATTGTATTGTAATTGTATTGCGGATCAATGACAATGACATGTAAAATAGCAGACTTGGGGCCCAGGGGCCCAAGTCTGCTACTGCAATTGTAGTCCAATTGTCTATCAATGACATCCCAATTGCTACTTTTAGCAATTTTGGTAGTCTACTAATTCAATGGCGTCACAATAGTTTTCCGATGGTTTGCCACTGACACATCTAGCTTTGAATTTAGGTTAAATAAACGTTTTTAATATGTTTTTTTTTTGAAACTCATTTCGGCAAACGCTTTTTAAGCTAATGCCAATACCGAGGTATCATTGAATTACAATCTAATTATAAGAAATCGAACGACCATTGTGAATTTAGTAGACTACGAAATTTTGGACCAATGATAATTGTATTGTAATTGTATTGTGGTTCAATGACAATGACATGTAAAATAGCAGACTTGGGGCCCAGTACAATTAAGTCTCAAGAGACAAAATATTGTAGCGACTGTTTCTATTCCACTCTTACTTTTTGATATTTCTGCATCTCTTTTACGTATAAACTGTCATTTAGTATTAGTGTTCTGTGGTCATTTCTCTAAAAACCCAAGAGAATGTAATCACTCCGTTTTACTAGGTATATAAAAGAGGTGTAAAAGAGTATTAGTGTTCTGTGATATAAAAACTCTATACTCGGAATTATAATTCGATTCCACATTTGACATTAGCTACTGTCATTTTGTAAAATAATGATTACCACATATAATAGTGTAGTGATGAACACAAAAATCGATAAACAATCGCGATTTATGTTTATGTAATCATAATATTGGTGTGCCAATTAAAGACTAAATTATTGATTTTTATTTAAATAAATACATAATTATTCATAATAATTATTTATTAATTAGTAACCGCTGCTTTATTTTATAAAAAGTTAATATTTTTGTTTTTTATATTAAAAATAAAACTTATAATAAAAGAGCCTATATATCCCATGTTGTCCAAGAATAGGAAAAAATGAGTAGGCTAGATAATATGTTAATTGACAATATCACAGATACATTTATAATAAATGTTACAGAAAGTGAACGCGATAGAAAGCGATGACGGCGACGATTTATAAAATAAAATATTACCATAATATATATTCTATTTCTTTTATTTCTCATGTTCCTTCATGTACACATTTTTTTATTTATTTCACACACAATTATTAAAGAAAACTCTCAGATCCTTAATAAAATTAATCGTCATAACTAAATTATCCGTTCAGAAATATTTAATTTCCTGATATACAAATATAGAAATTATTCTATTAAAGTAGTAATTGTTTAGATATACTACTATAAACGAGAGGAATCGATCCGGAAATATTCCATTTCCGTATCGAATAATTTCGCAACGTCACTATTTAGTACTTGTCATTCTTGCGCAGTGGTTTTATTTAGTGGATATTTTATTAAAAGGCTTTTTATGGATTGAAATATCCTATTTAATTTTATTTTTATGTTTTACATTTTAATTTTATTTTATGCACGTAAGAAGAACACAGAATTCGACAAGACAGTAATACGACCACAGACTACAATATCTGCGTAGCTAACATAGACTTAGCTAGTATCCAACACCTTCTCCTATTTTTAAATTTTTAAGATTATTATTGTTATACAAATTTAAAAATAAATCTAACTTGTTAATAACAATGTTTGTTTTTTATTTTATACCTATAAAACAAAAACTTTTTATTTCTTTCAATACAATAGGAAAACTTATATAACATTCAAAAACTAAAGCAAAATCTTATTCTAAATAATCATACATTAACATTAAATTAGTATTTTCTTACAATGCTTTTCAAATTTAAGTCTACTTAATGGTTTTGTTAATATATCAGCTGTTTGTTCAGCTGTACTTATACAATCTTCTTGTTTTTATGTTATACCTGTATTATCTTTATGAATCTCTAAACCAATATAATTCTTTGGATTTTCAAATACTCTGATTTCAAATTCCTTTTTTAGACAATTTATTATACAATCTAAATCCTTTTTATTTTTAGCAATAGCAAGTCCATCATCTACATAAATAGCTAAAATTATATTTTTATTAATATTTGTAAATACACAACGATCAGTTTTAATAGAAAATAAACCTAGTTTTGACATTGTTTCAGTAAATTTCTTATTCCATGTTATTGGAGCTTGTTTAAGTCCATACAATGATTTAATTAATTTACAAACTTTATTAGGTTCATTTTTATATCCTTCTGGAATATTCATGTATATATCCTCACTAAGCTCTCCATATAAAAATGCGGTTTTTACGTCAAATGTTACAATTTCACAATTAGCAGCTATAGCAAATAAAGATTTTAGTGCTGACTGACTTACCACTGGACTATATATTTCGTTGAAGTCAATATCTTTTTGTTCAAACCCTCTTACTACGAGACGAGCTTTATATGTACCATCATCCTTCACACGAAATACCCATTTGTTACTTAATATTTTCTTTCCTTGTGCTTCTTTTTTATCAACTAACTTCCATGTATTATTTCTACGAAGCGATTCCTTCTCCGAATTTATTGCCTTCTCCCAATTTTCCTTTTCTGTACCTGTTACGGCCTCATCATATGTAAGTAATACATAGTCTTTTAGTGTAATTGGTTCTCTTCTTTTTCTCTGAGATCTTCTTAGTTCTTCTCCAACTTCTTCATTCTCTTGAGAACTTTCCTGTAATTGAGAAACTATTTCTTCTGTATCATAATATTGTACATCTTCTTCTTCTTGATTTTCTGATCCTATATTAGTAATTTCTTCTTCCGTTTGTATCATGTTATCTTCTTCTTCTGTTTGTGTTATGTTATTTTCTTCTTCTGTTTGTGTTATGTCATCTTCTTCTTCTATTTGTATTATATTGTTTTCTTTTATATTTTTATCTTCAGTAAGATCTTTATTACATTCCTTTTTATTGAGAATTACTATATCTCTATGGTATTCTACTCTACGACTTTCCTCATTCCATAGTCTATATCCATTGTTAGTATATCCTATCATTATAAGTTTCTTACTTCTTGAGTCTAGTTTTCTTATTGGTTCTAACCTTTTAGCATACACAGTGCTTCCAAACACTTGTAAGTTAGAAAGATTTGGTCTTTTTCCATTCCATATCTCATGAGATGTTTTGTTATTAATTGTTTGACTGGGCAACCGATTTAGAAGATAGGTAGCACAGTAAACTGCTTCACCCCACATTTCTTTCTTCATATTTGACTCAAATAACAACACTCTGACTTTTTCCAACATTGTTCGATTCAGTCGTTCAGCTTTTCCATTATGTTGAGGTGTATATGGAATTGTATAATCCAATTTTATGCCTTTCTTTAAACACCATGTTTTAAATTCATTGCTTGTATATTCTCCGCCATTATCACATCTTATACAAGACACTTTTTCTTTCTTTTCTCGTTCTATTTCTTGAATATAATTCTGAATTACTTCTGAGACTTCACTTTTATGTTTAATTAGAGTAGTTTTGGTTAAATGACTATAATCATCTAATATTGTAATGAAATATCTCTTTCCATCATGAGTTTCAGTTTCAAATGGTCCACATACATCTGTATGTATTATTTCTAGAATTCGTTTTGCTCTTTGTCTTTCTGTATTAAATGGTAATCTACATTGCTTAGCTTTTATGCATATTTCACATTTATCTTCAATTTTATTAACACCATCTATTTTTATACCATCAGCTATGTTAGTTAAGATTTGCAAACTTTCTTTTGCTGGATGTCCTAGTCTTTTATGCCATTGTAAAGCTGTATCTTTTTCTTTAGCTAATAGCGACTGTTCTTCATTATTTTCTTTATCAATTTTTATGTAGTACAAACCATTTTCTTTTTCACCTTTCAATATTAATTGTTTGTTTTTAAATATTTTAACATCATTTCGTGTAAATAAAACACAACCATCATTGTTTGTTATAGCATTCATAGACATCAAATCATGTGTAAGATCAGGAACATATAGAGTATTGTTTAATGAGCAGTTAATACCTTGAATCTTTCCAGTTCCCTTAGATTTTATTGTTTCATTATTAGCCACTGATATTTGAGATGGAATTTCTTGAAAGTTATTCAAATTATTTACGTCATTTGTCATGTGTGACGTACTTCCGGAATCAACAACAAATTTTATTTCTTTTTCTTTCTGTTCAATATTAGTTGTTATTAAAGCTATATTATTATTATTGTTTTTATTTTTATTATTTTTATTTCTGAAGTAGCAATTTTCATCCTTATGATTATTCTTTTTACAAATACTACAACCTTTATTTTTATTTTTAAACCAACAATCTTTTTCAAAATGGTTATTTAACTTACATGTTCTGCATTTATAATTCTTTGATTGTTTTATTGCTTTTAGAGCTATATTATTACTATTTTCACTGTCCTTAGACTCTCTAGTTTCTTCTAACAACAAGCGATTTATAAGATTTATCAAAGTTTTATCTGTTTCTGAGGTACTTTCCCACGCTGTTGTGAAGAACTTGTAGCGGTCTGGGAGACATGTTAATATTTTTGTTATAATCAGATCATCATCAATTTTGTGACCAAGATTTTTTAATCGTAATGAGAGATTTTCTATGTTTACCAAATTTTCGTTCATTGTCTGATTGTTATTAAATTTGAAATTAAAAAACTCTTGTAATAAATTTGATTTGTTACGATTTTCAGAACCTTCAAAAATCGCACTTATTTTTGTGTACATTTCATTTGCAGATTCACACGCTAATAAATGATACTTCCATTTTTTATCAATGGAGGACAAAATTAGTTTTTGTGCTTTAGCATCTTTTAGTTCATCGAATTTTTCATTTTCTTTTAAAGTATGACTCAATCCATGCGCTTTTAAATAAATTGAGACTTCGAATTTCCACATTTGAAAATCTTCGGGTCCAACTAATTTTTCTATATGGATATTTTCGTCGCTAGCTTTCGCCATTTTTATTTTAATAATTTTTATTTTATGTTTTTTATTATTCTTCCCACGTTTACTGGGCACATGACCTCTTGCGCAGTGGTTTTATTTAGTGGATATTTTATTAAAAGGCTTTTTATGGATTGAAATATCCTATTTAATTTTATTTTTATGTTTTACATTTTAATTTTATTTTATGCACGTAAGAAGAACACAGAATTCGACAAGACAGTAATACGACCACAGACTACAATATCTGCGTAGCTAACATAGACTTAGCTAGTATCCAACAGTCATAACGTTGCAACACTGAAATTGTCAAATCTGGAATCGAATTAAAATTCCGACTATAGCTCAACCCTACGAGCTCAACCACTATGATGGATTGGATTTAGATTTCGCTTCAAAGATTTTGTAAATTAATGCGTTTTTCTAAGTATGGCTTTCTAATTTTAATAGTTATTAGTATGTAAGTAATTCATCATAAGTTCTTATTGTGATGTAAATTAAAAAAATTACAAAATTAAATAAAAATGTCATAATAACCTCTATGTTATTACACTATGAATGTCCAAGTTTGTGTGAATTGTTTCAACAAAAAGGCTGTTAACCAGACGGATAATCGTTTGGTTACGGAGAGTTGTGGTCATGTGAAATGTATGGACTGTCTTCTTCATGAGAAATCCGGTTGTGGGGCGTGTATGAGAAATGGTGGTGAGAAAGAAGTTTTGGTGAAAAAGCAAGATGTGCACAAAGCCCTGAGTCAGAGTCCAGTCGAGAAGGTTAAGACTTACACAGTGTCCGTGGAATTCGAGGAGTTGCCCCATGAGGAGCAGGAACTTTGCACAAAGAAGAAACTGGAAATTGCACATATAAATATTGAGAATGAAAGTGAGTTGCTATTCAACTTGTTTTTGATCTCATTTCTTTATACACTAGCTGTTAGCCGCTCTTTTGTCTGTGTGAACTTGGTTTTTAAAAGTTCAGCAGAAACACATTTTTCCGAAATAAAAATGTTTTGAATAAAATCTTTTTACTCTATTTTATTAATTATTGATATTATATGATGTGTGATATAATATAATAATAAATGCAAAAGTTTATAAGATAATATCCATTGGATATATTGATGGACGGTTGGATGGATACACAACAAATGAACCGATATGGCTGAAATTTGGAATGAATATAGCTCATAACCAGGCTTAACATATAACACATACATTTTATCCCAGAAAAAAATTAAAGAGTTCCTGCAGGAATGAAAAATTTGATCCACTTCGAAGAAGTTGTGGGCATTCATACTTATCTCTTTAAAAACACTCCACTCCGCTGTGATAATTCTGTATAGGCTCAATGGACTACACATTTTTCAATACAAGTTTGTTTTTAAATTATAGATGGTGGCAAAAAAAGTTACTTTTGTACAGTATGCAAGAAAAAGTTCACAGCACGAAGCCAAGTCTCTTACCATGCATACTGCAATGGACAAAAGAAACCATATCACTGCCAATCTTGCAAACAAAGTTTTGCCTCGCACTCCCATTATAAGTATCATTTGAGGACACACACCCAAGAGCGTACATTCAGCTGTGACGTGTGTGGGCTGGGATTCCTAGAGCTCTCAAAGCTCAAGAGGCATGCACTGAAACATACCAGTATGTACAATTTTGTTATTTCTGTTTATTCTATTTAGATTTTTTTATTGTAATGACTAAACTAGTGTCATGCCTATGAGTCTTAGGGGTGAGTGATTCCAATGAAATTTACAAATTAGAGATATAATATTTTTACTCTTATATTTCCAAATATGTTTATGTGACTATAAAGATACTTTGGCAATACTGCAATGTTATATAAAATGCAAACATACTGTCCTCACATTGAATGTAAAATTTCTGATCAAAAAAAATTTTGTTGCCTTTTTTAAAGTAATGAAAGTAGCTTGGGTAATATTACCAGCCTGTGGCAATACAAACTCATGAAATCATGTTCAAGAAAAAATCTATAGTGAACAGTCCCACAACTAGTCAAAGGCCTTGCTCCAATCTCCACAAATTCTTATTTAGTATTTGTCTACACCCTCACCTCAGGGATCAGTTAATTGTTGACCATTGTCAGCAATAATGTTTCTTGGGCATCCAAAATACACATTTTAATACCAGTAACTTATGCCTTGCTTAGCTCAATTTTCTATTTGAGTGAAGCTTATAGTTATACCTGAACATATCGTCTATTCAGTTCTAAAGTATCACGCCGCCATACATACATACATATATACACGCCAAATTTTAAAAATTCTGCAATCATATTAGAATAAGCATTTTTAAAAATATGAATAAACATAAAAGTATTCTGTGAAGTAATAAGTAATCTTGAGGTATACATTTTTATCTCAGCTGGATTGCCGACGCTTGACCTTGCACAGGATGATCCGGATGAAATTTATACAAAGTTTTTTGATTTGTTAAGCTCACAATATAACTCTATCTTTAAGGTGATGGAGAAAAGACTGTTTAAAGATCTTAAGTTTAGTGACTGGGCAACTGCCGGCATCTATAAAAGTAGAAATAAGCTGTTTGACTTGTATGCAGAAAAAAAATATAATTATTCCCCCGCGTTTATTGAATATGTAAGAAATTATTCTAAATTGTTTAAAAATGTGTGCATACAAGCAAAGTCACTTCACATAAAACAAAAAATTGTCAATTCTGATAATAAAATTAAAACAACATGGGACATCATCGGCGATGAAATGAGTAACCATAAGGTGCATAATAATAATAAATTGGAGCTTAAAATTGATAATCATGTAATTAACTCCGATATAGAAGTTGTAAATACATTTGAGAACTTTTTCAAAAATATTCCAATTACCACAACCAGTTCTCTAAATTCCTCGCCGGCAGAAGCCTATCGTCTTCTAAGAAGCAATGTCTCTGAGTGCAATAAGTTATTTAAGTTTGAACACGTTACCCCATATGACATAGTCAAAACATTTAAATCTTTACAAAATAAGAAAACAGCAGATCTATGGGGGATATCAGTTAAAATAATTCATAATGTAATTGATATTATTGCGCCGTATCTTGCTTTAATTTTTAATAAATCAGTAGATTCTGGATCTTTTCCAGATCTTATGAAATGTAGTAAGCTAATACCACTTTTTAAATCGGGCAGCAAAAGTGACCCGAATAACTACAGGCCAATTTCAATTTTGCCAACTCTTAGCAAGATATTCGAAAAAATAATGCTCAACCAACTGCTTTTACACTTTAATTTAAATAAACTCCTACACACTGAGCAGTATGGTTTTACAAAGGGTCGATCAACAACCGATGCAGCCGCAAGGCTATTACAACACATATTCGATGCGTGGGAGAACTCACAGAATGCCATTGGTATTTTCTGTGATTTGTCAAAGGCATTCGACTGCGTTGATCACGAGACTCTTTTGCTTAAACTGAGCCACTATGGCATTAAAGATTTTGCACTTAGTCTCATTGCGTCTTATCTCAGCAACCGAGTCCAAAGAGTATGTGTCAATGATGTAAAATCATCCGGATCAGCCTCAGTAATGGGTGTACCCCAGGGTTCTATTCTAGGTCCATTCATGTTTTTGGTCTACATAAATGATTTACCACATTTTGTCCAAAATACTTGCGATATTGTACTATTTGCTGATGATACGTCCTTAATTTTTAAAGTCGATAGGATGAAAGACAATTTTGACGATGTAAATAATGCATTATCTCAAGTTTCTGAATGGTTTACGGCAAATAATCTCCTTTTAAATGCTAAAAAAAACAAAGTGTGTTGAGTTTTTATTACCTAACACGAGAACTGTCAGTAAAAATTTAAAGATAAATAATGAACCTTTGAAAACTGAGGACTCCACAGTGTTTTTGGGGTTAACCCTGGATTCAAAGCTACAATGGGGCACCCATATAGCAACGCTTGCTGGCAAACTTAGCTCTGCTGCTTACGCTGTTAGGAAGATTCGACAGTTGACTGACATAGAAACTGCAAAAATTGTTTATTTTGCATATTTCCATAGTATTATGTCATACGGAATCTTACTATGGGGTAAGGCAGCCGATATTGGAAAAATTTTTGTTTTGCAGAAGAGGGCAATCCGCGCAATCTATAATTTGAGGCCGCGGGATTCCCTTCGAGAAAGATTTAAAGAGATAGGCATTCTTACAGTAGCTTCACAATATATTTATAACAACATAATATTTGTCAGACAAAACATTTTGAGTTACAAAAAAAAGAGTGATTTGTCCGATAGACCAAGCAGAAATCCAAATAGGCTCATGTTTCCTGGGCTGCGCCTCAAGAGGGTCCAAAAGACATTTGTGAGAATGGGCGTGACGTTTTACAATAAAATTCCACAGTCAATCTTAGACTTGCCTCTACACAAGTTTAAGAAATCAATTAAATCTACTCTCATGAAAAAAGCATATTATACAATTGAAGACTATGTAAATGATAAAAAAGCGTGGATATAATTCGCTCCAGTGATTCATAAGACAGTAATAACTATCCTGTGTTCAATAACAATTGTAAATTTTTTATTTTTTTTGAAAAGAGCAACCGCCGAGTTTCTTGCTGGCTCTTCTCGGCAGGAAAGGCATTCCGAACCAGTGGTAGATTCATTGACGATTCAAAAGTGCTTGTAAAAGTTTATTTGAATAAAAAATATTTCTATTTCTATTTCTATTTCTATCACAAATTAGAAAACTGTACCTAATTAAGTAAGTCTAAATTAAAATTAACAGGATTAAAAAATCGTCCTACACATCTATCATACACATTTTCTAATTTGGAGTTTGGGATACTTCAGAATTGAAGAGACGATAGTCACAACTCAACAACTTACTAAAAATAATTGCATTTTTCAGAAGAGAAGAACTACACTTGCAAGGATTGTGACAAGGCTTTCAACAATCTAACTGCTCTCCGGAAACACACGCTCATGCATACAGAGGAGCGACCATACGAGTGTGTCACTTGCAGACGACGCTTCAGAGACAGCTCCAACTACAAAAAGCACCTCAACAAACATAGTATGTACTTGTAGAGGGTGTTGTGCAGTCTGATCTGTGTAAGATATTCCTGACATCCTCTTTCCATCACTTTCTTTCTCCATCAGATATTTACCAATATGTTGACCACTTAACCAAGACTATATCAAGAATTTCAAGTCAATTAGATGAGTGAAAGTAATAAAAAAATTAATTGTAAGACGGAAATCTTTCTGCAAAGTGGTAGCCTGGAAGAGATCACTTCTAAGCTATGAGGCCACCAGATTTTTATCTTCCTGGGAATTATCTCCGCAAGTGATAGCCGCCCGTTTTGCGTAATGTCACCAGATAAAAATAAGGAGAAATAATTAATGTATTCATTTCCTTCCTATACTGGCCGAAAAAAAGCTAACAGTCCTCGATGGTTGCACAGATTTTTATCAAGTATAGCTGATTTTAGCAAGTATGGCTGACTAACCAAATCAAATTGGCTTTCGATTAAAAATCCATATTCCAATTGGTCCATTTGTTTGTGCATCACAACGATAGACACATAGACAAACTGGCCCAATTATTACAAAAGAGCCAAGGGTTAATTTGTTATGGGCTTTGTGAAAGTGAATTGATTAAAAACTCAATTTGTTTTCGTTTTATTCTATTTCATGTACTTACAACAGTATACAAAGACTTGTACCATGTTGCAGAGAGACTGTGCCAGACTTGTGGTGAGGCGCTGCCTGTAGGCAAGGGCGCAGAGGATGAACACACTTGCCCGGGCCGCACCCCGGGTCCGCGCCCGCATCCGTGTCCGCGCTGCCGCAAGTCCTTTCACTCCAAGAAGGACATGCGCAGGCACGCTGCCACACACTCAGGTCTCTTTTTTTATGAACATTAAACATTGACCTTTTTCCTCCAACTCTGCATAAAGTTTCTTCTATTGCAATCTTCTATTCGTTTCTATCTTCTATCTTTCCAAATGCATTGTGGACTCCATATCTGCTGAGGATGCCATGGTATCAAAGCAAACCATGTATGGAGCATATTTCAGAGGGTTTATGTGGAGTTGTGTTGTTCCTGCATTTGTTCTACTACTGAAACAGCGCATGTGGTACGTTGTACTGTGTGTTGCGTTGTAGTTTTTATCTGGTTTGGCAGACTTTTTTGACAGCAAAATTTCTGTTTTTCGTAGAGGACTGTGCAAAGTAACACCTGCTTTTATGCAATGTCCTTACTGTTTCACTATTGATGCCATTTATCTGTTTTTTCATAGATTCAAAACCATTCCGCTGTAAAATATGTCCAGAAGAGCGTCGTTTTAGACGAAAAGACAACCTGGAACGACATGTCAGAAACGCGCACCCTGACTGCTCGCCGTCCACCGCGTTAGAATGCGACCTCACTGCCCTGCAGAGCATAGCAGACGCTGGCACCGACATCTATGAGAAAACCGAAAAAATCAGACTAGAAATACTTAATCCCCTCCCGCCGTTACCTCAAGACGTCATCAAGAAGCACATCGAAGACGTAAACGACAAAGAACCGAACAGTAAAACCAGTGAAAGTGTTAAAGAAGAGAACATTAGTGAAACCAGTAAAACCAGTGATTGTGTAGTGGACAAAAAGTCAATCATGGAAGCAAATAATGCCCGTGAAAGTGTAATAGTTGAAAAGCGAAATGCAGACTGTGAAAAAAAAGTGCCAAGTCCTGAAAACGAGTACGTTCACAAAATTCGTAAAGCCATAATACCTCTACCGCCCATCGATCAAGAAAAATTCAGAAGTGTCCAAAGAGGGCATTTACCAGATAGTGCCACAACAGCACCAATAAAGAATATGGAGATCTATAAGAAGATCTTGTTTGAGAAGGTGGAAAAAGACACGACAGAGGTCATACAGAATCCAAAAATGCATTGGAGGAGGAAAATGGAGCAGGATATCAATTAGTGAGTAATTTTTAAAAGATCTAATTTGTATAATATTAGCTTCATGTTCACCATTCTACTTCAGAAGAGCGAGAAGAATGAGGTTTAGCAGTCCACTTGTTGTTGATATCTAATTTGTACAAAAGCTGTCATTCAACATATCTAAATTATTGAGCCTCTTAGGTGTGGAACATTTTTCTGGTACCTTAAAGCATCAGTCTTCCAACTTAGCAAACTTAGCAATACGCATGCTTGTTGTTAGATGCTAACTAGCATATAGAGTTGAATTTTTTTTTGTTTTCACAAGTTCTTCACACATTACCCCTTCAGAGCAGAACTAAAATTTAAATTTAAAGCTTTAAATATGTCGTAAGTTCGTAAAACTTTAAGAAGTTTAACAGCGAAGTTTCTCAATAAATCATTTAATTTATTGAGAATGTTGTGTCTGCAGTCCTAACAATGACAGAGAAATATTTCCTGTTTCAGAAATATAATGAAAAGGCTGATATGGATGGCAAAGCGATCCAGACTACTACATTGCAAATGTCGTCTTAACAACTAGGTATTTCTTAAGTACATATAGGGTGTTTTTTCTATAGTCTGATTAAGATAGTGAACTATCGTGTATAATTTGTTTATATTTACAGTATACTAGCTGTTAGTTAGCTGGCTCTATTTAATTTATTAATAGATATTTTACTAACATTTCCGAAAAAAATCCCGTCTAAATAAATTCGAGCCTTTCCGAAGATCTGTACAAACAGACAGATTGACGTTATAAAAATCTATGTTTGGTTTATGTAATCATTAAAATAATGAAATCAGTTTTAGAAGCAATTATTTTAGAAACCATAGAAAATCATTTTATTTATTTGTATAGATTAGCTATGGTCCGGCTTATGGGATTCATAAGAGATTCAGGGTAATTTGAATACAATTTGGTGTTAAAATTAATGTCATCAGTCTTGTAAATTGGTAAAAAAATTGTTAAAAAAGTTGTCTATGAAAAAACGCACCTTTTGAATTATTTATTGAATTTGAATCATAAAAATACTTGCTAGCTGGCTGGCTTGCTTTTTTAAACATTTAATTAACTTTTTAAATAGTTTAAAACCCATACTACATATCTATAAATTTGTTTGTAAGAGAAAATGTTTTTTTTTTAAAGCTAAGCAGATTATCTTTTTATATATCGTTTTCTGATCAAATAGTTTGAAATACTTAGTCAGAGTAATAGTATAAAATAACATACTTATTAATGTAGGTATATTGTGTATTATTATAATAATATAATGAGCGATGTCACTCAAGCGTCGTCGTACATAGAAAAATCTGTGGTTGAAAATGCATTTAAGATTTTTTTTTTAAATAAATGGTCATGTAGCATGTGTATTGTAAAATTTTGAAAATAATGAGTCAATAAGTTTTATATGCGTCCAACGTACTTAGCTTAGCGCTTAAAAATTATTTTCAGATTTTTTTTTTAGTTTGTGTAGTATGAAATGGATGTATACCTACAGAGGTATAGACCATATATTAAAGGACAACACGTATTTTTATCTTTACCTTTGGCGTATTTGGGCTGGCCGGCCTTACACGTGTAAGTTACCTATACTCACATAAGTAACAAACGTAATTAACTTGCGATTTTGCAAATGTAGAATTACAATATACAGTTGCAAAATAATAAGTTAATAAGGTTAGCTACTTTTGATGTAGTCAAAGGCTTTAGCCGTTACTAGTTACCACCCTATCGTCTAGGATGGGCTGCCGAGTAACTAAGCGTTCCGGTACGATAGAATGCATATAGCGATTAGGGGGTATGGGTTGAAATAAAACTGCTATACCCCCTTTCAGGTTTGCCCACTACCATCTTAGTCTACATCGGATGAGATCGCAATACAAAGCTGTCACATTGTCAATAAAAACATTTTCGTTGATAAAATAACAGGTGTAAGGCCGGCTTAAGACGAGTGTAAATTAAAAATTTAAAACACCCCCGACATGTTACATCCTAATCGCTAGTCAGTAATCGTTAAAATAAAAATATGTAATCCGCCATTTTGTGGTGGCGGCCATCTTGGACCGATTTTCATCAAACAGCTAACAACACTCTGACTAATTCACGTTTCAAACAAAATAAAAATCGGTTCATCCGTTCGGCTGCTACGATGACACACACACACACACACACACACACACACACACACAAACACAGACACTCACAAACACAGACACACACACAAACACACACACACAGAGACGTCAAACTTATAACACCCCGTCGTTTTTGCGTCGGGGATTAATAAATAATGAAGGTATTATAAAATTTTTCATTCAGCCATTGGGCTACAGACCAAAACATAACTTTATG
Source organism: Hipparchia sbordonii (assembly GCA_038048805.1). Lineage (NCBI taxonomy): Eukaryota > Metazoa > Arthropoda > Insecta > Lepidoptera > Nymphalidae > Hipparchia > Hipparchia sbordonii. The sequence goes on from CM076106.1 coordinate 14,423,079, forward strand.
TTTTTTATACTTAGGTATAGTCGGCTTTACATCTGTTTTACTCACGTACCTTTATTTTGCACATCAGTCAATTGAGCGCGAGTAAAACTTTCAGGTGTAAGGTTGAAATGTTCCCTGAAGTATGTTTATACTTAGTAATAGGCCGGTCCCGTAGCATCTACGTTTATTAAAACATTTTAATGTAACGGAATTTACACCGCGAAATCTTGTAAAGATTTTTTGTGTAATTTTTCGAATTTAGGCAAACTTAACTTTTACGAGAGCTTTTACGCCTTTCCCAAACAGCGGCGAAATAAGACCGAAAGATCTGCTCATTGACAGGATTGACATCTATACAGCGTACTTTAACTTTTGAAACAGATTTAAGTCAGAACTTTGCATAAGTCAAAGTATATTCTATTGACCTCAGCCTAGGAATAAAGACCACAAATCAGATTTCTCCATTACATACAATATCTTGAAAAAATTCGGCGAAAAATTGTTCGCGTCGCCATGACACATAGACCGCCAGAAATTGGCTCTATAGAGATAGGCTTTGACCTTACTGTTACCGCACATCATATTCTGGCGGATATTCATGATGGTTATGATTTATTGATTTGTCTTTAAACTTTTCTATGTAGGTAACTATTCCTGCGTAGGGACATAATTTTTCAGTCACATGTTGAATTGTGATCTTAAGAGGTAGCAAATTACACGTAATTATACGTGTAGCGCGTAATTTCACCTCCATTTACTGGATACTTGAGAGGAAAATATGAAAACTTTGATGTCACGTCCAATAGTATTTTCTGCTTTATTTCGCATCTGTTTGGGAAAGGACTGAATCCCGCAAATGGCGGTGTTCCATTAATAAAATGTTCCTGCATCAATCTAACACATCGATGTTACCATAAGTATAGCGAGATAACAATTTATATGTATATTGGCAATGTTTAAGACTGTTTTTGAAATATCTATTATCTTTAAATATTTGAAAGAAATTAATTTTGTTTTAGTACGGAATACAAATTTTGGGCGTTATCGAGATTTGGTCTGCCAAAAATTGTGATAAAAATAGAAGTTTATTTCAGTAAATAATAATAATTTAGCGTTCAAAATGTCGTTGGCGTTTTTTTTCTAAATCTTGAGGCTGTATTCACATTGATGCTCATGCCATTATTAGAAGCGAAACTGCATTATGTGTAGCAGACATTTTATTACAAATAAGTTTTTTTCTAGATTTTTTTTACAAAAAACTAATTTTGTACCATTTAATTGAAATATATTTTATTATTTTAATCATTCATATTAAATTACTTGAAATATTTCGTTGAAACCGAAAAGCCATTTTTTTTTGTAAAAAACGCCCACGATTTAACGTTAGTGTATAGTGTCGACTGATCGTGATCTCTATCTTACCTTGATCTCAACAGTATCTATTATTTAAGCGCTACTTTCAAAAACTATAAGAGCAACTCAAGTTTTCTAAATTTTTTTTAATGCTGGAGAAGTTTTACGGAGCGTCAATTTTTTATCTATAAAGTACAATAACCAAGAAAAGTGTCTGGCAATATCTGCGTCTACGCTGGAAAAATTTGCGAGTGCAGACGGGAGGCTCGAATGAGCATGCTTTGAGCGCGTTCGAGACTTGTAGTCGTACCTCCGCAAATATTATTATTATTATTTTGTACAAAAACTTGAATATAAACATATAAAGGACGTGCACAAGGGCAGCTTATCTCTAACGAAGAGATTACTTCCAGAAGTCCTCGAAAATTTTGTTGATCGCATGCTTCGTTAAGCCTATGGACAAATAACGGAGAAACGCGAGTGAAATAATTGTGCTGCAATGTAACATATTATGCTACGTTTACACGCTTGCCGAGGCTTGGCAAGCGTCCACAAGCTTTCACAAACGCCCGACATTAGCCCGGATCGTCGACAAGCTCACGCAATCCAAGCCAAACGGGGTGTTTACACGCTTGTGTTTGTGGACGCTTGTCGAGACTTGCCAAGCGTGTAAATGTAGCATTAGTCCGCCCCATCTGCGCGGACGAATTGCTGGAGAAATTATGCTGCCGTGTTTTCGTTAGATTTTTTCCTTGTAATGCAGACTCAATTTTGTCTAGTTTATTCACAATTGCAATTTACATAATTGGAAAACCAGTGTATTTTATTATTGGTTTTCGCATAATTTAATTAGATATCTATTGCATCTAGTACCCGGCAGCAATATTATACATCCAGTTCTAGATAATATTTAGAAATAGAAAAGCTTCATAAACTTTACAAAGTTCTTTTGAATTGTCGACTGAATTTACTACTGTTTGGAATCCAGGAAAAGCAGAGTGGCAGAAGCTATGCGATTGTTTTTTTTTAATTATCTCACCCATTGCTGTAGGGTTAGTAATTAGTATAAGATTTAGGATTAGGCTTAGGGGATTTAATTCTATTGGCCGTATTCCTGTTCGATGTGATCATGTCATTTGAAGTCACAAATTCAGTATAACCGATTTTAATTTAGAGCGTATCTGTACCTATACGTATGAAAATGAGAATGCAGGCACGAAATTGAGCTCTAAGTCAATGCTGTTATGGATTATTTCACTTATCGAATACGATTAATCGAATTAAATCCCGTAACCCTACTGGAGTGAGTCAAATCCACGCTTTTTTATCAGTTGTAATGTAATATTCAATTGTGTATGATCTTTTTTCGGGAGCATACTTTTAATAGATTTATTAAACTCTAGAATAGATAGTCACGCTGGCTTCTGCTTCTCGGAGGGTCCGAAATCAGCAAACTATCCCTGTCCAAGCTGGATGTGTAAGATTTACTGCACATACCTATGTGTAACATATTATAACTTATTCAGATAATGTAAACTATGCAATAATTTGATACAAATAAACTTCATTTCTAATATGTACATTCTATATTTTGTACCTTTTCTGACAAGCTCAGTGGTTTGTTAGTTTTATAATATAAGTAATACGTCAGAGCGAACGTATCGTTTGGGCGCGGGCCAATTTTTCTTTAACTAATAACTGCTTAGGTAATAAATGCACAGAGACGGATTTGAATCCCAAATATTCACTTTTATTCACTTCTAATTTCAGAAGTGAATAAAAGCAGGTTTATTCCAGTAAGGAATCCTAGGACATTCGAATACATATTTACAAATCATCTTACTTTAGCGGTGAAGGAAATATTGTGAGAAAATCTGCATGCCTGAAAGTTCTCCATTATGTTCTCAGAGGTGTGCGAAGTGTGCTAATCACTTTTCCAGCGTGGCCTGAACACTTCTCGTTCTGAGAAGAAACCCGTGCCCAGTAGCAGGACGGTGGGTCGAGTTAATGATATTAATTGAATTAACTATTGTTTGTAGGTAGGCTCAGGATCACTCAGCGGACGATGGAGAGAGCTATGCTCGGAGTATCCCTGCGAGATCAAATTAGAAATGAGGAGATCCGTAGGAGAACTTAAGTCACCGACATTGCTCAACGAGTTACGAAACTGCAGTGGAAATGGGTGGGGCACGTAGTTCGAAGAGCTGATGGTCGATGGGGTCCCAAGGTGCTGGAGTGGCGTCACCGCACCGGGAAGCGCAGTGTTGGCAGACCTCCCACTAGGTGGACCGACGACATGAAACGAGTCGCAGGGAGCCGCTGGATTAAGGCGGCGCAAGACCGAGGACCTGTGGAAGTCCATGCAAGAGACCTTTGTCCAGCAGTGGACGTCTATCGGTGGATAAAGAAGAAGGTAGGTTTAGTTCGTCTCTGTGAGCCGCGTAGTATCAATCACTCCCGTAGTTACGTAAGGGATGTTACGTTGTAACTTGTAGCGGGGCGGACGCTTCTTTGTGCCAATGTCAATGCTACTACACTTCCTGCCAACTTGTAAGAACAATTATATTGTCTTTTTCTGTTTTTTAGTTTTTAATTTTTTAAAGTATAATAGTTTACTGAAATCTAGAGGTTTGTGTGGTTCACTATTACCTTTTATTTAGTTAATTTTTACTTATAGTTAAACGTACTAAGCGTTGTCAATGTGTTTTCTTTCTTTTCTATAGGTACAGTACAAAGCGTCAGTTAAAAGGAGCTCTGAGCTTGAATTTGTGCAGTGATTGGTGGATTTTTCGATTAACTTATTTGGTAGTTCTTGTCCTAAGTATTATGTATTCTGTGGTAGTACTTAACCAGGCTTTGTATAGGTGCCTGTGCTACTGCAATTATTATTTTAGCCAACTTTCCACGCTTAAAGATCCTCTACTCTCGTTCAGAGCCCTTTTTCCTAACGTTAGCCTATCTGTAGTTAGGTACCAATCGTAAAGTATTCATAGGCATCCTTAACCTGAAAAGGAAAATTTTGAAAGGCAAAAGGATCTTGAAGCATTTTCAGTGTGTAATCATTCTTGTAGGCTAGAACTGTAGCTGCCATCCAAATCAGCGTTAAGCCACCACATAAGATCAATGGGTGGATAGTGGGAGGTACCTTACTCCTGCGGAGCCGTGTGACCAGAATCCTCAAGCACCTAGGTATATTCCACTATCGCAGCGCAACTTTTACACTAAGCGATGGAAGATGATTTAGTAGCTTCTGTTACTGAGTTATACAAACGGAAGGATTGGAAAGCAATAGTGGACTCTTACCGGGATCACCCAGAAAGGAACAAGTTGCTATGGGTGTTCCCCACTGCAGAGAATTTGGATTTCATAACAAGGTGCATGGAGGAACTGAACTGCGAGGACATTCTGAGTGTGGGATGCGGCAGTGGTCTTCTTGAATGGATCATCACGGAAGCTACAGGTACCGACCTGTCTTCATCTTTTTGGGACTCTGAATGTTGACTGAATTTTTAAATGATTTAAAAAAGTATTCTATTGACGATTTTCAAATGATTTAAAAAAAAAGAAGATAGGTCCGTTAATGTTCAAACTCAGTGCGTATTTTTTACGAAATGCTAAGAGACCAGCGAATGAATATGTGAATCTTTTTTTAAATTGATGGAGGAAACTATCCTACTAATAAATATTATAAATGCGAAAGTTTGTGAGGATGTGTGGATGCTTGTTACTCCTTCACGCCACAACGAATAAACCGACCAGGTTCGGAATGGAGATAGCTCATACCTACCCAGGATTAACACATAGGCTACATTTTATCCCGGAAAATTTAAAAATTCTCGCGGGAGTCAAAAGCCCTTAATCCACGCGGACGAATTCACGGGTACCAACGAGTGTTCAATATAAGTATTTTATATAAAAACAATACCTAATTAAAAAATCGCTTCGGGAAACGTTTGTAAAATATTTTTTACATAACATTGCAATTATTGTCAGTTTCAAAATTCTTTCTATATTTATTTTAAATTGATTTGTTAGCATATCTATTTTATATACTTTGACTTGCCATCGAAAGTCCTACTGTCCCAGAACTAGCAAGATCTCCTTCTGATTTTTCCACAAAATAGAATAGAATAATTTTTTATTGAAATAAACTTTTACAAAGTGCTTTCGAACAGTTAGGTAACTACTGTATGTAATCAATTAATTTTAATACTTTCAGGTTACCCAGTGTCAGGATTAGAAGTAGACGGTGCGTGGTGGCAGTGCAAGTACGCTCCCCCCACTTTCATACCTCTGAAGTTCACCTCCCCTCAATTGGACAAAGATATAATTGCTAGTTTGCAAAACAGCAACACCACCGCTATACTGTTCTGTTACTTCAACAACGGATCAGCGTTCAAACAGTATTTAGAACACTATTCGGGGAAGGTGATGATTATTGTTGGGCCAGGTTACGGTAAAGGGGTTCATACGGACCCGACACCGTTTGGAGACATTCCTGAAGAATGGAAGCTTCACGGCTGGCAAGAAGTCGCTTGTACTAGAGATTTTATTGCCGTTTATTGTAAAAATACAATGTTAATATAATCAAAATAAAACATCAGTTTTGTTGAGGTTTTTCAAATTATTTCTTGCTTCATCATTATCTTAACCGATAGACCTCCACTGCAAGTCTGTTGAAATGATCGCCCACAGGGCACGATCCTGAGCCGCCTGCAACCAATTGCTGCCAGCGACTCGCCGCTTTCTTATTGCTACCATAAAACAATCGTACCTTAGTGAAATCGTACAAGAGTTTCCTACGTAACCACTAATTTGGCGAGGGTGAACACTTTAATTTTCCGGGATAAAATGTAGCCCTGTTATGTTAATCTTAAATACGAGTTATCTCCATTCCTTTCAGCCAAATTGGTTCAATCCTCACAAACTTTCGCATTTAAATGGACGATATATTTATCACATTTTATTTTTCTAGTTTGTCATACTATAATATTTCAGAATACATGAAATCATATAAAAATAGTAAATTTTGAGTGTTATAAATGTTTTTAAGCTTCGTGTTACTCGATAAGGTCTTGGAAATCGAGCGATACTCGATAGGCAAAGAATAAGAAAACTCCAGAGTAACAAACAATAGTAATAAACAGTCTTTTATTATAATCATTATCATTAAAGTATACATAAATCTTATAATTATTTATTTCCTTTAATTTGATTCACTCATAAGTAATTAAAATAACAATTTCAACAAATCAATTCTTCATTAATTCAATATTTTTCACGTTTATCTTATTAGCTGACGGTCTCACAGATGTGTTCATCATAGGGTCCTTCTTACCCTGGATATAGTTTTGGCAGTCGTTACTTTCTACTGAAACAACGTCAGCATTATCTTTCTGGTTTATTATAGGCACTTCGGCGACCATCCTGTTCATTTCATTAACAGGTAATTCGGCGGGAATATTATTCGATGGGATGTCGTTTTCCAGAAAGTGAAAGTCGTTATGCATCAAACACAATGATTCTAGAGAAAAATTCATATCGAATCGTGGTAATAATTTGTTGTCATCGGAATTGTCATCAATTTCTATAACATCATTCTGTTGGTCAGATTCTTCGGATAAAACCACGCTCGATAAATCTAAATGAGCTGGGTATTGCTCTGGTATGATATTGTCTATCATGTACTGGTCTATTAAAGGTGGATTAGTAGAAGTGTTATTAAGAGCCATTGTGTAGAACGTGTCGGATTTCACTTCGTTTTTAATTTCATTCATGTTTTTATGAATATCTTCTAATGGCGGTGACGCTTTATATTCTCTTCGAATAGTCTGGTTGTTCAGTAAATTCGCGTTGCACATTCGTTCTAAGCTTGGAGATTGTGTGTTTTGCTTGATTTGAGTTTCTAACTTGATGTAACTTGGATCGTTTGTTTGTATCTTTTGTGGCGGCGGCAGCAGCGTCATAGACGTTACATTCATTTGCTGGTTGAATGAGAATATCTGTGGATTGTCGTTTATTTCGCTATCTACAGGTGTAGTAGCTGCATCTCCTAACAAATTGTCTTGAGGGTACGCCATTATAGTATTTGGAGATTCGCTCAGAGCCGGTTCAGGCGGCAGTTGCATAAACTGAGTTGTAATCAAGTTATTAAAAGTTACTGGGCCTCCCAAGCCATACCTTTCGCTATCCTCGAGTTGTTTAAACGCCATTTTCTGTTGCGAATGGAACATGTTAACCTGATCTGGACCTTTTAGTATCAAATTGCTTTTTACCGATATTTTGGGCTTCTTTCGTGGAACTCCTTCTGTTTCGTTAGAAATATTGATGGGGGAGTGTCGAGAAGACGGGGCGGGCAGAATTTGCATCGGTTTGATGATTGGACCGATTACTTTTGTCATAGGCAAAGATATTTTATCGACTGGTCTTAAAGTGATATTATTGCGTGCAGCAATCGAAGCTGGTGGTAATCTAATAGGGAAATTGCCCATAATATTGTTGCTTATACTGTTATTGACTGGAGAATGAGTTGAGGCTAATGAATTTACATTGGTACTTTGCAATAAATTTTGATCTATGGAGACAGATGGGAGAAAATGGAGATTAGCTTGTGAAGAGTCGTAAGTCATTTGCAAGGGATGTTGCGTGTTATACTGATGCCTTTCCTGCATATTGAAATCTGTAGAAATCAGGCAGTCGGAATTATTATCGTCTTTACTCAAATCTGTTACAATTTTAGAATTAAAATTCGCCTGTTGGTTAGTATCAGATGCATTTGTGCAATAGTTTTTTGGATATTCCTGAGGCATTGTATCAGGCAAACTGTCACAGTCGTAAACCTCTATAGGGATCGTGTTGACAGTTTTAGGACTACCCTCAGCTTTTTCTTCATTAGAATTAGTCTGCACCTCTTCTGGTTTATCCGAATTCTCGCTCGGTATCGTCCAACTTGGTTTACTACTTTTGAGTTTGGGCATTTCTAAAAGCAATTTAATGCCGTTTTTGTCTCTATGTGTAGTTAGATGTACGGCGTATTTGTCTTTACTGACGGATTTGAATGAGCAAAAGGAACAGCAGTGCACGTCATCAGACTCTATGTCGGGGTGTACGGAGAGCATGTGTGACGCGTACCTGGTGGACTGTATGGCGGTGTAAGGGCAGTATTTGCATTTGTAAACACTCTCCTTGGAATGTTTCTTCTTATGACGTCGTAACGCGTTATGGTCTCCTGATCGGTAGTCGCAATGTTCACAGGCATATGGCTTGTCACCTACAATAAGAATAAAAATTGATCTATCTTGCACTTCTCACAAAAGAGGGAATGAATTGGCGGCTATTTACGCTTCTTCCGAATATTTTTCAAGACCTTACCTTTTGAAAATCATTGTAAAGTATTATTAAGTTAATCATCAATTGTGTGTGTGTGTGATTGTCTAAAAATGGTCTCTATTAAAGTGAGACGATCTTAATCTCTTCTGACTGGCTGATACTTTCTTGCTATTGGATAAATGCACTGATGCAATAAAAACACCACGAATTCAGCCAATTAGAGTTGATTGAGATTGTCAGACTTTAGCAATAATTTTTAGACAATCACACAGCTGTATGTAATGATGGTATTAGTTCTTAGCAATCAATAAAAAGAGTTCCTTACCAGTGTGTGATCTCATATGCAGTTTGACCTCATCTTTCCGAGCTGCAGTGTAGTCACATTCGCAGCATTTGAACGGCTTCACCTTATCGTGCACGCCTGCTATGTGTGTGCGAAGTTGCCGCGCATTGGCAAACTCCTTCTGACAACGGTCACACTGGACGGGAGGTCCGTTTCTTCTGTGGTACATTGTGTGTTTGGACAGTTGATTGGCATTTTTGAATTTCTTTGGGCATATTGTACCTAAAATAGTATAATGTTGGGCTATTTAAAACCAATCATTAGACTGATAGGGCGGAGAGTAATTTCTCAAATGATGGAGAAAACTATGCTTGGAGTATCCTTGCAGTATCAAATCAGAATTAAGGGGATCTAATGTTACTAATGTCAGCTATAGCCATAGCTGAGTGCCCCATGTACTCATTGGTAAGATGGGAACTACAAGGTAAGGATAGAATAAGTGTAGAAGACCTAAAATATCTTTCTATAAAGGATATCGTTAGGTTTGCGAAAGGTACAGGTAGGTTTGAGAGGGGTAGGCTGCCTGGGCACCAGTAACCTGTGTCCAAACATGGGGAATTGGGTGGAATAGTCCTGACACAGGACTGATCACCCGCCTGGCGTTGGCAGGCGTCCCCTCTTTAAATACAAAAATACAATGTCAGCTATCGACTTGCGACTTGCTATACAATAAAGCAATGTCTAAATGCATAAAAAAAAAATCCAATAACTGGAGTGACATGAAACTTGAACAATAGTGCTATGTAAAGCGAGGTTTAGCTCCTGTTTTCATTATTTAGGTATAAATACCATCTTAGACTGCATCGTCACTTACCATCAGGTGAGATCGCAGTCAAGGGCTATCTTGTCATAGAATAAAAAAAAAAAAAATAAAAAATAAAAATAAATAAAATAAATCAGGTATTTTGCCTAACTCTCCTGCTTGCTTGGCTAAAATAAATAAAATGTGGACTCACATGAATAAGCCTTATAGGACCCATGAGATTTCATATGAACTCGCAGCCTATACCTCAGGAAAGTCTTGTACCCACAAACCTCACAAGTAGGCAACTCTAAGTCTATCTTATGTACTTTCCACAAGTGTATATGTAACTGTTCTACCGTTACGAATATCTCTGAACATTCTGGGCATGTGATTTTTCCATCTTTATGACACTTCCTGAAAATAATTTATTTCTTTTGATATAGTTAAATAGTGTGAGTGAATAAATAAGCTTATTGATAGTTTCTAGATACTAAATAAGCTAGCTGAGCTAAAATAGAAATGTTTAAAGTTATTTATTTCATGTAGGCCTATTTATAGCTCTTGTGACAACTTTTCTGTTGGTTCAGAAAGCGAATCTTGCAGAGAAGAGCTGAAAGAAACTCAGTAGTTGCTCTAATACAAAACATATGTAGCATACAATCTGACAAGACTTTATAGGGATATTGTAGCATAACAAAAATCTTTAATATTACTATGTATCAAATGCATTAAAACATGGCAGAATCATTTTGCTGATACCTGTGGTAAGATAAATTTATTTCCTCCTTGAATTGCACATGGCAGGTACCAACTAAACACATGTAAGTTTTTTCATTTGTCTCCCCAACTTTTATAACTTCATTCCTATTTGGATATGGAGTTAGCCTTCCTCTATCTGGCTTCATAGGAATATGTGTGGCTTCTTGGCTTTCATTGCTCTGTGTTGAAGATAAGCTTTTATCTATGGCTGACACTCGGGGCTGTATGGACGATATCAGATCTGGAGTAACACTTGACATCTGTATCAAGTTACAACTTGTGTTAGATGTTGAAGTGTTCGAGACATTTACATACTGAGTTGAAATATCATTTGTGTAAACTATATTTATGCTAGCTTCTTGTATAACTTCTTTGGGGTCAACTGTCTCAAAGTTGGGCATGCTCATTTTGTTCAGTTCATCCACTGAAATGAATGCTACACCCTTTGGTAGTTGCTTGTTATTGGCATTAACGATGTCAGGAACTATTTCAATAAGTTGTGGTATCTTTACTTCGGCCAAGTCTTGCTGCGGTGGAGGAGGTTCATTAACTGTAATTTCCTTTTTTAACTTAGCATCTTTGAGAGCTATTTGTACAAGACTTTTTACCATTTTCTTCACATCCTTTATACCCATTTTATGATGATTGCGGAGGTGCGTTCGAAGCGTTTCCTCGGCGTCGAATACACAGGTGCATCCTGGACAAGGGATTTGTATGTTGTCCGCGAGACCATTCCGTTTAGCCAACTCAGGATGGACGGTAAACAAATGGAACTTTATATCGTCCTCAGCGAAAGCCATATAAGGACACGCCTCGCATTTGAAGAAGGCTGTAGACCCAACAGATTTTGCCTCGTACGACATAACTTTTTCTTTTGCTAAAGATGGTTTGGAGTCCATACTTTCTTGCCCGTTTTGAGACACAATCCTGTTCATATTCATGACGTAACATTGAGCGGACATCGCTCTAAGGGAGGAAAACTTATCTTTTACCTCCTCATGATATGCAATTTTTAAAAACTCAGATAATTTATTAATTTCATTATTAAAATAAAATTGTAAACACACAATTGAATGCAAAAGAAATAAGAATGGTTAATTTGTCAACTGTCAAAGTCAAAGTAGTACTACAGATACTATATTCACAACACAGTGATCACAAACTTTTTAATATGGTTTGAGCTGGCGGTTACTACCTGGTCTATGGTTACTACACTTTAGCCCACTTTAGCCTTTATTAGGATTCAAGAGAAAAGTTAAGGCTGTAGCCTGTAGGCATCTTTTAATATTTTTCCCCTGCTCTTCCTCTACGCTTATAGATAAATATAGGTTTTTTCGATGATTTACAAAAACAGATAAAATGAAAGAAAGAAAGAAACGTTTATTTTATGAATTGTGCCACACATCACCCAATAGGTATACCTATTAGGATTGACATAGGTAATCATTAATCTGTGACATTTCAGTTGAGTGACGTGTAACTTGTTATAAAATTATTATTCATCTGTGTTGTTTACAATTTTTTGGTTAGGTATTGGCCGGTGCTGAAATTTTAAGGAAATATTTTAATTTCAGCCTCTATATAGCAATATAAAAATGAGTGTGAGTAAGATTTGAATACTAAACATTATATTTGGTATATTGCTACCGAATACTAAGTTGGTTTCTTGTGTATTTTTCTAGTTGGAAATTGAGTCAATGGTGCGGTACGCGTCACCAATAAATCCAGCGGTGTTCCCTCATCTGACGATGTTGTTACTCGGCATAGGAATATTCTTCACAGCGTGGTTCTTTGTGTATGAAGTCACAAGCACTAAGATCTCGAGGGACCTGTTCAAGGAGCTCCTGTTGTCATTGGTGGCGGCTTTGTTCTCTGGGTTCGGTATTCTATTCTTGTTGCTATGGGTGGGTATCTACGTCTGATAGTGTATTTAAGTGTTTAATTAATATATCATTCCTTGTTAAAAATGTCGAATTAATTTTGTATATTTTAAGAATAATTAAATGTATTTAAATGAAACATCTTGCATATTTTTTCACATTTTACTATATTAATGTTACAACATGCATTGTACAGTTATAGTATGCTTTAATATCAAGCAACTAACTAGTCCACTAGGGAATGACTAGGGAGTAGATACTGCAATTTTAAGCAGAAGTCAAACCCAGAATCGTAAACCTTGCAGAAAATAATTAGCTTTGAGCGTTAACTCAATTGTGAGAGTGGACTTCAGAAAAAAATTTGAAGAATTGATGCCAGTGCACTTATTAAATTGATAAAAATATGTGTTTAATTTACAACATTCAATGAAAAAAATTATAATAGCAATTAGCTTTTGTTCAATAGTAATCGGAGATATTTGTTTGCTTCTTACTCATTTTTATAAGAATAAGGGTTTTTGTTTTCTACTGGCTGCAAAAAATAAGTTGATAAGACATTTTTTACCCTATCAGCAACATGAAAGATTCTATGGCTCATGTAAATGCTTCACTATTTTCGATAAAGTTTATCCTGCAAAAAACATGCAATGCTGTTTGAACTTAGCCTAAGGGTGTTTCCACATCAATTGATCAATCAATGGTGGAATGGAAGAGTTGACGTCGATCGACACAATCACACATCAATGAATGGATTATTATTATCGATCAAAGGTAAAAGGAAGTGATTGATCAATGAACAACCGATCCATTGGTGGGGTAACACCCTAAAGTAAGGGGTTTCCTCCTATCTTCTGAGGCTTTGATTGGAGGGAATTGCGAAGCTGCGGTGGTCCTGTCGCCGCAGCTGCTGGCGCCGGAAAGCGTCGTCCACGAGCACAGTCTCGTGCATGCGCCGCGCCGCCACCACCTCAAGACGCTCGCGGAGAATCGAGTTCGTCATTATGTGCTTTCTGTAAATATTTCTTGTATAACCCAACATGAACTGACGAATCCAATTCGGCTGGCCAGCGTCTGAGAAGCTACAAGATGTCTTCTCGTCCAAAATAAAGTAAGGCATTGTATAGTGCGTGTTGCCACTGATGACTTCCTTAGGAGATTTGTAGGAGAACCAAAGTTACCGACATGGCTCAGTGAGTCGAGAAGTGGAAATGGTCAGGGCACGTAGTTGGAAGAATTGATAGTCGTTAGGGTCGTGGCGACCCCCACCGCGAGCGAAGCGTTGTACACTTACGTTACGTAGTAACTCCATAAGATATACCCGTGTATCAGAAGAGTTGTTGATGTTAACTCTAAAGTTAACATCTGATCATCTTCTAGAGAGTTTTAACTCTCTACGTTCTTAATTAGTTGCAATGTAACATAGAACAATCACACTGACTATCACACAAATATTATAAAGGCGAAAGTTTGTATGTTTGATATGGTTTGATAGTTTTGATACTGATTCACGCCACAACGAATGAAGCGATATTTGGCGGGGATAGAGATTTCATACCCAGGATTAACACATGGGCTACATTTTATTTCGGAAAATTAAAGACTTCCCGCGGTAAGTACCTAATCGAAAAACCTTAATCCACGCGGACGAAGTCGCAGGCATCATCTATTAGATCATAGTCCATACGCACCGGAAGTGTACATCGTCAATAGTGTAGAGGTGCGAGATCTCGATGGAGACGACAGTTGCCACGCGCTTCTTGTCTTTCATCATCAGCGCCACTGCACCGAAGTGAGCCCCGTCCTCTAGGTGACAAACCTAAAATATACGGTTGTAGAAGTGAGATTCCGATCCGTGAGTCCCGACACTTACAAATGCGCTTGTTTACAAGACTCGCCTCACTTTTAAATGAGTGTTGAGAATTGAGATGTTCTCTACGGAAAACCCAGGATCTATCCTATCTTTTTGCCATGGTTTATGTTATGTGCTCAGGAGTTTTATTTTATTTAATTAATGATAAGGTAGCTCTTGATTAGCCTACGATTTGACATGATGGTAAATAACGATGTAGTTTAAGATGGTAGCGGGATTATAAATCGGTTTAGTGCCATCGTGTTGGCACCTTGGCGGCACGTTCATGACGAAAGATGGTAACTAGTCGCGGGCGGCCATACCTTTTCATCAGACCAGAGTAGATGACAGAAATGATTTCTAAATTGTCCCCCCGGGAATTGAACCCGAAACCTAATCCACTCCACTAATCGGTGGTTGATAAAGAGTATCAGTTGGAAACCAAACCTCAGCTCCTTTCAAGGAGTAAACAGCGACGGTCCCATAGGCGATGAAGTACATGCAGGTGCCGATGTCGCCAGCTCTCACCACCAGGTCGTTGGCTAGATACACTTCGGGTCGCAGGTGGCTTATGATGACGCCCACCACGTCAGCGGGCAGACCCTCGAACAGCTTTATTTTGTTCACGAACTTGTGACATGTGTGTAAGGTGATTTCGTGTCGGAGCTGATCTATTAAGGGTTAGAAAAACTTTTCTTTGCCGTTTGAATCAATTCAGAGACCACTGAGAACTAAAAACTACTGCACGTACTGTACGAAGGTATTAGGTAACAAGTACCTACTTAGGTAGTTTCTAAAGCTCAGTAGGTAGAGATTATTCATAAGGTCGACGGTTCAAACCCCATTCATTGCATTAGGTATTGTCTAATGTTTTGTCCAATTCTAACGCAAGATTTGCGCGTAATTGGAGGGGAAAGGGGAGTACTTTATTGATGTTTAACATTGCTACAAGCCCCGTCCTTTCCAAGGTAACTGCTTCAACTAAATTAATTTTCAATTTTTAAAGAGTAGTAAGTATGTGGAAGGACCACTAATGGACGGATGATCTCAGCCGAGTGGCTGGCAGACACTGGATACCGGCGGCAAAAGATCGTGCTCTGTGGCGATTATTGCAAGAGACCTATGTTTAGTTGACAACGATGAACTACATAGTATCTACCTGACAAGCAGTCGATTGCACCGTCCTCCTTGTAATAGTGGTCCACGTATTTGGAGTGGTAGTATATTCGCACGCGTTTCTTCAGCTGCCTCGGGAACTGTTTATGCCGCATGTAGGTCTTGAACGTATATTAGAGATGGATAGGTAAATAAAAATTATTCTTGAGAATTTTTTATTAAGTAAACAAGCCAAGAATTATAACAGCAGACAGACTTACCTCAACTTGGTCCATAAGCCCGTGGTATCGTATCACAGAATTATTAGCCGTCATGTAAATATTGAGAATGAACACTGGAAAGTTTTCATTTATTTATAAGTTGAACTATTTAAAAAAATTAGAAGCTGTCTAAGATGGTAGAAGGACTTGTAGGGCTAGCATGCGCGCTACGAGAAAATGTTGTCTACCCATTTACACGTGAGTTTGTATGAGATTTCACGAATAAATGGAAAATAGCGCGCATGTTAGCCCGACTTGAAAGTCTGATAGTTTTTGTTACACCCATTATCCCTAATTGATTTCAAGGCGGTACCGTACTTACCGAAATACTAAATCACTTGAATGAAGGGATTTTAGCACGGACTCTAAGAGTATATTTGTCTCGAGAATGCAAACTAAATCTGTAAAATTTCATCAATACCGGTTTAGACAGTAACACAGACAGAGGTAGGTACTAAGTATTGCATTCACATTAGTGTGAGAAATAGAAGTATAGGAGACGATCCTTCATTGAATCTTTTGGGTATTTTGTACAAAATCGTTGCGATGTCAATAATTGGAACCACGCACCTACCTGTGCTATAAATCATGAATACGGAAGCGTAGAGAATGATCACGGAATGCACAATGTATTCCTCAGGATTGTACATTCTGTACATCGATATGCCGGTACCTGAATTAGAAATTTACAGAATGTTAAGTGGAAATCAAAGTAACTAGGACCATAGGATAAATAGATACAACGAAAAGGTACAAGGTCTCTTAAAATCTTGCAGAAAATCTCTGATGGAGAAGGAGGTAGGTACTTTAAGCCTTCGAAATTAGGGATACTTTTTCCATTTAAGCTATCTTGTCTAGAAATGTTTATTTTGTACCGACACTTCTTATTTAACTTTTTTTTCATTCATCATCTCACCCATGGTCGTCAGTCCACTACTATGTAATGTGCACAGGTTCCCTTTCGAATGACAAGGATTCGGGTCATAGTCCACCACACTGGCTAAATGCGGATTGGAGCTGACTATCCATTTTTTCCCATTAATCCCTTCTATTTAATAATATCAGTTGATTGGAAAGTCACTAAAACTTTACATTTAGGAAATCTCTCTCTGCGTCGTGTTCCCCATTACAGAGTGTCGTGATCCACCAAGGACTCTTTTGTGGATGATGTCGCGCACGCGCCATGTGCCTCGGTTTTTTGCGACATGCAAGGCTTCGTGGACCTTACTATCGAGAGTGGTGCGGATTTGGTCTGACCAACGCATCGGGCTACGTCCCCGAGATCTCTTTCCGTCCACTTTGCCAGTAATCACAATCTTTTCTAGGAAATCTACTAACCGTAAAATGAGGAAAGGCATAGGAACAATGCGTTTTGATATCTTTGAGAAACACTGATTTCATTGAGATCATCTTCTGTCGAGTTCAGAAAGAATCCATGATAACCTTTTGCCATTTGCCCAGTCCCTGTATCAACAAAAGGATATACTGTTATAACTTCGTCATCGTTGTCTTCTCAACCGAACTAACTATTGCTGAATATGGGCTAGGACACGCTTGAGGTCGTTCATCCACCTGATTGGGGGTTCTTCCAGCGTTTTGTTTCATGGTGCGAGGTGGTACCTGTAGGTGCAAGGTGGTATCTGTAGGTACTTTCGAATCTCGACCGGTTCTTCGCATTACATGCCGCGCCCATAGCTAGGTACCTACATCAGTTTCGAGATTCGGTGTGGTATGAGAAACTCTAGTTCTTCTATGGATCTCCTCAAATAAGGGTTACATCGAGGATCGCCCGCTGAGTGACTCTAACATTCTGATGGTACATATATAGTTGCCAAATCTCTAATCTAGGCACTGAGGGATTTTGGACGAGAAGAAATTTTTTTTTTCACTTGCGATTATTCGAAAGCATCTTAAGTTTATTTAAATTTTTTATACGTGTTTATTCCATCTAGAAGCTTTAAGACGTCTTCCAGCGCAGCAATAATAAAGAGCTTCGAGGATCACTGCTCAGCCGACTTGGATTGCTGAGAGATACTTACAGTAATAAGAGAAGACAGGCGAAATGTACACGACGCAGTTGGCCCAGTGCACGCTGATGGCAAACAGCAATGAGTGCTGGATTGCACGATGCCAGATATAGGAGTGCGTGAACACCTGCACTTCACCAAACAATAAATTAGTAAAATTACGCTTTCGGATTTCGGAAAAAAATAGTTTCTTGATGCCACAGTAGTGAGATTGTCTAAAATGATTGCTAAAGAGTGACGATCACATTTAACTACCTCTGATTGGCTTTTGTGGCGTTCTAGCTGTATCAATGCATTTTAACCAACAGCAACAGACTACCAGCCAACCAGTTGATTACACAGTAGCAATTATTTTAGACAGTCCCAAAGCAGATGAAAATTTTATTTATTTTCACTGCGCTATTTCCATGTCGGTCAATACACTGTAGAGTATACCTTGCTAAAAGTCACAACATTGCTTAGAGAGCCGCGGAGTCGTGCAGCCCTCGCGAAGGGCAGGACGTGCGCCAGCAGTAGGCAGCGCGTACATGGCACTTGGGCGTGCAGCAAAATGTAGGCGAGGGGCAGGCTGGAGACCAGGTCCACAAGGAACCAACTGCCTAGGTAGTGACTGGAAGACAACTTTTATGTGGTAGGTTTTTTTTTGTATTAATAGCGAGCAAACGTGCAGGCGAGTCACTGATGTTAAGTGATTACCGCCGCCCATGAACCCTTGTAGCACCAGAGAAACCATCAATGCGTTGCTGGCTTTTAAAGAATTTGTTAGTCTGGCCCTTGAATAACCCCATGTTGTACCTAATAAAGTGGGAGCATTGTCGAAGCACAATTTGGTGCGTGGAAAAAATCTGGAACAGCGTGGAAGATAAAGTTCTTTGGTTCTTTGGATTATGTAGGAATCTGAAAAACTAGTAGACTGGAAGGGCAGGAAGCTGTTTGAGCAACTTAATTCCTGGTCGGTAATTCTGAAGATCCCAATTTGGCCTAAGTTGTTAAGCCTAAGAGGTCTCGCTTATAGTCAAACTGTACGCAATGCCGCATAGTTTTGGGCCTAGTACTATTAGGTACCATCTAGACGATACAGTCACTGATTGTCATTTAACACCAGGGTAGATTGTAGTCAATATCCCAAACTAACTAGTCATCGAGTAAAAAAATTCTTTGAATCCTAACAGGTGAAATTCGTTCTCTTACCATGCAATTCTCTGCCTTTCGAGCACAATATTAGAAGGGAAAGACTCCTCAAAGCCAGTGTTAAAGTTAACAGCGATGTCTAAGAGACAGGCGACGTGTAGGCCGAGCATCACGTGATCGATGTCGTGCAGCTGCGGCTGAGATGTCTCCAGGATGTAGTACAGCCGAAGAGTTGACAGCACCATGTGTACCAGATTCGTGATGGCGATTGTGGTTCCCCAGTATAAACTGTAATTGTTTTGCAGGTTTAATTTCATCTTTTCATTCCGTACATCACCATCAATTCCATCATCACCAACACTCATCACCACCACTATCAAATAATAGACCAGTTTATAGTCACAGTATTTCCGGAGATCCACCGCCATTGTTTAAAAGCTATAGTGTGACAATCGCAATCACGGCTAACGACGACTCTCTCTCGCTATTGGCTACAATTATAATTTATTTTTGCAGTAACTCAGCCAATCAGCACCAATTAAGATTGTAGCATTGATTGGTGCAGATTTTCCGCAATCGACGTAAAAGTACTGCTGCGATTTGATTGCTAAAGAGGAAGATTGCAATCACCTCAGTTATCAGTATCTATCGTAAATCACGAAATCTTGTGCACCTTATGGTTTTTCGCGATGAATCTCTTCCATTGCCTCGTGGCGAATCAAAGAGTGAGCAATGTTGGCGTCTCTGGTACTCCGAGCATCAGGGCTGATCCCTGACATTACATTGCTGCTACTATAAAGAGGTTCTTCTACTTGACCTGAATTGACTTAGAGGATGTATCACATAGCTCGTCTTTCTGAGGATATGTGCCTGCTGCTCCGCCAATACTGCGGAATAACTGCGAAAGTGGTGGAATGTGTTCGGGTGGTGCAGTGATATGAGAGTCGCATTCCTTGCGAAGTTACATGCTTTTAACCAGAATGGGCCTTTCTGGGGTAAGTAGTTTGAGCCTGAAGGAAAAAAATGAATATACGATGACCTAGAGTGCATTGCTTTATGCTATCGTAGTATGGAGATGCGATATAGAAAAATGATTGAGGAGTGACATCACGCCAGTTAAGCAACGTTAACTCCGGTCGCTAACTGGATAGGTGACCAACGTTGTGTGTATTTGACCTTTTCCCTCGCTTCGTGACTCGGAGACCACGTGAAGTCTTCGGCCTCGGCTACTCAGGTTTATCGATTTACTATCAGATGTTATTGACAATAATTGTCACATCTGATAGTAAACAGTTAAACCTGAGTCGAAATCTCGTTAGTGTAGCTCTAGCTGTATGCGGAAGGATCTGGGAACCCCCCCGCATTATTTTACTTTTACTTCTGTTTTGCATTTTGATGATGACTTACCAAGCCCCAAAGAACATTTATGATCACTAAGCGCCATTTACAAGATAAATTCTTGCAATGAGAATATAAAAAAATCACTCTATGAATTCTTAAGTTTACAATAGGTAACTATTGGCAAATATTTAAAACGCGATTTCTGTGATCGAAGCTATAAATACTCAGTGAAAATACTACTCTGATTCTGATGAGTTGGCCGATTGACATTGACATTCTCAATTTTCAACCGTAGATACGTACCAGTCCACTGAAGTTTTTTGTAAATATAGTTTAATTACCGTAATTAAATAGTCCGTGGAGAATATTAGATATTATAGTTGATGCCTGACTTCGTTCGAGTGGATTATAAGGTTTTATTGTATTCTATTCCACAGATTAATCTATGTAGATATAATAGTTATAGGTAGAGACCGGATTATATGCAACATAAAAAGCTTGTTATATGCATGCAAATATGCATGAAAAATGCTTGAAATATGCACGAAAACTGGCAGAATATGCAAAATTAAATGATAAATTTTAGGAATCCCTAAAAAATAGAAAAATAAGTATTCATTTTTTTATTTCAAAATCAGCTTACAATTAGTAAATTATTTTTTGATAGGCGATAATAGGTACAGTAAGTAACATTATATGATATTAAAATGATTTAAAATTTGTGTAAACGTAAGCAATCAAATATTTTTCTAAATTTTCAGTGGTAAGATTGTGTCTACGATCATTTAGAATATTTTTGTAAGTAGAAAAGGTTCGCTCCATATCCATTGAGGTAACTGGACAGAATTTGAACTTGGGTGCTATGGCACTTATAGTTTCCGGCAAAATTTCTGCCGTCCCATTAATGAAACAATCAATTCGACACAAGCTTTGAAAACCTGGGTTATTGCTCAATATGTTTTAAAACTTTTCTTTAAGTTTATGGGGCAATGCGGCGACGGCGGAACGCAGAGTGAAAAATATTGTAAATGTACCGATAATATGCATCATAACTAGATTTTAGGTAAAATATGCTATTACCGCTGAGAATGGCTAAAATATGCAAATGCATATGCGAATATGCAAATGCATATAATCCGGTCTCTAGTTATAGGTATGTAATTTGTAGTAGTAGGTCATATATAATAAAAAACTGGGGACTTTTTAATTATTTAATATCATTTACAAACAATTGGTTAACTATTATAATCTACTTCCTGGCTTGTTGACAAACTCAGGATTAAAAGTTGCGGAGGGGAAGCCAAAGTTATTGTTGTGCGTAGCCACCGCCTGAAAACAACATAGGAAATAAATGGAGAAGAGAAGGGCAAAAATTTTGCAATACCCACGCAGACCACGTGGTCACGCACGTCAATGACTTCACATCGGTCTGTCTTTTTTTTAAATCAAACAGTATAATTCTGCTTCTACTAATTTTAGAAATAGTTGTCGAGATCTTTACCTTCTACCTACAAACGAGCAAAAAATAATAATGTCATCAAAGAATAAAGCATTTAAAAGAAATAAGTAACTTTTTTGTATATTTTATTGCGGAGATCTCAAACCTTCAAATATAATTTGATTTAATAAAACACCTTGGCCGAAGAATTAGTTTACCCATCCAAAAGGTCTTGCTGCCAGCACCTTGAGTGTGAGGTTTTAGGTTTATAATTAGTTTTAATCTTAGAAATAATTGTTGATTATTAGATTTCATTCTTTTGTTAAATTAAAGTAAAACTTTCCATGTTTGATATAATTGATCTGAACTTACATCCGCAGGCGCTATGGAGTCTTCACTCTCTGGAGGGAAGTAGTCTTTCCTGAACTGCGGCAAGTTCTCGACGCCGATCAGATCAGAATCATCAGATGCTTCGCTGTTGATGCAAAAACATATTTATGTACAGAACTCATTGTTTTTTTTACCAGGTTGTTGAAAGAGATTGCCATTAGCGCAAAATGATAGAGGAAAAACTGCCAGTGCATTATCGGGTCCAAAGGATTTTGGCCTTTGAATTTTGAATAACTTCCTTTTATAAATTTGTGATATAACCGGAAAGGGTGTAGCTAACTGAGAAAATGGTATTTAGGTACGCTCTACCAAGAGCACAACAAAGAAGAAGTTTCTTTTCCAGGGCCGTAATTAAGTAGCGTTTTTAACTTTGTTTTGACAGACAGCAAAAGTGCAAAGCCAGCAAGCCGGAGCGATGTAATCCGAAAAATGACTGGCATCAATAATTGGATGGGGTCCCGTAAAGATAGGTTTCTATCTCTTATTAAGGTGCCGATATCACGATCTATCAATTTCCTAATGCTTCGATCTTATAAATTCGATTTTATGGACTTTCGATTTCATAAGCTTTCTATGTCACGAATGATTGATCTCATAAACTTTCGTTATGATGAAAGGTCGACATCATAAACTATCGATGTATTTCGATGTGGCGTACAAAACACGTTGGCGTTACAAAAAAAGAGGCCTATGTCGAGTGGATGCGTAGTGGGTGACGAAGAACATCATACCTGATGGCATCGAAGTCAGGTGCGTTGATGGCTTCGTTCCACATGGGGTTGGAGCCCTCCTGAGTGTGCTTATTGGTGCCGGGCGCCTTCAGCCCGATGCGGTTTAGACCTGAGTCCTGCGACCCGTACTTCGGGATCGTCAGCGCTTCCAGGCGACGGTTTAGTCTGTACAACATGATGATGTTAAAAAGCTTTAGGCTATTTAAGAACTATTGTTCAGATTTAAATTAATGAATTGTGTCTAAAATTAACCACGTAATAAATTCAAGCAAAATTATTTGAAAATAGGCTAGAACGTAACATTGTATCAAGGCAGTGAAGTGAATTGGTCCTGAGTCAGTTAGGTAACTTTGTGTCAGTTCATTAGAAAGCTAAGTAACAAAAAAATGATGAGAAGAAAATTTGAGTCTGTAGCTTTAGAAGGATTTCAGACAGTAATGACAACTTGTAGACTATAGCAGAAGAAGGGCTGGCAATATATATAGTGGCTGTCCTGTGGATGGAACTCTTGCAAAATAGCTCACACTCTAGTTCTGAAGATGAAGGTGGCGAGCAGCACGAGGCACAGCAAGCCCAGCACGGCGGAGAGGCCGGCCAGCACGTACACGGCGACACGGCTCGCGTCCGCGTTGATCTCAGGACTGGAGCCGGTCACGAAGTCGCGCAGGACCAGCAGCTCCGTGTTGAGGGTCGTCTGGATCGCGCGGAGCGTCTGCGTGTCACTGCGGAGGCTGGATGACAGTAAACATTTAAGCTGGATGAGCTGAAGCTGATACAGTCTCTTTTTCTTTGAGGGTCGAGGACTTGACAGGCGCTTGCAGAGCGCAGAGTGAAGTGGCTATGAGTATAAATTGATCACGAGCACAGAATTCACCTTAAGGCTCTTAAAAAGTGGAATGGTCCAACCCAACTAACGTTGAGATTGACAGAAATGAAGTTTAAATTATTGAAGTTCCTTCAGCCCTGATAATGCGGTTATAAGATTTGATGTTTGAATAACGTCAGAGATCGAAGAGAAAACTTCGATAACATCATGAGTTTCTTCTGAGCAGCTTCTGCATTTTCCTGTATCTCGAAAAAACTTAATTGGTCTTCAATTCCATTATGTAATTATTCCCAATCGCAACAGAATCCCGCCCAAAATTGAGCCGCTTTTGCTTAGATATTACTCTATAGTCTGTATGTACTAACTCTTCGATGACTTCAGTGGAGACGGGCACGTTGTCGCGTATGAAGTGCGCTCGCACCTCGACGACATCGTCGACTGTCGCGCCGGAGGAGTCCGTGGCGGGGACCACCTGGTCGATGTTGCACGTCATGTTGAATCCTGTACTGAAGGTCTGCGCGATCTGTGTATAAAATAATATAATTATTAGAAATGGATCCTTCTCGAAAGAATTAATATGACTGGTTTGATAAATGGATTTTATTATATTGTGAACCCCTTTCACAGAAAAATATTTTAAAAGAGCAATCGCTAAGTTTCTTTCTGGTTTTTCTTAGTTGAAATGAAATTCCGAACTTTTTCAATTGTTTCCAAATTTGTTCCGAAATTTTAATGGGTATTTGACTGGTAAAATTCTACTACTTACAAAATCTGCGTGAGTTTCCACTTGCGTTAAAGCATTTACGAACGTGAAGAAGACTCTGTTCTGCGATGATATGAGATAGATCTTCACTGCTGCAGTGTCGTTCCCACCATCTGCAATATGGAAGAGTTCTAAGAAGAGGAATCTCCGTTTCAAAATGGATAAATATTGGTCGATTCAGAAAGTGATAGCCACATCAGTTTCACTTCAGATAGACCACATAGTTCAAAAAACAATCAGTCTTTGGGATCTAATACTAGACTGACGATTCCTCACTAGGTGAACCGAAACAAACAGCAAAAGATCAAGGCACGGACCACTCCACTGTCCAGCCATGCGATATTTATCGGTTAACGAAGAAGTAAGGCCAATGGGTGGTACCTGGGTCCGTTGCAATGACGTCGAACTCGAACATGCCGTGCATGCTGGCCGTGGGCTGCATGTTGAGCGTCAGCACGCCAGTCGCGTTGTTGAGGATGAACGCGGAGTCGCGCACGTGCACCAGGCTGTCGTCTGTCACCATGGATGAGGGGTCCACTGTGTAGTTGATCGGTAGACCTTCAGAGTGTAGCGCCTGTGGAAAGGCTTGAATTATTTCGTTTATTTATTTTACTAGCTGTTGCCCGCGACTTCGTTCGCGTAGATTTAGGTTCTCCTGGATATAAAGTAGCCTATATATAGCAAATGTTGTATGTGCCAAATAACCAAATCGGTTCAGTCGTTGCGGCGGAATTGAGTAACAAGCATCCATTTATCTCTCCATCCATCCATACATCCAAACTTTCGCATTTATTATTTTAGAAGATAGGAGTAGAATAAGTTTAGAATGAATTCAATAAGCTTTTGACCATGAGATCATCGAATCCCGCGTTTTGACAAGAAAGTCACACTAAAGAAGAAGGTAGCATCCAACGGTTTCAATAAAGGTATGATAAGAATTATTTCTTTGCTTTTCTATGGTCTATCTAATGATAAGATTATAATCACCTGTACAGTAAGCAGTTCTCTGTTGACACTGTCGAGTGTTGATATCCCAGCAGTATACAGACTCCTCGCGAAGATTGGCCGAGGATTAGCCTCTCTCACCTATGATATTCCAAATGTTAATAAGTAATAATCAATTGTAGTCATTTAGTCTTTGACTATATTTCAACCAAATTATATTGAAGGCTATACCTAAAGATTAAGTTTAGTTTCTTATAAGCCATGGAATTTCGAACAATTTTGAGACATCTCTCAATTGATTCCCATCATTCTTTTTCGGGTGCTTTTATAATTTCAGAGCGTCATTTAAATCGCCTAGTAATAATTTTCTAAGTCCATTTTAAAAGGGTAACTTACAGTAACGGTAACGGTGAGGATGGAACTGGGTAGAGCGGAGTTCACATTGCGAGAGTTGCTGGCAGCTACTCGGAGTGTGTGAGATTCACTCTCACTCCGTTTGAGTGCTTTGGCCAGTGTTAGGACATTTGTTTCTGCATCTAACACGAAGAATCCTTCTTCGTTGCCATCTGCAGCAGAATTACATTTTTGATTTAGTACTATTGTTGTTCCTAGCTTTATCTGAGATAGTTTATTTGAATAAAAAATTATTCTATTCTATTCTATATTATTGATATCTGCTTGATATGAATGCAATATAAATGCTCTATTTTTAGGAGACTTCGCGTCTACCTTTTTGAATGGAATTTGTTTTTGATGAGGAAGTAGGTATATTGTTAAATATTATTTTAATCTTTTAAGTAGATTTTTGGTGGCGGAGAATCTTTATTACATTTTACTTTTGATAATCATTTGTTATTTTAATGTGGTTTACATTTGATTGTGTGTTGGTTAATTTATGCTCCACAGTAGTACTTATGTACGAGTATTGCTTCACTTCCTGAAAAAGATTTAAATATTCGTTTAAGATTTGCGATGCCAGTCCTGGGCATGCGGATGGGCTTCGGAGACCGTCTTTGAATCCTTAGCGAGTATAATATTAGCTGATCATTAAATAATTTCTTACCAATAATGCTGTAGTAGATACTGTGGCAATCACTATTGCATCGATAATTCTTCAGATCCACGGCGTGAGGAAGCTCGTGTTTCTCCTTCAGACCGGCTTCTTGTTCTAAGTATATATGCAATATGAAAAAATTTATGATAGAAATTATATAGTGAATGATTTTAAGTCCTTTTAATTACAGTAATTCAATGGGGTTAGTCTAATAAATAAACCATAACAGTACCAAATTAGAGCTTTATTTCGGTTATTCTAAATTTGGGACTTTAAAGTAAAAGTTTTAAGGTTCATTTTACTTTGACGCTAATGTCATCGAATACGAATATGATCTATTGAATTAAATCTTATTCTAACCACGCAGGTTTTAGTTAAAACTAGCCCTAGTTTATGAAGGTAAAGACTAATAAGTCGAACACTAGTAAAAGCATTAGATACTATTATAGGTATTCTGTGGGATAAAGAGCGGGCGTGGTTTCGTGGACTGAAGAAGTTATACAGAAGTACTATCCGTAAAATTAAAGAATGGTTTTAGAAATGGCGGCTCATTATGCCGGTACTGTCAGCATACACGGGATCTATAGCGAGCGATAATCTGCTAATAATCAATAAATTATAATATACTAATAAATAATATAAACGTTATATATATTTTTTAATTCATATAATGTAATCATTTTTGGTTTTATTTAAGAACTAGATGATGCCCGCGACTTCGTCCGCGCGGATAAAGGTTTTTTGATTCCCGCGGGAACTCTTTAATTTTCCGGGATAAAAAGTAGCATATGTTTTAATCCTGGGAATGAGCTATCTCCATTCCAAATTTCAGCCAAATCGGTTCATGCGTTGTGGCGCAAAGGAGTATCAAACATACACACATACACACACATATACACACACACATACACGTACAAACTTTCACCTTTATAATATTAGTGTGTTGTGATTAAAATAATCTTGTAAAATTATGTTGTACACGCTGTTGATTACCAATAAATAAATAAATAAAGACGGTCATTTTATCAGTTTATTGTTGTTGTCCGTACCGGCGAGTGTGAGTATAGATAGCGACAGTGTGCGAGTGAGAGGTGAACAGAAGCGACGCCATTTTCAAAACCATTCTTTAATTTTACGAGTAGTAAATCTCACCAACGAAGGCCACATCAGCTGTGTTGATGCTAAAGGTTGGCTCTCCTTGCGTAGGAACAAACACAGCTTGTAACGTCACCATTGTAGACAAAGGGTTGGGCTCGGTGCCGCCGTCTGTAGCACGGATACTCACCTGCGTTCAGAATAGTTTCATTAGATTATAGAGCACATAAATGTCGCTGATAAAATTATTATTATTAAATTTCATTACCTACCTTTTTTATATTTCCGTATTTTTACGAGAAAGTAGCTCATTTTCAAATAAACATCGTAGTAGGTATCTATATTTATTTTTATATTCATTCGTTCAACTCAAGCCATTGCCAGCCAACTAGGTACTAGGCATAGTCACAGATCTCCCCTCGAATGAGAGGATAATCCACCAAGCTGGCTTTGTGCGGATTTGCAGACTTCACACATCTCAACCGTTGTCGAGAACTTTGTCGTTATGGAGAACTTATTGGTTTGCAGTTTTGCACTTTGCAGGTTTTTTCCGAAAAATCACAGATGCATGCCAGAGCTCAAACCTCGGACTCTCCAAAAAGGAGGCCGAAGTCTCAATCGCAACTTAAAAACATTTACCTGGAATTCTTTGACGTCTTCAGTAAACATTTTTTGAAGCATCAAAATCCCTTCATTCTCGCCATTAGCTAGAACCTGGAAGTACTCCGATGCCTCATCTGCAGTTTAATTAACAAGATACTATATCAAATTATTTGTGAATATCCATTTCACGAAAAAAATTTAGATGAAAATTACCATCGCCAGAAATATCAAACGTCACCTGTCCTGCTTCCAAGCCGTCCTCATCTGTCGCCTCAATTGAGTCCAGAAAGTCTCCGGAGATTAAACCCAGACGCGCATTGACCAAAGCTCGCTCCTGTTATGGTAAAGAAGGGAATGCAGGCGACGTAAATTTTAATTATTGAATAAGAATTAATTCAAAGAAAAGATTAAAAGGCCGAAAGTAGTGTAGATTGTCGAACTAGTAGACGCTTTTTGCCAAACTTCAGAATTTTGAAAAGTTGACGGCTTATCGGTGTTTTATAGGATATATTTCGATGAGTATGCTCAGGAGCTCATCGCATTTTAACACTATACCTACCGCAAGACATCAGGAGGGTTTCTATCGCAATGTCGTCGATATTTCATGCACGCACACGAAGCGCTGCAAGTCTTCATTTCTTATTCTAGGATCTAGTCACTTAAAATCTCGATATCTTTAAAACATGAGTATATAGGCATCTTCTAAGCAAAAGCAGCTGGAAGTGTCGAGAGATTTTAAAACGAAAACTAAGATAAGAAAACAAAAACGTACCCACCCTGGCAAACCGCACCACGGCTCCGTTTTGTGGAAATATAAAAACAGGTGCGTGAAAGTTGTAAGGCCTGATGATGAGCTCGTAGATCTCACTGGACTGTTGCTGCGGGTCCCCGTGGTCGAATGCCTGCACCGTGAGAATATGATTTACGTCTTAGTATATTTAAAGACGACCAGCGTGTATAGAGCCAGAGTAGATTTAATAGCCTCATAATTAAAGCCTCAATAGCCCAACGGTTTTAAAGGTGCGGACCCCACCTATTAGACTATTGTCGTACTCACTCCTAGCAAAGCTTTCCGCTTATTTGGAAGGGATAGGAAGATTCAACTTCAGCTTTGCTATATATATAAGCCAGGAAAAGTACTTCCTGTGGATTTCTAAAAAACTTACGTGAATGCCAATATCATAGGTTCCCCAGAAGCCTTTCAAATCTATGAGTGTTTCCAGCTCACCGCTGACGTTGTACCGGTTGTCGGTGTATACGTCGACAGCGGTGAAGAGATCGGGCAGCTCGATGTCACGTTCGGTGAGCAACGTGAGGTTGGCGACTTGATAGCCGACGCGCGAGTTGTCCGTGTTGATTTCGTCGCGGTCTGGGGCGAAGATGTACGGATACAGCCTGCTGCCCTAAGAAAAACAAAATAGTACAAATAGTAGGAACGAGTGGTTTCGAGTAGGTGATTCGATCAGTTCACGTCATGATCAATTCTCATTCAGAGTTGGTGAATTACGATGATGTTTACAATGACGAACATACCATTTACAAAATATTTGGAAGCATGAAACTCATAATCAATAACCTATCGACGCAGTACTGAGTGCAGGTCTCTTCTTAGAGAATTGTTAAAAGCCATAGGCCCATCACGACATCCCAATGCTAATTGGTAGACAACTAGACACACACCACAGATTGTTCCCACTTGAGAACATTATGGGCAGCTCTCAGGCATGGAAATTTCCTCGCGATATTTTCCTTCGCCGTTGAAGAATAGCCTCGAAATAAATACTAATCATGAAATCTATGTTACTTAAGGAAGATATCTTACTTTGCTCAAGTTCTCGGAAACAGACCAGGAGAGGCGATCTCGTGCTGGCAGCTCCGGAGCATTATCGTTAACATCGAGCAACACTAGAAGCACCTCTGTAGTATTTTGATTCCTGTTGCCATCTATAACAATATTTTTAAACCTCATATTATTATGCTCGAAAGCTGTATGTAGCTCAGATGCTGCAGATGGTCATGGGTGACAGTTGGTAATCGTTCAAAATCAGTTTGCCACTAAACAAATCGAAAGTGTTTCTAAAATAAAAATCTTGGTCGCTCTTGTTTTTACTCTACGCATATTAACGAACCATTATCATAGTTTATTTAATAGTAAGTTTTTATGAAATACTAATAGGCTTAACAGTACTGAATTGTTACGATAATAATTTTGTCACAACTAACCTCCTTCCGAATAAAAGTTGTCAATTAGATTGAGGAATATCCGGTGGGTGGGCTCATCTCCGTCTCTGTCCAGCATCTCATCGGTGGTGTAGTCGACGAAGATGCGTCCCGTGTCCAGCTCCACCGAGAAGAAGTCGCGGAGACGAGAGCTAACAGCATAGTTAATTTGATAACTGACTGTGTGGTAGATCTCTGCAAATAATTGTAACATTCTATTAACATTGTTAATTTTATTTTATGGCTGAAAATTTAGATTTTCTGTTACATTCAAATTATAGCAGTTTGTTTGCTAAAGAAGTCAAATTCAAAAAATTCTAAATTATTTACTTCATATAAAATGTAGCTCTTATGACAAATTAAGATTCTACTACCGACCGGTTTGGAAAGCAAATTCTGCTAAGAAAGCGCAGCCGGCAAAAAGTTCAACAGTTACTCAAAATAAAAAAGAAATCAAATTATCTCACCATCTCGATCCAAATCCTCAGACACAATTATCACCACCTCATCGTCTTGCGTCGCATTCTCATATATATACGCCGTCACATTGAACAAATCTGTGCGGGCCATCGGACTCTTGTTGTTGGTGTCTATGATTTGTATTGTGATCTGAAAAATACCTCATAACATATGCCTAATTGTTCGAATTAAACCAGGTTAATATTGGTCTATCCATTACCATACCATGACAAAAATGATAATGTCGCCGTGTTTTTGCATCGAAAAGAATTGGTTAGTCTATTTGGAACACTGAACATGAAGCAAAGACGTTTAATAATAATAAAACTTACATTTCCTTCAGTATTAAAGAAATTCTTATCCGCGGGACAGTCATCCGGGTCTGTTTCGGTACATTTGTCGCTGGCTATGACTGTGTAGTAGAGGTTCTCTCGGGGCGGGATATCGGCGTCTATTGCAGCGTCCAAGTCCACTTCGATCTGACCAGTATTGAAGTCAATCTTCACTAAATTTTCTGGTGTGTCTTCTCTGGGGCTGGAATCATCAATTCAAAGTGTCAGTAAACTTTGAAATAATTTAATCATGCCTAGCCTGATCAGATGAATTTGAGTCTTCACTTTAAAATTTTCTGTGAATCCAATTTTAATGACGTATATGCCTTTGTATTCTTTGTTTTAAAGGGATGATGAAACACGATTAAAGAAGAATATTGTTGATGAAGACATTTTACTCCAGTAAAAGGAGGAAGGTAAAGCATTTCTGATATCGTACCTATGGAAATTTTCTTTAAAAAGTGGAAGAAATAAACATTACTTACAATAAAGTGTAACGGACTTGATTGTAAAGAGGGCCGTCGATGTCAGTGGCTTGGACCGAGCCGATGATAGTGTTGGATGCTGAGTTCTCGCGGACTCTCAAAGTTTGATTGAGCGTATTTTCGACCCATTCAGGAGCATTGTCATTCATGTCTATTATAGTTATCGTGAATGTTACTGAAAAGGAATCATGAATTTAAGTTTTTAAGCCGATAATGGGATAGAAAAGATGATATCAAACAAGCTAGGTTTGCATTATGTTCTTCAATAGCATCATGGAATGTATTGGAATCATAAGTGCTGCAGGACTATTTAACTTATGTTCATTCTTACATTCATCGTAATCCGTTCCGATGACGGTGTTCTTATCCACCACCCTGATGGTGACGTACAGCACTTCGAACTCTTCGAAGTCGATGGTGACATTGTGCCGGATCTCCTTCACCACGAGACGACCGACGGCGGACCCCCGGTTATCAGGATCGGGATATGATGTCTCTATTTCCAAGCAGCTAGAATAAAGCAAAGAGTTGAGTAGATTCGGCGAAAATAATAATTATTATTAAGGAAAGAATTAGAAAGAAAGCCTCTAATAGGTAATGGTAATAATATATTTATGAATGTTTTATTACTAAACTTTATGAATCTTAAAACTAGAGAGAAAAAAATGGTTATTCCCTAGGAAACAACTTCTCTCAACTTATAATTCTATGAAAGATAGGCGACAACCTGGCTGAAAAAACATCTATAGATCGTTGTTCTACGCATTGGGCGTCGCCCTAATGTTATCTAAACTGCGGTAGGAAGCGGCATTTACGATGAGAAACAAATACTTACCCTACATATTCAATTGGATTGGTTTCTCTGCCCTGTTTGGTGGCGTAAGAGGAATCCCAAACGATGTCAAAGTTCAAATCAGCCGTGGTGTCGGGATCCGTTGCTGTGATGACTTGCGAATCGCGCGTCACTTCGTAGCCTTCTGGTACATTTTCTTCCACTTGCGGACTGCCACGGGGCTGAATTACAATTTTTGATTTGTATCTACGTCTCAATCACAAGATAACAAGAACGATGCTCAGTTTCGAGACATTAATAATAATCATTAATAGTCCCAGTAAAACTTACCAGACGAAGACTGGGTGGTGTGTTGTTGATGTCAATGAGTTTTATGATGAGTTGTGACGTGTCAGTGTTGACTATGGGTGTTCCATTGATGCTGCTAGGTATCCCCAGTGTATCATGAGCTTGGACCTTCAATCAAATCAGAATGGTCAGTTTCGTGATTCTAGTTACTTACAACAGCACAGATCAAATAAAAATAACTAATCGTTAAACTAGCCTGACACTACATAACATAGCCGTGCTGGAAAGACTCCACTAGATGTACAGAGAGCATAAAAAAAACGGTGCAAACCTGAAACCTATGGATGTCTCAACAGGAGACTTATGGCCTACTAGAACTGCTAGACTAAGAAGAAGTAGACAAATAAGCAGAACCTGGTTTGATCTCAGATGTTGGTTAATAGATAAAATAACCTAACCTGCACAAGCAGCTCGTTTTGCCTGTGGTAATCGAAAGCGTCGTTGATTGAGACGTAGATATCTCCCGTGCTCTCGTTTATTCTGAAGAACTGTTGCGCGTTGCCCATGAGCGTGTGTCTGTGATAAATAGAACTTGCAATTAAATCGAAAATTTTTAATTCAAGACGGAATTCAATCAACTGAATTTGGACCCGCTACGTCCCTTTGAACGACAATTTCACTGATGAGGATAGTTTAGATAAAACTCTATTACAGTTAATACGCCTAGAATTACGTATAGAATTTTAGGATCTATATTTCCTTAGGTAACTTCTATAGCAAAAACTCGATTGGGTGGATCAATCAAGCGTGAAAGACGGTCAATTATCTAAAACATGTCCAGGAACCGAAAAAGATTTTGGCGTGAATTTCATTAGGCTACGTAAAGTTTTTTTAAGTAAGTAAATTATTTACACTACACTGTCATCGACCTAAAGTTTTCTTAAGCAAGTAAATTACTTACACGACACTATCATCAACGTCTCTATCAGTGGCCCTGATTGTGGCAACGTGAAAACCTTCTCCGACTGTCTCGTTGAAGGTAACGTTCTGGGTGTTGCCTTCGAAAATTGGCAGCTCATCGTTCCAGTTGATAAGGTTTATGTATACAGTGGCTTCTCCGATCAATGTTGCATTGCCTAAATCTGTGGCGATTACCTGAAAGAAAGGAAAGTTAATTTGAAAGAAATCTATATATATCTGGACAGAACTACGAAATACTGGTATGCACGATCCTGTATGGGCTTCGGATGGGTTCGAAATGAATCCATCCTTGTTAGTTGAACGAGCGAAGCGAGTTCTCTGAGTCAACTAGGGCGCTTGCCTACTAGACAGAGAAGTGTGTCCGTCTAAATGTCTGTCAGAGCCAGAGGCGTAACTATACCGTTTGAGGCCCGTGGCAAATTCATCGGATGGGGCCCTCCCTCCCCCAATATAAAGAAGCTCACCCAATGAGATAGTATTTTTTATTTTTTCATAAATCACTACGTGAAGTAGGTAAACGCAATTACAATTACTTGATTTTCTAATATCGGAGCGTATTGTATTTATACTAAGTGCCGTAATAGCAACGTAAAAGCGACATTTTCGCGAGCGAAGCGAGCGCGAAATTTTTTATGATTGCATTACGACACTTAGTAGTCCATTCTTGGCACCTACAATAGCAACGTAAAAGCGACATTTTCGCGAGCGAAGCGAGCGCGAAATTTTTTGTGATTACATTACGGCACTTAGTAGTCTATTCTTGGCACCTACAATAGCAACATAAAAGTGACATTTTCGCGAGCGAAGCGAGCGCGAAATTTTTTATGAATACATTACGGCACTTAGTAGTTCATTCTTGGTACCTACAATAGCAACGTAAAAGCGACATTTTCGCAAGCGGAGCGGGCGCAAAGTTTTTTATGGTTGCATTACGGCAACTAGTATTCTATACTTGGCACCTACAATAGCAACGAAAAAGCGACATTTTCACGAACGAAGTGAGCGCGAAATTTTTTATTCTGCACTACGCCATATCTAGTCCTGTACTTTTGGCGCTTGAGACCCTACGCTTGTATGCGCCGCACACTCGGCATCGTAGGTAAAGTCGGCCCTACCAACTATTTAGTTATTGTTATTGGGGTATTTTAAAATGTGTTTGTGGACCTAATGACATTTAGGTATTACAAATATGTATCTTTTTAATTTCTGTAAGACATAAATAAAAATTTTGGCCCCAAATTCGCCGCCCCTAAAATCTGCTGCCCTAGGCTCTAGTCAAATCAGCCATTTGGTAAATTTACCACTGTGCGTAACCTTTCTTGTCCCAAAGAGTTTAGTTTATATCAATTTTTATTTTGAAAATGATCGCTCGGTAATAGCCGTAGTCACAGGAATGGCTATAAATGTTATGATCATCTTGAGCTTCCGGCCCTCTCTGACCAGGGGCCCCTGCCGGCTGGGGCCCGTGGCATTTTGCCGTCATGCCACCCTATAGTTACGCCTCTGGTCAGAGCCCTATAACTTCTGAATTATTGAATATTAGAACGTGAAACTTGGTTGAAAATTCAGTTATATCCTTTTTTTTTTTTTTTTTTTATTGAATGACAAGATAGCCCTTGACTGCGATCTCACCTGATGGTAAGTGACGATGCAGTCTAAGATGGTAGCGGGCTAACTTGGAAGGGGTACAGTGTAAATACAACCCATAGGTACCCCTAATCGGTTTCTACACGCCATCGTGCCGGAACGCTAAATCGCTTGGCGGCACGTCTTTGACGGTAGGGTGGTAACCAACCACGGCCAAAGCCTCCCACCAGACCAGACCAGAGACAATTTAGAAATTATAAATTCCTAAATTGCCCCCGCCGGGAATCGAACCCGAGACCTCCCAGTTATAAGACCACAGCGCTCACCACTGCGCCAGGGAGGTCGTCGTATCCTGTACTTGAACAACAAATACTAAAATTAGATAAATGTTATAAAGAAACGAAATTATTTAATTTTAATGCGCCATCTATTAGCATTATTGTGAAGCTAATAGCTTCACTATAATGCTAATAGATGGCGCTGTGTCAGTAAAACAGTTTTATGTCAACTATTTTTTTTTTATTGCGTCTAATGTTAAAAGTTAATTATTACAATATATAATTAAAACTTTTGGGAATTATGGGATATCGCGAGGTCTCAGTTCGGGGCGAACCACTAGTTAATCCGTTTAATGTAGCTATACTCACCCGTAATTCAATTCCGTATCGGAATAGTTCGTCCTCGAAGTCCAGCATGCTGTGGTTGGTGGTGGTCATGAAGAATGTCTGCCGCTGGTAGCCCTCATCCGGCTGGATGAGGAAGGCGTCCGCTGCTCCTTTAGGATGCACGCTCTCCAGGCGAACGCTGTACTGAGCATTTTCACCCTGATAACGAAACAAATCTTATATCTCTCCCTATGTAAAAGTCAGATGATTTATTTTTGGAAGTTTCCTTAGCGAAAGTAAAAGGTTTATTGTCCTCGTATCACAAAATTTGTGAAATTTTAGAAATCATGCGTTACTGAAATCTTGGTATCTTGGCTCCTTGGTACATCAGAAATGACGACATTCATCGGGACCTGAAAATTGAATTCGTCGATAAAGTGATATCAAAATTTGCCGAAGCCCACGAACAACAGCTTCACCGCCACAATAACGTTGAGGCAATCCAGCTGCTTGACGTAACGGAGCTAGTGAGGAGATTAAAACGGACAAAACTATTTGAGTTGGTGTATAGTGTATTATAGTGATAGTGTAGTGAAAGTGCTGCCTGAAAGAACACATGAACAAAGTGTATCTAAAGACAAAGAAAGACTAAGATGCGTCATTGGACAATCTCTTAGTATATAAGATAGTAATTTAGAAGTTTAGGTTAAATTAAAATTACTAATTAGTCAACTAAGTTAGGCTAGATTGTAATTGTACTGAGCACCACTTTGGTACTCAGAATCAACAGAAAAAAAATGCGTTACTGAAATGAAATGAAATTAGACTCGAATAATTAGACATTAAATTAGATTAGAATTAGGTAGTTAGACTGGTTCACTGGTAGTAACACGGGTAACGTTACGGGTAACCCGTTGGTCACCCGTAATGTGATGAATGATTTTATAAATTTTTGATTCCCTTGATCGTTTATTTAGTGAGACAGTTGGTGCAAATCAGACTGCTCCTCGTAAAAAAGAATAAATTAAAATTGTTTGCATATTGCTAACACAAAAAGAACACTTACTGTATCTCTGTCATGAAATCCAAATTCTTTATCGAAGTTTAATGTTTGCGGAGTTTCTTCAGGGATACTGATAGTGTACTCTTTGTAGATGGGCAGTGGAGCCTGGTCATTGATGTCATTGATGATGATGACGACATCTTGCGGTGTGATGTTGCTCTCGTTGTTAGCTTTGTAGGCTATAAGGGTCACTCGGAATATTTGCCGTTCCAACTCGTCTCGGTCGATTGCAGCCACTTGAAAATTGGCGCCGTTTCGGCCACCGTCAATTGTATCAATCGCGAAGAATTGTTCGTCTTCTGCAACCAATTTAATAAATATTATGTGACGCCTCTTCCTAAACAACTTTCTGATTTCGACAGGAGAGAACGTGAAATGTAGGAGGTTCTTATGTCTTGTAAAAAGATACTAACTATTCTCCTTGCCACAATTTTGGCTTTCGATATTTCTGTCTTGCTATTGTCAATAGTTTGCAGCGGAAAAGAAACGTGCACGTTATGGTCCAGTTAAGATAGCGCATATTAATCAATTGCTCTGGGTTAAAATTGAGTCGTACCAGGAAGCATCTAGGAGCTCATATCCCAAGGGACCCCCAGCCACTATGTGAATAATAAAATCGAAAAAGGGTTACAACTAAGGGTTACAGCCGGAAGGCAAAATAGATAGAGAAATAGGTAGAGAAAGTCCACTATATCAAGATCATTAGTTTTACCCTCGGCAGCTTCGAGTCGGTAGTAGATGCGGCCGTTGATGCCGGTGTCGGCGTCGATGGCGCGCACGCTGAAGTTCCTGGGCGTCTTCTCGTCGAACTGCTCGACGGCGAACACCTCCACCCAGCGCGGCGGGCGGTGGTCCACGTTGTCCACTTGCACCATGATCGTCACTGTGTGATTGTTCGGGAGCGAGTCCTGGGCGAAATAATAACAACCGGAAAAACTAAGAATAATTTTACTTACCCAAAAGGCAAGTGTCAGGGCAGCTTTACTAATATTATAAAGGCGAAAGTTTGTATGTGTGTGTGTGTGTATGTTTGTTACTTCACACCACAACTTATGAACTAGATTTGGCTGTTTGAAATGGAGATAAGGATTCCGAGACGAAATGTAGCCTAGCTAGGATTAACGTATAGGCTACATTTCGTCCCGGAAAATTAAAAAATTCCTGCGGGAATCAAAAACCTTAATTCACGCGGACGAAGTCGCGAGCATCGTCTATAAATATGAAAGTGTGGCAGTTTGTTGGTTTCAACTTTCAATCACGCAGCAGCGAAACAACATATCGAGGTAGTTGAGGACTTGGATAGGAGAAGGTAACCTATGTTATGTTAACTTTATCGTGGAAACACACCGCGGGACTCTTAAAACCTAACCTAACGTACTGAACCGTAGTCGCGGACAAAAGCTAGTCAGAAATATAAAACCTAACCTAATGTTACAGTAATCGCGGGCAAAAAGTAGTCAGAAATATTACGAGTGTCCCCATCTGGTTTTCAAGAACAAACAAAACAGAGAAGGGAACGATCAGTGCAAACGCCCCAAAATTACTAGTAAATTAAGGGTAGGTGTAATAATGTATTAGATCGAACTTACGAATGCGGTGACTCTAAAAATGTGCAGAACGTTAGTACTGAAGTCCAAGGAGCGGTTGAGACCGAGGGTCATGGTCATCCTCATCCACTCGTTGGGGATGTTGGCGCCCTGGATGTAGAAGATCTCGTCGTCGTTGCGCTCGCTGTCGATGCTGAAGGTCATGTTGCTGGTGCTGATCCGTCCGTCCACGTCCGTCACTTCGTACACGCAGTCCGAGAGGCCGAGGCTGCCTAGTTCCTGAAGAGAAGAGCGAAGAGGTCTTCAATCACGAGCCTAAAAGCCTGATAACCTTCAGTGACGTACCAGAATAGGAGTAGATAAAACTGAAATATATTTTTAACGACAGAGTTTGAAAGTGTCAGACCATTATCGTGACAAGAAATTACTACCCGTTCACTCCAAGTTGACCGTCGTCGGTCGTTACAAAATGACGTCATACTGGTACCGTTGACAATAAAACAATAATTTGTGTTTTTACTGTAACCACGGCTGTGACGGAAATTTTCTTTTCTGGCAATGCTTGTCATGGCAGTTACGTCTTGAATGTCGAAGGGCGTGATTTTTAATTTCTTATTTTTCTCCTCTTCTAAGAAAGTCACCAATAAATCAGTAATAAATAGTCTGCGCTTTGCAAAAGTTTTTCTTTATTTAACTCATCGTAGAAAACGACACGTGAACAAGCGTAAGTAATCAAAGAAAAATAAATAACAAATTAAAACTTAACAAAAATAGTATTTAAAACGTAACAATAAGAAAAGTTTGAAAAAATTCGGTAGTGACAATCGCGAGCAGTACGTTGCTATCTGTACTGAGCGGGTTTGACTTGTAATAGTAAGTAGTAGCCAACTTGCAATGAATGAATAGTAACTATTTTGTGCTGATTTATGCTACCGGATCAATAAAGATACAAACCACCATAGCTCATAGCTGGATGGCGTTTCGTAGAAATGGGCTTTTCCGCGGCTACTAACTCGTAATGGATGTTCGTGGCAGTGTGACAAAAAGCGATAGGTAATTCTAAAAATCGAAAAATGGGAAACGACTTGTATACCTAGGTACCACACGTTATCGTTTACGAAAGTTTTCCGTTTTTCGTTTTTTAGATACTTAATACTATGTTCTACTGACGGGAATAACGCAGGAGTCCAGCAGGCGTATGATGGGCGCGTTGTCGTCGATATTGACTATCTGCAGCGTGACCCGCCCCACCAGCGTCTCGCCGGGCACGCTGATGTCCAACATGTACAGCTGCATGTTTGGCGTCTCGTAGTCTTGTCTATGAACAAAATTATCTAATTTAACATGCTTTTTGAAATTAACATCTAGGTAAGCTGATCTAGTGGTTAAAGTACCTACCCAATGAAAACTGAACCCAGACTGAAATCTATCAAAGCATAAATATGCTCGAGACACAAATGTGTGTCGTTTTAACTCTATCTTGAGTCTGAGCTGAGTTCTATAGATCTCAGTATTAGAGTGATGCCCCATGATGCCTCTCGACGTTGCTTGTAATGTTGTGACTTTGTTGGACATACTCGTACCACACGGCGGTCTTGCAAGTGAAAATTGTACCTACTGTGAGATAAGTTGCTTTTGGCAGCGCATTGTATCGCTTACCAAGACGATGACCATGGTGACGACCTCTTTAGTGCAGTGGACAGTGGTGAGCGCTGTGGTCTTATAACTGGGAGGTCTCGGATTCTATTCCCAGAGGGAAAATTTGGTAATTTATAATTTCTGAATTGTCTCTGGTCTGGTCTGGTCGCCAAGCGCTTTAGCGTTCCGGCATGATGGTGTGTGGAAACAGATTAGGGGTATGGGTTGAAGGTTAGACGTGCATCGTCACTCAACATCAGGTGAGATCGCAGTCAATGACTATCTCGTCATCGAATATTAGAGAAATTAGAGAATTGTTAAAGAAAGAAATTTTCAACGCATCGACGCCG
Source organism: Hipparchia sbordonii (assembly GCA_038048805.1). Lineage (NCBI taxonomy): Eukaryota > Metazoa > Arthropoda > Insecta > Lepidoptera > Nymphalidae > Hipparchia > Hipparchia sbordonii. The sequence continues at coordinate 14,463,384 of CM076106.1, forward strand.
TGACGCGGCACGTCGCCGCAGCGCAAAAGTGATAATATAATTGCCTAAAATTGACAGCTCCGTAAAGTCAGCGATGTATGCCTGGGATCGAAAAAGGAGGCCAAAGCCTTTTGCAAGCAGGCTATCACCACTTCAAAGTTATCCATTAGCACTAAGTGCGCTCAGCTTACTTCTCGGTGATGTACAGGAACCACTCGCCGCTCTGGTTGCGCAGCGCCGGCCCCAGCGTGGCGAACGAGCCTGACAGCATCCGGACGATGCTGGGCGCTTCAGTACCTACAGCAATATGTTTATGAAGAAATACACAGAAACAAACTTTTTGTTTTTAAAATACTAGTTGAACGCGACTTCGTATACGCGTGGATAGAAGTTTTTAATTCCAGCGGAAACTCTTTTATTCTCTGGGATAAAAAGTAGCCTATGTGTTGATCCGGAGTGCAATTTATCTCTGCGCCTTTCGGTTGCCAAATCGGTTCAGTCGTTGCAGCGTGATTGAGTTACAAACATCCCTCCATCCATCCACCCATGAATTCATCCATACTACTTGTTGCCGCACGCGGCTTCTTTCGCATGGATTGAGGTTTTTCATTACCGCGGAAACTCTTTTATTTTCCGGGATAAAAAGTAACCCAAGTGTTATTTCAGACTATAATCTATCTCTATGTCTTTCAGCCAAATCGGTTCAGTCGTTGCGGCGTGATTATCAAACATCCATCTATCCATCCATACATCCAAACTTCGCATCTTATTAAAATATTATAAATGAACGGAACCCTACCCGGTAAACATGTTTACCTCTATAGTTAAGTTTAGCAATGGCCACGTCCCCGTCAATCTCCTCGTCCATCAGGATGAGCTGCGTGGCGGCCGAGGCGATGTAGCGGTCCATGCACACGTCCTCCCGCGTGGGCGCCGGCAGGAACTGTCTCTCGCTCCATGGCACACCTACCACAGTTTAAGATAATTCTTTTAACTACCTGTATAAAAATGAATTGCTGTTCCTCTTGGTCACGCTATAACTTGAGAACAACTTTACCGCTTTCATTCATCTTTTTTAAGTTTTCTAGAAGAAGGTTCTTACGGAAATAAAAGTTAATAGAATTGCGCAGAAAATTTTCTAATACTTTGTTGAAGGTTCTTACGGAAATAAAAGAATTACGGAATTGCGCAGAAAATTGGGTATAATTTCAGAAAACTTAACAACGTTTGTTGGGTCAGCTAGTTATATTATAAACACTTGTCGACACATATCTAAGGTATCTTTATTCTATTTTTCCTTAGCTGTCTTATACGATACATTAGGGTTTTCTCGCCGAATTATAATCGTATGGCAAAAATTGAGACTATAAGCGTTGATTATAATGATATTGTTATAACAGCATAATGTTAATGTCATAATTATACATAAGCGACGCACTAAGAATAGCGTAATGATAGCCCAGTAGTAAGAACTGCTTACGGATCCCTATTGGCGGGGAGGCCCACAGGCTAGATCCTGGGCACACCTCAGAAACCTCTGAGTTTAAACGCGCGTAACCCAAGTCTTTGAAGACGCGTAATAATATCCTGATTCAGACGTATGCTATTGTATTGCTATTTTGGAGTTCGGCTAATTCTCAATTCGTAGCTAAACGAAATTACTTTATAACTTACCATCAAAATCTAATTCAGGCAAGTCAGGCATAGACTCTCTCGGTATAGCGGTCATCCACGAGCATCGTTCTAAAGCCACACCTGAAAGCAAGAACAAGTTCGAAATCAGTGTAATCGTCGTTAATTAACACTGACCTTACTGTCCCAATACAAATGACAGCCTAAATAATGGATTAATTTGAAGCGCCACTTTTGACATACGAGTGTCTATGGAACTAATAATTTTGCAAATGGCGCACCGACCTCTATATTAATCTATGAAATCATACAACAACAACAATGAAATCATAGATTAATTACAGAGGTAATAACTACTGACTACAAGAGCCAATGCCTCCCACCGAGTGGTTGGTCCGTGCTCCCACCGGGCAATACTTAATCGCCACAAACATACAGTAAAAAAATAGTAAAGCGCGCTTGCCTAGAAAATGCCTATTTACTCTTGATTTGAAGGTACTCAAGTTGCAGTTAGACAGAAAAAACATAGGAAAGGATCTAAAAATTGCGATGCACATTTTCATAAGGCAGAATTTCAATGATGCAATGACGGCACTGGCGATAATTTCGTTACTTCGCAGTTGCAAAGTGAATGCGTCACTAAGCTCTAAATCCTCCTTCACTATAGAAATGAATGAATTGAACTATTGTCTTACCTTGTCCGAGCGCCAGTGGAGTTCCAATAATGAATGCTATCAAAATCATTTCACCTAGTCGGACGCCCATCTTTCATGATCACTGTTCCTGGATTAAGAACAAGAGTCAAAGTAGTTCAGTTACTGATGGTCGCTGGGGTACTGGAGTGGCGACCCCGCAGCAGAAAGCACAGCTACTAATCACAGATACTAATATAGTCGGCAGACCACCTAGTGGGGGTCTGTCGACGATATTAGTTGACGATTCGCAGGGAGCCCCTGGATACAGGCGCAGGACCGAGGCTTGTGGAAGTCCATATAAGAGACATTTGTCCAGCTGTGGACCTACTACCTACTCTAGAGTACTGCTTGTAGATTAATACCTAGAGTAATTTTAGTCAAAAAAATTAAAAACGTGTATTTGGGTTATGCTATCCTACAAATAAGGAGCAATGAGCTTCGTACGTATTTATTTGAAATCTCAGACAGACACTTTTAATTTATGTTATTTAATAGCAATATCTCCTTGTTTTCATGATTCGAAGAAAATATTTCCGCTAGTAACCTACCACTGTTATTTTGTGAAGATTTATAATTTAATACGTTAAAACCACTAGGTACTTGTTAGCACTAACTTGTAATTCACTGATCCACTATTAATTTCATTTATTCGCAACAGAGTTGAAACCTAACTAAACATTTATTTTCCAATATGACAAACACAGGTAGATAAGATTGTGTGCGATAATGGTTCATTACAATATTGATTACAAGCCAATTAATCAACCTTTTAGGTATTACCCATCATTCATACCTACAAACCTGGATTTTCGACTTTCGTTGTTAACTAGGAAAGTTGAATTGAAAATTCGTTGAATCTTCCAAAAGCCATAGGATGTGGTCAAGGATCAAGATCTGATTTAATATAGCTATACAGGGTTAATTGCATGTATGATACTGAACTTCAATAACTTTTCACATTTTAACTCAATAAATTCACGAAAAAAAAATCTAAGTTTTTGTTGAAAAGTCTGTCACTTTTTTAACTCTATGGTCATTTTATGTAATGCTCTTCCACACCTGCGTGATGAAGCGTGGACTCCTAACCGCGCAACAATTAACGTCCGAAGTTATTGCTTCTCTGTCATATTACAGACGCTTTGTGATGTATATTACTAATATCGGGCTGAGCTATCGCCTGCAGGTCAATAATTTCTTCCGACACTAGCGTTCATCGCGAACACCAAAAAAACTTCTCGCGGTAACAGACGTAAATGTGGTACTACCACTAGGTTTTCGTCCAACAATTTTAGAACAGAAAAATAAATATTATTATTTTTGCATGGAAATAAAATTTCTTTCAATTTCATTAATGAGGTGCAGATGACTTGAGTTAAACGAGATTTGAGATAAAGTAGGCCGTAAGGTTAATTAAATTAAATATTATTATAAGCAAAATTGTCCAAACAAACTCACTATCGCTGATTTATTGAAATTTTTTATAGCAGTAATTAATTTGGGTAGGTAGATACTTCAATATGGAAAATTTGAAATATGAGTAATAAATATCCAAAATCTCGTTCATCTGTTTATTGTTAGACCTTCATTATGTGCGCTAGCTCCTTGTTGCACTAATAAATAGTAGCTCCTTGTTCTACAAATAAATAGACTTATTAATTTTATTTACCTATTCGTAGTACATGTTATATTTTTAAAATGAACATTGAGGTAAAAATTATAAGATCCCTGTTATATCTAGAGCAACTTTATAAAATGCTCAGAGTCACTCAGTGGGTGATGGAAAGAGCCATTTTCGGAGTATCCTTGCGAGATCAAATCAAAAGTGAAGAGATCCTTGGGAGAACAAAAGTTACTACTGGCTACTGGCATAGCTCAGGCCTTAGATTGTCACGAAGCTGAAGTAGAAATGGGCGAGACATCAACTGTAAAACTGTGGAGTCCTGAGATCGTGGAGTCCCAAGGTGCTAAAATGGCGACATCGCAACGGAAAGCGCAGTGCTGGCAGCTCCCCCCACTAGGTAGACCGACGACATCAGACGAGTCGCAGATGCAGAATGCCGTTGGATACAAGCGGCGGAAGACTAAGACATGTGAAAGTCCATGCAAGAGACCTTTGTCTAGTACTGGACGTACCTTCAAGACAAGAGAGAGTAGGCATTTTCTAGGCAAGCGCGTTCCAACCTCATCAATGCTTTCCATCATTGATTGTAGTCATGCGCAAGCCTATCTCATATTAAAAAAAAAGCATTTCTTTGAGGAACCATCATGGCGTCAACTTTAAATAAAATAAAGATTATTATTGGGAACTTCTTTCGTAGGTGAATTCCCGATATTTAGTAGTGCAATTATTGTAATCAATAGTGCACGTAGCGCGGGACGGACAGTAAATATAAATTTTATTTCTATAGCATTTGAAAGATATGTTATCAGTATTGCAAGTGCTGCTCTAATCGGTGAACTCTGATTATTATCATAAAGTATTTTCTGGCATTGTTTTAGATTGTATTTGTCATTATAATATACAGCTACGTCACATAGTGCTATCAGTAAAGCGAAAACTTAACTATGAGAAATAGAGGAATTTTGTCTAAGACATCATGCGAGTTGGAAAAAGTTACAAATAAATAAAAGTCTATTTCAGAAACCTAACAAAAAGCTGAAAAACGTAATATAAATAAAAAACCGGCCAAGTGTGATTTGGACTCGCACACGAAGGGTTCTGTACCATACAGCGATTGTTAAGGTCGAGCAAAAAACGCCGAAAAAATCACTTTTCTTGTATGTGGGCCTTAACGTCCTCCCGATCGAATCCTGCCACGGCAATCTCCACAGAGATTAGCCATCTGGGGCCCAAGTCTGCTATTTTACATGTCATTGTCATTGAACCGCAATACAATTACAATTCAATTATCATTGGTCCAAAATTTCGTAGTCCACTAAATTCACAATGGTCGTTCGATTTCTAATAATTGGATTGTAATTCAATGATACGTCGGTATTGCCATTAGTTTAAAAAGCGTTTGCCGAAATGAGTTTCCAAAAAAACTACATATTTTTAACGTTTATTTAAGATTTAGATTCAAAGCTAGATGTGTCAGTGGCAAACCATCGGAAAACAGTTGTGACGCCATTGAATTAGTAGAATACCAAAATTGCTAAAAGTAGCAATTGGGATGTCACTGATAGACAATTGAACTACAATTGCAATAGCAGACTTGGGCCCCTGCACGGAAGATTATATTGCACAAGTGTGTGCGCAAACACAGGTGCACCCTTTATTCCCTCACCCTCATAGCCCGAGGGGACGGAAATCCGACACGACCGGAGAGAGATCAGGCGCAGCTCTACGTGCTCTCCGAGGCACGAGGTTAGGCTGACTCGCGGCAAAACTCCGGGCTTACTGACAATTTCTTGACAGAAAAACCCAATACATTTTATGGCCCAGCATTTTTTTTGTGGGGATCGAACCTGCAACCTTCGAGTTTTCCGTCCGCACCTATAACTATTGGGCTATTTTCCTTTTGATTGTGATACTCAAATTCCCTATAATAATTAATAACTAAACCACATTAAAGCAAGTCATTTCTATAACGATCTATTGGTCATTACTTGATTAGTCACAGTATAACATAGGAGTGTAAACATATAATTAAGTTATCATTAATGAAGTAGTTTTAGTTTATCACTTCATAGTTTTCTCGGACGGACTTTGTCGAGACTTAACGACATTTTATTTGTATATTACTGACACAAGAGCAAACGAGACTTTACTTTTCTAGTATGTTTTAGCGGAATCAGCACGAAAGTTATAATAATTTCACTATGATAGTCGTGATTTTCTGAATTCATTTGTTTTTCTTGGTTTTATTACAACACTCTAATTTAGCAAATAATAATATAAATGTAAAAATCCTTTTTACAAAACCGACTTCAAACGTCACTACAAAGTATATCAAAAACTTGAAGAGTTCCCTCGATTTCTCCAGGATCCCATCATCATATCCTGACTTAATGACAATGGGACCACCTGAGAAGTATACCCTTTCAAGCAAAAAAAGAATTTTCCAAATCGGACCAGGCTTCTTCGAGTATAAGAAAAATCCGATGAATTGAGAACCTCTTCCTTTTTTGGTTGGATAAGTTGGTTAAAAAGAGAGTTAAACAGGTGATTTGATCTTCGCTCTGTAGCTGTCAATTTTTAGGTTTGATTTTTAGCTTAAGTAGTTATTGGTGTTCAATAATTACAACTCTCTAATTTAGCTAATAATAATATAAACGTAAAAATCCTATAATATAATTATATTATTTATCATTAGACTGCATCGTCCCTATCGCCAGGTAAGATTTCAGTCAAGGACCTGAAAATAACTGTTTCATTAAGTCTAGTGGTCAACATGTTCGACTACTATTCACAAGGTCCTGGGTTCGACTCTCGGGTCGGGCCTAAAACCTTTGGATATTGCTTTTTTCTAACAAGAAATTATCAATTAGGAAGTTGGCAATATCTCACTCCCGTGTCGAATTTTCTTCCCATCGTACTATGAGAGCGAGGAAATAGATAGTGCACCTATTTGCGCACACACTTGTGGAATACCTACCCTCTCTCTAAATCTCTCTCCGTGAAGATAGGCCGCTGTAGCAAAATCAATACAATTAAAAATTATTTCATGGCTAATCTGTGGCTCTAATGACAGGCTAAGTCTCTACCATCCGTAGAGTCCGTATCGCTTGTAAGCATCCGCGGAGCGCGTGGTATGTTGCGGGTACAGAGGTTGTGGTCGGCCGCTGCCGGCTCAGTCGCAGCCCGTGCCGCGTATCAGTTGACCGTTAGAAAGGGGTGACGGAGCGCCTTGCAGTTACCACCACACCACCGTACATACCGCCACACTCACCACACCAACGACCGCAGTGGCTAGCGTCATACATACGTTCCATCTACATCAATTATGACAAGTAAGTTACATTTTAGTTTTTCTAATAATATTACTTTAAAACCCATATTTAACACGTTTTTTTCAGTATTAGTCTGTCTTTGTATGTATTATCTTTGTTTGTAAAATGTATCGTGTTTCTCTAACCCAAAAGCAGTAGGTACAGTAAACGTAGTGTAAGTTGCGGCAAACAATTAGCGAATAGGTTATTTTATTATATTAATAAATAATAGGTTTAATTAGAAAAGAAATACTCTTCCGGCTTCCGTATTTTCGAGTAACTAACAACTATATCTTCCAATCAAGAGTTTCTAGGCAAGCGCGCTCCATCTTAGACTGCACCTTCACTTACAATCAGGTGTGTTCGCCCTAGTCTATACATTGTATTATATTAAAAAGAAAAACATATTTATTTCATTAAATATATATCCGACCGGGTAAAACGAAATGATGTACTTACGGCCACCTTCACCAAGGCAAAAGATACAAAAAATCTTTTTACAAAAACCTACTTTAAACCCCGCTACAAAGTATAAAATAATTTTAGTTTATATACGGATATTGAAATTAATAGAAGGATGAAAACTATGCGCGACGCTAGCCCGACTTCGGATTTTTTTATTTATTTTTATTTTAAGCTTTTCGATGTAGCTTCACAGAAGCAATCATAACGCATATATCATAGTGAAAAAGATGACGACACGACGTGAGCGATTTGAGTTCGTGAGTACCTGGTCTTCGAACCCTGGACCGCCCCGAAAAACAACCACTGATCAATTTACTAACGGCTAATCGAACCACTATAGCTATAAATTCTCTTTCTATTTCCCCACTAATATTATAAATGCGAAAGTGGATTTGTTTGTTGGTTTGTCCTTCAATTACGCTGGGTGCAAAGTAATTGCAGGACAACCAGCTCTGGTGAGAGCTACGCATCGACGTGATTTTTTGCATGGGTACAGTTGAGGACCTGGAGAGGGGCATAGGCTATTTTATCCCGGAAAATCAAAGTGTTCCCGCGAGATCTTAATAACTAAATCCATGCGGACGAAGTTGAGGGCATCAGCTAGTTAGCTATAAGTTTTGTTGTGTTGTAATAAAAACGCAAGTCCGCCCGTCGTCACGTAGCGGCGGCCGGCCACGGTGCGGCACGCTTCCGATGTCCAGTGTGCTGCAATTGCTATTGTACGGCAAGATAAGACCCTGATAACGCAGCGGTTTGGGTCGAGGGTCGGTTTTTATAGCCATTGATATGCGTGTAGGTACGAGTACTACTCTTACGAGATATCCGTGGGTCCAACACGTAGGCGATTCATGAGAGGATTTAATGGAACAATCGATTTGTTGCACTGGACGATTTTGATAAGTTCTTCTTCATAGTCGCTTCCTCAGTCATGAGGACTGAGGGTCGTGACCCACTACGTCAGCTTATTAGGCTCGCCAGCTGGTGCGATCTTGAGCCATATGTAGAGAACCCTGGATGTTTCTACGTGTGATTTTCAGAATATTGTCATTCCAGCGGGACGATACTCTGCCTTTTCTTTCCGTTCACGCGGCTGGTCATAATGTGACCCTTTAGGGATCCTTATATAAATTGTAAAATAATAATAAATCTTTATTTCAGATAAAAAATCCACATATTACATAATATAAAAAGTCGGAATAAGAATATAAAAAATATTAGAACAATATAATTAATTCCATAAATATATGTTTTGTTTGCGTCCTGGTGGATAGTCCGCCAGTGATTAAAAATCGGATCTGTCAAGTCTTCACCAATGTTTTAAAAAAGGAGTAACCCTGCGGGATCAAATCTACAATGATGGCTTTAGTAGTTACCACCATCAAAGACGTGCCGCAAAGCGATTTAGCGTTCCGGCACAATGGCGTGTAGAAACAGATTAGGTTAGGCGGTATGGGTTAAATGCTGACTGCCATACCCCTTCCAAGTTAGCCCGCTACCATCGTAGACTGCATCATCGATTACCACCAGGTGAGATCGCAGTCAAGGACTGTGAATGTGTCATCGAATAAAAAAAATGATTCATAGCGAAAGACCTTTGTCCCGCGGTAGAGATTCAAAACTAGACTAGGGATGGGAAGGGAAGTGTTTCCGTCGAAACGCATAATTGAGTTGCATCGTTGGAGCATGGTGCTGATAAGCTCGCGATAACAGGGTTCCGGGTCACTGGTTCTGTTTGTTTATTTTATAAATAGTTTGCGGCAAATTCCGTCACCCTGCCCATCTTAATTTACGTAATTAAGTGCCTAGTTTATCTGTTTTTAGGAATGTATGTGTGTCTCATGAACCGTAATAGTAACCGTAATACTTGAAATTTTCACAGAATATGTATGAGTATAGCTATTGCTGCTATAACACCAAATAATAAAAATTATATAAAATAAAAAATAAAGGACCCCCCGTACAAGAAACATGATTTTTTCGGCGTATTTTGCTCGACCTTAAAATGATCGCTGTTGCGATGGTACGGATTACGGAAGCTCGACTCGCACTTGGCCGGTTTTAATTTTTTTTCTTCACTATAATTTTTTTAAGAAGAAAGCTAAGTTGAACTGACTTAGGCTGAACTCTATAGACTGCATTCTCATTCAGTTCAGACTCAAGACAGAGTTAAAACGAGATAGATTTATGTCAGAGCATATTTGTGTCTCGTTTTAACCTCTATCTTGAGTCTGAGCTGAGTTAGAGCACGCTCTAATGTTCTCAGTATTAGACTCTCCCCTGATAGTGCGTGTTAGTTTCCAGTCCGCGGCTTGAACCGTTAGGCTATTGACGCTATAATATATGGAACAATAAACTACTTTGCTGCATGTACACTTTTGATACACGTTTGCCGAATGCATTGGCCAAATCCATTAGGTTAATGTATAAGTACCTACACTTTACATTGTCCACGCCCTTGAAAAGTAAGAACATGAGTACAGATTTAAAATAAAATACTTACGTAAGTTTTATTTAAAGCGATGCCCTCATTTTTATAATTACCTATATAAATAAATAAAATATAAATATGAATGATACAACAGTTCCAAAGAAGAGAGATAACCTTTACTCACCTTTACAGGGTAGGCTATAAATCATTATTGATTGTACACAATCAGTTCACGAAGTTTAAACACGCTGTCAACATATTTTGCTAAAATAAGTAAAATTAAAAAAAATATATTATTAAATAATCGATACTCAGAGACATTGGTATATGGCGTCAGAAAAAAAGAACTCTATCCTTGAACCAAACAGACTGACAAAGTACCCACTGCAAGAGTGGGTGATTTGTCAGTCTATTTAGTGTTGCGCATTGAAGAGCGACAGCCGGAGTGTCTTTGCTACCGAGCTATTGGTTCGTCAGTCAATCTTCCACTCTCCACGCTTTAGAACCGTACAGAACCTATGCGCAGACACACTGTTTTGTTGTCCAGAGTTCTTTTTACGTGACGCTATATACAGTACACTAACTAAAGGCGAGCAGCCACCAGTGTATGTATAGGTATTGGATATAAACCTTGGCATCAAGTATAAGAATATAAGTAAAATATTCTTGTGTAAAATTTGTGACAGTAGAAGCAAAATGACAGTCGATAACAATGGAAAGGAATACATAATGGAAACTAAATCCGCAATCGTCAGCAAAAGAGCTAAAGGTTCGATCGCTAAAAAGGCTGAAGCGTACTTACAGGCGGTCAAGCAAAGCCAGGAGCCTAAAGGTTGGTTAATTTGTGTTGGCTACTACTACCATCGAGAAGCCCAAAGCACTTTGAAAACCTCGATTAAAACTTTATTTTTGTGCCTTTCGGAGAGGAGATCCTGGGGCTGTGGGACCTTTCAAGAACTATTAAAATGGTCATCGAGTGCACCAGGGGATCAAGGAGTGGCTAGCGGTTTAGAAGATCGATGGGGAGTTCATTTCGTAATAAATTTTGTAATTTGTTATAGACGATAATTAGCGTCGTGATTCGATGAGCTACGTTTGAAACACTGGTTCTCCTACGGATCATTATGTATTACTTTTACTAAAGAAACATTTGTTTACAGTGACGAAGGTCCAGAAGCCGGGCCTGCCGCGGCTGGAGGCGCTGGAGCGGGTCAGCAACATACCGATCGTTGAGTCCGGGATTGAGGTCACTGAAAAGATTTACATTAAAATCAGGGTAGGTCATATTTATTTTCCGATCTCTACCTCTCTATCTCTCTGATTTGTAACAAAAATTAATGATTGCATCTTTATTAGAAAATTTATAAGCAAAGTATAAGTAGGTACGTAACTTTTAATTTACTTTGGAATCAATGAATCAAACAAGTGCAGTGAATGGGGCTACGCCGTAGATCGCCGTAGCCGTAGCGTAGAGTAATAAGCTAGTTAAACAAATTAAATGTGAGCATATAAATCCTAAAATTTTGTAGAAATTCGCTGGGCGGCACGTCTGTGATGGTAGGGTTGTAACTAGTTACGGCCAAACACTTACCAGTTCAGACCAGAGACAATTTAGAAATTATAAATTCCCAAATTGCCGCCGCCGAGAATCGAACCCGAGACCTCCCAGTTAAAAGACCACAACGCTCACCACCGAGCCAGGAAGGTCGTTAAAAATAAAATTACGCATTTCAGGAGTCGAATCCTCTGATCCGCTGGTACCTGTCGCTGGGCGAGCGCTCGCTGGCCACGGGCGTGCAGCTGGCCCTGCCCGCGGTGCAGCTGCTGGAGACGCCGCTGCACCAGCTCGACAGGTTCCTGTGCAAGTCGCTGGACGTGGTGGAGCGCAGGGTGCCGTCCATCCACCTACCGCCGCAAGCTGTGAGCACCCACTACCCACTACCTACTACTGATGCAATTTATTTATTTAACTTTCCATTTCTTTGTGATTTAGACGACATTTGTACTTAAAAATAACCAATAAGTGTAAAAAATTAAATAAAAAATCAATATGTCGGCTTCAGCCCGTGCAAGGGCTAGCCAGAAATATATTAAAACACGGCTATCGTCGGAAATGCGATATAGTTTTTCGTTACGGTACAGTTTTTTGATTGGCACCCGGGTAACCGTATGTTTTGATGTGATTTTAAAGACGTTTCACGTCAAAAAATCTCCTAACGCCGTTTGTCCGCCGTCAGATGTACACGGAGACGCGCCAGTTCGTGCTGCGGCGGGCCGACTCCGTGAAGCAGCTGGGCACGGCGGTGCTGGACTCCCGCGTCACCGCGGTGACGGCCAGCGCGCTGGACCGCGCCCTGACCACCGCCGACAAGTACGTCGACAAGTACCTGCCGCCTGATTACCAGGATGCTGCTGATGGTAACATTCATTTTATTTCCACGTCTATTTCTTTAACAAGATATTTAGCCTACTGGTTAAGTCTGCGGTCTCCTATTTGGCGAGTCGCAGGTTCGATCCCGGGCACGCACCTCTGACTTTTTGTAAATATCACATGCTCCAACGGTGAAGGGAAAACATCGCGAGGAAACCTGCACGCCTGAGACTTTTTCATAATGTTCTAAAAGGTGTGTGAAGTCTGCCAATTTGCATTGGGCCGAGAGGAGACCTGCGCTCAGCAGTAAGCCGGTGAAGAGTTGAAAATGATGATGATGATGATGATGAAAAAATTATTAATAAAAAAAATACGTCGAATTGCAACTCCCCCTTAGAAGCCCCCTGCAATCTATAAATCGCGCTCCCATTTGCTCAGAGTCAAGGCAGAGTTAAAATTCAGCACATTTACCTAAGTAAGACATTTTTTCTAATTATGTTTATGAAGGAATAAGGAGATGAAAATTAAAAATTCATCACTTATCATCATTATAATTATAGTTTGTCTCATTATTACCTATCTGAATTGGGTAGTTATCTAACGAAATAATTATTCACAATGATGCCAGACGCCGCATAAACCACAAAATGTTATCTGCAGACAAACCTTTATGTAATTGGCTATAATTATGTCAAATTGATACTGAACTTCTGAACTCTGGTGATTTGCTCCTCCGTCTGGTCGTTGTCTAATTTTGATAGGTCCTATCAGTCTGCTGCATTACGACCTTTGGATCCTTTCAAAGCAGACTATCATTATTACATGTCGTGTTCAATCTTCATTTTTGAGTATCCACCTATCTATTTTGGGTCCACTCCTTTATGTTGTCGAACCACTTCTTTCTTTGTCTCCCAGGTGGCTTTTTCCAGTTATCTTGCTTTGATAATAAGCAGTAGAAACTCGAAAAAGAATCCTTTTTCAATGACAGAAAAAGCCACATTTGGAGGAACCATACTTACTACGAGCATCTTCTGCATCCATATAGCTTTATCCAGTAATCAGTATACGAGCATTCAAGATGGAGTGTGTGATATCTTAAATATCATTTCCCGTGTTTAGACGCAAAGTTATTAAGTGACCCAGCAAGCTGCCTAACCCCCTCAAGCCTTTTAAACTTTCGTAAATCTCACCCTATCCCTAGAAATATATGTTTTTGCGCTTTGAACGTTTTGTGTTTTACTTTATAAATTCTGCGTGTCCTATCCTTATCTGATGGCGTCTGGCATCAGATAAAGATGAAGTCGTCTACACGCAGAATTTAGTTTATACTACTAGCAGCATCTGTGATTTGTAGACTGTATTTTTAAATTAAAAGAGGGTCAATGATATTTTATGTCCGCTGTGCCTTCGAAGCAATATTGTGCAACTTACCATAAACATTAGATAATTATTTATCTTAGTTTATCGACAGTATGAATGACAAATAGTAATTACAAAATATCACGCGTTTTGTTGGACTTTGCATCCAGTAAAACATGGGAATAGACTTTTATACTTATTTTATTAGTCATATAGGTACTTAGACTATTCAAGTATAGGTATGACTAGCTGATGCCCGCGACTTCGTCCGCGTGAATTTAGTTTTTAAAATCCCGCGGGAACTCTTTGATTTTCCGGGATAAAAAGTAGCCTATGTTTTAATTCAAAGTATAATCTATCTCCATTTTAAATTTCAGCCAAATCGGTCCAGTAGTTTTTGCGTGAAAGAGTAACAAACATACACACACACACACACACATACACATACAAACTTTCGGCTTTATAATATTAGTGTGATTTATAGTTAATAAGTAACTTGTACTTTACATACCTACATGATAAACGCATGAATGTTTTGAAAACTAAAAACGTTCTAAACCTAAAGAAAAACAGACATTAAAAGTCCTATTGTGAAATTAATAATGTCTCAAGCTAAGCTGTTTTACCGTCTAACTTTCAGTTTTCAACAGACTGAAAACTGACAGGTCGACGGTTAGATCCCCATCCTTTGCACTATTGTCTTACCCAGTCCTAACACAAGCTTTCAGCTTATTTTAAACGAAGAACAGAATACCTAGGTATTCTTCCCGATAAGAACGCTTATCTTTAAAAGTAATAGTGTTCTTAGTAATAATTCTTAAAAGTCTTAGTAATAGTTTTCTTGTACACCAAATAACAGCTGTGACACAGCTATTTGTCAGCCTCTTTTATGCTTGTACAGCTACTAAAGGCAGCTTCTGTACAGCGCTACTTGAGCGCTATACTAACGCATAAAGCTTTTATAATTTGCTCTAATTTTTTTTTAATTAAAAGAACTGTATAAGCGCAGCAGCCTTTATACAACCAGGAAACCTATAAAAACGAACTACAATACAGCTCGTATACAGCTTGCAATGCGGCTTGGGCTATCAGTCAAGTTCGGCTTGGCTAATATTCTCTTTTGAAAAGTTTAATATTGGGAGGTGAAAAAAATCGCTTTAGCTTGTGCGGCTTTTAAAGCTGTCCTCATCTTACAATAGTGGTGATCATAGTGACCGGCGCGGACACCGTGGACGGGACGGACGAGTCTGGGCGCGCGCGCGCCGCGCAGGCCGTGGAGCACGGCGTGCGCTTGCGCAAGAAGCTGCAGCGCCGGCTCACGCGCCACGCTCTGGCCGAGGCCAAGGCCATCAAGGAGCAGATCCACGTGCTGGTCTACGTCGCTGAGCTGGTGAGTGATGCTTTACGAGTTACGGCGGATTCTTTGTATTTTGCCTTTTATACAATTCCGTAGCCAAAAGGTGCCAACGGGACCCTATTAGATACTTGGCCTGCGCTGTCCGTCCATCTGTCTGTCAGCGGGCTGTATCTCATGAACCATAATAGGTAGGTAACTAGGTACTTGAAATTTTCACAGAATGTGTATATATTATATATTGCCGTTAAAACAACATAATATAATAAAAAATAAATAAAAGGATGTCCCATACATAGCTTTTTACGGCTATGATCCATTTTGATGAATGAAGTGTCAATCGATTAGTTATTATAGTCTGCGTGACATAGGCTGAATGCCGCTACTCTCTCGCTATTAGTTAAAAGGCACTGATTAAGCAGTAACGCCATAAATTCAGTCAATGAGAAGTGATTGCGATCGTCACACTGTTACAATCATTTTAGACCATCACTGTTATGATTTACGACCTTCGGATGCTTTACCCCATTCGTTCACGTCAGGTGGCGACAGACCCTGTACTCGCTTGGGCCAAGGCCAAGGAGCTGTACGCGTCGCTGAGCCGGCCCGAGCCCGAGAACCAGGCGCGCCCCGCCACCATGGAGGAGCTGCTGGTGCTGCTGTCCAGGGAGAGCGCCCGCAAGATCGTGCACCTCATCAACTACACGCATACCGACCTGCCCAAGTAATTAATAATGACCGAATCCGGCCACGGAGGCCAGTCTCAGCAGAGACTGATCATCTGCGCAGAAGATGTTATAGTGCACAAGTGTGCGCAAACACAAGTGCACTCTGTATTCCCTCACTATTGTCGGATTTTTCGTCAGATGGGACGGAAAATCCGACACGACTGGAGAGAGATCAGACGCAGGACCGATGGCTTTATGTGCTCTCCGATGCACGAGGGTTACTCACCGCTAACTTTCTGACTCTCGAACTAGTACTAAGAATTTCTTGACAGAAAAACCCAATGCATTTTTTGGCCCGACCCGGGAATCGAACTCGGGAACTCGATGATAAAGGATGACGACAAAAACTAACATGTTTCTGTTTTTAAATATGATTGCTTTAATATTGATTTGGATTCGTTATTTCCTCTTGTGTCATACTTTGACTTGGTAAATGAATCCAAGCATAATGATGTTCATTTTCTTGCAGCAATATTCGTCAAGGGCTATCGATGGTAACGAGGCATCTGTCGGCGGCTGCTGATACATTGCTTAAGGTACCTACATATAAAGTAATGTTCTCCCGACTGAATTTCGACCACAATCGACTTTAGGATGCAGGATATAATATTATGTACTATGATTATGTCGTAGGTACATGAGGGAAAAGTATCAGGCGTAATAGCCGACGGCCCAACGAGTCACTGGGATGTATATATAACAGTTCGCATTACCAGCTCCGGGCTGGTTCTCAGAATTTCGTAAAAGAAAAAACCCAATACTATTCTCATTACTTTTATTAGCTCAACCCAGGACTCGAGCCTAGGATCTTCGTGATCCACAGCCGATTATGTGATGTTACAGGATGTTACATTAAATTTTTATGTTATGTGATGTTATATGTTATTATGTGATGTTTGCAGGCTTTGCCCATGGAGAACGCGATGGCGGAAGTGCGCGGCTTGCGCTCCCGACTACAAGAGTTGCTGCACCAGCTACAAGCCACCTCCAAGACCTATATGGTATGAAGACTTCCATATTTAACAGCGATCATTAGGGTTAGTAGGTAAAAGATTTAATTCGGCTCATATTTGCATTCGATAACATTAGCGTCAAAGTAAAATAAACCGTGCTAATATTGATTTAAAGTCACAAATTCAGTACAATCGATTTTCATTTGAAGCGTGTTTATGTAAACGTATAAGAGTGCATGTACGAAATCGAGCTCTACTTCAATACAGTTATGGTTAATTTTATTTTGACACTAATGACTTCTAATAGAAATACGAATACAACCAATCGAATTAAATCTTATACTAACCCTTGTCTTGGGAACTATAACATTGTCACGAGCAACATGCACTTTTTGTGCCAACATGTCTTTAGGCATCGAGGGATTTTTCTTTACTAACCGATAGACGTCGACTGCACTGAGACTCGTGTCTGACTGGTGTCGTCGGTTCACCTAGTGGGGGTCTACAAACACTACGCTACACTATAATTCTCCTACGGATCTCCTCACTATATCGGGACTACATTGGACTTGTGTCTTCAGGAGCATCTCGCCATGCTGGTTGCCGGCAACGAGGAGAGAGAGAAGATCGCGCCGCGCTCCGGCTACGAGCAGAGAGATGACCTGGCGACCTTCAACGGCGTCAACTAGCGCTACACCACCGACGAAACCTTGCTAGCCCATTCGTCTCGAGAGTGGAAGCTGTACTGCACTACATGAACATTCAGCACAAAACACAAGGGCAGTACAAAAGCCGCGATAGAGCAACTGTAGCAAGGACCGAAAATCGAAAAGTTAATGGAAACATCGGAACACTAATGTCTCTCGAAATTGCCAATCAAACAATAGCCTGCGTCTCATTCATCCTAAGAGAAGTCCAGTCGTAGGTTGTTGCTCAACTTTCATAATGCGTTTTGTATTTTTTAAAGTGCATCAGAGTTTTCCACACTCGAACACGAGTAAATAATTTTTAAACTATAACTTACTATAAGGACCTAGTTTTTAAATTATTGAGTTATAAAGTATTCCACCCATTTTTATTGATTTGAAATTCCCATTTAGAATAACGGCAATGAAATAACGGAATAATTTTTCAGTGCCTATTTTAACTTTTAAAATCTATCTTATCTATTAGTTAAGTTACAAATGTACCTTCTCTATCTTATAAATTTTATTATTTTATTTAGAGTATCTTGTATGTAAATAGGTGGGTAGCTAGGTATGCTAATTATGTTAGGATGATCGATGTATTTACGAACTTTTTGTATCTACCTATTTAGTTTTAACTGAATGAATAAAATGTGAACTGAATTAATTTTTTCTGTTAAATAGTCATATACATACCTGAGTTCGTTAAATTTTTCACTATTACCAGCTATTACCATGCTATTACCTCATTTCATCTTTATCTGAACGTGATCTGAAGTGGATCTGAACCTAAAGTAACTAAAACTGATTAAAACTAAACTTATCAACCTATAGGTACAATCCTACTTCCATGATATAATCACTACATTTATGTCAAACTATGTTGTCAACCATGGACTTTTACTTGTCTTTTACTAAATAATACACGGAGTCACACGGAGTGATTATATTCTCTTGGAATAATACAAAAACCAAATTCTTAGTTTAGTAATTATTCAACAATTTTAATAAAATGTGGTTTGTCCTTCAATCCCGCTGCAACAGAGCTACGAATTCAATCCCGCTGCAACAGAGCTACGAATTGAGGGATTGAAGGAAAAACCAATAAATCAACAAACAAACACACTTTCGCATTTATAGGTAATATAAGTAAGGATAGTAAGGATCGGGAAATGATGCGTACTTCTCAAGTGGGTACTCATTAGTAATAGTTCATGTCAGTTGTATGTCGATACGCCAATGTTAGCTTTTCATTTTTCTGAACAAAATTTTACATCAAAGGCTAAAATTCATGGTCTTCCTTTTATTTCTCATGCTATGTTATTTAACAAAAAATAATCCTTACGATGAAGCCTTCCGATCGGTATGATAAAGATACAGGTTAATTTTTTTTCTCGTATAGCGGGTTCGAGTCCTGGTTCAACCAGGCAATTATTTAAAAATCTATGAATGCAGTTTAAATTGTTTTTTAAATTAAAATGAAGTCTTCTTTCAGTAAAATGTTCCATCTACAATATTTAAGGTACTTCCCCTCCATGTGGCATAGCCGTGGGACGCCCTGTATATTCCATTTTGGCCGCGCGTCTATTAGAGGGCGCTAAGATATTGATTGCACACGGGCTCTACATGGGCTAGAGCCGTCTCTGCATGCCTTTGAGATTCAAACTTGACCCAGACCTTTATTCAAGTACCTGTAACATTCAGACTGACCACAGAGCACAGCTGACATGGTATGGCTCGATTGGCTCATGAAGTACCTAAGTCGAAGGGCTAACTTTCGAACATAGCCTTCTCTATCATCCTCAGCATCCCATTAACAACTCACATCCATCACATGACTCCTTTCAGAGAAGGGTCATAGGCCATATTATGTCCACCGCGCTGGCCCAATACAAATTGCCCGACTTCACACAGCATTGGGAACATTAGGGAGAACTCTCATGATATTATGCAGATTTCCACACGATTTTCCTTCACTGTGAAAGTGATATATTTTAATTGCTTAAACGCATATAACTCGCAAAAGTCAGAGGTGCGTGCCTAAGATCGAACCCGCGACCCAAGACCGCAGTTCTAATCATTAGGCTATCACCTTCAGCCTTCTCTACATTATAATAAAATTATGATTTACCTAATGGAGCCTCAATCAACGGTTCAACGGTTAAAGGTGTGGACTGAAAAACTGAAAGGTCGCAGGTTCAATCCCCACCCCCAACCGTTGCACTATGGTACCCACTCCTAACACAAACTTTCTCTTTATTTGGAGGGTAGAGGAGTCAAATTCAGTTTAGCTATACTATTCTTATAAAAAAAATTTAGAAGACGGCTATAATACAATGGTCAATTCGGGTGAATATTGTTCTAGGTACAAAAACCTAACCACGTTGAAGATTTCGAATCTAGGAATTCTGAACTGGACAATATTGACAACAAATTCTTTAATAGAGAGTTAATAAACACTATATTTTATTGGTTGGCGCTCTTAATCTCTTTATGGGGAGCTATTTATTTACTAGTATTTATAATTTCGTCAGTTTTCGATACTACCAATACGTACAGTACTAAGTCTTTAGAATTATTCTTGCGTGACGCTTTTATGAATAGTTCAATGGATGAAGGTGGTATAAAAACTGATTCGTACTATTTATTTAATAATTAAGTAGGTACCTAATCAAATTAATATGTCTCGTTTCGATGTTTATCTACTCAAATTGTACTAAAAATTAATAGAGATCGTTATGCTGTATAATAAAATAATATATTGAAACGTAATTGGTAGTTTTATTATGGGCGTTTCCACAAAGAATCCATTAATAAATATATCATACTATTTATAAAATATAATTGTTACGTTTCTCTAGGGAAGTACTTTTTGCTACGATTTGTAAGCTATGATATATACGCTTCCACATTAACTTTTTCAAGTTAAACAAATACATGATACTGTATATAAAATGTTAAACTCTTTATCCTTTACACATATACGCAATTGCAGATTCTATTAAATACTTATTCTATTTGAGGAGCAACAGATCAAAGTGTTTTAACTCCGTTAATGTAACTTTTGAGATAAAAGCATAATCCATAATATTTTTAAGAGAGGACAAAAACAAACAACTTTGTATTGTAATAGGGTTTATTGGAAGTCAAATCAGCAAATAAAACTGAAATCCACATACTTCTTATTATTAATTATCAATAAAATTTTACATATTTTTTTGGATTTAATACATATTGATGCATTAACCATAAAATAATACTGTTTGATGTGGCACATTTGGGATTTAATACAGTTTGACATGGGTGTGAAGACTATTACACACTGAACTAAAATTTACTTATTTCATCCTCCTCTTCCAAACAGTCACACATTTCCTGCTGTTCTTGATTTGAATCGGTAACACCATCACCATCACTGTTTATAATTTTTTTGTAATATTCTAACTCCCCATTATCTTGCCATTCCTCTCCAAAACGTTTCTTCAGTAACATGTTTACATCATTTTTCTTTGCCTGATTTAGTAAATTATTATTGTTGATGATTGCAGGCTCTGGTATATTTTCAATTTTAAAACCCCTTTTCATAATTGGACCATAGTCTTTTCCAGTATCAGCATTGTAGAAATTTTCCATTTTGACATCTATTCTTGGTTTAAGTTGCCTTGTTGCTTTGTTTCTTACCATTGTCTTTTTTATATAAATCCTTTTAGCATCTCTGATTCCATCCATCTTTTTCATGAATTCTGATAGACTTTTTATATCCAGCGTATTCCATTCCTTTCCCAATTCATGGACTTTTCCTTTTTCAGAGTAAACTTGTGTATATTCTTTTCGTGTGATGATTTCTTCTCTCTTCTTCAATTCTTTTTCTACCACTCCAAAGACACGATCTGGAGGCATATAAGAATGCCCTCTTACAGGGTAGAACAAAACAACTTCCTCAATATGTACAGGAGCTTTAGTAAAAAGCCACCAACATAAACTATGAACGACATGCATGTTTTTGTTCTGCCCTCCGCAACCGTCACAGAACAGTCTCAATTTGGTCTTGGATTCGGCAAAATTGTATGTTTGTAGATATGATAGTATAGCAGAGGATATTTCCACTGAGCCTTTTCCGGCCTCCGTTTCTGTCCACGTAAAAAAATGTGAATCCTGCATATTCAGGTCAACAATACAAAAAGTATAAAAGTTTATTTGCCGAGCATAGTAAGCTTCACTAATATTCAGTTTAGGAAGAGGATGAATTTGTTGAAGATCGAAACAAAGTCTGACACTATCAGAATAGTCTGCTTTTAGTAACTTATGAAATGTCTTGGCACGTAACTTATGAGCTCCCAAATTGTGCATCAAACTGTTTTTCTTTTGTGTATCAGTTTCTGCTCTCATGGCAGACGCCATCCTTTTACAATAACTACAAACATCAACAGCAGGAGTTCCGAAGCCAATATTAAATTTTGTACAAAATATTGTGGCAAAGAAAGTTTTTTTAACTTTAAGATTTTCATTGGCTTGACTGTTGTAAATTTTGTAAAGCTTATTTATTGACAACGTGGATGGCAAATACATGCGCTTGCTTTTAAGGCGATTATAGTGACTTATACTACCCTCAAGTTTAGAAATGAATTCAATAACGGCCTGTTTTTTCTGGGCATACAGATGTGCCTTGTGATTTCCACCTCTCCGTTCATGAACTCCTTCACCACTAAAAACACCCTTTGCAATTGAGTTGATTCTGGTTTGAGAAACATTAAACAACTTTTGAAAAAACTTTGCACAAACAGGCATCATTTTCCCTTGTTTGACAGGAATGTAATACTTAACGGAGAATTTCTTAGCATTTCTGGACTTAGTTTTAGGCTTTGCTACTGGCCTAGATCGTTTAGTGCCTGAAACCCTTAACATGTATGACAATCGCCTATCCTGCTCAATTTTCGTATGGGCGTCATACATTTTTTGTTTCGCATAAATCAGGTAATTCATAGAAATCAAACAGCAAGAATACCGTTTTGTCGTATGTGTACATGGTGGATTAAAGGCTAACAAAGCCGGATCACTATCACGGTATCTGAAACAATAAACATTATGACATAAACAAAAACAGGCAAATAACCCATTAAAATAAATTACTATAAATGCTGTGATAAAATACACAAGTGCGAACAACACTTACCTTGCTTCTTTACGCCGAGCTCTTAGGTTTTTATTACGTGGCCGTTTTCGTGAACCATCCGAATGTTCTCCAACAAATATTGATTCTTCCATATTTACATACGATTATTACCATAAAATAATAACAAATCTATTTTATTATTCAAAAAACATTAACACAACAACAGTGACAACATAACCGCCAATGTTTCCTGTCATATTGACATCGAGTGACAAGTGACCACAAACAATATAGTTTGTTGCGTTCAGAAATGACTTGTACTTGATGTCTATGG
The DNA here is from genome assembly GCA_038048805.1 of Hipparchia sbordonii. Lineage (NCBI taxonomy): Eukaryota > Metazoa > Arthropoda > Insecta > Lepidoptera > Nymphalidae > Hipparchia > Hipparchia sbordonii. The sequence goes on from CM076106.1 coordinate 14,486,413, forward strand.
ATGTAACACACTTTGTTCTAGCGACAAAATTTAATACACTTGGATATGGCAACGAACCTGGATCTAATATTGTTTGAAACGGTGACTACTTTTGGTTCTTTTTTATAATAAAAAGTAATACAGTTTGATGCGTCATAATTTGACATAAGTTTTCAAGGTTTGAAATAGATAAAAAATCCGTTCTGTATTAGAATAATTCGGTAGGTGGAGTTAATACACTTTGATCTGTTACTCCTCATTTGTCAAACTTCCAATAAAAAAAACTAATGTCAATAATAACCAACGTCAAACTTGACATTTGATTTCTTAATTGACATTGACACATTGACATTTTGGAATTTGATTCGATTTCGAAGTGCATTTCTGCGTCATTCTCTTGGGTTCTTAATTTTCATCGATTTTTTCTAATCTGCTATGTAATATACTGGAATTTATGTTAAAGTAATATTAATTGAGATAGGTGTGCATAGTTTATAGTAAATTAAAGGTTATAAAATGCCTTCCATCGATGTGATGGGCCCCCCGGGGCAAACGCTCGAGGATGCGCCCGAGGAAATTCAAGCGCCCCCGCCGCCGGTCATTGGCATCATATATCCACCACCAGAAGTCAGGAGTATCCTTTATTATATAAATTCCATAATTTGTGATTCAAGCATTAGTAGATGTTCACTGTTGGATATAGGTTTTCTTGCAAGGATTGCCACAGAATACCATCTTGCGCCGCGTGTAAACATTGGCTACCAGTGACTCTTCTAAGGCTGCGCTGTAACTATAGATAATTTGTGGTAGAAATGAAAAAATGTAGCTATAACCTATGAGTTAATTTTATTTGCGCAGGCAGCACGCAGGCAAGTCTCCCTGAATATCCAGCACTATTGTTTAACTTTGTAAACAATAGAACATTAGTTTGTAATTCAAAGTGTGTAATTATTATTTTGACCTTTTGTAATTTGACTATAATTGAAAGTGGTGTAGATGTACATTTCCTTTTTTTTGCATTTACTTTTTTTTAGTAAATCAGATAACAAAGCATTTTTTTATAATAAGATGCATATTATGGTTTTGCTTACAACAATCCAATAAAGTAAAAAAATTTATAAGCCACCCATTGTGAAATTTTGTTTTTGTTGCAGTTTGAATGAACTAAAATATAACATTTATTTTCATAGATTTCTATTTTAGCTTGAATGGATTTCTTTAACTGTCGCACACAGACATTGTCGACAAGACAGCCAGCTTTGTGGCTCGCAACGGGCCTGAGTTTGAGGCTCGCATCCGGCAGAATGAGCTCGGCAACCCAAAGTTCAACTTCCTAAACTCTGGGGATCCGTACCATGCTTACTATCAGCATAAAGTGAAGGAGATCAGGGAAGGGAAAGGTAAGTCGAACAAGTGAACTTTTCCTGCCACGCTATGAAACCTTTTGAACCTCAATAGGCCAACGGTTAAAAGTGCAAACTGAAAACATGCTTTACGCTTATTTAGAAAGGAAAATAGCAGTTAAGTATAAAAAATAAATAAATAATTCATTGTTAGCATATCAGTTTTTTAAATAACTTTTAGTCTCAAATATTCGGCAGGTACAGAAACAATAGTCCCAGCTCCGGCAGGGCCTCCCCTGCAGCGGTCGGGCCTCGCGCCGGCCCAGGCGGCGCGCCAGCAGGAACTCCTCAAAGCCGCCGCGCCCATCGAACCGCCTCCCCCGCGCGATCCCCCGCCGGACTTCGAATTCATCGCCGACCCACCCTCCATATCAGCGCTGGAACTTGACATCGTCAAACTGACCGCTCAGTTTGTAGCTAGAAATGGACGACAATTCTTAACTGATTTAATGAAAAAGGAAGAAAGGAATCACCAATTCGATTTCCTCCGTCCGCAACATTCTCTGTTTCAATATTTCACACGACTTCTAGAACAGTATACAAAAGTTTTGCTCCCACCTAAAGAATTAGTTTCCAAGTTGAGCGCAGAAGTACGAAGCGGAGTTCTAGAGCAAGCCCGCAGCAGAGCGGCGTGGCACTCTCATCAGGCCAGGCGTAAAGCTGCCGACGAGGCGAGGATCGAGAAGGAAAGGTTGGCGTACGCATCCATCGACTGGCACGACTTTGTAGTCGTGGAGACAGTGGACTACCCTGCCGGGGAACCGGGCGATTTTCCTCCCCCGACGACGCCTTTAGAGGTAGGTGCTCGAGTTTTGGCTCAGGAACGGGGTGAGGATATCGTCCAAGCCAACGAAGAAGACGATACAGAGATGCAGTTGGAATCCGATACCGAATCGGATTCAGACGAAGACCTAGCCGAGATGGAGGATAGGACTCAACAACAGCAAAGACCCGACGATAATCGCGTTCAGGACATGGAGGAAGATAGCTCGTCGTCGGAGGACGAGGGGCCCCCGGAGCCGCCGAGGATATCCGGCGAAGAAGCGCCGCTGCCCCCGCGGCCGGACCGAGTGGTCGTCAAGAAGTACGATCCGAAGCGCGCGCGGCCGCAGCAGACGCCCGCGAGCGAGGAGTGGCTGGTGTCGCCGATCACGGGCGAGAAGATCCCGGCCAACAAGGTGGCGGACCACGTGCGCATCGGGCTGCTGGACCCGCGCTGGCTGGAGCAGCGCGACCGCGCCGCCGCCGAGCGCTCCGACCGCGACGAGGCGCTCGCGCCCGGCGCCGCCATCGAGGCCTCGCTCAAACAGGTCTGGCTTTTAGTCACTTTTGATTCACTGACTAGATGAATAAATTTCAGGCCATTCTATATCCATCAGCTAAGTCATTAGGCGTCGGTAAGGTGCTAGTCGCATCAATAAGACTCGTGGGTCTCGTCTAAACTTTTTGCATCGTAGCATGCGCCTACCGTTCAAAGTATAAAGAAAGATGTAAATCTGCTGATAAAATTTTTTAATTGTATTTATTATTACATTGTATTAAAATCAAACATTTGCATGTATCCTGTTGTAACATTTGTTTCGTTGGCAGCTCGCCGAGCGTCGTACGGACATCTTCGGCGTGGGCGACGAGGAGACCGCCATCGGCAAGAAGATCGGCGAGGAGGAGAAGCGGCGCGACGAGCGCGTCACGTGGGACGGACACACGTCCAGCGTGGAGGCGGCCACGCGCGCCGCCAGGGCGCACATCACGCTGGAGGACCAGATCCAGCAGATACACAAGGTGAGAAAATATACCTTGAGTGCTCTAGAGGTGCACTAAAGAACGATTTTTGTAGTAAGATTCGAAAGTATTCTGTTAAAAGTAATAAAGTAAAAGTAAGTATTTCATTAAAACTTTTCTGTTGATGTTTTACACATTTTATAAACTTAAATCTACGCAGACAAATCCATTGCATGTAAGTGGGTGGTGCGTGCTAAATGATACTAAATTGTCGGTATTTCCTCAGGTGAAGGGTCTGCTGCCCGACGAGGAGAAAGAAAAGATCGGGCCGAAGCCGGTGCTGGCGGCGGGACGCGGCGCCGCGGCGCAGCGTCCGCCGCCGCCGCCCGCGCCGCCGCGCGTGTCCGCGCCGCAGCCGCAGCCGGTGCTGCTGCAGCCCATACCGCCGCTCATGGTGACTTACTGTTTTGGATTAACATTGCCTATACATCGTACATTTGTAATTTGTTTAAATTGTAATGCGTGTATCGGTAGGTGATACCGCCGATGGCGCCGCGGCCGCCGCTGATCCCGACGCCGGTGGGCGCGCCGTTCGGGTTCGGGGTGGCGGGCGTGACGGGCGTGGGTGGCGTGGGCGGCGTGGGTGGCGTGGCGGGCGTGCCGCTGCCGCCGCCGCCCGACGACGACGAGCCGGCCGCCAAGCGCGCGCGCACCGAGGACGCGCTGGAGCCCGAGCAGGGCTGGCTGGCCGCGCACCCGGGCCTCGCGCCGCTGCAGGTGGCGCTGCCGGCGCTGCCGGAGCGCGCGGACTGGCGGCTGGACGGCCGCACGCTGCAGCTGTCGCTGTCGCTGGCCACGCCCGTGGCCGAGCTCAAGAACATCGTGCAGCGCTCCACCAACATGCCCACGGCCAAGCAGAAGCTGCACTACGAGGTAACCGACCACACTGTTTACATTGCTTTCAGAATGCTGTTACATTGTTCCTAATTAAAAGCGTGGAAGTTAATCTCGAAAACGAGGCATTTACTTTCATAAGGGAGTTTATATTTTCAACACACAATATTTATTCACAACGGTCAGCGTAATTTAGTCCACAAATATGTGTGGAATCCTTAGCACTATTTTTGTGGTCATTGTTTTTATTCTATTCCATGTTTGAAGATAGTTTAAAATTGCCGATTTAGTTAGTTTTTTCCACATCAGTTATACCATCAATAAAATTATGGAAATCCTGCCTCGGAAAGCACCTAAAGTTGTCGGTCCTCCGCCTGATCTCGAATCGGATCCCGTGTCGAATGGCCGTCCCATCTGACGTGGGGGAATAGAGAGTACACCCATGTTTGTGCACCGCACAAATCTGTTGAGATTGGCCGCCGTGGCCAGTGTGTAGGAGCACATTATCTACATCTACACTACTGTTATAAAGAGGAAAGATTTGTATTTTTGTGTGTATGTTTGTAATGAATATACTTAAAAACTACTGGACCGATTTGGCTGAAATTTAAAATGAAGATGGATACCTTGATGATACCTTGGATTAAAACATAGGCTACTTTTTATCCCGAAAAAAATTATAGTTCCCGCGGGATCTTGAAAACTAATTCCACGCGAACGAAGTCGAAGAGCATCAGCTAGTTCTTAATATTATGGATTTTTTTTGCTTAAACAGTTTCATTTATGTACAGGGGTTGTTCTTCAAAGACACCAACACCCTCGCGTACTACAACGTGCCTCCCGGCGCGCTCATCCAGCTGCAGGTGAAGGAGCGCGGCGGCAGGAAGAAGTGAACAAGCGTCGTGACGTCACCCACACCGTTGTACCACTCCAATATAACGTAACTGAAATCTTAAATCTTGCAGCGGTCAGGCTTAGGTTTTTATCTTTACTATGGTAAATGCGAAAGTGTTTTTTTTGGTTGGTCCTTCAATCACGCAGCCACAAGCAAGAGATTTCCAAAAATTATGTAGGTAATAATATTTACATGCATTCAAATATTTACATACAAATCTCTGAACTTTGTTTTTCTCTAGTCTCTGGACAGTTTAACCTAGACCTAAAATTGACGATTTTTTAGTACTAAAAGAGGAAGGGAAACTTCTAACTTTAGCTGTTAGTTGCAAAAGTTATCCTAAATATAAGAATACTTTAGGATAGGTATGAACTCTGAAATATATAATGTTAATATACAGATTTATTCCACAATAATTTGCTGTATTATTTATTCATTGAATAAGGAAAGATAAATAAAACGACGTCTTTTAAAAAGCATGTTTTATTAAAAACGTGTAAAAGATTAACAAAAGCATATAACATGAGTGTAAAATATTATCTATGTAAAATATTCTATTCTACAACCTTATTTTTTGTTAACCTGAATGCAATTGAAACAATGCGAGATAGGCTTGATAGACGAGACAACAATCAATAATGGAAAGCATTGATGAGGTCTAGATTGGAGCGCGCTTCCCTAGAACATGCCTATTCACTCTTCCCCTAGAAGGCATTAAAGTTATACGTGGTGGGAAACACAGACGCCGGAAAAGCGCTCCACAAATTGAAAAAAAAAAAAAAAAGATTATTTATTATTAATCAAAAAATAAGGTTGTATGTGGAATGTAAATAAAATTGCCTCAAGCAATATGTGATAGCACCAGCTCGTAAGTAATGTTTAATTAAGTAAATAATCACTAAAAAAAAATAATCTCCTTATACCAAGATCTTTAAAAAGAACACTAACAAAACAAAAATATTAAAATTCAGTAAATGCACAACAAAAATGCTTAATATTATATTTCACTTAAAATATGGAATGTTGTATTTAAATTGTGTTTTTAGAAAATGAGATTAAAGTGCCTCATAATATTCTATAAAAAATCTAAAAAATTTATATCTTAAATTGACTTAAAAATTAGTTTAACTACTCGATTATATCGTCATTAGTTAACAATTTAAAGTAGGTATTGGAAGGAATAGATCTCATAATAAGTAATTTTTTAAAATTTGGTTAAAATGACATAATATTTTCCTAAGCTTCAGAGCGTAGCAATTGGCGTTTGGCGTTTGTGTATCTACCCTCGCTGAACAGTTGCAATAGGCATGATGACAGTAACCAAGAATCAATGAAATTACCAATTTTTCTGATAAAATAGGATTCATGGATTATAATATTTTTCTATTTTGAGCGAAATTGAATTTATTTTGATGATAAAGTAAAACTATAAAATACAGCATCCGTCATTTTGTATTGAACGCCAATCAGAGCGATACGTCACATCTATCTTGAGACATAAAAAATGAAGTGACGTTACGAACGACGCCATGACACCGTCCAGCGTTTTTATGTGAATTTTAAAACTTAAAATTGAAATGGCCATTTTATCTACTAAACCTTATTTTTTGCCGAAATAAGATATTTTTTCGAAATAGTAAAACTCGTACTTCCGAATATTATCCAAGTGTTTCAAAATCGGTCATCAAGCCTATTAGCCGATGCCTACACAAGGGCATCTGCATTTTTGGAAAATAACGCCCGTTTCTGCCCAGCACGGTGGTGGAGTGATCACTGCAGGGTGGGAATGTCTCGTATCAAGTCCCGGTAGCGGCGCAGCATGGGCGCGTAGATGCGCTCCGCGTCGGGGTAGGGCTTCGCCGCCGGCGACACGCTCGGCTCCGAGCCTGGCGTGATACATATTACATAAACACATGGAAGTAGGACTAAAGCGTGGAAGCGAGATTGTCTATGTAGTTTGTCATTAAAATTCCGAGTGATGATGAAACCGATTAGGGATATCGTAGTTTTTTTTTAATAAAATTTAATGAAATAAGGTCTCGGATACAATTATCCATTATTTGATTAGGTTAAGACTGTTTCCTAAGTTCAGAACTCGTGTTACACTGCCATTGATGGGGCGGTGACAGCCTAATGGTTAACACTCCGGCCTGCATGCCTGCAAAACTGCATGCCTGAGAGTTCTCCGCAAGGTAAATGTTCTCAAAGAAGTAAAGTCTGCCAATCTACACTATAATATAGACTGAATCCTTATCATTCGAGTGACCTGAGACCTAAGCCCAGTATGTCGAGATGAGAGAATATTTTTCTATAGGTTATAATATGCGGTGAATGAATGGCGACTCACCATTAAGTGTGACGCCAGTGACCTCACTCCAAACTTCAGCGGCGCGGATCGCAGCGCCCAGCAGAGCGGCGTTGGCGTGCGAGTCCTAGTGTATAGGTACAAATTATACTGACCTAACTAAAATTCATGTAACTTCGGTTTTTACTAATCCATAATTAATTATATAAAAGATCAGTACTGACTGATTAATATATAAAAATCTGCAAAAAAACAACTTCTTGTAATAAAACACAGCAGCCCCTACAAACATCCCAAGTGCAGCTTTCCCGATTAATGAATGCCACTGACAACGTCACTTATCATAATAAGATTATAGCGAGCTCGTAGTCCAGCCCACTCGCTCGCTACGTCCAGCGGTGGGCGTGTGTGGGCGTGTGGTCGGTCGCCGTACCTGTACGTAGACGGGCGCGTTGAACACGTCGGCGAACACCTGCAGCAGCGCCGCGTTGACGGACGCGCCGCCCGTCGCCACCACGCGCGACGACGACTCTACGCAAATTATACTATTTTGAGTGTGGGCAGACTGGCTACGGCTACCATCAGCGATCGGCGTTTTTATGGCATATGCGTGTGCATTTGCGTTTTCGCGATCGGCGTTTTTGGGTTCGGCGTTTTTGTGCACGCTGATCGGCGCGCGCGTCTCGAAGTGCGGTGCGAGCTGCTCGACCGCACGCCGCGACTATCTCGCCCGTGTCGCAGGAAATACACACAATAATCAAATTTAGTTAGATATATCAAAAAAAAAATTTTTTTTAACATTAAATACAATTGGGCGGAGGATGTATTTTGGACAGCCCTAGCACAGACTACGGTCTAATTGGGCTGCCAATTACAATCACCAGCCACAAGTTTTAGTCTTTGGTCTAATGCTTTGGTCTATGAATTATGTTGTAAATTGTGTCACTTTTTTTGTCTTTAAATAAATAAATAAACAATAGTCACCTAGCGCGAGCCCCATGTCCTCCGCGTGCGCCCGCCTGGCGAGCGCCTGCCCCTCCAGCAGCGCGCGCGCCTCGAACTGCGGCGCGAGCTTGTCGACGGCGCGCCCGCCCGCGTCCACCACGCGACGGAGGGGCGCCACACGCGGGACTATCTCGCTCGTGTCGCAGTAAACACCTCACCTAGCGCGAGCCCCATGTCCTCCGCGTGCGCCCGCCTGGCGAGCGCCTGCCCCTCCAGCAGCGCGCGCGCCTCGAACTGCGGCGCGAGCTTGTCGACGGCGCGCCCGCCCGCGTCCACCACGCGACGGAGGGGCGCCACACGCGGGACTATCTCGCTCGTGTCGTAGTAAACACCTCACCTAGCGCGAGCCCCATGTCCTCCGCGTGCGCCCGCCTGGCGAGCGCCTGCCCCTCCAGCAGCGCGCGCGCCTCGAACTGCGGCGCGAGCTTGTCGACGGCGCGCCCGCCCGCGTCCACCACGCGACGGAGGGGCGCCACACGCGGGACTATCTCGCTCGTGTCGTAGTAAACACCTCACCTAGCGCGAGCCCCATGTCCTCCGCGTGCGCCCGCCTGCCCCTCCAGCAGCGCGCGCGCCTCGAACTGCGGCGCGAGCTTGTCGACGGCGCGCCCGCCCGCGTCCACCACGCGACGGAGGGGCGCCACACGCGGGACTATCTCGCTCGTGTCGTAGTAAACACCTCACCTAGCGCGAGCCCCATGTCCTCCGCGTGCGCCCGCCTGGCGAGCGCCTGCCCCTCCAGCAGCGCGCGCGCCTCGAACTGCGGCGCGAGCTTGTCGACGGCGCGCCCGCCCGCGTCCACCACGCGACGGAGGGGCGCCACACGCGGGACTATCTCGCTCGTGTCGTAGTAAACACCTCACCTAGCGCGAGCCCCATGTCCTCCGCGTGCGCCCGCCTGCCCCTCCAGCAGCGCGCGCGCCTCGAACTGCGGCGCGAGCTTGTCGACGGCGCGCCCGCCCGCGTCCACCACGCGACGGAGGGGCGCCACACGCGGGACTATCTCGCTCGTGTCGTAGTAAACACCTCACCTAGCGCGAGCCCCATGTCCTCCGCGTGCGCCCGCCTGGCGAGCGCCTGCCCCTCCAGCAGCGCGCGCGCCTCGAACTGCGGCGCGAGCTTGTCGACGGCGCGCCCGCCCGCGTCCACCACGCGACGGAGGGGCGCCACACGCGGGACTATCTCGCTCGTGTCGTAGTAAACACCTCACCTAGCGCGAGCCCCATGTCCTCCGCGTGCGCCCGCCTGGCGAGCGCCTGCCCCTCCAGCAGCGCGCGCGCCTCGAACTGCGGCGCGAGCTTGTCGACGGCGCGCCCGCCCGCGTCCACCACGCGACGGAGGGGCGCCACACGCGGGACTATCTCGCTCGTGTCGTAGTAAACACCTCACCTAGCGCGAGCCCCATGTCCTCCGCGTGCGCCCGCCTGCCCCTCCAGCAGCGCGCGCGCCTCGAACTGCGGCGCGAGCTTGTCGACGGCGCGCCCGCCCGCGTCCACCACGCGACGGAGGGGCGCCACACGCGGGACTATCTCGCTCGTGTCGTAGTAAACACCTCACCTAGCGCGAGCCCCATGTCCTCCGCGTGCGCCCGCCTGCCCCTCCAGCAGCGCGCGCGCCTCGAACTGCGGCGCGAGCTTGTCGACGGCGCGCCCGCCCGCGTCCACCACGCGACGGAGGGGCGCCACACGCGGGACTATCTCGCTCGTGTCGTAGTAAACACCTCACCTAGCGCGAGCCCCATGTCCTCCGCGTGCGCCCGCCTGGCGAGCGCCTGCCCCTCCAGCAGCGCGCGCGCCTCGAACTGCGGCGCGAGCTTGTCGACGGCGCGCCCGCCCGCGTCCACCACGCGACGGAGGGGCGCCACACGCGGGACTATCTCGCTCGTGTCGTAGTAAACACCTCACCTAGCGCGAGCCCCATGTCCTCCGCGTGCGCCCGCCTGGCGAGCGCCTGCCCCTCCAGCAGCGCGCGCGCCTCGAACTGCGGCGCGAGCTTGTCGACGGCGCGCCCGCCCGCGTCCACCACGCGACGGAGGGGCGCCACACGCGGGACTATCTCGCTCGTGTCGTAGTAAACACCTCACCTAGCGCGAGCCCCATGTCCTCCGCGTGCGCCCGCCTGGCGAGCGCCTGCCCCTCCAGCAGCGCGCGCGCCTCGAACTGCGGCGCGAGCTTGTCGACGGCGCGCCCGCCCGCGTCCACCACGCGACGGAGGGGCGCCACACGCGGGACTATCTCGCTCGTGTCGTAGTAAACACCTCACCTAGCGCGAGCCCCATGTCCTCCGCGTGCGCCCGCCTGCCCCTCCAGCAGCGCGCGCGCCTCGAACTGCGGCGCGAGCTTGTCGACGGCGCGCCCGCCCGCGTCCACCACGCGACGGAGGGGCGCCACACGCGGGACTATCTCGCTCGTGTCGTAGTAAACACCTCACCTAGCGCGAGCCCCATGTCCTCCGCGTGCGCCCGCCTGCCCCTCCAGCAGCGCGCGCGCCTCGAACTGCGGCGCGAGCTTGTCGACGGCGCGCCCGCCCGCGTCCACCACGCGACGGAGGGGCGCCACACGCGGGACTATCTCGCTCGTGTCGTAGTAAACACCTCACCTAGCGCGAGCCCCATGTCCTCCGCGTGCGCCCGCCTGGCGAGCGCCTGCCCCTCCAGCAGCGCGCGCGCCTCGAACTGCGGCGCGAGCTTGTCGACGGCGCGCCCGCCCGCGTCCACCACGCGACGGAGGGGCGCCACACGCGGGACTATCTCGCTCGTGTCGTAGTAAACACCTCACCTAGCGCGAGCCCCATGTCCTCCGCGTGCGCCCGCCTGCCCCTCCAGCAGCGCGCGCGCCTCGAACTGCGGCGCGAGCTTGTCGACGGCGCGCCCGCCCGCGTCCACCACGCGACGGAGGGGCGCCACACGCGGGACTATCTCGCTCGTGTCGTAGTAAACACCTCACCTAGCGCGAGCCCCATGTCCTCCGCGTGCGCCCGCCTGCCCCTCCAGCAGCGCGCGCGCCTCGAACTGCGGCGCGAGCTTGTCGACGGCGCGCCCGCCCGCGTCCACCACGCGACGGAGGGGCGCCACACGCGGGACTATCTCGCTCGTGTCGTAGTAAACACCTCACCTAGCGCGAGCCCCATGTCCTCCGCGTGCGCCCGCCTGCCCCTCCAGCAGCGCGCGCGCCTCGAACTGCGGCGCGAGCTTGTCGACGGCGCGCCCGCCCGCGTCCACCACGCGACGGAGGGGCGCCACACGCGGGACTATCTCGCTCGTGTCGTAGTAAACACCTCACCTAGCGCGAGCCCCATGTCCTCCGCGTGCGCCCGCCTGGCGAGCGCCTGCCCCTCCAGCAGCGCGCGCGCCTCGAACTGCGGCGCGAGCTTGTCGACGGCGCGCCCGCCCGCGTCCACCACGCGACGGAGGGGCGCCACACGCGGGACTATCTCGCTCGTGTCGTAGTAAACACCTCACCTAGCGCGAGCCCCATGTCCTCCGCGTGCGCCCGCCTGCCCCTCCAGCAGCGCGCGCGCCTCGAACTGCGGCGCGAGCTTGTCGACGGCGCGCCCGCCCGCGTCCACCACGCGACGGAGGGGCGCCACACGCGGGACTATCTCGCTCGTGTCGTAGTAAACACCTCACCTAGCGCGAGCCCCATGTCCTCCGCGTGCGCCCGCCTGCCCCTCCAGCAGCGCGCGCGCCTCGAACTGCGGCGCGAGCTTGTCGACGGCGCGCCCGCCCGCGTCCACCACGCGACGGAGGGGCGCCACACGCGGGACTATCTCGCTCGTGTCGTAGTAAACACCTCACCTAGCGCGAGCCCCATGTCCTCCGCGTGCGCCCGCCTGGCGAGCGCCTGCCCCTCCAGCAGCGCGCGCGCCTCGAACTGCGGCGCGAGCTTGTCGACGGCGCGCCCGCCCGCGTCCACCACGCGACGGAGGGGCGCCACACGCGGGACTATCTCGCTCGTGTCGTAGTAAACACCTCACCTAGCGCGAGCCCCATGTCCTCCGCGTGCGCCCGCCTGGCGAGCGCCTGCCCCTCCAGCAGCGCGCGCGCCTCGAACTGCGGCGCGAGCTTGTCGACGGCGCGCCCGCCCGCGTCCACCACGCGACGGAGGGGCGCCACACGCGGGACTATCTCGCTCGTGTCGTAGTAAACACCTCACCTAGCGCGAGCCCCATGTCCTCCGCGTGCGCCCGCCTGGCGAGCGCCTGCCCCTCCAGCAGCGCGCGCGCCTCGAACTGCGGCGCGAGCTTGTCGACGGCGCGCCCGCCCGCGTCCACCACGCGACGGAGGGGCGCCACACGCGGGACTATCTCGCTCGTGTCGTAGTAAACACCTCACCTAGCGCGAGCCCCATGTCCTCCGCGTGCGCCCGCCTGGCGAGCGCCTGCCCCTCCAGCAGCGCGCGCGCCTCGAACTGCGGCGCGAGCTTGTCGACGGCGCGCCCGCCCGCGTCCACCACGCGACGGAGGGGCGCCACACGCGGGACTATCTCGCTCGTGTCGTAGTAAACACCTCACCTAGCGCGAGCCCCATGTCCTCCGCGTGCGCCCGCCTGCCCCTCCAGCAGCGCGCGCGCCTCGAACTGCGGCGCGAGCTTGTCGACGGCGCGCCCGCCCGCGTCCACCACGCGACGGAGGGGCGCCACACGCGGGACTATCTCGCTCGTGTCGTAGTAAACACCTCACCTAGCGCGAGCCCCATGTCCTCCGCGTGCGCCCGCCTGGCGAGCGCCTGCCCCTCCAGCAGCGCGCGCGCCTCGAACTGCGGCGCGAGCTTGTCGACGGCGCGCCCGCCCGCGTCCACCACGCGACGGAGGGGCGCCACACGCGGGACTATCTCGCTCGTGTCGTAGTAAACACCTCACCTAGCGCGAGCCCCATGTCCTCCGCGTGCGCCCGCCTGCCCCTCCAGCAGCGCGCGCGCCTCGAACTGCGGCGCGAGCTTGTCGACGGCGCGCCCGCCCGCGTCCACCACGCGACGGAGGGGCGCCACACGCGGGACTATCTCGCTCGTGTCGCAGTAAACACCTCACCTAGCGCGAGCCCCATGTCCTCCGCGTGCGCCCGCCTGGCGAGCGCCTGCCCCTCCAGCAGCGCGCGCGCCTCGAACTGCGGCGCGAGCTTGTCGACGGCGCGCCCGCCCGCGTCCACCACGCGACGGAGGGGCGCCACACGCGGGACTATCTCGCTCGTGTCGTAGTAAATACCTACACACAATATTCATAGCAAATCGCGTTAAAAGGTCTGTACACCTTGTCGAAGGATATTAACTGAGTGTGCAACAATAAAAAAAAAAGTAGGTATATTTAGTTAAATAAATTATTTCATGTAGGCAAAGTGGCTCTTATGACCCCTTAACAGCGGAAAAACTCGATTGCTCTTTTCAAAACAAACGTGTTACAAAATTTTACTTATGTGATGCATTGTCTGCAATTTGTGATTCTAAATTGCCTTTCTGAGTTCAGAATCGGATCCAGGATGTCTGTGGCCTCTAAAATCTATCAGTCCTTCGAGTGTGGCCCTGCAATTTCGGCTTCGCAGTTCGATGAACTACTTGTTTATTATCTACAAATAAATTTCTGATATGATTCAATAGAGACGCTCCCAGCGTCGACGGTAGAGTGACCAGAACTTCCGAGGATCACGGCAGGACATGTAGTGCATCAGCACTCACCCATATACCCCATGTTGCCCCTGACGGTGGCCCGCAGCAGGTCGTCGAAGGCGTCCCAGCTGGGCCCCACGAGGCGGTCGCGGTGGCTCTGGCGCGTCAGCGAGCCGTTGGCGAAGCACAGCAGCGCCATGTAGGGCGCGCCGGTGGGCCCCACCAGCACGTGGCCGGCGCGCGGCGCCGCGGGGCCCTGCAGCCCCAGCAGCAGCGTGTCGCTCGTGCCCAGGCTCAGCCCCACCCAGCCGGCGCGCAGCCGCAGCCCTGCGGGGAGGAGTCACGGCACATGAGCATGTGCTGGCGGAGTGTTGCACCATATATACGTTATACCTGTACTGTTAGATAAAGAACGTGTGCACTACCAAATACCAGTGTGCTCGCTACGCTCGTATTTACAGGCAATTTTTTTTACAAACGCATTTTTTTTGCAGTCGAATTTTATTTACACCCAAAAAAATTTGGAATGACTTTCCAACTTGTTTTTCTAACTACCCATAACTTGGATTCCTTTTATTATCTTAATTTATCTCAGACTAAATCCTCACTTTCCATGTACACAGACTTAAACAACCTCCTCAGGACACCCGAGCTAGCTCGGAACCGCTCTGCATTTCCTCTTCTTCTTCTCTCACTCTCTATTTTTGAAGCTACTAAACGTGAAATGTTCGCACATACCAGCGAGCGCGGAGCAGTTGTCGCCGGTGAAGGCGACGACGCGGCAGTCGGCGCGGAACCCGTAGCGCTGCACGTAGTAGTCGGCCACGGCGCCCACCACCGAGCCGCTGGCCACCGGCTCGCCGAGCTTGTCCGCGAGCGTCTCGTCGCCGCACGCCTCGCATTCAACACAATATTCTCCACTAAAGTGATGGTGTGCTTCAAGGTGCTGGAGTGGCGACCTCACAGCACAAAGCAATGTTGGCAGACGCCCTACTAGGTGGACATCAGACGAGACAAAGGGAAATACACGTGTGTGCGTAACAGAGGTGCACTCTCTATTCTGATATACCACAGACCATAACGACAATCAGATTAGCTCACGTTGCACGCTGATAGTGCTCTCAACAGGACTAATACCGGGACTAACAACGGGATTAACACTGTCAACTTTCCAAATTCTCTTTCTCTCCTTTTCAATCTCTCCTTCACCAACAAAGAACTCCAAAAAAAATTCAATAACATTGGTCTCTATGTGAGACTCAGATCCAAGTCTCTGTAGCCAAATATGCTAGCCCAGACATAACTTGCACCCTAGATATGGACTTAGGATACATTTTATCCCAGAAAATACCACTTGATTGCGGAAAAGCTGCACCAATCGCTAGTCTTAATTGTGGTGTTGGGGTGGAATTATTTAACATTTTTACTGCAACAAATCATTTCAGCCAATAGCGCGGGAGTGTCGAACAATCAGAGATGACTGTGATCGCCGCACTGTAGCAATCGTTTTAGAGAATCCCACAACAGGTTCCAACTCACGTTTAAAGCCTTCTCACACCACTTCTTGGTGTGTATGTCGAGGAGGTTCATGCCGGAGCCGTCGGCCAGGTCGATGGGCGCCACGCGGCCCACGAACAAGGAGCACGCGAAGGACGACACGAGCGATATGCGCTCGGTGGCGCGGTAGGTGCGCGGCCGCGTCCGGAACATCTTGCGTATCTGCGCGCCCGTGAACCGCTCGTACGCGCGTGACCCCGTGATTCGCGCTAGTTCCTGATGGACATTTATTTGACGATAAGGTAGCCCCTTGACTACGATCTCACTTGTTTTGCAATCATAGGAGGCATGGAATAAAAATGGTTCTCTATTTAACTGCACAAAAATCCAAAGAACTGCTATGTTGTGGAACACTCTTCCTCTTATAACAACATTAAATGTACTTTGTATATAATATATTTTACAATGCTGTTAAGGCAAGACTGAATTGGCACTTTCTAGGCAAGCACGCTCCAACTTAAATAGACTTCATCATTGCTTTTGCATGATTGTCGTGAGCGTGAACCTACCTTGTAATAAAAAAAATTATGCATTTGAACAAAAGTGGTAAACGCCTTCGAAGTATTCAGGTGACCAGTTTAGTTCAGTCGCTACTCATGGGAACCCTTACGTCAGCGCCACCCACGGCCTCCTCCAAGGCGCGGCAGTCGGCCGAGGTGCTGGCATCCATCCACACGGGCGAGTCGGCGACGAAGGCGCCCGCCAGCTGCGCGTGCAGGAATTGCTCCGCGGCCAGCGCGCCCAGCCGCCGCCCCGCGCCGCGCGACCACCACACCGACCCGTGCTGCTGCAGGGGACACACGGAGACTTCACTTGGAGATAATGACAGTACCATTCATTGTTACACCTGATGCAATTTTACACTATACCACAGTTCTCTGTGATCCTATAAACTGCCATTTGACAGTTGAGCTCCTATACTTACACTGAATAAAAGCCCATCTTGTTCACAATTGAACATACCATTCATCTGATTGCGATCGAACTTGGATCAGGGATAGCTTACATTTTGGAGATAGCTCTCCACGTCTAATTGCATACATATTTTCATCTTACTGACTTTTCAAAATAACACTGTCCCTCTATAATGCCTAAGTCCATGCACACCACAATGAGCTTGTCCGTCACCATGTAGGTTACTTTCACCCATAGCATTGTTGTTGAAGTTACGTAACGTGCAGGACTCCACTTTCTGTACTGTATTGTGTATACCTGGGCAGCCCCAGACAAGGCTTCCACAGTGGCAAAGTCCACACCCGCCACAATGAGCTTGTCCATCACCATGTCCAGAGCCTTCACCCAAAGCAGCGGCGGCGCCGTCACCTCGCCGCGCTCGCCGCGCAGAACTCCGCCGGCTGTCCTGATGTACAAATAAGAATTTTTATATTGTACTGAAAACTCTTTGACAAATCTAAACGATAATCTTAATGAGCACTGCACAATGTTATACATAATGCAATGTATGACTTATCACTCTTGATTTTAAGATACCCAAGCTACAGTTATTCAGGAAAACAGAAGCCAAATTTTAGCTGTATGTATCAAGAACAATGAAGCAAAAATATTAGTGCAAAGTTATTTTAAGATGAATAAAAAAAATATTAATTACTTACCTAAATTCAGGTAATTCAACATCAAATTCCACATCAGCTTCTTGTTGAACAGCATAGTTTTCGTCTATGACCACTGCTTTTAACTGAAAGAAAATACAGTAATTATCATATAATTTTAACAGGGAGAGTTCTGAAGAGTTGATTGACCTCATTCAACCCTTTCTTTTCTACAACTGCACTGTACACCATGCAAAACAATTTCACCCTGAACACCTGGGTGCCGGGTACTTGACAATAGTAACAGTAAGAATTATAAAAATCCCTCTTTTACCAATTTGGTTCAAATCTTATGTTATTAAATATAAAAAATATTAGGCAAGTACCTATTATTAATTATTTGGAAAAGTTTTTTAACGTTTAAAAAATATCAGATATTCGGATTATTTGATAAGATGGTATATTCTTTAATTTTTTTTATGTTGAATTAAATAATTCACTTTCACTCCTATTATATCCCGTATCTAACCGCAATAGCATCATTTACTGTGAGTTCACTGGCAGGTTTCGCGAGAAAAACTGCAAATTTAAATCATGATTCGAATCATAAAGCATTCGAAAATTGATTTCCTCGATTTCGTCAACACTGCAGAGCCGAGGATCACAACAAAATACAAATGAAATTAATATTATGAAAAGCTTTGATAATAAACCTGAGAAATCGATTAAAGTATCACTTAAAAGTTAATTAGTTTAAAACAGTTTCAACAAATTTATTTCAAAATAAATTGATTTAGAATTTACCCTTTGAGTGCTAAAATCAAATCCCAAAAAAGTTTTTTTTCGCGTTTCTTCGAGCATTTTTTTATTTTATTTTGACAGCCGGAGCCCGGAAGATGACAGTTCGTTCAGAAACGGGCGCACCAGTATCAATCGTATCGTGACTGAGTGTCGTTTATTAATTTTATTGTAGCGCGATTTCAGTAACCATCTTTATTAGATTAAATAATTTATTATGAGATACTGTTAATCACTAACGTTTGTTATTTGTTTTCACATGATAAGAGAAACCAAGGTTACATACCTACCTAGAGCTACATCATAATAATATTTTCAATGTAGAACTTGTGAATTTTGTGAGTTTTTAACTTTTTAAGTTCCTTAGTTCCTTGCATAGGTACTAGTTGATGCACACGACTTCTCCGCGTGGATTTAGGAGGAAAGGTATCAACTTATGAGGCGCCATCTTTTGACTTTTCCACGAACTATACCTACTATGTGAGCTAAGCAAACGCCAGACATCTAAAAGCTAAAACTAAATTATTATGATATCGTTTCTAATCCTCTGTGTTGCTCAAGTTACCTGTGAAAACCCAATGGCAGCTTCTCTAGTAGTTTTACAGTTTATTGTATGTATTCAAATTTCAAACAGATAGACAACAAGACAGACAGAATGTTTTTAAAATGGGGTGGCAAATATTTTCAATTAAGTATAACACTACGGTTCCATAGTTTAATTAGGTGTATGAAAGCATATCCATCTGCCTATCAAATTTTTAATTAAGCTAACGGTAACACTTTGTATTAGTTTTTATGTTAACAAAAGAATGTACTATCCGTAAAATTAAAGAATGGTTTTATAAATGGCGGCTCATTATGCCGGTACTGTCAGCATACACGGGATTTATAGCGAGCGATAATCTGCTAATAATCAATAAATTATAATATACTAGTAAATAATATAAACGTTATATATACACCCTGTTGTATTGAATTCGATCACCTAAGGTATTTTTAATTGCTTCGTAAATAACTTGAGATTGATACATTCTTTGCTCTGTATTTTTTCATTTGATAAATTGTTTGTACTGGCCACTAATAATAAACGTTCCAAATTCAAATTTAATCTTTTTATGAAAGATTTTCTTTCGTTCTGCATTCGAACACATTGAATCGAACACCATTCAAACGCGGGAAAAAATTATAAATTCCGACGTAATTAATTTTAACAATAAAATAAACTTTCAAGTTTTGACTAGTGAGTAAAATTAGTGTTTAAGTGTATAAAAATTTTATTTCGAGATGGGAGATAATCTGATAATAGCATCTAAAGTTGTTGCACTTCTTAATGAAGGTTTTAATAAGTGTTATGTTGCACGGCGCCTTGGTATCACACGTTCCAAGGTTCAAAGAGTATGGAAAAGGTTCCAAGAGACTTCTTCTCTTTGTAGAAGGCCTGGTTCCCGTGGAAAAAGATGTACTGATACAAGAGATGATCGATTTCTCATCATGACAGCTCTAAGAAATCGTCATAAATCTTACAATGAGTTAAAAAATCATCTACAAGAAGTAAGATCAGTGACTATTAGCAAATGGACTGTAAGGAAGAGACTCTTAGACGCAGGTTTACATTCACGAATTCCCGCTAGGGGCCCAAAATTGCTCCGTACTCATCGTGTAGCCAGACTCAGGTTTGCGCAAAATTTGTTATTGTGGACTAATGATGATTGGAATAGAGTTCTTTTTTCTGACGAGGCTCGTATATGTTTACATGGAGAAGATAGGAGGCGCAGAGTATTAAGAAGGCAAGGTGAACGTTTTTCCGAAGCATGCTTCGAAGAAATCACTCCGTATGGAGGTGGTTCTGTAATGTTTTGGGCCGGAATAACTTCTCAGTCTCGTACAGAGTTAGTTTTTTTGGAAAATGGTTCACTAAATGCACATGGGTATATCACGGAAATTCTTGTTCAACATGTGCAACCCGCTTTGGTTGCTATGGGTGACAGATCAATTTTTATGGATGATAATGCGCGACCGCATCGAGCCTATCATGTCTCTGCCTATATGGAAGAGGTCGGGATCCGTCGATTTGACTGGCCAGCGAGAAGTCCCGACCTTAACCCTATAGAACATCTATGGGACAATCTAAAAAGGAAGGTCCGAGCAGTTACGCCAGTGCCACAAAATCTCACGGAGTTGAAAACGGTGATTTAAACTCAATGGGAGCTAATACCGCAAGAAACCATTAGTAATTTGATCAGCAGTATGAACAGAAGAATACAAGCTGTTCTCACTTCGAGAGGAGGACATACACGATACTAATTTTATCTAAATTAATTATAAAACTGTATAAGTATAAAATTAATTAATCATTAACATATCGTACCTTCAACATTAAAATTACTAAATGCCTATGTGATTCACTTTTTTTATTAAATCCTTCTCTGAATTCAAGATGTTATGATTTAAAACCTAGATAAATAATAAAAACAGATAAAAACTAAGAAACAACTCGTTTTGAACCATTAAAAATGTACTGATATGTACAAAAGGTGTAAGTGATCGAATTCAATACAACAGAGTTTATTTTTTAATTCAAATAATGTAATCATTTTTGGTTTTATTTAAGAACTAGATGATGCCCGCGACTTCGTCCGCGCGGATAAAGGTTTTTTGATTCCCGCGGGAACTCTTTAATTTTCCGGGATAAAAAGTAGCATATGTTTTAATCCTGGGAATGAGCTATCTCCATTCCAAATTTCAGCCAAATCGGTTCATGCGTTGTGGCGCAAAGGAGTAACAAACATACACACATACACACACATATACACACACACATACACGTACAAACTTTCACCTTTATAATATTAGTGTGTTGTGATTAAAATAATCTTGTAAAATTATGTTGTACACGCTGTTGATTACCAATAAATAAATAAATAAAGACGGTCATTTTATCAGTTTATTGTTGTTGTCCGTACCGGCGAGTGTGAGTATAGATAGCGACAGTGTGCGAGTGAGAGGTGAACAGAAGCGACGCCATTTTCAAAACCATTCTTTAATTGTACGAGTAGTATAGTCATTTCTCACACGGTAGTTACGAAATGTGTGAACAATGCGTCATGCTCAAACCGTGCTGCAATTACTTATATTGCGTGCCATATATAATGAATTTTAAGAGAGATCTTTCTATGCCACTCGTCATATTTTATACGTAAATGTATTAGTTATATATAGTTTTGTAACCTTTTTGCGGAAACCGTAGCAGCAAATAACATACATAATAATACATACATAGATACCTATATAAAATATGGGTTACTGTACCTACTGGCTACTACTAGTCTACTACTACCTAGACTATAGATAGACCCAAGGTAGGTATGTACCTATTTAAAAGCTGTAAAAAATACCGAAATTATTAAATATTATCCAAGGATTTTCCGTTATAAAGTTCTTCATACCTAACTATTTAAAAATATATAGGTATAAGGAAAAATAAACGGTCAATTGTGTGTCAGGCCACACACTTTATAGGGTTCCGTAGTTTCCTGTCAAATATTATGCGTCATCAGAAGAGTGTAGGTACATATATGTAATTCTTCATAATTTTTTTTACATTTTAAAATAACATCACAAAGTAGTAATGCACCTAGTTGTAAATTAATAGCAAAAACTCATACAATTCCGCAAAGTAATGCTGCTTACGTATGTACATATGTACTACTAGCTGATGCCCGCGACTTCGTCCGTGTGAATTTAGTTTTTGAAATCCTGCGGGAACTCTTTGATTTTCCGGGATAAAAAGTAGCCTATGTTTTAATCCAAGGTATAATCTATCTCCATTTTAAATTTCAGCCAAATCGGTCCAGTAGTTTTTGCGTGAAAGAGTAACAAACATACACACACACACACACACATACAAACTTTCGGCTTTATTGAACGAGCGAAGCGAAGTTCTCTGAGTCAACTAGGGCGCTTGCCTACTAGACAGAGAAGTGTGTTCGTCTAAATGTCTGTCAGAGCCCTATAACTTCTGAATTACTGAACGTAATTACTTCAAATTTAAATATAATATGTAAACTGATGGCCTTCAGCCGAACATTGTATAAAAAAATATAAAAAGCTTTATTTCAGGGGGGCGCTCATAGAAGCGTATTTGAAGTAAAATCTTGTTTGTTGCTCTACATAGACTTGCGATATATCTTTTTAAAGACGACTTTGAACAGAGTACAAAAATATATTTTTTTTAATTTTTCCCTAAAAATTGACCAAATGGGGGGGTTTCAAAGTGGAGATTTTAATTTGAGCCATATGTCAAGAATTACTGAATATTAGAACGTGAAACTTGGTTGAAAATTCAGTTATATCCTGTACTTGAACAACAAATACTAAAATTAGATAAATATTGTAAAGAAACGAAATTATTTAACTTTTAAGTGGAGATTTAATTTGAGCCATATGTCAAAAAGTATTGCATATTAGAACCTGAAACTTTGTTGAAAATTCAGTTATATCCTGTACTTGAATAACAAATACTAAAATTAGATAAATATTGTAAAGAAACGAAATTATTTAATTTTTAATGCTAATAGCTTCACAAAAATGCTTATAGATGGCGCTGTCTCAGTAAAACAGTTTTGCGTATTTTTTATTGCGTCTAATGTTAAAAGTTAATTATTACAATATATAATTAGAACTATCTTTTGGGAATTATAGGATACCGCGAGGTCTCAGTTCGGGGCGAACCACTAGTAATATTAGTGTGAGTGTGATTAGTGTGATAGTGTGATGTGAAGTGTGATAGTGTGATGTGAAGTGTGATGTGATGTGATGTGATAGTGTGATAGTGTGATGAAATTATTGCTTCTAAAAGTTAATCGATTATTACAACTTACAAGCCCATAACCGTGATAGTTGTACAACTGTGTCGGCGTAATTAATATCTATAACCTTGCCAAATTACAGCTCTTTGGTACCAACAGCCAGTAGGCATAGCCGCGAGCAGACGGACAGACGGACTTGGGAAACTATAAGGGTTCCTTTCCTTACGGTAGTTTTATTACAGAATGAAACGCCTGCAGTTATAAAATACTGATATTTATGATATATATATTTGCCGTTACCATTGCCACAAGAGTACGTATAATAAAATTGCTAGCTGCTTTAGCCTTGCTGCCAAGCTGCACGCTCCTCGCTTTCAAAGATTCTTTTTCAGCCTTCTCTTTCTATATCAACTGATAGACATCCAACGCTGAACAAAGGTCTCATGAATGGACTTCCACGGGCCTCAGTCTTGAGCCTGAGCCGCCTGTATCCAGTGGCTACATGCGGCTCATCTGATGTCCATCTAATTTTGTGAGATTTGTTAGATTGATACATCTAAATAAATGTTATTATTGAGTTTTATAGCTTAGCTTAGCAGCTCTGTTAGATTAGTACCTAAGTGAATGGCCAAGCTTGACAATTTTGGACAAGGAAATTATTAGCCCTCCGGTCAACAGACGTGGTTGTGTGGAGTTGGAATGGCAGATCCTTGATAAAGGATCTAGTATCCTCAAACATCAAACGGCGCAAATAACTAAGTAGGTATGAAAGTGTTCGCTATGTTTTCATAGCATGTCTCTGGCCTTGTCCACCGCCGCAGATATCTACCTACAAGATAGGTAATAGGTAGGTTACTTATTATACTAATATTATAAATTATAAAATACATTTTAAGAGCTCTTTGGAATTTATTCATTCGCAGTTTGGTATACAATTTTGAGCTTTTGAATTAGTAGGTGACTCCTAGTGGGTAACTAATAGCACCATAGACTGACTCGCACGGAGTGCGTGATGGAATGGCGGTGATATGGCGGTGATGTGGCGGTGATGTGGCGGCGAGGGACGGCGTCCGCCGGTCGCGAGCAGCATCACGGCGCGAAGCTCGCTCCTGATATTGTAAACAAGAGCTTTTTCGATTGGAGGCGGCTAGGCGCACGCGCGACGCGCCGTGACTTTGTAAGGACGTCTGGATTTATATTTTGGAGATGAGAAAATATTTCACTATTTATCCTTTCAGCTTTGAATACCTTCAACGTCGTTGAAAATTAGAACAAAAAAAAATTTCCTCGTGTCTATGTACTCATTTATAACTAAATTGCGTAATTAATATCATCGAGTAGTACTTCAGATAAGTAGTTATTTCTTTCCAAGTGTTTCTATTGCATGATTCAGGATAATATTATCATAGGAGTGTTTTCCTGTAGTTGTTTGCAACGTTCGGATTCAGCGCGGCCGTGATCGATCGCGCTCGCGGCACGTCGCGGCGAGGTCGGCCCGTGCGCGGTCGGCGCGGCGGCTGCGCGCGGGCGGCAGCGGCGACGCGGCGGCGCGGGGGGCGCCAGCGGGCGGCAGACGCGCCGCGATGGTGGGCCGCGACAGCCGCTCGGAGAGCGCGGCGCGCCCCTGGGCGCCGCGGCATGAGTAGCGCGCCCGCCCGGCCCGGCCCGCGCGCCCGCCATGGCGCAGGCCGCGCCCGCGCCCCATCGCACCCACTCCTTCGCCAAGAAGACCTTCCACAAGCCCACCTACTGCCACCACTGCTCCGACCTGCTGTGGGGGCTCATCGGGCAGGGCTACGGCTGCGAAGGTACGCGCATGCGCCCCGCCGGCGTCGATACCGCCCTGCCGCCCGCCGCGCAGCACGACCAGCGTTATGCAACCCGACCCACCACCGCTCCCGGCCCGAGCCTGCAGACCCTCGCGCCCAGCTCCGCTTCGACCTCGACCTTCACGCCGGAGCGCGGCTCCGCAGCCGAGCGCCCCACGAGCCTCGAGTGACGCGTGCCCCGCTCCTCGCCGATCCCTCGGTAGTCATCGAGGGCGTAAGTTACCCGGAGGCTCCGAGATCAGCTGAAAGGGAATCGAGTCGGGGCTGCGAGTGAGCGTTGGTATCGATCGATCTATTCGGTCGGAGGTCGGTTGGCGCGGGCGGGGCGCGTCCCTCCCGGCTCTAGATGTGGTGATCTCGACTACTAGATAAGCCGGCGGCAGTGGTGAGTGTGGCGATCCCTATTTGGGCCGGATGTGCGATTTCAACTATGCCTTTTTCGGAGGTAACGAGTTACGCCGACCGCGGCGTTGCGTCGCTACGCCTGAACATCTTCATGCGTACGATATTGAGCGAAGTTCACATCCGAATTGTTTAAGATACAATCGTAACTCTATGAGTACGGACCTGTGACGTACATACTTTATTTAATTCATTACTTGCAGTACATTGCGACCAGCGACAATCGTGCACCAGTTATCTTTTCTGAAAATATGCTAGGATCTGAATAGATTACCCATAAAAGCTCGGTTGGTAGATATAGTTATTACAGAAAAACTTGCAAGTACATAAGTATTATTACTTAAAGGTAGTTGGGAACTTCATTGTCGGTAGTTGAAACTTATGTACAATGCGTAATACGATTTGAACGCCCAAGACTTCAGAAGTTTTCGAACCCACTCTGATTTTCATTATGTATCAAAGGCATGATAATACAAACAGACATTCGACAACCTACCCTTTCTACCCGGGTTTGAGAGTAAGTTTTTCATACTTACACTGTTAGTTTACACTATTTATAACTCAAGAACGGCTGAACCGATTTGGCTGAAAATTGGTGGGGAGGTAACTTAGAACAAGGAAACGGACATAGGATACTTTTTATCCCGTATCCTACAATAAAAAGTTGGGTTTATTCGAACACTTATAACTCTAGAACGGCTAAACTGATTTCCATGGTTTTTGGTTTGTTGTATTTGTCTCCGTCCCGAATAGCAGAATAACTTTAAAAATATCGGAAAAATTCACGAAAAACAATTATGAAATTTCATTTTCTTATACATTTTGTATGGGGGGTTTTTTGATGGCAAGGAAAGTGAACTTTTACCCCGGAAAAACAGCAACCTAAGTCACGCCGACGAAGTCGCGGGCAAAAGCTAGTAATATTATAAATAGTGGAGTAAAAACTGAAGAAATTTCTATTCTAGAGACTAGCATCACCTTTTCCCACTTGATTAAATATTGTTCATTCATGTTTTGTACAAGATTAATAAAAGAAATGAATGAATCTTGCGAACTTTCTGTGTCGAGAAAATGCTGTTGATTTTCCGTTAAAAACGATTTGGTTGTGCAGATTATCGCATACAAACAGACAGACAGACAAAAGTTTTACAGACGTGCGCTTGAGGTATGATTTCATTCAAATAATAAATCAGGGTTTAGTGGTGTGTTAAGTTCACGTGGACAAACACGCGGGCGCAAGCCAGCTAAATAGCTAAACTCTAAAATACATTTCATTCTAATTATGTATACGAAAATATCGTTATTTATATAATAATCATTAACATAAAGTCATTATTTCATAATGAATTCGTTTTCCTTATTATTCAGCGCCTAATCAACTAATATGGGGCCTGTTGTCGGTACCGCTTATAGTGCTATTATACGAGTATAATGCTAAATAGTCAATGATTCAATGCTGACGTGTAACGTATAATCGTGAGAAGTATATTATCATTAACACTTTTACTATCTATCGTAATATACTTAATAGATTAATTTAAGGTATTCATAAACAGATTAACACTGTACAATACTGGACATGTATTCAATGAAATATTAGAAAAATCTGAAAAATAGCCTGCTCACTCACTACATATTTACAAACGCACGGAGGCGGACGTAGGATAGTTTTAACGCCGGGAAATGAATGACTTTTTAAAAATGAAGGATTTTCAAAAACCTAAACTAGGAGCGTATTTAATGTAATTTATATTTTGAACTTAAGTCTATTTCAATAGGCAAACACAATGGTCGGAAAGAGCAAATGTAAATTAAACCTGACATAAATATAAAATATATTTTTGTATATAAATTACACAATATTAAAAGTTTTTCCCCGCGTAGCACTTTCTCGTAGTTTCGTAGCATCCGTAGCACCGTAGTAAAAGGACCCTAAGTTAACACTTTCAGTCACTTGCATGGCCAAAGCAAATATGCAAAGGGTGTCAGTAAATTGGGAACAAAATATCAACATATGTACTCAGTACTCACACAGGATAAAGCCTGGATGTAAAACATATTATGTCATTATTACTAGTTGATTGATTTTCCGGGATAAAAAGTAGCCTATGTCAATCTCCTGGTTCTCAACTATACCCATGTAAAAAATCAGGTCGATCTGTTGCTTTGTGGCCGCGAGGTTGAAGGACAAACAAACAAACACACTTTCGTATTTATAATATTAGTAAGGATTGTACTCATGATAGTTTATTAAAATTATAAATATTTATCTCTAATAAGAATATTATAACAGCCAAAGTGTGTTGGTTTGTCCTTTAATCACGCAGCGATGGCGCAACGGATCTAAATTAATTTTTGTATTCATTGGCACTTGGCCGTTTATATATTACTAGCTTTAACCCGCGGCTTCGCTCACATTAGGTTCGATTTTTTAACCCCCTATTTAACCCTCTTGGGGTTG
Organism: Hipparchia sbordonii; assembly: GCA_038048805.1. Classification (NCBI taxonomy): domain Eukaryota; kingdom Metazoa; phylum Arthropoda; class Insecta; order Lepidoptera; family Nymphalidae; genus Hipparchia; species Hipparchia sbordonii. Next base: position 14,513,620 of record CM076106.1, read on the forward strand.
AAATTTTCCAAAATCCTTTCTTAGCGGATGTCTACGTCCTAACAGCTACCTGTATGCCAAATTTCAGCTCGATCGGTCCAGTGGTTAGAGCTGTGCGTTGATAGATCAGTCAGTCAGTCAGTCAGTCAGTCACCTTTGCCTTTTATATATTTAGACTAGATGATCACGACTTGGGTTAACCACGGAGACGAAGTCGTGAGTAGGTTTTTCGGATTTCGGCGGGAACTCTTTAATTTTCCGGGATAGAATCTAGCTCGTGTGTTTATCCTACTTATGATCCTATCTCCATTCCAAACAGCCAAATCGGTTCATTCGTTGTGGCGTGAAGGAGTAACAAACATCCATCCAGTCTCACTAACTTTCGCATTTATAATATTAGTAGGATTAAAATTACAAGCAAAAAAATGAGTAAGTACATATTGTAATATTTTCCGCCCATGTCATTCGAGAACATGAACTCAATAGCACTTCCTCCAAAAGACACGATAACAAGTAACAACGTCACAATACAACACACAACACCACTGCGTCGACACACAATACCCGCGCTGACAACAGCCGACACCGAGACAACAATGCGTACACACACAACAATGGGCGAGTGAGACAATAGCTCGCTTGCAAGTGGAGCGGTAGATAAGGTGTGTGGGAGCTCTGACAGCTGTATCAGAGCGTGTGCCAGCCGTGAGCTTTTATACTTGGATGCTTTTCGTGTTGTTACCGTCCTGTGGGCAAAGCGTGATGATGATGATTGTTTTTTTTAGCACAGGCTACGGCCTACTTGGGCTGCCAGTTGCAATCACCAGCCTCAAGTTTTTTAACCGACTTCCAAAAAACGAGGAGCGTTCTCAATTCGTCGGAATCTTTTTTTTATGTATGTGCCCCGATTACCCGAAGGCGCCTGGACTGATTTGGAAAATTCTTTTTTGTTTGAAAGGGTATGCTTCTCAGGTGGTCCCATTGTCATCAGGTCAGGATCTGATGATGGGGTCCTGGAGAAATCCAGGGAACTCTTCAAATTTCATAGGCACAATTGATGTACCTACTTTGTAGTGGCGTTTGAAGTCGGTTTTTTATAAAAGAGTTTTTACGTTTAAATAATTATTATTTGAAATCAGATTCGACGCTGCCTCTGCCAGAGAAAATGCCACTCCGTTGTATTGTGTAGGTATACTACCTAATACCTAATAATAAATATTGAGTATGATAATTGTGGTAATGTTATTTAGGTACACAACGAGTCATTAGTTTGAGAGCTGCGAGCTATTTAAAATTAACATGGAAAAGCTTACCACCAGGGAAATTAATCTACGTGTTGATTCGATTAATGAAAGCGTGTGCCGTAGGGTCGATACACTGGCACATAAATTGAAATACCTACGTGTGTTGTGGTGTGTCGGACACACTGTGTCCACACCTGATAGATAAGCCGAGCCATCTTCAGGCCCGTAGCGTAGCCTCGTCGCGAACATTATATCGCCATAGTAAAAAAAAACTTGAGAGGTGTCAAGGGACACCCGGATGGAACGAAGTTCAATGCGAAATAGAAATGAAAATATCTGGCTTGCTTTCTATAAGAGAGAGAGAGACAGACAGAGAAACATGCGACGAACATAGCAAAAAGTGTCGTGACAACTTTTCGTAAGAATTTTTTCCGTCTAGCCCCCTTTCACAACGCGCGATAAGGAACTTCGTTCCAAAAGTATGACTTGAAAATGTATATTACATAAAAATTAATAATTTAAAACTGCTATTAGATTGAAACGAATAATTAAACGCTGCCATTTTACTGGCGTGCTTTTAAAACGTGTTCAATTAATTTATAATTACAGCGTGTTGTTGCAGCCAGAGAACGCGGTTAACTTCACCAATGTTCATTGACGATTCTAAAGTGCTTGTAAAAGTTTATTTGAATAAAAAATATTTCTATTCTATTCTATTCTATGTTGTGTCATGTGTGAGATGGAGGAATCACGCTTAAGAAAATCGCTGGTGGGAGCTGGGAATATAGTATATCTCGAGATCACAAATCGCAGGATCTTTTTAAATAGAATTCCTATTTAAAAAGATCCTGCGAGTTATATTACAAATTACATATTTTACTAGCTTTTGCCCGCGGCTACGCTTACGTTTAGTTCGATTTTTCAAACCCCTATCTTATCCCTTGAGGGGTTGAATTTTCATAATAACTTTCGTTTTAATTTCAGCTGATCCGTCCAGTGGTTTGAGCTGTACGTCGATTAATCAGTCAGTCAGTCACCTTTTCCTTTTATTTATTTAGATTATTACATACACATAAATTATAATTGATGTCTCGTATCAGAATCTAACAATTTAGCGTCTTATTTCGTTCTATCCAATTTATAATTTTGAATATACTGCGCATAAATCGGGCTTTAGTTAAATAAATTATTTAATTAAAAAGTATTAATTAAATGTTGATGATTTAGAAATGACTTCGTGTCGATAAAGATTATAAAAAGACGTGTGGCACTCGGGGACTGCCGCGGTAAAGCTATGTATTGCATAGCATTTTTTATCAACGCCATCTAGCGGTGAGAGGAGTCCCGTGTCAGGTTATTTTCGTTACGGAATTTCTGGATTCGGTCTCCACGCTCAAGGCCCGCGATAGAAGCTATGCAATAACTTAAAAAAAATTTAACCTCTCACTCATTATTAATTAAATATAATATGGCAGTTTGAAAATACGATTATTCCGCGTATCAAATGCATGTGTTGTGATGGGTGAGTACAAAGAAAAAACTTAAGATATGCGTGCTTGATTAGATGCTACGTGTACGTATTCGGCGAAAGGACCAGGTGTACACTCACCCTTACTAGAATCTAGATACAATAATATAGGTCACATCATGTGGGAATAAAAATTTAAAAATTAAATTAATTATTTTAATTAAAATCGTCCTACCCTTTACTAAACTTATTTCCGTATAATGTTTCTATTACTAGGAATACCTAGCTATTACTAGAAATAACTCGACTTGTGTTTTTACAGTTTTTGTGTAAATTTTTTCTTTTTGGCTAATCTATTAAATTACACATTAGCGTTAGATGATGATGACAGTCATTCTAAGCAGTGGGTAAGGTAAACGGGGCTATATTTAGCAGTTGCAACTTGGGGCAAGCCGGGATCCGCCCGGCGTATGTAGGCCAGCTATGACGTCACGGTGGTGACCCAGATCCGACGCCATTGAGGCACACGCGTCAATGGTGCCCCTCGATGCCCTCGTGCACCCCCCCTGCCCCCCGCCCCCTGACCTCGCGGCGCACGTGGAGAGGTGTGTCAAAATTTTGTAAAAATGATTCCCACAGTGTGACGATCGCAACCACCCCTGAGTGATTGGCACTCTGTCGCTATTGGCCAATAGGCTAAAATGCATTTTTACAACAAGATTGCCATGACTTCGGCCAAGCACTACGATTAAGACTGTAGCAATAATTCATGCAACTTTTCTGCATTCAACCAGCTGGCTTATCGCATTTTGTCGCATAAAATAAGTAAATTAGTAGAGCGTAAATACCTATTAATTTTATTGTTGTATCCCTCGGGAACCTTTTGTTTTCTAGGGATAAAATTGACCCTATGTCAGTCTCCAAAAAAATCAACTTTATCCGTTGCTATGTAGCTGTGTCAATATAATTAATCAAAAACAGAAAAACATAACTTTCGCATTTACAATGTTAGAATCGATTACTTAGGAAATTGTAACCCTCAAAAAAGTAATTGATCTATCATGCAATAAATTGATTTTATTGTAAAATTCGGATGTTTTTAGTATTCATATACTTGAAAGATTCAAGAAAGCTTGTAAATTCTACACAGATATTCTGTTGAATTATTTTTAGATAGGTGAATGCACTTGCAGTTTCAGTCGTCGAGTAGTTGAAATTACAATTTACAAAAGTATATTTGATCCAGCGTTGGGTCAAAGCACAATGTTCCATAGTTTCTCAATACTTGGTAACAAAGTGTTAGCATATCCTTTGAGAACAATCATTGAGAGAAACCAATTATCCTACAAAAATTAGTTCACTGGAGATAATTTTAACAACGGAAACATGAAAATAATATGGATACAATGTCGCCACTCAAAATTAGTTAATTACATCAATTTAGGAGCTTCGTAAGACTTTAAAGAAAGATTTATATTTTATTTTTCCCTTTTTAGTTCCTTCTATCGTCGTCGGTAAATTTTTTTGTAAAAAGTAATTGTTTTTTATTGTCAACTAAAACATAAAGCTATGAGAGTTACAAACGAGCCCTTAAGCAATAGTTTACGATTTCAGTTGAAATTCAACGCTAAAACTCGGAGATCCTTTACTCGAAGTTCCGCCCATACATACCTGCTGGTTGCTGCGATAACCCGCACAGCTCTGTCATGAATAAGTTTCAATTGTCGAACAGTTATGAGTTTAGAGTTACAGAAGTTTCTTTTGTGTGGAATTCACCTCAATACACAATAGACGAAAGTTTATCTTGGTTCGTACTAAGTAACAAAGGATTGCAACTGAAAGCTTCGGCTATAAACGCACATGTATAAAAAGCTAAAGCTATGTATACTAATTTTTATGTCTATCCTTAAAAATCACAGATTTTAAAGAAACTACATAAAATTTTATTTATTTCCATAAATAATTACTGAATTGTCTCTGGTTTTTCATTTCATCAATCTCATCACTTTTAAATTAGTTTTAATTTTTTAATACATGGCTCCCTTTGGTCACTTGTATGTTTTTTACATGTACAATGTACATACACTTAATATCTGAGTAATGCTCTGTATGTGGAATGAATCTGACAATATTATCAGTTTTCCATTTCTTTCTTTACTTTTTCGTGAAAACAGTAAAATCAAAACGACTACAAAATTACGCCGTAGCACCAAGAATGTGCCCCTCTACGTGTCGCGAGCTGAGACCAAAGAGAATCTCTGGAAGAGTGCATTAAAAATTCACATTGCGCCAGCGCTAATGATGGTAGACTAGAGATTCACTTTGAACTTTTTACAGCTCCAACTGTCATTGTTAATTAAATGCGACCTGGATCTTCCTTGTCATAATGAGCTTCATTTTCGACTGTTGTAAATTGTAATGCTTTATTGTCAGCACAGCGTTATACAAAACCTAGGTTATGCTGAAAATAGTTGTCTAGTTATTTTTTTTACAAAATTGTTTAAAATCACACTATCACACTAATGTGAATCCGTGAACATAATTATGAACATTAAAAATAGGCACCACGGAATTAAACCTTTCTTTTTTAATCGACTTTTAGGATCGTTTTATATCACGTACTTTATAAACTTTTTGAAAAATTGTCGAGTTTAAAATTCGATTACCTAGACTCTAGACTGTACTATTATTATTAGTGTATCGAAATTCTCTACGAACAATAGGAATTAAATATAGGTCAAAGCATATTCACAATGCATCTATTAATATCAAGTAACGCTAAAATAACATTTAGTATTCCTGTACGCACAGATGCAAATAGAACAAATAAGCTCACTGAAGACATTAAAACGGTTATAGCCTAGTCGTTAACATTGCTGGATCGCTGTCGGAGGTCCAGGGTTCGATCCTAGGACTTAGAGTCTTCCATTGTGGTCCTTCATTCCATTAGTTCCGATTTTACGCAAAATATTATTGCAAAGGAATATAGCAATATCCGCTATCCGTGTGATTTAACGAGAATGAAATGGTAATAGAACATTAATAAGACCACATTTGAATTTTACTAATATCTTAAATTCTAAATATTTTTTATATGCTTCACCTGTGTGCTTCACTTAATAAAAATTTTAGTAAAACATTTAAGAAAGCTAAAAAAGCTCTCATTTGGGCTTTCTCTGATATTATTCTGTGGACAATCGTCAAAATCGGTTTTTTATTTCTCCTGAAAAGTTGAGTTTTTACTATAATCATTTTATTCTCCGGGGACGGCGATATGTAATTGCGTAGTTATATTGGATAATAGTAACCTTCGTCAAGAGTTAGCAAATGCAATATGAATTTTTCAAATCCGCTTCATTATATTAGTCTAGTATATAAATAATATCTAATGAAATTCAACTAGCTTTCAAGAGTATGAAAGTGATTTGTTGTAGCTTTTCGTGACCCGTAGCGCGTCGTAGCAAGGTCTTTGTAGACGTTGCGTAGTCCGTAGCTTCTGCGCTACAAGAGTTTTGATTCTTCTGAGCTACGTCGTAGGTGAAGATCTCTTTCCATTAATTAAATAATATTTATATTGAATAAAATAATAAAAGTAATATTCTTCCAGTTCCTTAACTTTTATTATAAGTGGACTCTACTCTTTTTTATTTATTCCCATTGAAAAGTTAATTATTACAATATAAATAATATAACAAAATAAAAACTTAAATAAATAACTTAAATAAATAAATTAAATAAATTAAAACTACCACTACTTATATTTACTCTACTCTTGATAATGTATTCTGTGCTTGTAAGCAAAATTAAATATTTATAGTTAGTTATATTTCGGCAAGTTAGGTATAGCTAGGTACTTTAGCTATTCTTTTTCTGTCAAATGCGCATTCATTAGTCTTTGTAGGTATTTAGTATTTATGATTTACACATTTTTCTAACAGAAAAATCAGAAAACCCGTTATAATAATACTTATAGTTATCGTTCGATAGCGAACGTTACATAAGACTCCTATAATTCCTGTGGACTGGTTGTTTGAACTGTGTCACCCGTGACGTCAGATCCTTGGCTGATGCGCGCGCTGTCACTTGTTCCCAGCTTGTTCACTTTGCCGAGCTGCTTTGTCACTCATCCTACTAATCCTATTTTTTTTTATTGTATGACAAGATAGTCCATGATTGCGATCTCACATGATGGTAAGTGACGATGCAGTCTAAGATAGTAGCGGAATAGCTTGGAAGGGATATAGCAGCGAAAATTCAACCCATTCTCCTATCCTACTATCCTATAGTTTGGATGGATGGATATTTGTTACTCAATTACGCCTCAACTAGTGAACCGATTTGGCTGAAATTTGGCACAGAGATAGACTATAGTCTGGATTAACATATAAGCTACGTTTTATTCAGGAAAATAAGAGAGTTCCCGCGGTAATTAAAAAGTCTAAATCCACGCGTACGAAGTTGTGGGCGTCAGCTAGTTTGCTATAGTTTGGAAAATCGTTATAACTTTATCGTATGTACAATGGACTTGTACTCGTCATGTTTTTAAAAATCTCAAGGATACCTTTTGTTGTAACATAGCCAACTTTTTATCTCAGAAAAACGTGGTCTGTGCATAGACTTATTATATTACGATAGTTCAGTGAAATCTGTGAAAAATCCATTAAAAGATGTTCCAGCGGGACTTTTACAACGGTCTTGGGTAAAATATGGAATACCTCACCGACATTGTTGACTACCGACATGGCCGTAGCATGTCTATTCTTGTCGCGGGCGCGTGTCCCGGCTGCAGGTGTCGTCAGGTTCCGGGTCACGAGACCGTTTGATGTCCCCTGTTCCGAGCTAACGCGTAAACAGTTGATCGATTTTAATAGTGCTTTTATGTTCTCGAAGGCGATGTAATCGTGTCTGTTGATTACTAAATTGAGCACTTTGCTCATCTATTGTTGACTTACTTAACGCTATCGATTTAAAGTGTTGTTTTTATAACAGAAAAAGTTACCCTTAAAAGATACACTAAAATATTGTACATAATTCACCATAGTTAAGTAATGTTGAATAATACAATCTAGACATACAATATTCTATTTTAGTTTAGTTTCTATTTGAGTTTTTCTATTGAAAATCTGTCAAAACATCTGTCTTCGGACTGCGAAATATATCCTTAATATTAACCTATAGAATTTTTGACCGACAATAATCTGCTAAAATTAGGTACATTTCGATAACGTTTCTCGTTTTGACGAAGTAGGTTAATTTTTTAAACAAACCTCAAGTTAAGAAAATCGAATCAAAAAAATAAGCATCGTAACTTTAGTTTATATCTACTTCCAAAGGGGTTTTAATGATAGGTATATAACTACCTACTATGTATAAAAGGACCTAGGTAAGAAACAGAAAATAACTTATTACACTCTGTGCTCTAGGTCCACCGGTTGCTATGCGCTGTCTTTCATTCAGTCAATCAGTTTGTAGTGGTTTTAAAGAACAAACTCAATCATTATGCAATGATTAGCTCAAGCACCGATTATGCAAGCGTTCTAACGATTAGCCCAGCTCGCGATGGGATAGGTTATACAAAGTTGAGCAGAGCAAATGAGTAGGTCTCGACTCGCGGCTAAGTGCCGCGCGGCGGAGGGCGTGCCATTGGCTGCTCGCGGTGACGTCAATGGCGACCTCCCGCCGCGCCCCGACCCCCGCACGCCCCCCGAAGGCCGCTCGCCTCTGAAAAATATACACACTTTTCGGACGAAACGACTTTTTTTTTTTTATTCTTTCACGAAAAGCTCGATGCGCTTTACGTATTCCTCAACTCGACAGTCGAAATGCTATAGCGACTGCTGGAATTTGACAGCATTTATTTTGCTTAGTTAAGTTTTTTAACAACGTATAAAATTACACTGATAGACAGACGGACGGACGAACGTCCAGCGGAGGCTTACTAGTAGGATCCCGTTGGTTACCCTTCGGGTACGAAACCCTTGCAATGATTTCAATAGTGTGAGGATCGCAATGACGAAATTAACCAATAGCCTTTTAACTAACAGCGAGAGCAGGTACTTATCAGCCAATAGGAGGTGATTGCGCGTTACGCTGATGCAATCATTGTTAGACAATCTTACAGCTGCCTTTTACCTTGCATTAGTATTGGTAGATTTATTTATTAGATATACTAACAATATACATATTATCCATTCAAAAACAAACATACAAAAACATTGCAACATTGACTGATATGCATTTCAATAAAAAGCATTCCAAAAAAAAGCATCGGATAAACTAAGTCTTAAAAACAAAATTTCTAAGTAAAAGAGAATAATATTCGGCACTGGAAGTCTATCGGTTGATAAAGAAGACGAAACTTTAGCAAGCTATAGCTAATAGAGCTAAACTAGGTGCAGACATTACTTATAAGCTATCGAGCTAGTCGAGCTATCGCGCCAAGGGCCGGCTGCCGGCACGAGAGTGGCTCCACTCACTGGCGCACACCCCTTCATTAGCTGCCACACTATTGTTAATCTACTTGTGCTAAGCTGTTCTCGAGCATAATTGAGGACACATTAGAGACCCATCCAATGTTAAATACATAAAGATGGTATACATTTTGAATTTATCCAACGTTCATGGTTTACCCAATGTTTTGTCGTACCTGCTATCTACTAGCTGCTGCCTGCGACTTCGTCCGCGTAGATTTAGTTTTTAATAATCCCACGTGTATTTAAAAATCTTTGATTGGCCAGAATGAAAAGTAGTCTCTCTCTCTCTCTCTCTCTCTCGTCGCGTGACCGCCCTCGGCCACCACCTCTCATTTCCCTTTCAGTTATTCGTTTTCGCTTAGCGTTTTTTCTTACTTTCTCTCTTTTTGCTCAGCTTCTAAGGGTCGTACCGTGATGTAAAATAGACTATAACCTTCCTCAAGAATTAGATTAACAAATGCAAAAAGATTTTTTTTTGAATTTCAAATCGTTCAAACGAACAAACCCTTTCGTTTAATTATATTAGTATAGAGTAGAGCATAATATGCGAGATTGTCTAAAAATGAGTGGGACGATCGCAAACACCTGTGATTCAGGATCGGCTGGACCTGTCTCTCTGTTGGCTAAAATGGGTTGTTGCGACAAAACCGTCATAAATCGAGCCAATCATAACATTATTGAAACTACTCGTACCAATGATAACTGCTGGTCGTTTGCGAAAATACAATCAATCATACCTTCGAACAGTCAACTTACAAACAAAATACTATAATATACTTTTCATTACTCATACACGGAAAGTAGGTCTGAAGTTGCCTGAGAAGCGGGTTGAAAGTAATACTTTTCAGCCCTAGGGAGAATCGTTTTCAACTGACAGCTGTCAAATAATTAAAAAAAACTAGTTGTCACATTTTTATTGGAATTCAAATGAAACACGACATACCCGAGTGCATCCATAGACAAGAAGACTAATTGTTCTAATTTTTGACATAAACTTTAAATAAATATCTCACCAAAGTTGTTGATTTATGTAAAATAAAGTTCACTCAATTTTCTTTAGCTAATTTCTATTTTTATTTTGACTTTCCTTATATTCGTAATGAAAAGCACAGTGTTTACCTCGGGATAAAGACTTATTTAGTCCCTCGAACTATAGGCCCCCTCGCTACGCTCGGGCGCCAAACCCCGTCTCGGGACTAAATAAGTTACTTTCATCCCTAAGGTAACAATGTACTATTCCAACAAAATGTATTCGATCCTAAATAAGATTCGATCCCGTTTGTGTCCAAGTCCAACAGTATTGTTTGCACGTGGTTTGCACTGGCTACAACTAACGTCCAACGGGTTGGGCTTGAAGCTTCTACTTCTCGGCTTTTAGTCCGCTCCTTGGCCAATTAGCTGTTGAATTTTTTTTGAAGACGTAAGCAAAAACGTTAACAAAACCTAACGTAGCCGTTACATTATATTTTATGGATAATAAAACTGTATAACCACGATTATATTATTTTCTTAGAACGAGGCCAATAACCTTTGTAGTTAATCTTTAGCTCTAGAATAACAATACACAAAGTACTACTGAACAGCCAGGCTGATCCTTTGCGGAAAACTGAGCCAGTCGGCCAGAATTTTTTGTACTAAGGCAGTAAGGCGCCATATTCCCAGGGTTTCCACAGCAAACGGAACAAATACGTAACCCGTTCTTGATTCTTAAAAAAAATTTGATTTAAAAATAATAATTGTTATTTTATTAACATTTAAATAAAATGTCTTTTGAAAACCAATAACAGAAGGATTTTTTTGTATTAAATAACCGCGGTAATTCCAACAAATATTAACGCACGAAAAGAATTGTAGAAGAAATTTAGTTAAACTGAGAAGAGCATGCCAATCCTTATTTGTCGTTTATCTTTGCTACCTTTTTCGCCTTACTGTAAATGATCATATCCTAAATACCTTCTTGATCTATCTCTAAAATCAATACTTGATCTCTCACTCTTCACTTTCGCTCTCTTTCTTTCCCACAGCTCTATCTTGCCCTTTTCCTTATTAAAATAAAAAATTTGGAAAAGTATCTAGTACATACCTATTTTATACACCACTACGAAGTCTTAACAAAAACAATATCTAACTATCTCTTAAATCATTTCCTATTTTAAATTGGTAAAACAAATCCCGCGAGTGTAAACTGGAGTTTAAAAATAAACCTTCTATTAAGGGCAAGCGTCGCGTACGTACTTACATCTGTTCGAGCTAAAATTAGACCCGATTTGAGTCTTGTCTGATTCATATCCTTAAATACATATAGGAGTATTATGAGAAAGTACATTTGCTTATTTTTGGAACATCTTTATTAGGCATTTAGGTAGATATTTCAGCTACAACTGGCTGATGATCCTTTGTACTTCATGTGCGAGGATTTAAATTGAGTTTCTTTCATCTAAACTTTCCGGCCTTTAAAGGTGGAGTTTCAAAATATCTCAACTTCCTCTAGGGTACACACGGAATATTTTCTTCAACTTTCAAAGGTCCACCAATGTAGGATGGGCCCGCCAGACTGTTAGTCTCACGTTGCTGATTTAAAGTTATAACGGAAGAAAATAATTTGGCACTATGAATCTTAGCATCGAATGTTCTTACAACTAGGGTCATAACTCTTAACCTATGTACGTATTTGTAGGTACTAGGGATGTAAATTACTGTTGTCCATGTAGGCTGTTGGTAGAATTTGAGGATGTATCAGTCAACAACTTTTCCAACGCTGCAGGTGTTAACTGACACTAACCGTTAACATCCATCACACGACTGATGACGGAAATCAAAGACAAAGTGGAGACATGCACCAGACGTGACACGTCACGAGGCGGGACCGTCGACGCGTGCGCAGGACCCGAAGCCCCCCGGCCCCCGCCGCCCACCACACCTCCCTCCCCGTCCCCTGCCCACAGTGCGCTTGTGTGTTTTGTTTCGAGTGCACGTGTTGATCGAAAACACTTGCATACACTGAAATCGCGGATCTCTTCCTCCTTTATTTACTAAATTCCACACTTTAACCCTCGGATACTCTAAACGCCTGTCCTAATTTTTTCGTTAAACTTTACAAATCGAGGCTAAATGCCCTGAAACTATTTCGAATTTCGATTTCCGGACATTTTCATTTCTTCATAAATACTTACTGAAAAATTACTGCCCTAACTTTGTCAAAAGCTGGCACACTTTTCAAACATTGAACTTCAGATATCCAACAGGCGAATGCCCTCAAACTATTTCGATCCCCCATGTTTATTTTGGCCGAGAGTAGAACAGCTTCCATAAAACCTTCACTGTTGGGTTATCTAGTTTCCAGTGACATTTTTGCTATGAAATGGCAATTCCTGAGGCAGGAGGTGGTGCCACCCAGGCTGACGGGTCGTCTATTCCGGCTCGGCCCCGCCCCGCGGGTATTTAAATACCCAGTGACGCGTGAGCGGCGGTTCTACACCACATCACTAATTCCGTTTCCTTTATCCATTCGTCTGCCCTACCGTGGTACAAAATAAACAACTGCCTACGGACAAGCGGACTAACGTGTCGGAAATATAGTTTGTTGTTGTTTATCGAGCGTTACATAGTGTTTCTATTAGTTAGTGTAGTTACCTGCGAGTGTGAGTGAGTCTATTGAACGAAAATGTCCTGTGATGAGATGGTGGCACGCGTGACAGACGCGTTGAGCGCAGCGCTACGGAAAGGCGGAAGGATGTTGAGTTACCCGCGGAGAAGTAAGTGCCGACGGAGTGTTCTACACGCGTAGGTACCTACACGCGTACCTACACCTGTTTTTATATTCTTCTGTGTCCTTAAGTTCTTTGGCATCTTAATCATTTTTGCTTTGAAATTAAGAATGGCCTCTCAGAGAGAACCATAATTCACACTGTAAGCATAATAGTATGACTTATAAATGGCAAGATAAGTCTGTCTGCCTGTTTCTCCAGCTGTTTGTTATTATTTAATTTGACACAGAGATCTAAGCTTGCATCCCGCAGTCACACACATATATGCTTTTTAGACATGAAAACAATCACGCGAAGACAGTTTTTAAGATCAATTCTGCTAGTTAACCCCCGACGAAAAAAGAGGGGTGTTATAAGTTTGACCCGTGTATGGGTGTATCTGTCTGTCTGTTCAGTCGCAGCGCCCTCACAAATGGACCAATTTTGATGCGGTTTTCTATGTTTGAAAACTGACGTGATCATAAATTATAGCTAAGATCCACCTCGGATCTTAGCTACAATTTGTGAAGATCTGCGCAGGCGTTTAAATATCAGCTCATATCCTACTTGATTAAAGGGTTTCACGCACACTTTCACTTGTGCGATTGATTTGAAAGGTGCACTGTTACTACGGATTATTTCCAAGGCACGGTAATCTTGAGCTGATGCTTGCAGCATCAAGTAGTCTGTGGGTACCCAACTCCTCAGCAACTTATAGAGTGTTTGGGCTCATTAAAATGGTCTCAATTAGTAGGTGTTAGATAAATGATAATCGAGTATCGAAGAGGATCTGATGTATAGCAGAAAACTGGATAACAGAATGTCAGGGATATCATACATAGTCCTGCTATATATTCACATGTCGGGGGTGTTTTAAATTTTCAAACTTGTTATACAAAATGTTCTGTTTTAGGTGCATTTGTTATGTATCCTTTATTTTTAATGAACAGTAAACAATTCAATAAAGGGAAAAAGCCTGATACCTTATACAGAACTACAATTAGGACTTCAATTGTACGACAATTTGTCAAGCAATGAAGACCCAAGAAAGGTAAATAAAATTAAACGTAACTCAGAAAAACACGGAAAAAACTAACTACTACTTACAAACCACATTTCAAATAAGAAATAAGTATAAAGGGTAATATAATGTAAAGGTGTTACAAGAATAGCGAATCAGGAAATTAAACCTGGGCGGGGCATGAAGCAAGGGCAGGAAATGGGCTATGGAAAACTAATTAGCCACCAAGATATTTATTTTAAAAAGAAAACAAGAGAGGCCTCTCACTCGCAGCCTCTAACACAGTAAAAAGATTATTAGAATAGGAAAGTTTTATATTTAACTAAACTTTTAAAATGTGCTTTCGAATCATCGCGTGAATTTAGTAGTAAGTAATATTACGGAATACTGTTCAATTTTCCAACTAAAAAGAATTATTAATTAGAACCAGATAGAATTTCGGCGGTAACAATAATATTAAGTATATCATGAAGCCTTATAGCCATGTAATTAAAAAAACAGCTAAAAAGCTTTCCGTTTATTCGGAGGGGATAGGAAAAAAATGCTGAACATGACCACTTTTCACCTCGAACTAAACGTATTAGAGACGCTGGGAATACGACACAGTGCACCGGATGGGGTTTGAACTGTTGACCTTTCGGTTTTCAATCCGTAGGTACCTTGAAAAGTTGATCTATTGAGATGAGATGATATCCATGATTGAAGTTGCTAAGTTATAAGTATGGGTACAAATTTAATTCTAAAAATCTAATATTATAAATAGGAAAGTTTGGACGTATGCATGGATGGATGTTTTTACTTAATCACACTGCAACTGAATCGTTTTTGCTACAAGGCACAGAGATAGATTGTAGTCTGGGATAACATAGACTAGTTTTTATCCCGGAAAATAAAAAGAGTTCCCGCGGCAAATAAAAAACCTCAATCCATCCGAATGAAGTCGCGGGCATCAGCTAGTGATTATATAAATAACGAATTTTTCTAGTAATTAAAGTGTAGGTACAAATAAATAATTAAAATTAATAAATTAAACTGCTCTAAAAAATTAATAATCCTGTAATTAGCACGTAGTAGACAAGCTATATAAGAGAAAGCTCTCGCACAGTTCAAAATAAGAACGCATGTAAGGGGTGCCGTGTTTGCCCAGCGCTGGGATATAATAAATCCGAGCTGAAGTTGCCACGAGCACAGATTCGCAGTCTCGAGAAGCTCGCACAAACAGGCACTTCTCTCGTGAAGCGGGCAGCGCGGCGCATGCGCGACGCTATCGATCCAGAGGAAGCTCTTGTCTATGCTATGATTGAAATCGCACCAAAGACATTGCGTTTTCTTTTTGTAATGACCTTTGTAAGTGGCACTGGCAGCGAGTATTGATGTAAATGTTAACAAGGTTTTATGGTTTGACAAGGAGATGCTCGCGACTTCGTTCGCGTGTTAGGATTGCTGGTTTATTTTTAAATTGAAAGTCCCGTGGGAATTCTTTGATAGAAATAAGTCGATGTCCAACCCCTATTTGTTTACGTACCTTGCGTTTCGTAGTTTTCAGCAGTAAACAGGTTGGATAGATGCAAGAGTTAGCGCAGACCTACCTACCTACCTACCTATACCTACTCCGCGGAAATTCATGATAAGATATTTTAGACATTATAATTTTTAAAGCCGTAGCCCGATGCCTTGGTCAGACCAAATCCGCACCACTCTCGATAGTAAGGTCCACGAAGCCTTACATGTTGCAAAGAACCGAAGCACATGGGGCCATATCATTCACAAAAGAGTCCTTGGTGGTAGAGGTCACGACTCTAAGTAATGGGGAACACGACGCAGAGAGAGAGTCCGTAGTTGTAGGCCAACTCGTGGCTCTTATGACAAGTCGAAAACTCTACCTAACTCTATAGCTTCGGAAAGCAGAGCCGGCAAGAAACTCAGCGGTTGCTCTTTTCTAAACAAAAAGTGTGTGTTTCAAAAATATGTAGGTATTTATTGATGTAATAAACTCTTTAACTTTCCCGGAGAAAATGTAGCCTATGTGTTAATCATCCATTCCCAGCCAAAACGCTTCATTTTTTGTGGCGTGAAGGAGTAACAAACATACAAACTTTCCTTTATACCTAATATTATTATTAGTGTGACTTGGTAGACTAGATTATGCCTGCGACTTCGTCGTTTTGATTCCCGTGGCAACTCTTTAATGTTCCAGGATAAAATGTAGCCTATGTATTACCAGTAAGAGACTATCTCCATCCCTTTGAGTCAAATTGGTTCATTCGTCGTGGCATGAAGGAGTAACACATACACGCACATACAAACTTTAGCCTTAAGCCTTAGCTAATTAATAGTGTGGAGCGTGATGTGATGGTATATCTATCACTACTACCGCCAGCATGCCGGGTTAGTGTCGGCACAGCGCGCGTAATGCCACTTGCCAGCAGGCAGGGGCAGCCGCCACTTGTTGAGGGGACACAGCAACAGGGGCAATGCAATACACATCGCGAGGTAATTGTCGGTCAAGTGCGGCGAGGCATTGACTACGACGCGACGGGCGGCCGCGGCCTGCACAGTGCACGCCACCGCAAACAAGTTCACCTATTTTAATCAGAGATACCTGCAGCCAGCCTGGCACGAGGCAACTGTACTGTACAGTGTACAGTACCTAATTACCCCGCATATTATTTTTACCCGATTGCGGCACGCAAAGTTTATGTACGTATGTAGGTATGTATGTATGTGGCGCTCTGGAGAACAAACGCGTAGGCCGATTTTGATGATTCTTACGCTAATTGATTTGTGTTAATCTTGGGAGTGTCACTAAAGACATTACAGTCAATTACAGTAATCAAAATTCAATATGGCGACCACTCTCTTATCTTCCAGGATAACCTATGTGTTATTCTAGACTATTAAATATATCTCTGTGCCAAACAGCCAAATCGGTTCAGTCACCAGTACTTATATACATACTAATTGCGCAAGTGAGGGGCAAGGAAATAATTTGACTGAACAAAAATCCCACACAATAGCATAGCTGATTTCTATGAAAGAATTTAATGCTAATAGGTACTTAAGTTACCGACGCGATGAATCAATAGTGTAAAAATTTTCCTCGACGCTTTTCCCCGGTGGTCGGTCTTCTAATTTCGTAGAATAGTAATATTTTAAGAGCCGTGAATTTGATAAACAAAACATTACAAATAATCTAGGTGCCCATTGACGAAAACAGCTTTCCAGTAAACAGGTCTAACCATCGAGGGCTAACTCCGCCGGCACCCGCTGTGGGAAGTTCCTGTTTATGTTTTTTATTTACACTCGAAACTTCAATTGCGTAGTTCATACAACCTACTAACACCTTTTTAGAGTTCCTTTTAACCGACTTCAAAAAAAGGAGGTTATCAATTCGACACGTATACTATGTATGTAATATCTCTGTAATATTATTGGAACTGCAAAACAATCCAATAACAGCCAATCGCACGACTGATTTTTTGTGCTGTCAAGTGTCATCCCCCTTGATGCCGTAACGTTATTTTATTAGAAAAGCTTCTCTAACCCGAACAATTTGTCGCTGGTGTGCCATGCGAACTGCTACCTATATTTCTTTCCAAGTTGAATAAACGTTTTATTTGCCGGTCATGTCACACGTTCCCGCGCCGCGTCATTTATCTGTCAAAATTTTGGCCCCAAAGCCGCCCCTAAAAACTAGGCTGGAGCCTACTCAGCTTGCTGCTAAATACACCGCCAATAATTTTTCCTGGTTTGATTCGTCAGAGCAAAATAATTTTGTCCTTCCTTGTATGGATGGAATTCCGCAAAGAATCGTCCACTTCTATCCGATATTTGTTCCAGTGTGCAACTTCATCGTGCACGAGCGATGCGTGGGGCAAGTGGTGTCGCCGTGCTCCGGGGTGGCGCCGAGCCTCATCAAGGTAAACAAGCCCTTGCCGCACTGTAATTAGAACTGTTTTACAATGACAGCTAGCCTATGGGGTGTGACTGCCTTAGCTAATTATAGCATGGTTGTTTACACCTCTACGCTAAGTAGTTACCTGTCCCTGTAACATTTACAATCTGTTTTGCCTTCTACAACGTGCAGACAAACCGCTTAAAAAAAATTGTTTGTGCTTTCCGAAGCGGTGTAGTGGTGGAGTGCACAGGATCTACGTTTTGTGTTATTTTAATTATGTTGTCTGTGGTCTTGACTTACCATAAGAGTCACAAGTTGGCCGAAATTAAATAAGTATACTTATCTATAGATATTTGTATGAATTTTGGAGGCGTAAGTGACGCGCTATCCGCCCCCACCGGAGACGTCCGGATATACCGTTCTTACCGCAAACTACAACGAAGATGAGATACGAGTACAAGTGTAAACCTAACGCGATCGAAATTTTACAGATAGATTGAATACACGTAATATTTAATCTATCTGTAAGTTACCTAGCAAGTTGTCAAAAAATCCACAAAATTTTTGACAAATTACTAGGTTGTTATTATAGTTGTTGATAAAGTGTGTCGTCACGCATTTTTCCAAGAGGTTAACAGTGATTTTTTTAGCTATAAGTCAGTTAAAAGAAAAGAACATTGTACCTATACTCTTGATGTACTTAGTTCTCTCTACGTAATATTGAAAGATAAATATTAAATATTAATCTGAGTTGGTACAGTAAGTACAGTAAAGCTAGCTGCTCGTACCACCGACTAATGGCCGTCTGGTTTCACCGCAGAACCCAGTGGCGCACTGCTGGTCGGAGCCCACACATCACAAACGGAAGTTCTGCACGGTGTGTCGGAAGCGGCTTGATGAACTGCCAGCTTTACATTGTATGAGTGAGTATCAGTCAATCATCATATTAGGTAGGTCCACAAAGTTACAGACGTACTGATAACATGGGGATTGTATTGGAGGACTAATATCTACTATCAGACTATCAAATGACCCCTATCTAATATCAAAATACAAAAAAATATTGAGTACATGAATAATTTTTGAGTAGGTACATAGATACGAGTAAGTAAATGATACAGATGTTGTTTTATGGAAAATTCCTAAAAAAAATTCGCACCATTTTCTAAACAAATTTTAATAAACCTACTAAATATATATTTATCAACTTTGTTTCAATTTCTATGTGGACATTTTGAACACAAGTAGGTGATAATAAATACTTTTTGAAAAAGATTTTCCAATAGGATTCTGGAACTCTAGCACTTTCAAAACAATTTCTATTTTCGTCTGTTTTCAAATTTTGACCATAAACCATTGGTCCATTTTCGACCGAAAGTAAGAAGATAAACGTAAAAAAACGACAGGCGTTGCGGATTTTCATAGCGAAGATAAATAATTTACCATCTGACTGATATTACATAGAGCAGCCACGTGCTCGTTTGCTCTCTATTTATAAAAAAAAAACAAAAGATCGATATAGATGACAATTTATTAAGAAAATGATTAACGAGAGATTCTCGACAGATAAAATCTACCGATTCGCAAGAACTGTTTGCCTTTTGGAATCGGTAGATTTTATCTAGTGGATGCTTGTGTGATGGTAAGAGGTTTTTGAAGCCTATTTAAAAGAAGCACGTTTTTTTTACAATGAATAGGCTGCTAATGGAGGATAGATCTACTTTATCACTAGATTAAGTTTCAGAATTTTAACTCGTTAATGATAACTACATATATAGGTTATTACCTATTTTACCTATATATTTAGGTTATTACCTATTATGACATATTTGTCATCAAAACTCGGTTTAGTAAGTATATGTATTAAGTAAGGAAGTAAGGATTTTTAGTAGGAATTAATAGCAACCGTTTTTCCGTATTAATCGATTACCCGACATTCAACAGATTAAACATCGACCGAACTGACGCCGGCCCTGTAATAAAATACTACAGTTTTTGTATGTTAATTTATTAATTTGTGGTAGTCGCTAGAACCTATATTTATTCAAAATGTAGATATTACATACTTATAAGTTGAAACGATTTTCTACTTCAATTTGCTACTAATTTGCTAGTTCACCTACTTAATTAATCATGTTTAGGCCAAAAGGTTTTTTTTTAATAAAAACCGTATTCTCCTTATAGTACATTTAAATAGTATAGTAAGAGTAAGTAGCACAGACAAGGTTTTAATTCAAATAAACTTTAACAAAGTGATTTTGAATCGTCAAGTGAACTATCACTGCTGTTCAAACCGAGAACCCGCAGGACACTCGGGAATGTTGTGCACTTTAAGTAATTGTAGTACTCGTAGATATACTGCCTCATCTAGAAAAGCTAAAATTTTGTGTGTGGATCAAATGGTGAAGAGAAATTTTTTCGTTAGATTTTCCCTGACAGATAAATAATATATGTATAATGGTTTTATCTGTCCATCGGAGTAAAGTTTAATATCTCGGTTCATATACAAGGGTTAGCTATAAAAAATAGGATTAAACTACTGATACTAGCTACTATCCCGATTCCCGATCGATGAATAGCACTGACCTCTAAACTACTATATAATATTATAAATGCGAAAGTTTGTATGTTTGTTACTCAATCACGTCGCAACGACTGAACCGATTTGGCTGTTTGGCACAGAGATAGATTAATTATAGTTTGAAATAGGACATAGGACATATCCACATCCAGCATATCTATATACAGCAGTTGTCCTAGCCATATTACAAGCGTGTTGTCTCTTTCTATCGATAAAGCAGGAGCTCCCAAAGCTTTTTCACCGCACGTTCTATTTTTCCAGAAGAAAAGCGTGATAGAAAAATTTGTGGACCCCTGCTTTAGCGTTATCAATCGTAGACAGAGACAACACGTTTGTAATATGGCTAGGGCGGCAGACAGGCCTGTGCGAGTAGGGGTGTAGACCGACGTCACGTTATGTCCAGTATGCGAGTACTACGTGCACGGCGAGTGCGTGGACTTCGCGGCGGCGGACTGCAAGGAGAACGCGACGTACTGCGCGGGCAGCGAGCCGCGCCACGTGCACCACTGGCGCGAGGGCAACCTGCCCGCCAACTCCAAGTGCGCCGCCTGCCGCCGCGCCTGCTGGTCCGCCGAGTGCCTCACCGGCTACCGCTGCGAGTGGTGCGGGAGCACGGTGAGTCGCGACAAATGCAATGTTCCTATGTAACTGTTGCCATGCCACGAAGCGAGCTTTACTTGAGAAGCCATGCCGACTATTGACGTAAATATTCCGTCGGTCAGGTCCACGCAGGCTGCCGCTCCCTATTACCTGAAGAATGCAACTTCGGCACCCTGCAGCCGATCTTCCTGCCTCCGTCGGCGGTGTCCATCCCCCGCACGGAGGTGCCCATGGAGGCCATCATCGGCGTGCACGTGCGGCCGCCGCCCTCGCAGCGCGACTTCGGATGCCGTAAGTGTCGCGCCGGCGCGGCGGCCCCGGCCCTCGCGCAGTATGACCGATGCGAGCCCTCCGCGGCGCCGCCGGCGTCGGTCATACTGCGCCGCACATGTGCCCCGCGGGCCCGCGGCGCAGCTCCGGGGGGAGGGGCACACGTGTGGGCGGCACAGTGAGCGGTGTCTTTGGGGCAGCGCGGCGTCGCGGCTGGGCGCCGGCGCGGCTGGTGACGCTGGCGCGCCGCCTGCTGCCGGCCGCCTGCAGCCCGCACGGAGGCGCTTCTCCGCCCTACTCCAGAGGTACCCTCGGTGCACACGAGCTCGTCTCGACTCTTAACAGAACGACACTGCCACCCGACCGGTACACTTCGCAGGTCTCATACTCTCAGATCGAAACCAAAAACAAGTAATTCTGTTTTCAATTTCAAAATGAAAAGATGAGCATTTTCTTTACATGGCAAGCTGGAAATGATCTTTAACTACAACAGTTTGACATTCCAGTTGATAATAATTAGCATCAAATTCGTGGTAATGCTGATTACAAGTACCTACGTTGGAATACCCCATATTCCAATTTAAAATAATTTAAAATACAAGGTTTGCTACCTTACCTACACAAGTAAAATAAAATAATACAAAGTAAAACTAAAATGGACCCTAGTCAATTATCACAGTTCCGGTGAATGTTCTGTTAAGACGTTTGCAGTCACAGCTTTTTCCTGCTTCACAACCCTACCAGCTTAACAGAATAACCGAAAAAGGTTGATCAGAAGATTATTCTTCCACTTTGTATTCCATGAGAACATTTCGATTGGTTCAAATCCATTTAGCTTAAAAATTTTGATGGAAAATCTATTTTGATTTTGAGGAAGAATAGTTTTTTGAGATAGTCAATATGCATGTCCAAAAGGTTTTCTCCAGTTTTCGCTTAACAGCTTTCCTTACACTTTCATACTTCAAACTTTTACACTCTGGCCTTCTGATTATAACAAATCCAACTAACAACGCCTAGAAATAACAATTTCTCAACCAGTAACTTTTTATATCCGAAAACTTTCCATATCGAAAACCGAATCACCGTTTATCAATCCGTTTCAACTCTCCACCGACCACCACTCGTAGATCTCAGTCTTCAATCATTTTGCTACAATCACTGCAGTTATCAACTTGTACGTACATTCGAGGAGCACGTAGCTTTTCCACTCGGAAGTCACCTTCAAAGGCTCTATCTTTCACCTTTCGAATATCGCTTTAAAGTCTGGAGAACCCCCCAAGGATGCTCGTGCTGCAGCAATCCGTCGGCATTGTAAGGCAAGGTAACATGCACAACACGTTGGATATAGCTGGGTGTCGCCAGTGCTCCCACCCACACTCTAGATGGCTACAGTTTTGGTGTGGCACCTCCTTCTGTGGGCTAAAGTGCACTATGATCATACGTGGTTAGCTGTTCAGGAGGAAACGCTAGAAATGTACTAAATGATTTTGCATCATCAATAAAAGGACTGAAGCAACAATAAAGTACCTTAACTCTAAAAAGTTTGTATTGGTTTTTCTTTTTTAAATCAGCTCTTCAATGATGCAAACGCTTTACGAAATGCCCTAAAACAAGTTAAGTTTTTTCGCGGCCCAATTGTCTTGGAATTTAAGTCCATTATTTTATTGTTGAAACATGCTGGTCGTAAATCGGATAGTGCACTTTAGCCAGGTCGATCTGCGAGACTTGCAAAGATGTGTTATTAGAATCTTCCGCGGGAATGGTGTATTAGAGGAATCGCTGCGTAGATTTTATGTGCAGAAAATGTGTGACTTAGTTGTTTGGTATAAGTAATTCAAATAAAAGAAACAATTAACAAACCATACTAAATAAAAAATTATTTTATTTTATTAGAAAATAATCCATTTATATTACTAAACTGTTTAATTAAAACAAAGCCTATAATAAAAATGTTTTATGTGTTATGCAATATAATGTTTTGAATACAAATGAATTTATTATTAAGTGTTAATGTTCACCTATATTCGTTACTTTTCCTTCATAAAACACTCTTTTGAAGATTTGTACAATATCAATATGTAGATATCTATTTACTAAGTTACTTATTGAACAAACAAGCTAGCTAATTGTCCAAGTATTAAATCCCTCCAATCCTGTAGTAATTGAACAAGACAAACAACCCTATGTAATTTATTCAGTATCTGGTCCATACTTCATTATAATGTCTACACTACTTCGACGAGATACAAATAATTGTATACTTACTGACGTACCTACAGATTACAAACCTTTGACAATAATTTCAAACGAATTTTGAAAAGTATCAATGCTAGCCGGTCTTATCTGCCGGTTTGAGTATCAAAATTAGCATTCTATTTATTATTTAACCCAACAGATAGACCTTTGACGAATGAAAAAGAATGTAAAGCTCCTGGATGTCACGAGTCTCAGTAACAAGTACTCCCTGATACAAGTAATATTTTCGGACCGAGCGACTGACTGACGCGGAAGGTTCTCTCTCGAGTGCTAACGGCGCATGGCGCATGTGCGATACGAATGTGTGTCCCCGCAGCGCGCAGCGTGAGCGAGGAGTTCAGCTCGGGCTGCGAGGGCCGCTCGGGCTCCGGCGGCGGCTCCACGGGCGCGCCGGCCGACCAGGACCACCGCCCCGACCACAAGCAGCACCGCGACAGGACGCCGGACGACAGGGATGAAGGTACACGCCCTCTTTGACCGAAACATCCATATTACTTATAGAAAGCACAGGTCACAAAAATCTGCTGTCATGTTTTTTTAATATAGAGACAAACTCATGACTACGGTCACACCTGATGGGAGGAAGCGCACTTGCCAAATCATTTTTGATTTAAAGGTATCCAAATTAAAGTTAGTTGAAAAAACGGAAGCCGGAAGGATATTTCTTTTCACGATGCGTAATAGGAACGAGGACGCAAGCGCGACACACATATTAGCAATTAAGTACATAGATACGTAATAATTCGAATTCGGTAGATTTTTGAAACTGTTTTGTTTGTCTAAACATAGTTTCCGTCATATATTTTTCTAAATCCAGATAAGCTCACAGAACTTCCTATTTTACACAAATGCACGACATGCGTCTAAGTGTCTAACACGAAATAAATTCGACAGAGGTGGTAAAAGTGTACGACGGCGAAGCTGCATGGTCGAGAAGGTTGTACCGGCCGGTCGTGGTGGGCCGGAACTTCAGCGAGCGCGAACTCGTCGCGGCAGCGTTGAGGGCCTTCCACGTCGCCAGAGATCCCGAGCAGTTCGAGCTGACCGACGCGCTGGCCGGCGACGAGCCGCCTCTCAAAGACCCCACACCACTCGCCAGGGTCACGAGGCTGCCGAACAAGAGACCAGCACTATTTTTACGCTTCAAGTAAGTTCTTCAATTTGGTAATGAGTTTGAAATTGCGTTCTCCTTTCCAGAGAATAGCAACGCGTGATGCCGATACACTTGGAACATGAAGAATAATAATCTTGAACAACAAAATTACGTTATGTGATCTTTTTTCGATAGAATTTTTCAATGCACTTTCAACATCTGAGCAGGATGTTGCATATTAAACTGTTTAATTCAGTATTTTGGATTTACGATTTTGGGTTCTTTAATGACTGTGGCATTAATTGTATAGAAACAAACTTAAGAAAGTTAAAGTATGATCAATCACCAGGAATGTGGGACCTCATCGACAAGGGACAGTTTGTCAATCCCCTTTTCTATGTTCAGAGAGCCAGAGACGGGGGGCGGCGAAGTTCGCGTGTACCCCGGGCGAGTAGCGGGCGCGGGGGACACGTTCGTGACGGTGACGTGCTCGGGCGAGCAGGCCGTGGCCGACCTCATGGCCGCCGCGCTGACGCGGTTCGGCCTCGACCCCGCCAGCGCCACGCTGGACTACCGCTGCTCCGAGATCCTACTTGACCGTGGAGGTAATTCTCACCTGTCTCCGGGGACGATTTTTCTTACGACTCGCACACCTTTTTTGTGCTACTATTAGTCTTACGAATCACATAACCTATTTGGGTCATTTATCACTTATTTCGCTGACTCAGTGACTTAAACAGGACCTTGGTTGATAGGTATTCATTGATTTCATATTGTATAAGAGTTTTGAAACTTCGTACCAAGTGTTTTCGCGCAAGCTCGCGCACTACAGCAACCGTTGCCCGCAGCCGTGTCGGAGCGCGTGCTGGAGGAGGAGGAGCGGCCGTGGCGCATCCTGGTGCGGCTGGCGCGCGACTCGGTGCGGCGCATGGAGCTGGCGCGCTTCTACCTGCAGCCGCGCCGCGACCCGCACGGGCCCACGCTCGCGCTGTTCGTGGCGTCGCTGCCGCCCGGCCTCTCCGAGCGCAACTACGAGAACATCCTCGTCGAGTTCCTCGGCGCCGGTGAGTGCCACGATATACAACCTTTATATCACGTATGTCGAATTGCATCGTAGACGATTACAGCCAAACCATGAGCCTGGTTAAATACGAGACATTTTTGTGAACGTTAACGATGGACAAAACTGGACAATTTGATGGTCGTTGGAAGTGCAACGGCCACCAACAGTCTGAACAGAATGTTTGCTATCGTCATCGCAAACGAGTAGCGTCTTTTAAGGATAATAAAGATAATATAATGAGCAACTGTCGCCCGCCAGATAACAAGTTCACGTCGATCGGGCCCATCTACTACGAGTACGGGTCGATGGTGATCACGTACGAGGACGCGAGCAAAGCTGTGCGCGCCCTCTACGCGCTCCGAGAGGCCAAATATGAAGATAAGCATTTATTAGGTGAGTTCACGGACCAGTGAGCGTGACCACGTTGCCCAAACATCGCCCTTCAAAATATGTATTCTCATACTGACATCTCTGAAACCTCCTGTCTTACCAGTATGTTCATATATCTAGAATCTGGATCATAGTGAAAGTATGTTAGGAGTTTTACCCTTAGTAATATTTTAAATGAGAAAGTTTGGAAATGTGAACTAAATCGATTTGACTTAAATTCGGTATAGAGATAATTTACATCCAGAATTAACACATAATAATCGTAAAGTTTGTCTTAGGAGTGGGTACGACAATAATGCAACGAGACGAGTGAGTGTTAAACTGACATCCAGCTTTCAGTCAGCACCTTAAACGAGTTGGGTTATTAAGGCTCTAAAGTCAAAAAGTATCTGAGCGTAGCGTTATGTTCACAGTGATGCTGTTACCCAGCATCGAACCGTCAATGGTGCCGGCGGGCGTGAAGCCCCTGCTGGTATTTGTGAACGTCAAGTCTGGAGGCTGTCAGGGCCTCGAGCTCATTTCCTCCTTCCGGAAACTACTCAATCCCTACCAAGTGTTCGATCTAGAAAACGGAGGACCGCTGCCAGGGTAATACATCTTTTTCTTACTACTTCTGATGTATTTACGCAGAATTTCCATTGTATTAAAACCATATCATAAGCAATTAAGGGTTTAATAGTTTTCCGTCACTGAGGGGATGACGGCTAAAAAATTTCTAATAAACTACCGCTTCCAAGGTGACGTAAGGTTAATTCTTGTGTTTTATATAAACCACTTAAACCTCTTAAAATAAAACGGGAAGCTTCTTAATTTTGCTAATGCTCTTTTAACGTTACTGTATTACGGTATTTAACCACATCTGAAATTGTAGATAGATCGATAGATTAGATACCTATTACAAAAATATCTCTTTTCTTACCTTTACCACCTTTTCGGATGAACTGAAAAGCGTGTCATGTTCACGAGATTGTGACAGTGGAGCATATGGGAGTTTCCGCAGGCTATACGTGTTCCGCCACATCCCCAACTACAAGATCCTGGTGTGCGGCGGCGACGGCACCATCGGCTGGGTGCTGCAGTGCCTCGACAACGTGGGGCAGGACTCGCAGTGCTCCAACCCGCCCTGCGCCATCGTGCCGCTCGGCACCGGTAATATTACCATCTAGCTTAATAATCCTACTGATACCCTTATAAATGTGTGAATTTTCCTACAAAGTTGTGTCCTACAAACATAATAGACCGGCCGGCGCCTCTAACTTATAGTCCGCAGCTGTCATCGCTGGCCACAACGCGAGAAAAGTTGCCGATTTCAACGAGTAAATTTAAGCAAAAATGTTTTGACGCAGGCAACGATTTGGCCCGCGTGCTCCGATGGGGCTCCGGCTACACGGGGTGCGAAGACCCGCTATCCCTACTCCGTGACGTCATCGACGCCGAGGAGATCCGCCTCGATCGCTGGACCGTCGTCTTCCACCCCGAGGATAAGCAGGATGAACCCAAGGAGCTCTCGAAGCAACTTCCAGGTATTTTCTCTCTCTAGAATCCGTTTTAATCATACATCTTCTATTGATCTGGTTTGCGTCCTTGAATCAAACTGTTGTACCTACTCAAATGAGAAATCTCATTGCTTTTTGAGTGTTGCAAAGTGAAACTCATAACCCCGTGTTTATTCTACAGGTTCTCAAAGTGAAGATAACTCCCAGATTTTAGTGATGAATAATTATTTCGGGATCGGCATCGATGCAGATCTCTGCCTTGACTTCCATAATGCTCGTGAAGAGAATCCTAACAAATTTAATAGCAGGTATGAAACAACACTTCTTTTTATTCTTCTTCATCAATAATGATAAACGCAAAAATCTCATCTATGGTCTTCTACATACCTGTCTTGTATCCAGCGGCTCCTTGCGAATCATCTGGTGCCGTCGGTTCATCTAGTCGGGGGTCTGCCATCAAAGCGCATTCCGGCGCGAGGTCGCCAATTCAGCAGCTTCTTCGGCCGTGGCTGGTTACCACCCTGCTAGCAAAAACGATTATGTGATATCACAATAAAACTAACACATAAAAGAATATTGACAGATAGGCGTAGTTGTAAAATATTTGCTTTATGTTCTGAAGGCTCCGGAACAAGGGCGTGTACGTGAAGATGGGGCTCCGTAAGATGGTGGGGCGCAAGATGTGCAAGGACCTGCACAAGGCCGTCAAGCTGGAGGTGGACGGCAAGCAGGTGGACCTGCCCGCCGTCGAGGGCATCATTATATTAAATATTCTTAGGTAATCCATGGGTCTTTACTTTTAATGTATTAACAAATATTCAAAACACATGTATGTATGTATGTAGTAGATAGAAATTACCGCCGGTTTGAGGCCAATAACTGGACGCGAAGACGTATGTTTACCATATATATTAGTAATGTAGTATCGGAAACTGTACAAATTTCTTGAAAGTAGGTAAGTACATTTTTTACTGTTGTATCTGGCTCAGTTTAATCAATGTGCCCGCCTTTAGGAATATGTTAATCCCGCCCATTGAATAGCTCCAATGCAGGGTTCAAAGATTTTTTCTTGCGTTAGGAACCCTTTGGCCACTAAGGCTGTCAGTTTATTAATAATTTCTGAGAAAAAATACTCCCTTAACACTGCTCGATTGCGGAAAAACTGCAACAATCATTTTTTTATATTATTGCTGTAATGTCAAATGTTGTTGTTGTGATTGGATGAATTTAGTTAATACATTTTAGCCAATAGCGAGAGAGTGTTAGCCAATCAGAGATAACTGCGATCGTCAAATTGTAGCAATCATTTTAGACAACCCTGCAGCTGAACTGTTTGTCGTTTGTCAGTTGGGGCTCGGGCGCCAATCCGTGGGGCCCGGAGAAGGACGACCAGTTCAACAAGCCCAACCACTGGGACGGCATGCTGGAGGTGGTGGGCGTCACCGGCGTCGTGCACCTGGGGCAGATCCAGTCCGGCCTCCGCGGCGCCATGCGGATAGCGCAGGTACCCGCCACAGGCGCGCTGCACTGCTGCGGCAGGGTCGAGGGCATTCCCCTGACTTCGTCGAAGGGCCTAGCTCGAACGAGCCTAGAAACCGACTAATTAGCACTATAGAAGGTGGTGCGTAAGAAGCATGAATGAAACCAATGATATAAAAGGTGACCTCTATGGAAAAGCCCTAATATATCCGGCTGTGGACGTCTGTCGGTCGATAAAGAAGAAGAAATTGCGTTATCTTACTATCCTACTTTAAATATCCTAAATGTGAACGTTTGTGAGGATGGATATTGTATGAATGGATGGATGGATGGATGGATGTTTATTACTCCTACACAACAACAAATGAACCGATTTAGCTGGGAATGGAGATATCCCATACTCAGTATTAACACATAGGCTACATTTTATCCCGGAAAATTATAGAATTTCCTAAAACCCTTAATCCACGTACCAAGTCGCGGGCATCAGGTAGCTATAAATATGGAAATGTGTAAACGACGCGAACAGTAGGTACCTACTTGCAGAGCCCTCCAAAACGATAGAGTGAGTAGGACATGTACGATGTTCCAGGGCGGTCACATCAAAATCAACCTGAAGAGCGAGATCCCTGTACAAGTGGACGGAGAACCGTGGGTGGCGGCACCCAGCGAGGTGGTGGTGCTCAAGTCCGCCCTCAAGGTAAACCATTGCCCAAGGCATCACCTGCTGCGCCGGCCGGTGATATAACCTTTCTGATCCAAAATCTACAGATTGGACAGCGAAAATATTATACAGACAGTGGTAGTTAAGACGTGTAAATAAAATATTATCTATGTTGCTCAATGTTGAAAACTTTATACTTTATTTCGTATCTAGTCAGTCTTCGACCTTCAATCTTTAGATTTTAGATTAAATAGATAGGTTTGTAACACCGGCCGGAAAACTAAGCACTTTTCTGGAAAATATCTTGCTTAAAGTCAACGTTAATACCATTTTAATAGCTGTCAATAATCACTTCGAATCTACGTTGTCAACGTAGTGTTGCAACAAAAAAGCCATGTTTGTAGTCACGTTGATTTCGCAATCTGTTCATGTAGAATTATTGTACATGAATGGACAAGGACAATCATTCAGGGAAAGGAATCTGATGACTAAAAGTGCCAGTTTCTAACATGCTTTGATTTTATGAATGTTTCTAAGCCTATGCTCACACGGGAAGACTAGTTTCCAATACCGACGCAACTTATCGTTTTGGCTCATAATATTTCTGGCTGCGTCACCGTTGGAACTAGTTTTCGACAAGTTGCCCCGTTCGCGACCCGCTATTGAAATATTTGTGCTGATGCGATCAGTTGCAGTCGTTGAAGACTAGTTTTGTTTTGGTCGCCGCGTGAGAAAAAGGGCTAGTTGTCATTCCATGTGATATGTGCATATGCTGACAAGTTACGTGTTTTGAATGTGCCTCGCTTGTTTTATGATGATGATTTATCCATATTAAGTCCAATATTACAGCATGGCTGAATATAATGCATGATCACACTCGAAAGACAAACATCCAAATACCATAAAACTATAGACCTATCGTTGTACTGTGACGATTGCTGAGTTGAGTCGAGTATGGTGCAGGGGGAGTGACAGTTGACGTAAAATTTATTCCGTCACCTCTCCCGGACCACGCAGCCACTTCACAGGAACTGTCAAACCTGCATTTTGTATTACGATATTCAGGTTTGACATGGCCATCCAGATAGAGAATACACCCTCAGGGATCCTCTCAGTGAAACGATAAGCCTATTATTGTTATCTATCTCAGAAAAAAGATTTCAGCAGGGTTAGTATGAGTTTGAACATCTCGACAACGATGATATATTTCGAGTCCCTATTGAAAGCGTATCCGTATAGGTAAAAGTGGTATAAAAGTGCACACACGAGATTGAGCTCTAATTCAATGATGTTATGGTTCATTTTACTTTGACGTTTATGTCATCGAAAACGAATACGATCAATCGAATCAAATCTTATACTAACCCTACTGGTGTCAACTAGTGAACGCCGCACACGCTCGCTCCGCCCGTGTTTTCACTGTTTCACTGCTCGCGACAGCGCCGGCCCTACAAAGCAACGCCACTCCTATTTTTTTTAATCAATTTATTCTAAATGTTACTGTATCGAATGTGAAGTACCTGCGATGTATCAACAAAATTATATTTGTATTTAAAAACTGTGACACACGTATTCCTTTATTTTTAATTGAAAGGCAAATTACTGATTTTCATAGATGTACATCGTACAGTCATCCCTTATTTATCCCCTTAGGTGGTGGAATTTCAAAAACTCCTTTCTTAGTGGGTGCCTAGACATAAAAGGAACCTACTGTCAAAATTTCAAGTTTCTAGCTCCAGTGATTTAGGCTGTGCGTTGATATCAGTCAATCAGTCAGTCAGTCAGGACTTTGAATTTTATATACTTACTAAGATTGAGTTACAAATACCTATAAGTAATAAACATTTATTTGCTGGCCATTTTACATTTTAGTAATAAAAAACAAGTCTTATAATAAAAATAAATAGGTAATAATAATGGTAAAGCAAAGTAGAGCAAAGCACCTAAATAGATCAAAACTAGTTTAACAGTGGAAACATTTTTGAAAACTTTTCTGGTCGTCATTCCTCGTTAATCTCATACGTTTTTAATTATAATTTCACGGATTTTAATAAGGCTTAACCTTTCTTAGGTCCACCCAACGTAAATCAGCTTTTTTAAGACGATGGCCACGAAATCTACGCTCTTGCAGCGCAAAGCTCTCTTTTAGCGTAGATTTCGTATAACCTAGACATAAAGAATCCGTGAGTTCAGCTTCTGCGCCACATGCAGGAAGAAATAATGCTCAATAATCATCAAATGAATCCTATTTATTTTTTTTCAACTTGAAATTGCATGTTCGAAATTAATTCTCTAGTTACAGTAACATTTCTAAAATGAAATATTACACTTAGCACTAACCGCGTAACTCAAGCGGCCATTTTTTTAGAGCTACATAGTTTCACATTTTAAATCTAGGTGAGGACCGAACGCTAGTCGCTATCTAACTTTAGTACTGAACTCACACGAGGTTTATCTGATGCAGGATTGGTTTTCTAGATGAGGGTTTATTTGATGCTGCAAAAAATCAAGTGAATGGCTTATCATCCATAAATTGCAGCAACATCAAAC
Source organism: Hipparchia sbordonii (assembly GCA_038048805.1). NCBI lineage: Eukaryota > Metazoa > Arthropoda > Insecta > Lepidoptera > Nymphalidae > Hipparchia > Hipparchia sbordonii. The sequence goes on from CM076106.1 coordinate 14,545,891, forward strand.
AAACCAACATCGCATAGTCGAATTTTTTTGAAAAATATGCTACGACTTTTCAATTAACATTTGCCATTTGCACTTTATTATGGAGACTTTAAAGTTTAACTTTGGTTTACATTGGATTAATATCCAATGCAAACGAGTCAAAGTCTGAGATGTTTTTCTTGGGAATTTGACGGCTTGCGAATAAACCAGTATCGTGTGATTTCTGAAGTCCCTTCGCCGGTCACAGGCTCGAGCCGGCGCTGCCCAACGAACTGACATTTGCTTTGATGTTGCATCTGTGCTGACGGGAATGTTTGTTCAGTGAAAACGCGGCCTCTGACTCCGATGATGTACTCATACTTCTGATTAAATTGACACCTAAATTGATTCCATGTACATACATGCAAATCTGGGTCGATGTCCCGCGGAGCGCGGGGCTTTCGTTTCTCTAATTCGAACCATAAAGTCTAACCTTCATCCGGAACGATAACTTCAGGGGCTCCACGATAAAATTTAGTTTCGTTCCCAACTCTCGAAGTCACGATCCGAGATCATCGGCGAACTAGTTTAGTCCCGCGCTCCGCGGCGTGTCGGTCGGGAGGCCCGGGCTGTAGCGCGGTTGTGTGACCGGCAGGCGACCATGCTGAAGAAAACGAAGCGCGGGTCGGGCGCGGGCCCCGCGGCGGGCCCGTGACGCCGGCCCGGCTCAGTGGCGCGCTGCCCGCAGGCCACCATGCTGAAGAAGCGCGGCAAGGTGCGGCGCCGCAGCACGGAGCCCGCGCTGGCCGCGCCCGCGCCCGCGCCCGCCGCCGCGCCGTCGCCGCCGCCCGCGCCGCCCGACTCCTGAATCTGGCTGAGCGAGCGCCTCATCTGACGCCCCGGGCTCAGGGCGGACGGCGAGCGCTCGCCGGGACGGCTCCCGACCTAGCGTAGCGGTTACGACTAACTTACGATGTAACGACAAATATGTACATAATTATTAAAGAAATATAATATAATAATACAATTGAAGAAAAAAAAGTTTATAGTCATTAGACGTTGTTTCATTTCTAGTCGGGTACGATTTGACAATGTGTATAAAATAAAAATTCAAATATGTAAACTTTTGCGTGTTTTTTCTTGACCTCTTGACCCTCGCCGATCGGCCGGCGCACGTCAGCGAGCCCCGTGCGTCCCCGCTATTGCAGCGTCGATGCTGGCGTCCCTGAGCTCGCCGAATCACCGCAACTGACTTCTCTACCTAAGTACATTTCGTTCATTCGCTTGCGATGAAAGGCACAGAGATAGTTTTCTACATCTCATAGAAGGCGACAGTTCGGAATCACCATAAAATTGCATTAATTAGCCAAGAAAAGCGCATAGGTCATGGATATTAGGAGACAAATCAGTTGTTTTTTGGCCACGTCGAGCGCAACACAAAGAAACCTGCAAAGTTGAGAGCTGTTCGTTGTACAATCACTTAAAGGGAGCTACACAACTATATAAAGTGGCGAAAAATTTTGCGCAAACCTTCAAGTAGGTACTTCTTTGATGCAGAGATTATTTGAGAATATTGGTGCCTATTCAACTCGAGGAACAACCAATAGCGGGCGAAAATATTTTCGCACCTTCCAAAAGAACTATATCCTCCGAGGTAGGCAGGTATGTATCGCTCAAACTACGAAGACTCAGGTGCGATGGTGGTGACCTCGCATCGGAAACCGCAGTGTTGTGAGACGTTCCATAGGTGGAGGACGAAATCAGATGAGTTGCAGGCAGCCGCTGGATACAAGAGGCACAAAACCGAGGCTGTGGATGTCCATAACATAGGTCTATCGATTGATGAGGAATAAGAAGAAACGGGAGCAGGGACATCTCATCCTCCTAAAATTTTATAAAAGCGAAAGTTTGGATGCATGGATGGATGTTTGTCACTCAATCACGTTACGACTGAACTGATTTTGCTGAAATTTGGCAGCACAGAGATGGACTATAGTCTGGAACAAGTAGGTTACCTTTTTATCCCGTAAAATAAGAGAGTTCTCGCGGTTATTAAAGCCCTTAATCCACGCGAACGAAATCGCGGGCATCAGCTAGTAATTTAAATATTCTCAAAGTGTAGCTGCCGGGAGTCGAACCCGGCATCTCCCTTCTACGCCGGAGCTCGTCAACGGTTGTGGTAATGTAATAAGATAGCCAAGTAAATTATAAGAACTTTATTAAAGCCTTAAAATATAATTACAAAAGCATAAATCTTTCTTAACTTTCCAATGAAAGAAACAAACCATACGTCTACCTACAAATCACAAATTAATACGATTACGAATCACTGCGACTTTTCATATTTTTAGCTTAGCAAACATAGGAATTTATTCTTAATTATTAAGTTAATCCGAGAAAAGCTGACCGCACATTACCGCACGCGTCGAATTTCGGCAGACGGACGGTTTAATGAAGACTAATCAAATACGCAGAAGATATTATATTTTTAATATAAGTATAGACTAGCGCTTAACCGCTATTACAACTGATGGTAAGTAAAGATGCAGCCTGATCGAGCGCGCGAGAAAATGTCTATTCATTCTTGATTTGAAAGTATCCAAATTCCAAACTGGTGTTAGTTGCGAAAACGTATAGTGTACTAATTACTAACGTGTATGAAAACATTTTTAAGCTATTGCATAGCTTCTATCGCGGGCCAGCGTGGAGACCGAATCCAGAAATGCCGTAACGAAAATAACCTGACACGGGGCTCCTCTACGGTGAGCCGCTAGTTTATTCCTCTCTTGCATAGTCCAATGGAACGTCAATCCATTTCGAATAAAAGCATATCATTATGAGACTTTTTTGAAATGTCAAAGACATCCAATCCGCTAAAGAAATGCAAATGGTGCGGTCAGCTTTCAAGAATTTACAGATACTTAAGGTACGGAGCTATGCTCTTTCCTCACTGGGTGATTTCATTGCTAAAACTTATTAACCCTATCATATTGCGACAAGTCCAAGCGAAGTTGCAAAGTTTTCCAATACGTAAGGTATGTACATATTCGTCAGAAAGAAATTACCGGCAAATGCGCGCCATTTAACTACGTTTCTGCCGCAATGTGCCTTGACCTTAATCAATAAAAACATCCCGAGACATTTAATTTAAATATTTACCAAAATAATCTCGATGCTTACAGAAAAGTGTCAAATGCTTATAAATAGAAAAAAAATTAGGTATTTAAAGTCTTTATATATAACATGTTCATAACAGGTAAGTAAATACATACATAGTTAATAATATAAATAATTTTTAATATGACAATTGCGTCTAGACTAACAAAAAGTCTTACAAAACTATTAAACATGTTAAGCTAGCTTGATAGCTAGAGCGACCAACTTAACTGTTCAGTTGCCAAAGTCGGGAGGGAGGGATTCGTTAGGTACTGCTTCCAGAACATTGTATTGCACTCGCACCAGAAAGAAGCCTATTCTTAACTGATATTTTTTTTATACAATTAAAATAATGTTTTAAATATTATAAACACAAAATAATATAAGGAAGTAGGCGTGGAACTTTATAGTAGAGACAGAAAGGTTTTTGACCGATTTACTTTCTGTTTCTACAAATGTTATTCTTACATGTTAAATCTTCGATTATAATTAGTAAATATCAACATTTTGAAAAAGTCAAATTCCAGCAAAGAAAGACCAAAATGGAATTTTAATATAGCGGTCTTAGTTCCAATTTAGTCCACCTGAACAGATAAATTGGCGGCACTGTAGTGCGCGATGCGCGAAGGATGACATGACGTAACAATACAGTCGCCGTCACCCCAAAGAGCCTAAGAAACAAGTGAAAAAGTGAAATTATAGGGCATTTTTACACAACCATTGTTATTTAGCGAAATTATTTCCGTCAGGTGGTCAAAATATTCCCAAAAAATTTTTTTCATATACTTACATTTATTTCAAAATTCATGTCATGATAATTTTTTAGAAATGTGGTAGATAATAATTATAAACGGTTTAAGTATAATGATGGTATGCGTTTCAATTAAGAAAAGCTCAACCATTCTAATGTATATTTTGTAGGAAAACAATATTATGAAAGTCATATGTATCCTACTAATATTATAATAATATCAATGCAAAATAAAAATCAAGCTATAATTTTGGTTTCTAAAGTGGTAAAAGTTGGATGGATTTGCGAGTTGAGCAGTACTTAGTCGTGTTCTTTTTTGAAACGCATACCTATATTTTAAAAACTCAAAAAAAAAAGTCAAGATAGATACATTATACTTTTTGAATATTATCCTTACATTTAATTTTAAAGACTAGATTAAAATTTTTAAATCTTTAATATTATTATTTTGTATACAAGGTTAATTCTAAAATGCCGACAACCTTCTACAGGCAACTTCTATGCATCAAAGTAAATTACTTTTGTTCTACGACTTTTTAAAATTTCAAAAGAAAAAAAATTATATTAATTTTTCCGTTCTAAAATTTCAAAAACTCGCTTCATCACGCAGGTGTGGAAGAGCATTACATAACATTTTATGTCTTCTTCATAAAATCTTTTTTTTTTTTAACTCTATGGTCATTACCATAGAGTTAAAAAAAAGACTTTTCTCTGTCTTTTCTCACTCTATGGTCATTACCATAGAGTTAAAAAAAGACTTTTCGACAAAAACTTGGGATTTTTTTTGGTGAATTTATTAAGTTATTGTTCAGTATCATGCATTGAAGTTACATGTGGGAAGTTGTTGGTAGATTACAATGAACCCTGTATAAGATAGATCTAATTAAAAACGGCTTTTCTGTTATAATTTAGTTTCTCATAAAAAAATAAAAGCCATAGTTTTGTGTGTAACAACCCTTATATTCTAATTTTAAACAGCGATCAAAAATAAAACTCCATTTATGCTTACTATCCTAGGTTTTTATCCTATTCCTCATATCTGGAACAAAAATATACCAACATATTAAAATTAACATAAACGTTTAATACTCGTAAGTACACCTTAAATATAATAACTAAAGGATTCTCAATAAACGGAAAACAATTTGTTACAGAAAAATAAATAAATTCTCCAAAAAGTCCAGCACAAGTTTTAAATCGGCGCCACTAGTTTCTCAAAAGTTCTGAAAACTTCACCTAGATGGCGATGATTAATTCATTTTTTGTTTTCATCTTAAAATTTCAGAAATAAATGCCAAAAAAGCAAAAAAGTCGTCGTTTCCACTTTAATAAGCAAACAAACAAAGATTCTGTAAAAAAAGTTTCGTTTTCTATAGTATATGTGAGTTAATTGAACGGAAATCCTAACTCGCGCTATCGGAGGATTTAGCCCCGTGGGGTATATAGGCGGCAGAGTTTTGATGCCTGTTGGAAGTGTAGTATTTAGTGTGATGCCGCTACTGGTTAGACCACTGGCTCCGCCGGAAGGTCTGTCACGTGACGTCACGCGCTCGTTAGGCGACGCTTCTTGTAGCGTGCGCCGCGCCCGCTCGCCCGCGCGGCTGCGACGGCTGCGGCGCACATTCCTCGGGCGGCCCCTATAAATAAACCTTACGCGGTTTTCATTAACTCGTTAGCTTAGCTCCGGTTTAATATTCGAGCACTTCTATAACGTGGCGGCGAGAATACCCTCGAATGCCAGCTTTTTTGCAATTACGATACAAATATTTACTATACTTATCTACTCGAAGCTTTCGTTCGCTTCTACCTACCCTTTGTTCTTTATTGTCTGAGATACAAAGCACGAACGACTATACCGGTTGAAATTTTAATGGTTGTACTCCCTGAAAGAGGTGAATGTGCTCATGAAACTGAACAACTTTTCCCAGGGAACATAGGTCAAAATATGAAAAAAAAAAATTGGACCCTCCATACAAACTTGACGATCAGCTGATTGATTTACTATGGGAGGTCCAAATTTTTTTTTCATATTTCGACCTATGTTCCTTGGGGAAAGTTGTTCAGTTTCATGAGCACATTCACCTCTTTCAGGGAGTACAACCAATGAAATTTCACCGTGTTTTACACGAATTTCTCCCGGGAGACGTGTATTTTGGTGGGCACGCCACTGTATAACACAGCGAGTGATGGTGGAGTAGACCACGGAGCGTCACGCGCGGGGCGAGGAGTTACCTAGGCGCAGGTCTGCAGCAGCGGCGCGCTGGCCTCGGCCGTGTAGTTGCGCACGGTGCTGAACGCGAAGGGCGGGAACTTGCTGGGCGCCAGCTCGAAGGCGCTCCACTGGTCGCGGCGCGTGGACACGGCGTAGCGCCGCCACACCAGCTGCCAGTTGCGCCGCGCCCGCACCGTGCGCACTTGCAGCTCCTGGACACGGATCGTTTCACTTGCAGCTAAAGCGCGGACACTAGGAGCCGAAATGTCCGTGACACACTGACCTCTATATTTAGTCTATGATTGACACTGAACTTGCTGTCCTTATAAAAATGACAGCTTAAGGACGGGATTTCGCAAAGAGTAGGTATAAAAACGCACTTCTACACATGCACCGTTCACACGCACACACAGGCGCGGGCAAGCTGCGTTAAAAATGAGTAAATTAACTTGTTTTGATACTTGGATATAAATTGTTTATGTTTTATTTTTTATTTTTTATTTTCGTCCGGACTTGCTGTACACTAAGTTAGACTTAGATTTAGTCTTAGTCTTAGACTTCGATTTAGACTTTTTTAAGCCACTGGGAAATGCATTAGACTAAGACTAAGTCTCTTTAAGTCTAAGCCTAAGTCTAACACTAAGACTAAGACTAAGACTTAGACTTAGTCTTAGTCTAAGACTCAGTCTTAGTGTTAGACTTAGGCTTAGATTTGAACTCAGACTTAGTCTAAGTCTAAGTTTAATTCTAAATCTAAGTCTAAGTTGAGCAAACCAAATTGATAATATATTTTGAAAAGAAGAAACTAAGTACTAGGTACCTATGGTACCTTCAATATATGTAATAGCATTATTTTATTATTTGATAGAATTTCGAAATTTCTTGCAAAGTTACATTCCCCGAATGTAGTACTGACCTGCATGTATATCTCGAAAACTTCTATTGGAACTCCTAGATCTTTAGAGTAAGTTGTATTGAGTTTGGGCTCGTTTTGTAAGTTATGATGAGATCTTACCACTGGACTTGTTGGAGTGACCTGATGGTATACTTCAAAGACTACTACTGGATCTTCTAGACGGCTACAGCTAGTTATATCGAGTTTGGGCTCGTTTTGTAAGTAATGATAAGATCTTACCACTGGAATTGTTGGAGTGACTTGGTGGTATACCTCGAAGACTTCTATTGGAACTCCTAGATCTTTACAGCTAGTTATATCGAGTTTGGGCTCATTTTGTAAGTTATGATGAGATCTTACCACTGGACTTGTTGGAGTGACCTGATGGTATACTTCGAAGACTACTTCTGGATCTTCTAGACGGCTGCAGCTAGTTATATCGAGTTTGGGCTCGTTTTGTAAGTTATGATGAGATCTTACCACTGGACTTGTTGGAGTGACTTGGTGGTATACCTCGAAGACTTCTATTGGAACTCCTAGATCTTTACAGCTAGTTATATCGAGTTTGGGCTCGTTTTGTAAGTTAGGATGAGATCTTACCACTGGACTTGTTGGAGTGACCTGATGGTACACTTCGAAGACTACTACTGGATCTTCTAGACGGCTACAGCTAGTTATATCGAGTTTGGGCTCGTTTTGTAAGTAATGATGAGATCTTACCACTGGACTTGTTGGAGTGACCTGATGTTATACTTCGAAGACTATACTACCGGATCTTCTAGACAGCTACAGCTAGTTATATCGAGTTTGGGCTCGTTTTGTAAGTAATGATGAGATCTTACCACTGGACTTGTTGGAGTGACTTGGTGGTATACCTCGAAGACTTCTATTGGAACTCCTAGATCTTTACAGCTAGTTATATCGAGTTTGGGCTCGTTTTGTAAGTTATGATGAGATCTTACCACTGGACTTGTTGGAGTGACTTGGTGGTATACCTCGAAGACTTCTATTGGAACTCCTAGATCTTTACAGCTAGTTATATCGAGTTTGGGCTCGTTTTGTAAGTTAGGATGAGATCTTACCGCTGGACTTGTTGGAGTGACTTGGTGGTATACCTCGAAGACTACTACTGGATCTTCTAGACGGCTACAGCTAGTTATATCGAGTTTGGGCTCGTTTTGTAAGTTATGATGAGATCTTACCACTGGACTTGTTGGAGTGACCTGATGGTACACTTCGAAGACTACTACTGGATCTTCTAGACGGCTACAGCTAGTGATATCGAATTTGGGCTCGTTTTGTAAGTAACGATGAGATCTTACCACTGGACTTGTTGGAGTGACTTGGTGCTATACCTCGAAGACTTCTATTGGAACTCCTAGATCTTTACAGCTAGTTATATCGAATTTGGGCTCGTTTTGTAAGTTATGATGAGATCTTACCACTGGACTTGTTGGAGTGACCTGATGGTATACTTCAAAGACTACTACTGGATCTTCTAGACGGCTACAGCTAGTTATATCGAGTTTGGGCTCGTTTTGTAAGTTATGATGAGATCTTACCACTGGACTTGTTGGAGTGACCTGATGGTATACTTTGAAGACTACTACTGGATCTTCCAGACGGCTACAGCTAGTTATATCGAGTTTGTGCTCGTTTTGTAAGTAATGATGAGATCTTACCACTGGACTTGTTGGAGTGACTTGGTGGTATACTGCGAAGACTTCTATTGGAACTCCTAGATCTTTACAGCTAGTTATATCGAGTTTGGGCTCGTTTTGTAAGTTATGATGAGATCTTACCACTGGACTTGTTGGAGTGACCTGATGGTATACTTCGAAGACTACTACTGGATCTTCTAGACGGCTACAGCTAGTTATATCGAGTTTGGGCTCGTTTTGTAAGTAATGATGAGATCTTACCGCTGGACTTGTTGGAGTGACTTGGTGGTATACCTCGAAGACTACTACTGGATCTTCTAGACGGCTACAGCTAGTTATATCGAGTTTGGGCTCGTTTTGTAAGTTATGATGAGATCTTACCACTGGACTTGTTGGAGTGACCTGATGGTACACTTCGAAGACTACTACTGGATCTTCTAGACGGCTACAGCTAGTGATATCGAATTTGGGCTCGTTTTGTAAGTAACGATGAGATCTTACCACTGGACTTGTTGGAGTGACTTGGTGCTATACCTCGAAGTATTCTATTGGAACTCCTAGATCTTTACAGCTAGTTATATCGAATTTGGGCTCGTTTTGTAAGTTATGATGAGATCTTACCACTGGACTTGTTGGAGTGACCTGATGGTATACTTCAAAGACTACTACTGGATCTTCTAGACGGCTACAGCTAGTTATATCGAGTTTGGGCTCGTTTTGTAAGTAATGATGAGATCTTACCACTGGACTTGTTGGAGTGACCTGATGGTATACTTCGAAGACTACTACTGGATCTTCTAGACGGCTACAGCTAGTTATATCGAATTTGGGCTCGTTTTGTAAGTAACGATGAGATCTTACCACTGGACTTGTTGGAGTGACTTGGTGGTATACCTCGAAGACTTCTATTGGAACTCCTAGATATTTACAGCTAGTTATATCGAGTTTGGGCTCGTTTTGTAAGTTATGATGAGATCTTACCACTGGACTTGTTGGAGTGACCTGATGGTATACTTCAAAGACTACTACTGGATCTTCTAGACGGCTACAGCTAGTTATATCGAGTTTGGGCTCGTTTTGTAAGTAATGATGAGATCTTACCACTGGACTTGTTGGAGTGACCTGATGGTATACTTCGAAGACTACTACTGGATCTTCTAGACAGCTACAGCTAGTGATATCGAGTTTGGGCTCGTTTTGTAAGTAATGATGAGATCTTACCACTGGACTTGTTGGAGTGACCTGATGGTATACCTCGAAGACTTCTATTGGAACTCCTAGATCTAATCATCATAACTTACAAAACGAGCCCAAACTCAATACAACTAACTCTAAAGATCTAGGAGTTCCAATAGAACTCTTCGAGGTATACCATCAGGTCACTCCAACAAGTCCAGTGGTAAGATCTCATCATAACTTACAAAACGAGCCCAAACTCGATATAACTAGCTGTAAAGATCTAGGAGTTCCAATAGAAGTCTTCGAGGTATACCACCAAGTCACTCCAACAAGTCCAGTGGTAAGATCTCATCGTTACTTACAAAACGAGCCCAAATTCGATATCACTAGCTGTAGCCGTCTAGAAGATCCAGTAGTAGTCTTCGAAGTGTACCATCAGGTCACTCCAACAAGTCCAGTGGTAAGATCTCATCATAACTTACAAAACGAGCCCAAACTCGATATAACTAGCTGTAGCCGTCTAGAAGATCCAGTAGTAGTCTTCGAGGTATACCACCAAGTCACTCCAACAAGTCCAGCGGTAAGATCTCATCATTACTTACAAAACGAGCCCAAACTCGATATAACTAGCTGTAGCCGTCTAGAAGATCCAGTAGTAGTCTTCGAAGTATACCATCAGGTCACTCCAACAAGTCCAGTGGTAAGATCTCATCATAACTTACAAAACGAGCCCAAACTCGATATAACTAGCTGTAAAGATCTAGGAGTTCCAATAGAAGTCTTCGCAGTATACCACCAAGTCACTCCAACAAGTCCAGTGGTAAGATCTCATCATTACTTACAAAACGAGCCCAAACTCGATATAACTAGCTGTAGCCGTCTGGAAGATCCAGTAGTAGTCTTCGAAGTATACCATCAGGTCACTCCAACAAGTCCAGTGGTAAGATCTCATCATTACTTACAAAACGAGCCCAAACTCGATATAACTAGCTGTAGCCGTCTAGAAGATCCAGTAGTAGTCTTCGAAGTATACCATCAGGTCACTCCAACAAGTCCAGTGGTAAGATCTCATCATAACTTACAAAACGAGCCCAAATTCGATATAACTAGCTGTAAAGATCTAGGAGTTCCAATAGAAGTCTTCGAGGTATAGCACCAAGTCCCTCCAACAAGTCCAGTGGTAAGATATCATCATTACTTACAAAACGAGCCCAAACTCGATATAACTAGCTGTAAAGATCTAGGAGTTCCAATAGAAGTCTTCGAGGTATACCACCAAGTCACTCCAACAAGTCCAGTGGTAAGATCTCATCATTACTTACAAAACGAGCCCAAACTCGATATAACTAGCTGTTGCCGTCTAGAAGATCCAGTAGTAGTCTTCGAAGTATACCATCAGGTCACTCTAACAAGTCCAGTGGTAAGATCTCATCATAACTTACAAAACGAGCCCAAACTCGATACAACTATATCTAAAGATCTAGGAGTTCCAATAGAAGTCTTCGAGGTATACCACCAAGTCACTCCAACAAGTCCAGTGGTAAGATCTCATCATTACTTACAAAACGAGCCCAAACTCGATATAACTAGCTGTAAATATCTAGGAGTTCCAATAGAAGTCTTCGAGGTATACCACCAAGTCACTCCAACAAGTCCAGTGGTAAGATCTCATCATTACTTACAAAACGAGTCCAAACTCGATATAACTAGCTGTAGCCGTCTAGAAGATCCAGTAGTAGTCTTCGAAGTATACCATCAGGTCACTCCAACAAGTCCAGTGGTAAGATCTCATCATAACTTACAAAACGAGCCCAAACTCGATATAACTAACTCTATAGATTTAGGAGTTCCAATAGAAGTCTTCGAGGTATACCACCAAGTCACTCCAACAAGTCCAGTGGTAAGATCTCATCGTTACTTACAAAACGAGCCCAAATTCGATATAACTAGCTGTAGCCGTCTAGAAGATCCAGTAGTAGTCTTCGAAGTATACCATCAGGTCACTCCAACAAGTCCAGTGGTCAGATCTCATCCTAACTTATAAAACGAGCCCAAACTCGATATAACTAGCTGTAGCCGTCTAGAAGATCCAGTAGTAGTCTTCGAAGTATACCATCAGGTCACTCCCACAAGTCCAGCGGTAAGATCTCATCATTACTTACAAAACGAGCCCAAACTCGATATAACTAGCTGTAGCCGTCTGGAAGATCCAGTAGTAGTCTTCAAAGTATACCATCAGGTCACTCCAACAAGTCCAGTGGTAAGATCTCATCATAACTTACAAAACGAGCCCAAACTCGATATAACTAGCTGTAGCCGTCTAGAAGATCCAGTAGTAGTCTTCGAAGTATACCATCAGGTCACTCCAACTAGTCCAGTTGTAAGATCTCATCATTACTTACAAAACGAGCCCAAACTCGATATAACTAGCTGTAGCCGTCTAGAAGATCCAGTAGTAGTCTTCGAAGTATACCATCAGGTCACTCCAACTAGTCCAGTTGTAAGATCTCATCATTACTTACAAAACGAGCCCAAACTCGATATAACTAGCTGTAGCCGTCTAGAAGATCCAGTAGTAGTCTTCGAAGTATACCATCAGGTCACTCCAACAAGTCCAGTGGTAAGATCTCATCATAACTTACAAAACGAGCCCAAACTCGATATAACTAGCTGTAGCCGTCTAGAAGATCCAGTAGTAGTCTTCGAAGTATACCATCAGGTCACTCCAACAAGTCCAGTGGTAAGATCTCATCATAACTTACAAAACGAGCCCAAACTCGATATAACTAGCTGCAGCCGTCTAGAAGATCCAGAAGTAGTCTTCGAAGTATACCATCAGGTCACTCCAACAAGTCCAGTGGTAAGATCTCATCATAACTTACAAAATGAGCCCAAACTCGATATAACTAGCTGTAGCTAAATGTTTATTTATTTATTTATTTATTTTATTTAGCCGTCTAGAAGATCCAGTAGTAGTCTTTGAAGTATACCACCAAGTCACTCCAACAAGTCCAGTGGTAAGATCTCATCATTACTTACAAAACGAGCCCAAACTCGATATAACTAGCTGTAGCCGTCTAGAAGATCCAGTAGTAGTCTTCGAAGTATACCATCAGGTCACTCTAACAAGTCCAGTGGTAAGATCTCATCATAACTTACAAAACGAGCCCAAACTCGATACAACTAACTCTAAAGATCTAGGAGTTCCAATAGAAGTTTTCGAGGTATACATGCAGGTCAGTACTACATTCGGGGAATATAACTTTACAAGAAATTTCGAAATTCTATCAAATAATAAAATAATGCTATTATATTGAAGGTACCATAGGTACCTAGTACTTAGTTTCTTACCTTTCTTTTCAAAATATATAAAGTATCAATTTGGTTTGCTATGAACTATTTCGTGTTCGTACAGCGATGTTTTTCGATACCAGCATCTACTTGCAACCAGCGCAGCTTCCACTCAGAAAGGCGGTCAAACGCCGACTGATTGATATTTGAATTTTGAATTTTGAAATGAAATCAAACCATTGACCGAGTAAAATCAAAATAAGCCTTATTGCACATTATTTTAAGATTCGGTTTAAACCAAAATATGTGAAAAAATTACACGCGATGCTATATTTTTTTTTTAATACTATTTGTACTATTTTTGATATTTTTCTCTCCAAGATTTTGAGTTGAACATATCTGCTAACAGATAGTATTTTTTAATTACATAAAACCGGTATATTATATACAAGAAATGTACCTAAAGTCGCCCCAAAATCGTGAATTTTGTGTGAAGAGGTGACGGGAAATAATTTTTATAGTACTAAAAATTGAGATTTTGAACAAAATCAACTCCCAAGATTTGGAGATTAAGGACCAATCTATGTGTAGCAATTTTTATTTCCATCTTATTTGGTTTAACTTAGTCACAATATGTACCGAAAGTCACCCGATATGCGGAAACGCACTCTTAAATTATGAAGCCATTTGAAGCGCCACTTTTGACACACGAGTGTCTCCGGAACTAATCATATTGCAAATGGCGCAAATATCTCTACAATCATTAATCTATGAAATCATACAACAAAAAAAAAAAAGAAATCATAGATTAATTATAAAGGTTGATGCGCTATATGTAATAATATTACCTATTAGTTCCAGAGAGTATCTGCTTAGTGCATGCAGCGCCAAAATGGCGTGAATATAAATAACTCAGGTCCAAAAAAGAAATCGCAGCAGCAAGTCCAATGTTAATCATAGATTAAATATCCATATTATTGCCATGTCAGAAGGCGCCCTCACCAGCTGGAACAGCTGCTCGTGCTGCTCGGCGGCCTCCTTGCGTCGCGCGCGGAACCGCGTGGAGGCCGGCGTCTTCTCGCTGCACGCCTTCTTTATCAGTATCACCACCTGCCACAGTCGACGAATCTCCTTTAGTGTTACAGAGTCCTTTTTCTTTTCTTGGTTAATAGCTTTTTCCAGTGCCGTGCCAACACAATCCACTTCGTCAATGTCTCTCAATAGAGGCACAAAGCAGATTGGGCGAAAAGATATGCCACTTTTCTAACTTTAATGCTTTGTAATAGATTTATCCAACAATGATGTTGCCGACTAATCGAACAGAATATAACAGCTTGTATAAAACAGTAACTGTCAAGTCATAGTATCTGACGCATACAAGTGCGTGCGTAGTTTTTGGATAACTTAAAATGGGTGTCACACTTAAATCTAATATTTGACGTGTATTTAAGAAATAATTTACTTTTAACACGGACAACATCCCAATTCTTGCGGGATTGGAATTCAATAACAACATAATTTTTATAAAATAGTAGTAATTACGTAATAAAAGGTTTTAGTAGTCAGAAGAAGATTCTACATTCGAACTATCTTCCAAAAGCCCAAAAATTACAAAGATAAGAGTCTAAGAAGTACAAAAACTTGTTCCATAGCACATTGGTTTAAAAAAATGGTATATCGATATGTATTTATGATGTAGTATTCTCTCACCGTGTCTCCAACTAAGCGGTAGTGGCCCGACATAATGCCGAGACTGTTCTTGGTCTCGCGATACTTCAGATGGCCCACGCACGCCGCCGGCTCGTCGGGCGTAGTCCACATCAGCACCAGCCCCTCGGGGAAGAACCTGAACGAACATCCCACGTTCAATGGTACACTTGAAGCCTCAATATTGGACTGGGGGGTAGTAATCTCCCTCCCAGTGCACTTTTGGAGGAGAAAGGGGAATATTAATCATGTTATCTTCAGTTTTATACGTCAAATGTAGAAGCTCTCCGCATGTTATCAGGAGCTGTCAGAAATTTTCGGAACTTGCGTGTTCGCCTACGGATGACGACATTCTGAGTTCGATTCACAAGAAATTCTCTAGTAACTAGCCCAGTTAGGCAGTTTGCGGTGTGACACCACCGTACTTCGAAGAGCACTTAAATTCATTAGACCTGCACCTGATCTCTCTCCACTCCATTTTCATTAGAGTTTGAGAGTTAGGGAGTAGAGTGCACCTGTGTTTGCGCACACGCTTGTGCACTATATCTCTAAGGAAATTGACCATCATGATTGGATTCGGCCGGGAGGACATTATTCATTGATAGAACTATCTACCTGTAGACCTATTCTCCATTTCAGTGGCTGTCGAAAGTTGCCAACTAAGAATTGTCTCTCGCAATTTCGTAGCAGTTCGCAGTTCTTACCTAGCAACGTTCCACTGTTTTTTATAGTCACTGAGATAGAGAATAGCCCTTCAGCAGGGTGAGCATGGGCAGGGGATATATTATCCACCAGGAAAGGATAAAATGTTTATCCCTTTGCTCAGTTTTATCCACCCGTCAATCAGCAAAACGGTGGAAATAATATCCAAAGTGGATATACTTATAGGAATATACTTCTCCTTTCCCCTGCCGCCATGCTTTAGTATAGGGAGAAGATAATTTTATCTCTTCTCAGTGGATAAAAATTTTGTCTCCTGCCCGTGCTCACTCTGCCGGTGACACGTCTGATGGGGCAGCTCACCGCAGGTATCGGTAGTAGTCGATGAGGTACCAGGGGCGGTAGAAGTGGTCCTGGAAGCTGTTCTCGCCGTGGCGCAGGTAGGTGGTCTTGCTGATGTAGCAGCCGTGCAGGTTGAGGCGCGCGCGCTCCACGTACATGTGCCGCCAGCCCGCGTAGCCGTGCGCGCGCGGCGTGCCGCACTCTATGCCCCACGTCCTGCCGCAATCCAGCGAAGGATTATAGGCCATAAATCCACCCCGCTGACCCAATGCAAACTGGCAGACTTCACACACACACTTTGAGAACCCCTCTTCTAGAAACCTTCACGATGTTTTTCTTCAAAGTCGAAGCATATGATATTTAATTGCTCTAACACAGATCACTCTGAGAAGACAGAGGTGCGCATGCGATCGTGGATTCGTACCCGGATACGCACGATATCAGAAATGGGATTCGAAACAGTTGTGTTGTATTAAATGATGTGTGTATGATGATTTAAAATCATGAAAATTTAGAGAGCTTCATTGCTTTTTTTTTAGAGCTAAGCTTCACCTTTATCCACCACTTCTAACAATATTTTTCTTGTAACTGTTTATATGTAATATAAATAAATAAATAAATGACTAGAGCTCGTTAAGACTCACTTGACGCACATGCACCGCCACAGGTCGGGCTCCCGCGCCGCCACGTACAGGCCGCGGCAGGCGGCGGCGGCGCGCTCCAGCGAGCCCGCGTCCAGCTCCGCGCCCACCACCCAGCGCAGCACCAGCTGCACCACCTCGTACGGCAGCCACGAGATGTGGGCGCCCTAGCGGACGAGCGACGTATTAGTCTTAGCGTGTAGTAAGAGCCACAAGCCACAAGCTTTTTAAGTTAAATTCCCACAGGAATTATTTATTTGTTCAGAATATAATTTGCCTTCAGCCTCCAGACCTTTTTCTATACCTATATATATTGCGATTCAAGGACAAACAAACACACCACAAGTTGTTACGTTCCCTCAAATATGGTTGAGCGAGGCAATGGCTGGATCATGCGTCATGCTCGTGAACCGGTGCCGCCAACGGGAATGGGTCTGCTTTGTGTCTACCCATGTTAACATGTCATTGGTTGCGGTAGGCGTACATTTTTGAAACTTCTGTGTGGAAACATTGTGTCTTTTTAACAATTGTAAAAAAATTTTTTTTGAAAAGAGCAACTGCTGAGTTTCTTGCCGGCTCTTCTCAGCAGAATCTGCATTCCGAACCGGTGGTAGATTTTTGACGTTTCATAAGAGCTACAAGTTGGCCTACATGAAATAAATAAATTTTGATTTTTTGATTTTAAGTAATAAGGATGTCATAAATAATATTTTTTTCATATTATGAACTTTTGGCCTGCCCTCACTCCTACATATGATAATGGTGCACAATTGGATTAATTTGAAGGTTTCATTCCTGCTCACCTTGGTGTGATACTCCGGCTGGAACAGATGGCCCTTCCTGGCCAGGATCCTCTGCAGCCTCATCACCAGCTCCTCGCCCTCCACCGCGTCCTCGTCCTCGCTATCCTCCGCTTGTTCCACTTGACACACTTCTTCAATTTCATATACTTCTGTAACATCATTTTAATCCAGCAAAAAGTTAAAAAAACATCAGTTTTCTAAAAATTTTATTAAAATCAATAGAATTCTATTCTTATAAGGTTAGTATTAAGGTAAGCATTTAGTAAAAAGTGTGTATTACCTTCAGGAGTGTCAGGTCTGAGTTCAGACCCTTCATACAGGCGTGTCTCTACGTCGGGCAGGATCTGTATAGCGCGCTTGTAGTGCTGTATCGCCTCGTACAGCTTACCGCCGCGCTCCATCTCCACGCCGCACAGAAACAGTTGCTTGGCCTTCAAAATAGAATCATTTTCAATCAGAAACAAACTAAAAGTAACTTACTGATTATCATCAAATTAAAAAAATATAACAAGTTTATTTATTATTCAATTTGAAAAGAAAAATACAATTTTTACATAAACTAACCAGGACTACCTATCTCACAGACAGTACCTTTTCTTCATCAGTGAGCTGCTGCTCTGGCTCCTGCGGCTGAGCCGGCTCAAGTGGCCGGATCTCCTTGTGCGGGGATGGAGTAGCCTCCAGCTCGCGTTGCCATTGCTGACGGAACACTGTTAGCTCATCTTCAATGTCCTTCTTCTGTAGAAAGAAGGAAGCTTTTTAAAACTCAGTCAATGGTTGCCTGGTAGAGATTGTTCTGTAGTTATAAGGCAGCCTTTGCATGCGTAGTTTTAAGTTGTATTAATTTTTGTTTCTTTCTTGTGTGCAATAAAGTTTTTTTTTAAGGTCTCTACAGAGGATTATCTTATGGCCCAGATAAACCTAAAACATTTTTCCTTCAAAATTAATTGTGCATAGTTATAATGTATAGCATAACTCCCTGAAGGCCTCGCCAGTTGAGTGGTACTTACCACTTGGATTCTGCAGTGAGCTCTTCAGTGAGATTCAGGCTGGAGTGATCCAATGGGGAGCTGAACCAAGTCTGGCGGACACTTACTTGTGGAGACCATTTATATAATTAATAGTTGATATAAACCTCATCATCAAGCTCCATTTGACCCAATGCCTCTGTGGCATCACCCACAGAGAGATTGGAGGAGGAGGAGTCTTCCTGCTCCTCGCCCTCACATTCCCCCGCTCCTCCGGCTCCCGAGCCTGCACCTGAGCCTGCCACTGAAGCCTATAAAAAATATAATTGACTATTATTTAATAATAGCAGTGGATCAGTGGTGAGCACTCAATGAGCACTAAGTGGTACAATTCAGTGCAAGGGCATTTTTGATTTCCGAATTGTTTCTAGTCACATCTGTTGGGAGGCTTCAGCCACGGCTAGTTACCTCCATTACAGTTACACAGACCAAACAATGAATAAACATTCTGGTATGATGTCACATAGAAAGTGATTAAGGGTATGGATTTGATTAAACTGCCATATCCCTTATCCTGCTGCCATAATAATGTATGTTAAGACATACATTATTAACTACCATCATCATCATGTGGTCTCTTCGAAATGAAGTTTGGCAGTCAGCACGCGAAAAGCTTCTCTATTTAAGGCCTCTATTAACTACCATGTGAGATTATCTTCAAAGGCTGTAACTTGTCTAGGGAAGTATATGACTAGAACCTTGTCAACAAATAAAAATAAAAAATAAATTGAACAGCATTGTAAACTAAGTGTACTGTCTGCAGAGAAGGATTAAAGATGACAGACACCTAACTTAAATATACAATACAGAAGTAAAAATATGTAATGGGGGCCAGAGAAGAGCACAACTTTCACATTATAGAAGAAATAAAACTTGTAAGTTGTTGTTGTTGTTTTAGCTTTCTGGCTTTAGCTAGTGACTTGTAAGTTTATGATGTCGTTCAATTTGACATATTTGAGTCCTTTTTACATAACTACCTCCAATTAATAAACAACCTTGATCCTTTCTTAAATTAACATGAAAATGTGAAAACTTCTTTTTTTTTATAAAATCATTCAATAAGTTAGAAAGTTAGAAACAGGCTGAGCAGAAAATATGTATATAATTAAATTTAATTAAGCTTTATCTTCCAAATAATTAATTTAATGCTTTATTAAGTTTGTTTGTAACGTAAAATATGTTTACAAAATATATTATTGCGTTGCTTTTACCATAGCGGTATCTCAACTCCTTGAATTATGTATAGTCGGCAGAATAAAATTTTTTAGTTATTCTTCTTCCTTTTTATTATTATTACTGCTAAAACTCCTGTTTTTCGACAAAATTTTGAATATTTTGTATAAAATTAAAGGTCACAACACAACCACAGACGAACAACTAATGAACTAAACCACAGAGAACTAAACAACAACAAAGAGAATGTAATCACTCCGTTTTAAACAACACCACAGAACACCAAGAGAATGTAATCACTCCGTGACAGAACACTACTACGTATAACAACAATACACACAACCACAACTGTCAAGTACAAAACAACCACAGACTATTACTTCTAACGTTGCTACGTATTTTTACGTCTTGGTCTATGGTCTGTGATTTTACGAATAGTACCTATTCTATTGTAAACGGAGTGATTACATTCTCTTTGCTATTGTAGTCTGTGGTGTAAAATTGAATTAAATTATTTTACATATCTGAACAATTTTTTGAATTTTCTGTAGAAAAATAATGTGAAAAGTTTACTTAATTCCACAGACTTATTTCCACGTAAAATTAACTTGTTAAGACATAAGGCTACACTTAAGGCACTTACAAAATGGTGAGTTTTCAATTGGAATCAATAAGTTTTTAGCTGCCGTATATAAAGCAGACTTGTCCACATAAGCATACGGAATACAGATGCATATCGTTTTTGAATTCTCGAAGTACAGACTTACGTGAGCTTCTGATTTGGATACCTTTGTGCCCAAGTGATCCAAGTGACATTTTGGTTATTCAACTTAGTCATATATTGTTAATATTATTTTAGATGCAGTTCATGCTATTGTTCAGCCGCCAAGGCAAGCTGCGGCTCCAGAAGTGGTATGTGGCTCATCCAGACAAGTTGAAGAAAAAGATCACCCGTGAGCTCATCACTACGGTTCTAGCACGCAAGCCCAAGATGTGCTCCTTCCTCGAATGGAAGGATGTCAAAGTTGTTTACAAAAGGTGATAACAAAACTTATCTAGTTTATCAGGAACTACACCTGTTTTCTACAAATAGAGATTGCAAATAAAGTATGATATTTGAGCGACAAATAAGTAAAGATTATTTGGGCAACTTTTCTCTTTCGAATGTCTCACATGTCACTAAACTAAATTGAAGATAGTGCTATCCTTTTCCACAACAAACAATATGAAAGCCGAAAGGGATAGAACAAGATTTGGACCTGTCAAAAATCTGGACATTTTGATAATCCGGATAGAGCCTGCCACAAAAGAGAAAGGTCGCTCGCAAACATGTGAGGCGGCATGTAATGTTGGTCGCCATGCACAGGTACGCGTCGCTGTACTTCTGCTGTGCAATGGAGCAGGAGGACAATGAGCTCCTCACGCTAGAGCTCATCCACCGCTATGTGGAGCTGCTCGACAAGTACTTCGGCAGTGTAAGTCTTCACACTATTCATCCTCTCAAATATTATAAGTGTGAAAAAATGATTGTTGGTTTTTTCTTCAATAACACAGCAACGGATCAAAGTGTTTTGTTTCTTGGATATTGTGGGCAAGTTGGAGAGAGATGTAGGTTATATGTAGAAATAATTAATTAAACAAGTGAAACACGAGGGTCTAACACGTGAAAGTCTTTACTAGAGATCTGAAACATGACTCCATCAGTATTTCTCTTTATATAATTCTTCTTTTCAATAAGTACGCATACCTAATTGTGATTTTTTTTATATAATAAGTTTTTGTTATTTAAATTTCTCTTTAAGTACTTTTTATATAACATGGTGCGGTACATTACTCTTTTTACTATGTATTTAATAGTTTTAAATTTTAATTTTTTATTGCCTGTCCGTGGTCCGTGATAGTAAGAAAAAAAATCAGTGAACATTTATTGGCTGATAAAGAAGACGTTAAACAAAGACGTTAAATTAATTTGTTATAGTTTCATCCAATGACGTCATAGTTCTGTTGTTAAAATTGCCACAGACAATAATCATGTCCCGTAATTCTCAGCAACTCACTTAAGCTTCACAATTTCCCATTGAAATTTCCAGGTGTGTGAGTTAGACATAATCTTCAACTTCGAGAAGGCATACTTCATCCTAGACGAGCTGGTGCTGGGCGGAGAGCTGCAGGAGACCAGCAAGAAGAACGTGCTCAAGGCCATCGCGGCGCAGGACCTGCTGCAGGAGGTCAGTAGCCAGGACAATGAGCTTGTGTGAACACACGCATACATGTGCGACGTACATACACACATTACACAGTACACTTACACTTCGGGTGGGGGTGATGCGTCTTTTATATGAATGGAAATTATTTTACAGTTTTTATCATAAACAAAACTTTAAAGATACTACTGTATCATCGCAGCAATTGTGCTCAATTTTAAGAATTCTGAGTAATATCTGATCAGATGTTATTATATAAGGCCACGCTAGCACAGTTTTTATAGAAACAAGCAGAATTAGTAAAAATATATTTCTTTTAAAAACACTGAAAAAACTTTAGTAAAAATTAGCTAAATTAACAATGGGAGGGCATACTTTCCTTAATAATAATTTAAAATACCTTAATTTTAGTAAAATATGTCATGTCTGTTGTTTGAATAGCATTCTCTCATATAGAGAACACTCTTAATAACAGGACCAAAAATACTCACTGTTAAAAATTTTCTATTCATATTTTGTGACACATATACATTCCAACTTCATCCCATATAACGATTTATAATAATCGGTGGTTTTAGGAATCTAACGGTCCCTAGTAAAACATTAAAGTATTATAAGAAGGCCTTACCTAATAACATACACTTTGATGTATGTTATGCCGTTATTTTCCATTTTTGTATCCTGCAATTGTGTTGATATTCATTTCATTTAAGATTCAATAAGAAAGCAAAACTTCGTTTAAATGTATACTTACCAAAAAAAATTAATTTAATTATTTCAAATTAAGCTTTCAATTTGCTCTAAATGAATTTAATAAGGGACCATTTTGATATTTGAAAAGTTTAATGAAAATATTTGAATGTTGTGTATCATAAGTAAAAGGTTTATCTCAAGCTGTTGCATGAGTTTTGCATGTTTTTCGACTAATATTTACAGAATCTGTACTCGAACTTCGGAATTGAAATATAGCAAATTAATTTATTAAAAATAATATCAAACTTTCGTTTCTTAGGCTTTGTAATATATTTAACCAGTTTTACTAAAACTAAAATTGTCACTTACTAAAAATATATCCAATTATAGTTTCAGTAAAAATGCTTAAATTTTTTTAATATCCCTAACAATTAAATTAAAAATGTTTACAAAAACCGGATTAAAAGAAAATCTATGAAAGTACCTATTTTAACAGTTGATATATATTTTTAGTAAATCATACTGTTCAGTGTTAGACAATTGTCTAGAAATATCAATAAACTTAATTTGAAGTAATACAAACTGGAAAGTTATGATCAAAATACAGTGTGACTAAATTAATAATTCAGTTTTCAAATCTAGTTTTTCGACGTAAACGATTTTATATAGTTAATCTTAAAAATGTCTTCTTAAAGGTTGTTTCAATGAAAAAATAGGGAGAATTTTGGTTTTGCTTAAGATTTAAAAATATTTTTTAAATAATAAAAAAAAAAACAAAATTTCCATATTAAAGAAATGCTTTTTTCTTATTTGAATCTTAGCTTAATTAAAACTTATTTTCATGTCAAATATGCGATAGATCGCATTTCAAACTTCTTCGCATTGATTCATTTCAACTTCAAGCACTATATAAAACCTAAATATATCACTACTCGGGTTGATTTGTAGTTTTAGTCGAGAGTAATTGTTATAAATTAGCGGACCAGTTCATAGGACAGTGGCCTGAGTAGTGCCTTTTCATTATTTATTGTATTAGGGTGGTGAAAAACTACAATGTCTGAACATTATAGTCGCAAAAAAACTTTGAAGCGATATTTAATTTCTTACTAGCTGTTGGACCATAATAATTACAATGTAGGGAGTAACACCTTATCGGAAAGAATAGCATAGCATGTTTTATTAAAGCAAACATATCAAAAGATAGTAAAATATAGTAAAAGAATCAAACATAGGTTTAGTGATAACCCTTAGATAAATTAATAGTAGGCAACTATCTTCTTCGCGTTAAACTTTGACTGTGAAGTCTGCCGTGATTTCTCATATATCTTTAGGACTAGACTAGAACGTTGCATATCAGCTATTAAAATAAGTATATTTTTAGATGATGAAATAAAGGAAATATGAAATTAACGCTTAACCAGAATTATTTAAATTTTATTTATCAATGTTTTTTCTTCAAATTCTGAAATGCCGTATAATATTGCCGAGTGACTTATAGCTGTATTACATAATTTCAACAAAATTGTGAATACCAATTATATTGGTATGTAAAATTTATTATTTTTTCGAATGTAAAATGTTATCCGAAAGTAAATTTGATATTTTGGCAGATTTTCAATTAAAAAGCTATCAGAATGCCCAATTTATTCCTTGGCTAAGCGTCACTCAACGTTGGTGAAATCGGAATTAGTAATGTATTTATTTATCCTTAGTTAAAATCACTACAATTTATTTCTATACCTTTACTTCTTCATCAAAGTACTAGTTTATTATTTCTTATATGTAATTATAACTGCCTTCACTGCCGCGGTTTTAAATGGTGTGTTACTGACGTCACCGGCCGAAACTCGAAAGAGTTGTCCTCTAGCTTCCCTCTATGGCTCTGTGGCACTGCACTCTGCTAATATTCCCTGTTTTGGTGTGATGTGTGCATGCTCTCGGCGTCAGGACCTGAACGATGGGCTGTTACATTGATGACAACTAACCAGATAACTTTCGCTAAAGAATATCTATGTATATTATTACTATCTACACATATAAACACTTTTACATGAAACGTTACTTATGTATAAATGGTTGCCATTATTCAATTTTCCACAAGTTTTAGAGAGACTAAAACAAGATAGAATAAAATTAAAATTTACATTTCCTATAGTCCCTGCTATTTTTAATAGTTATAATATGTTTTTGTACTTAATTGTTCCACCGAGCGAATTTTTTTTTAATTTAAAAAACAACATCTTTCATAATTTATCTCTTTCTGTGCCACTAACAACTGACAAGTACCATATTCGTATTTAACTTTCTGATTTATGAGTATTAGGACCCTGCCATGTGATCTTTTAATACTAATTATTATTCTGATCTCTCTAATATCTTGGAATGAAGTCGCACCGATATTTAAGATTAATGTGGAAGAGTTTATGTGGATTTTTCAATTATTTATATTTATAATATATTTTATTATCTGTAGCTAGACAGCTTTATATATTTATTGCATGCCAGCTATGTCTCACAATTTTTCAAAATCGTCTTATGTGTAGATTTTATTTCGTTTTTAAAACTTGGGAATAATTTCACATATTTCAGTATCTATCACTATAAAATCTCAAGCAAGAAATAATTATCGCAATACACATTTAATATTAACACATAGGCATAAATAGATTTGTAGGATGTAGCTATAAAAATTAATTCGATTTGTAGTACTTATAGTGAGTATAAATTTTCTTAATTATTTTAGTTCGACTAAATTAATTACATTACAACACTTCTTTGTATTTATGGCTTAATTCTATAAAAAAAAAATTAGTTTCTAAAACTTGACGTGAAGAAAATTAATTATTCAAAATAAATTTTATTTATATTTAATGTATTCTAGTCTTAAATGTTTAAAATATAATAATCGAGCTTAAATTAGAAAGTTATAACCGACGTGTATGAGTAACTAAGTAATTTTGCTGCTATTTTAATGTTTGTATTATCATTATCCTGTATAGTTTCGGCTTAATGACCAGCTTTGTATTTATGTAGCTTAGAATTTAAATATTGTCATATGGACATTGCTTTATAGTTGAGTTACAAAGTAACGAATTAATGGTCATCCACATTAAAATTATAAACTATAAACATACATTTGCTTTTTTAAAATCACTGTTACAAAATAACAGTATTTTTAAATAACAAGAAGCAGTATTTGATTGTAGTAATATATTTTTTGTTCTACAATGCAGGCCAAGTAAAAAAAAATTTGTTACATAAAAATGATTTCTCGTGTAGAGCAGTGTCCGTTTTTTTCATTCGTAAGGTATGGCTGTCCGTGCATTGACTGTAATTTGTTGTCTAAATACATTGGTTTTAACTAAAATTACTGTTTTCTTGCATGGCTCCACTCCTTAACCTTACACTATAGCATGAGTACTTCTCTGTAATAACTAATAACTAAAATCGTAAAACGCTGGTGACTAAGAGCAAGTGCATGTTGCTGAGTAAATAATATCGTCACTGGAGTTAAGTGCTAATCTGTTTATATGTATTCATGACGTTTCTCACAAATTCTAGTGAGCAGTTTCATGCAAAATGATTTACCTACTATTGATTTGATTTTCAGATTAACCACAAAAAAAAAATTTAATCATCTGTGTACGGCCGAACACTAAAATGTGTTTTTATACCTAAGAATTTTCTTGATTTTAAGGTCTGGTTTTGTATATTATGTCAAAAACAGTCACAGGGTTTGGAGTGTTCTTAAGTGTTCAGATACTTCTCAATAGTACTAGGTCGTTAGTAAATCAATATTTTGTCTGAATTACTATTTTTTTAATATCATAACTGATTTTAAGTAAAATTATTCATTTTTACTAAACTCATGCTATAGTCATCCTGTCATGTGCTATTGGTAAATGGATCATTTTATGGGAGTGGGACATTGTTGTACGAGGTGTGCTTGAGGTGTGGGCTGGCAAAAGACTAACATTGCAAACAAGCATGCGAGTACGGTGGTAATGGTCTAATATGACGCTTGGCTATTAGTAAGTATAACAAATACATTGCATTTCAAAACACGTTCTCAAAACCATATATTGTGCATTATAAAGTCTCACATTGGTGCAATTAATCTCTTAACTAAATTGACACGTTGTGCAGAGGATAGCACTATTTTTAGTCCTGTCAATTTAGTTTTGAGAATAAACATTAAGTAACTACAACATAATTACTTACGCAATTTAATAAGTACGCAATGTGGTTCCTCCACGATCACACAATCTTACGATATTTTTTGTTATTGAAAAGTTGGCTTCAAAAAAAACCGATAAGTTGCACACATGGTTTTGAGAGTCGAAAATTATCTGTTAAAAACTACACAGCAAGAATTCTTACGAATAAAGTTTCATCTTTGAGTGTTATTGTGCAGAACACAATAAAAAATCTGAGGTGAGATAAGTATTGTTAAGTTAACAAATATCTCACATTGGTGGGATGGTGTAAATAGGACGAAGCGGTCGATGGAGCCCTGCGCGAAGTGGGCCTTCTGTGAGCCCTGCCCTCAGCTGACGCTTGCCAGGAGCCTCCCTGAGTATTCTACGAGTCAGCGACCCTATGGACTTGCGTAAAAGTGTTGTTTTTTTTTTCTAAGAGAACTTTATATTAATATACTTAGGTTTATATATCTGTTTAGATTTACTACGCGTTCATATTATCCGTTAAGGGCTCGTGGTCTCACCGATTTGTCCTACTGGTAGGACCACGGTATACCACTATACCCGTGGCCCTACTGGGCTAGGGGCGAATGATAGTATCGATAGCTATATTTTTAAATTAAATATTTTTTATATTATTTAAAATTAATATATTTATCCTTGTATTCCCGGTCGCACGACCGTAGCATAGAAACGGATAAAAATCTGAATCACCTTGGTATCATAATATTGATTATATTTAATCATTTTTGAAAATAATTTTAATAAAAATCAAGCATTGTTGCCAACTGGCTTGGAAAAGCGCGAGAAGGTGCATACGATATAGAGCGCCAAGAGCCCAAGACAATATGGAATGCGTAGTTAATCGCTTAACTTCAACTCGCTGTAAGTCTAAATCAAGTCAAATTTCATTATTATTGGTATTACAAAAAATAAAACTGATGTACTACTGATTATCCTATGTCTATCAGTTGAGACTCGGGTGAAATCATAGCTACTATTTCTAGTGTATAAGCTATGAAAACTAGTTTTTTTCGACATTTTTCATATTGTGTAGGTATTTAAAATGTATTCGGAAATTTCGTTCAAGTATAGATAAACACTAATAAAAATATAAAAAACTGGTAAGTTTAACAGTTTCTAAGGATAGAAGTACATTTTATTGATTACTGCAATATTTAACGGTGCGTTTTTTCTTATAAAGAGATTTTGATTTAGTATTGTATTATAATTTTTTTTATTAAAACTAGATTTTTTATATTTAAACATTTTTAAGTGCATTCATACCTATAACCTAAGGTGCATCCCTAACGTTGTCATTTTGATATCTTATTGAAGCCATTGCAATTTTTTTATTGAGAGTGGACCTAAAGTGGACCCATGTTTCATTTTTCTTCAAAGTAAACGACCATTTGACAATACATAATAGTATAAAAATATTCCTACCAAATAATAGGTATTTTAGTTAGGTTGTTATTTAATCCAAAAGTTCTGTAAGCTCCTTATGTTCATTTTGATGAAGGGTAGTGAATGTTTTTGCGAAAAGTTGACATCAAAATCAGTAATTGTCAATTTTGTGTGTAAAATTGTAAGTAAATGATATGTATTATTTCACCATCGCCATCTTAACTTTAACCGACGAATAAAATTAAAGTTTT
Organism: Hipparchia sbordonii; assembly: GCA_038048805.1. Lineage (NCBI taxonomy): Eukaryota > Metazoa > Arthropoda > Insecta > Lepidoptera > Nymphalidae > Hipparchia > Hipparchia sbordonii. The sequence continues at coordinate 14,574,102 of CM076106.1, forward strand.
GTCAGTATTTGCATTATAATATTATGTCTAAGGTCTAAACATCTTTATCCGTTGGTTAAAGTTTACTTGGCGATGTTGAAATAGGCACGTAAAATACAATAATAAGTAATAATAATTAATTATTGAACAGTAAAAATACATTAAAAATTTAGTAAAAATAAATAATTTTATCAGCACACAAAGTTGTGCATTTTAAATTATTCTGCTTAATGTTTACTATGCTTTATCAAAACTTTATCGTTATATTTGGTTATTTAAAATCTTTATTTTTGTTAATTTTAATTAACTTCAACGAATTTATGTACAAAAAAATATTTATTTATTAATAATCTTTCTATGGTAATAGAAGTATTAGGTAGGTATTAACTTTTGATAATATTTAATAATAAATATCAATCTTACATTTTAGGCATGTTTTAGGTAAGTACTAATACGTATTTTAAAGTAGTTATACTTGAATAATGGCCTGTTGGAGGTTATTGGTATTTTAATTTAAAAATAATCTTGTATAATTAATCATAAAGTATTCTATATTTAAAGGTATTGGTCAGTATGTAAGTTAACGCGGAACGTATTAAACTAGACTGCTGATTTTGAGATCGACTTAATACCTTAAAATAAACCCAATTTATTGATAACTCCAGATTTAAACTAAAATATCTACTGCATCGTGTGTTTTACCATTATTGTAAGAGTATGTCTGCGTCTTTATTTAAACCTATGTAACAGTACATTATAACTTAAAGATTAGATAATGGAAAATAAGTATTTTCTGACTCTTATAAGTAGAAAGGTTCTAATATGTACTCGTATGTGTAATCTTTTCATTCTTTTTCCAAATACATTGATATTTTGATATGGTAATTGCATTTATTTTCAAGCATACCAACCTTAATATTATCCAGACGGGGGGCTAAATTACAATTGCAGTTGATATAAATATATCGACTGATACTGCCCCGTTAGCTCAAAACTTGAGTCGAAATGTGTTCAAAAGATATTTGGTTTAAGTATTTTATACAATTTAGGGTAATTTTAAATTAAATCCATATTATATTTCATTTAAACGATCAAAAAATTTACAAAATATTGAGAACGTTTAGTAAAATTACTATCAGTATCTAACCATCTAGCAGCTAGGACATACCTATTTTGTAAGTATAATACATAATTTACTTATTGGTCTGTAAATTTTTTATATTCCCTCTAATCTATATAATATAGTCTACCTATTTCCGCCTTCTACCTGCATTCAATAGTAACTTCGGACTATTAGTTACCCAATCCATTACTTCCCATAATAGAATAGAATTGAAGTTTTTATTCAAATAAACTTTTAATAAGTGGTTTTGAATCGCCAAGCCAATCTATCTTGTAGAGCTACACCGTATTTTCCCTAAGATCATGGATTTTTAAAAGAAAAAACCAGTTCAAGTATACAGGGTGTCCCACGGCTATGCCACATGGAGGGGAAGTACCTTAAATATTGTAGATGGAACATTTTACTGAAAGAAGACTTCATTTTAATTTAAAAAACAATTTAAACTGCATTCATAGATTTTTAAATAATTGCCTGGTTGAACCGGGACTCGAACTCGCTATACGAGAAAAAAAAATAACCTGTATCTTTATCATACCGATCGCAAGGCTTCATCATAAGGATTATTTTTTGTTAAATAACATAGCATGAGAAATAAAAGGAAGACCATGAATTTTAGCCTTTGATGTAAAATTTTGTTCAGAAAAATGAGAAGCTGACATTGGCGTATCGACGTACAACTTGAGAAGTACGCATCATTTCCCGATCCTTACTATCCTTACTAATCCTTACTAATCCTTACTTATATTACCTATAAATGCGAAAGTGTGTTTGTTTGTTAATTTATTGGTTTGTCCTTCAATCCCGCTGCAACAAAGCTACGAATTGCATACTCATTAGTAATAGTTCATGTCAGTTGTATGTCGATACGCCAATGTCAGCTTTTCATTTTTCTGAACAAAATTTTACATCAAAGGCTAAAATTCATGGTCTTCCTTTTATTTCTCATGCTATGCTATTTAACAAAAAATAATCCTTATGATGAAGCCTTGCGATCTCTTTAAAGTTTCTGTGGTGGTGTCGTGTGGTGCGGGTTGTTACGTTCCCTCAAATATGGTTGAGCGAAGCAATGGCTGGATCATGCGTCATGCTCGTGAACGGGTGCCACCAACGGGAATGGGTCTGCTTTTGCCTGCCTGTGTTAACATGTATTGAATTGTATTTATTTGTATTTGTATTGTATTTATTTTTACTTGTATTGTACTCAGGAAAATTCATCGTGGAAGCACTGAATACATAGCATAGTTTCAATAACAATTGTAAAATTTTAATATTTTTTTGAAAAGAGCAACCGCCGAGTTTCTTACTGGCTCTTCTCGGCAGGAAAGGCATTCCGAACCAGTGGTAGAAAAAGTTTATTTGAATAAAAAATATTTCTATTCTATTTCTAAAAAAAATATTTCTATTCTATTCTATTCTATTCTATCGGTATGATAAAGATACAGGTTAATTTTTTTTCTCGTATAGCGGGTTCGAGTCCCGGTTCAACCAGGCAATTATTTAAAAATCTATGAATGCAGTTTAAATTGTTTTTTAAATTAAAATGAAGTCTTCTTTCAGTAAAATGTTCCATCTACAATATTTAAGGTACTTCCCCTCCATGTGGCATAGCCGTGGGACACCCTGTATACCTTCATAGCTATAGTAGCCTACGGTTAAAAATGCGGTCTAAAAAGTTGCATGTTCGATCCCGACCCGTTGCAGTTATCACACGCACTCCTAGCACAAGCTTTTCGCTGATTTGGAGGTTTGACGAGAATATTAGTCAAGTTCAGCTTGGCAGATATATATATTTTTTTTTTAATGTAGGCATCGTCTGGGGAGCACATTCCAAGTTACCTAAGTCATAGTCTTCCATTGAGCATACACCGAAGCGATAGGTCGGCTAACACGGCCACGAGCGGCACTGGCTCAGTGATGACCCTTGTTGCAGGAGGAGACCCCGCAGGGATTCTTCGAGGACCACGGCCTCGGGTAGACCCCGCCCGCCCCCGCACCCCGGACGAGCGGATACAAGGACTAGTGTAGTGATGTGCTTAGAGGCAAGGAATACAAACTCTATAATTACAAGCCGTACAATGGTGACCGTTTTGCTGTACACAATCTTACTTAACCTACAGTTCTTAACGTAAAGCCCGCAGGGACCTGTCAATTTAGTTCAGTTTAGATATTTTGACTAATTCTGTTGTTGGACACAATCTCTGAAATACACTAAAATGACTGATATAAAAGTAAAAAAAAATTAGTGAAAGCAGCAGAGAAAGTATGGCTATTCTTTTCATAATATTCCATGCGGAAATGGAACGCACTTGATATTTAGACCTGTCAATTTAGAGATTATGTACAATAGAATTAGCCTCACTGTTTCGTCTTCAAAAGGATTCGTGTCAGTGTACACAGTGGAATTAACCCGCAGATATCTTTTTTGGCGATAATTCGGGTAATTTGAACTGTATACATCAACCCTTAGTACATTTACTAGTAAAACTTTATTGGTAGGTACGAAAAATTATACAAGTTTTGTGAGATTATACATTTTTTAAATTAAATTTTGTATTAATAGTTCTGTATTCTTTTCCTCTAAGTAAAATTTTGATATTTTACATTTTGAAATTTGTGTTTAAGCATTTATGTACTTATCCATTCCCATGTTCTGTATATTGTTTTTTACAAAAATGTCCAATTTATATAGATCTATCAATTTAAACTACGTATACCTATAAACCTATAGTTAGTTAAGTATTTAAAATGTTTATGAATATTAGTAGTATTAAGTACCTACTTATACCGAGTAACATAAAATTGTCCCAACTTGAAGAAGCACTATATGTAAGACTACTTATATGTTACTAAAATTAATTATTTATGTATGTTGCGTAGTCCCAAAAAATGTTTACTTAGTACATATTCTATCTAATACTTAATTAAGGTTTAATTATAAGTTATGTTATACTAATTCTGTTGGTGACAAAACTATATTTTTTGTAGGTATGTTTTGGAATTTTTGTTGTCAATTTTAACTCAACTAGTGAGTAGCAGCGTCAGCACAAAAGTTGTCACCATGTTGCTATAAATTGCATTTATGTCATTCTAGCTGCAAGTGCATTTTAGCTAATAGGGTGGTGTTTGTCAAAGTATACTTAAATATCGTCGGCTTAATTTTCAAACTTCGTAACTCCAAAATTTCCGATTTTTTTATTTTGACGCCATGTAGTGTAAAATTCGGTAACGAACACGATGGACTCACTCGTATCTCCCACTTGTTTTTAGTTTTTTTGCTATTTACAAAAATAAAAATACCACGGCATAAGCCGACGCCATTTTGACCTAATACCTAAGTCCAATTATTGAATCATGATAACAGATAATAAATCATAATTACAACAAACATAAGCACAATAATATTCAAATGTAAATAAAGCTGTTTGTCTATGTTTTTATTGATAGTTTGGTATATAGTAAAAAAGTTTTTTCTTTCTCCTGTAAAGTTTGACCAAATGGAGTTACGTAGTTTGAAAATTAAGCCGACGATATGTAGGAACTTTGTTGTAGTATTGTTTACCACAGAATTAGTGCCTACGTTCGCATAATTCCACGCTTGTTGTATTCTTATATACCAACCTGCCTAGCATCTACTCTAGGCTAACTGAATAATGTAATGACGGCAGCTCCTCGCTGCATTTAAATTATAATATTCCTGTTTATTACCTCACTCCAGTTTGTACTTATTGGTCCTGGATGAATACTTTATTGAATAAAAATCATTTTAAAAGGTCAATCTTGACGGTAGTGACATTCTCATGTTTGAAAACATGTATCTATTTTAACATGCACAACATAAAATTAAACGGTCTCTATGTTTTCCAAGTCTTTTATTTTATTTGTCTTAACCTCTTTTGCTTTTGACCCCCAACTGACTCAATAAGACCAAAGAGCAATTGCAGTTTCTTGCCGGCTCTTAGCAGAATCTGCATTCCGAGCTGGTGGTAGAGTATTGACGTGTCATAAGAGCCACAGGTTGGTCTTTTTTGAATTTTAAGAATTTTCAATACCTTTTTACAAGTGATCATTATGTTCGTTTTGAACATTGTTGCGAATTGAATATCCCGCGTGTAGACACTTAATGTTACTAAAATAAATATACTTATAAGACAAGTAAGTACATTATCAGAACCACCAGCGAGAGGAAAAATTTAGCAAAAAAAAACAAAACAGATGAAATTCAATAACGTTTACTCAATAAAATTTGATAAAAAATACATTTCCAATACAAAAGCTCATAAATACATCCAAAAACACCTTCAGCCTTGATACAGTTTACACGCTTAAAAATAGTAAAAATACATTCAAAATTCAATTCCAATTCACCAAAACAATTACGATACATTAAGATATATCAAAATTGTGGTTTTGCTTACAGCTAAAATGATATGGTTTTAAAATTATTCCGTTTATACAGGGTGGCTTAGAAAATACCGCTACGCGGTCATCATAGGGAATAATATAATCAACTAATTTTAAATTTTTCGTGCTTCAATTTGTACAAAAATAAAGGTCCACGTCAGACGCGAAGCACAAACAATAACACATTCACGAACATGTATAATTAGAAACATCTCAATAACGGCGCAAACACATAACTGTGTCATGCTGTGTTGTACACAAGAATATCGGAGCCATATGGTGATCATCGCTACAAATAAAGTACCTAAATATGTAGTCCGATTGCTACTGAAATAATACAGGGTTGACCAAAATGACGTGCATATGACATTTATCAACCTCAAGGATTTGGTTGAGTGCCTCAAATGCTAATATGAGTAGTTTTTCGTTATCAAAAACCTCAAGATAACATGAAAGTGGTATGTACTGTCACAACGTTTTAAGTCTTGTGTGCTCGAGGGGATCGAAATTACGTGTTCTTTTTTTTTAACATAGTAATGAACAAGCTAGAATACACAGTAATGTTTTCGCGCCTAAAGGTTTAATATCGTATTAAACCCACCCTGTATATAAACTTAAATAACAGTTATAGTTTAAAATTTAAATTTAAAATGTAAGTAGTAAAGAATCACTGTTTGCTATCCCCGCCGTCGGACTTGGCTTCCGGAGTGGCTTTCACCTTCTCGGTGGTGGTGGGCGCGGCGTTCGTGGGCGCAGGAGAAGTGGGCGCGGCGTTCGTGGGCGCAGGAGAAGTGGGCGCGGCAGTGGTGGGCGCGGGGCGGTGGGCGGCGCACTTGTGGCCGTTGACGGCGGGCTCAGCGCTCACCGGCGGCGGATTGGCGGCCATCTCCTGCTGCTGCTGCTGCTGTTGCTGTTGCTGCTGCTGCTGCTCGCTGGTGACCTTGGCCAGGTGCAGAGCTGCCAGTAACGCGGTGACATAGCGACGCACGTCTAGCTCGATTCCTGTCACAGACGCGTAAAGATTAAAGCATCGATCAAGTATTTCCAAATCATGGGAGCACTCCCTTCGGTCACTTTCAAAAACCGATGTTCGATCGCACAATCCGGCACGATCGGGAAGATCAGGTTCAGGACCGCAATATCGCAAACTTTTCAACTCAAGGCTCTTGTTTCGACATAAAAACTCGAACTACTTTGGTCCAATCTGGGTGTCGGCTCCATAACATTTTATATCTACTCTATGACCAAATAAGCTGGCAACTATACATTAATAAACTTTTGAGTGTAGAGGAAAGCGCATTGCTGACAGACCTCCCACTAGGTGGACCGACGACATCAGATAAGTCGCAACGAGTCACTGAATGCAGACGATGCGAGAACGAGGTCGAGCAACACCTTTGGAGTGACCCAAGAGTGGCACTCACCGTTGGTCTTGAGCAGCTGCACCCTGGCGGAGAGGTTGGCCCACACGCGGCGCGCCGCCACGGAGCTCAGGCGCCCCACGGTCTGCATCGTGTGCAGCGCGGGGTCGCTCTCCAGCGGCACGATCTCGCTGCCCACCGCTGCACATACCGACATCATGAATATTATAACACGTGCAGATAAACAAAAACCTCAAACTAACAAAGGGTGAATCTATCACTGGTTCGGAATATCGTCCCAACTGTAAAGAACCAACAAGAAATTCTTTAAAAAAAGAACAATATTGTATTGTGTACCCCTTCAGTTTAAAGTTATTACTGTCTCATGAATTACTGGATGAGTCCTATTACTTTTTTTTACTTAAAGAGGTATACCTAATCTTCAATTTTATAACATGCTTTTCTCATAAGCGTACTTTTGATAGATTTCTTAAACTTTTGTAAAGACAAATTTAAAACTGACTGAATTATATAGAATGTTACGCCCATTCCCACGAAGTAGTTTCGGAAGTATTTTGGGGTGTTTACCATCGAGCTCGGCCTGCGCGGGCGGCAGGTAGTGGTCCAGCAGCTGCATGGCGTAGCCGGCGCCCGCGTCCACGCCGTGCAGCGCGCGCTGACCGCACGCGCTGGTGAGCAGCACGTTGGCCTTGGCCCACGTCAGCTCCTTCAGCGACTTGACGCGCTGCCCCGCCACCTCGCGCGCGCCGTACACCTACAAACAATACAAACAACATGTCTTACTGTTTTCATGTTCAATCAATCAGAGCTATGTCCAGCAGCATTTGATCAAAACTGTTGCCTGACAAAATAAATAAATAAAGTAAGTAGTAAGTGTACATGTACAAATATTTCGTTCTGGAAGACTGAATTGGTTAATGAGGAAAAGATAAATTGTGGCACGCTGCAATACGAGTAGGTATACCAGAGCAGAAAGTCAGACAGTAATAGATAGGACAAAGTAATAAGATTACAATTACCTCCAGTGTTTCTTTACTGGAGGGTAAAAGTAAGTTTACTGATTGACAGACTTATTTCGTGGTTATAAGTCCCGTCTCGTAACCACGATCCATATATTCCATGCAACTATGGATCGAAATATCGACAGTTCCAACTGTAACATTTATATGTGTACCGTACTCGTATCATAATTTTATGGTCCAGCGACTGATGACCTTTGCTCTAAGCTGATGACTGTCGCATTCGACAACAATCATTATCACTGAATCGAATTTTTAACCGATTTCCAAAGGAGGAGGTTCTCATTCCCCGATTATTCGAAGACGCCTGGACCGATTTGGAAAATTCTTTTTTGTTTGAAAGACTTCCCAGGTGGTTCGCCACGGAAATTCGAGCGAAATAAATACGCTCGTAAAAACGTGAATTTGACAAGGGCTTTAAAACCTATATCTACACTACTATTATAAAGAGGAAAGATTTGTATTTTTGTGTGTATGTTTGTAACGAATTGGCTCAAAAACTACTGGACCGATTTGGCTGAAATTTAAAATGGAGATAGACTATACCTTGGATTAAAACTTAGGCTACTTTTTATCCCGGAAAAAATTAAAGTTCCCGTGGTACTCAATCCATGCGTACGAAGTCGCAGGTATCAGCTATTTATTAAGAAAACAGTAGTTGTACTGTATTAATCGCTCTAAATACTTAAATCTCGACAGTCGAGCCCGCTGCCCGCTGTCCGGCACACAGAAACCTGTTTATTTGCGTGATTACGAGCTGCAATACCTATGTTTATATTCAACTTATCTCCTCGAGTGGCCTCACTCACTTGTTTTGGTGACGATGTTTGTATAAATGGTATCTAGCTGTTTATCACACGTTACAATATCACTCGACGACCTCTGTAGCACAGTGGTGGGCACAGGGTCCGGGTTTGATCCTCGGCGTGGTCAATCTTCAATTTAAGGGTACTAGCTGATTAACCGCGACTTTATTCCCGGGAACAGTAAACTCGTTTATTCGTAAATCTCGAGATATCACGAGTAAATGGATAGACAAATCTCGTGCACGAATGCTAGACCTAGCGCCATGGCATACGAGGTCCAAAGAAGACGCGAAATAAGTTAGTCTTCCTTGTAGGGCTAACATGCGCGCCACGAGAAAGCTTTGTCTACACGTTTACTCGCAAGCTATATTTAAATCTCTACAGAGATTGACGAGTAAAGTGTAGACAAAATTTTCTCGTAGGGCGCATGGTAGCCCTACTGGAAGCATGTCGTGATAGTGGCCAAAGCAAAAAGGTCACGAAAAATCTACTGTTGCCGCCCTTCGTTCTAGAAAGAATAACATGACGCAATCATCAGCAACAGCATCATCACCAAGCGCAGTGCAGCTCGCCAATAAAATCAATATTAGGTAAAAAGTCCGGTTCAACGTCCGTCGGCCGCGGCCGCTGTCGCGCTGATAACACTATCTTATCACGATGGACACCATTGTAATAAGTGAATAATAAGGTCTACTGTTTTGAAATTGAATTTTAATAACAGCGGATTAAATGTGACCTTTTTGCACCGGTGCACGATGCCTTTGCGTGATACGAGTATACCGACCTAGTATAATATGGCCAAGGGACGATTTTAAATTCTTTTGTTAAAAAAAACTAAAAAGTAGACAAAAGGTAATTTATAAAGAGCCACGCTGAACACAACTAATATTTTCCTATTCCCTCCAGCTACGACTAAAGGAGCTTCTACCAGGAATGCAGGGTACTTTACACAAAATTGACATTTTCAGTCCGCGTCCGGTCCATTGCGCTATTGAGACTTATAATTCATAGTGCAACATTTGATAAAACCATATTAATAGGATCTTTTAATATTATACTTTCGCTTGACTACAATCACGTCTGATAGAAAGCTGTGATTAACATTAGAACGAGCTATTCAAGAAGAAAATAAAATTAATAGAATTATTTTTCTCCTGTAAGAAACAAGTACATATATTTATATTAATAACAGCAAAAGTAAGGTCTAAATACTTTAAAATAACATCGACGCCAGACGGAAGTGTCCTCAAAATGTAGCCGCAATACTTCTTTGGGTGCTTCTTTCTTTGGATAGTTATGTTTTTGTACCAAAAATAAGAAACGAAAAAGTACTTGAAGATCTGCGCCAGTGCAGTGGTAAAATAAAATCATCCGATTCTTTTTAAAGCAGCAGTTTCCAAAATTCAGGATGTTAGACACTAAAATTCAGAATGATTGCCAACCTTTACTAGAAGAGGCGCTTTGAAGAACTACCAAAAATAATTCTGAAAGGAGTCCAGCTGCGATCAAAAAACAGTGGCTTTTTAGTGGGCCGTGGCTTCAAATGATGATGATAATATCACACTAATATTATAAAAGCGAAAGTTTGGGAGTGTGTGTGTGTTACTCTTTCACGCAAAAACTACTGAACGGATTTGGCTGAAATTTGGAATGGAGATAGTTCAAGTCCGGCATTAACACATAGGCTACATTTTATCCTGGAAAATAAAAAAGTTCCCGACCTAATTAAAAACCTTATCCACGCGGACGAAGTCACAGGCATCCTCTAGTATAATGTCTGAAAATAAATGACAATACGTTTTGGTCATTTAGATTTTTAATTGCAACGTAATAAAGCTGCAGGTATTATAGTTCCTATTTCAATACCTAAGGCATATTACTAACAGATATACCTACCTAAGCTAAAGTAATTCTTGTGCAATCGTAGCAAATAATTAATTAGGTAAACCGTTCGTCGACCTTTGCACGTTTAGTCACTTTATTTATAACGTCAGTAAAACAGATGTGTGGTATGCGGTGTGTGTGCCGGTTTTCACGAGCTGCGGTGAAACACTACGATGAGTAATGTGTGAGGGTAAACTTTGCACATTGCACTTACACCACTCTAGAGTCCCGTACTTATTAGGGTTGTCAACTATTTCAGAATACACCTACATTTAAGTGTTTACGTTATATGTATAATAGTCATTGGCTCATTTCATTATTATAACACTACTATAGCCGATGCCCGCGACTTCGTACGCGTGGATATGGATTTTTGATCCCCGCGGGAACTCTTTAATTTTCCGGGATAAAATCAATGTGTTAATCACCTATGTGTTAATCCACTATAATCTATCTCGTATAGTCGTTGCGGCGTAATTGAGTAATAAACATTCATCCATCCATACATCCAAACTTTCGCCTTTATAATATTAGTAGGAGTAGGAGTAAATAGATATGTACAATTTTGATTGATTAGATTGACACTAATATGGCCACTACTTTGACCGCGTGGAGTTAGGTCTTTTAAAAATACCACAGACATCCTTCACTTTTCTGGGATAGGAACTAGCCTCTCATCGTACAGGGCCTCAGTATGACCCATGCAAATCATGTCGATACGTGGATCCGTTGCTGCATTAGTAAAGGAAAATCAAGAAACAAACACACTTTCGCGGTAAGGTATAAAATGAATATGGAAAGAAGTGCTTCGTCATCATGACTGCAGGCTGGCTGATTCATGCCACTCCATGTTCATCTTTAAGAACATCAAATTGCCAACCGTTTCGTTTTAGAATTAAGGTAGGCTTTGTTCCTCTGTAAGTATTTTGAGAAAATATTTTTTTGCTCTGCGAAAAGTCACAGAAAAAAGCTGCCTAAGAAACTTTTTCAACGTAGATTAGAGATGACTATCCTTACTAATATTATAAAAGCGAAAGTGTGTTTGTTTGTTGGTTTGTCCTTCGATCACGCCGCAACAAAACAAAGTATCGACGTGACTTTTTGCATTTATAATTGAGGACCGGGAGAGTGACATAGGCTACATTTTATCCCGGAAAATCAAGAGTTCCCGCGGGATTTTAAAAACTACGAGCGAAGCCGCGGGCATAAACTAGTTACATACAGTAAGGGATACGTAAATTATCTATTGGGCTTATTTTTTTTGTGACGAGAAAGGAATATCTAGGATTCGACAACCCTTCGGCTCAGTGCTCACGTACACCTGTCGAAAGGAATGTATGTCCCCACGACTTTACGATAATACGCTGTACCTATTTTATATCAATGTACAAAAAATAGTGATTTGGAATTCCAACTGCTACTATAATTTCGTTTTTCCTAAAAATCTTAGGCTGAAATCTATAGACTGATTCTCACTCTGCTTAGAAAGAGACAAAAAGAGAAAGATTTATGTCATCTAAGCATATTTGCGTCTTGTTTAAACTCTTATCTTGAGTCTGGGCTAAGTCAGAGCACGCTCTGTAGATCTCAGCATTAGAATATCTGAAGGGTCGAGACAAGCGACAGTATGCGTCGCCTAGTTAATTTTTTTATCATTATTTCAGCCTGCTAAATAAGAGACAATAAATAAATAATAAAAAATCCATAAAACAATGTAAGCAGATTTCAGTTTTTTGATGACCAACAACCCAAATCAGTTGAGATAGGAAAATATCAATCTGTGTCGTCATCGAATGCAATGTCGCTATCGAAGATAAGCATTTCTAGAAAAAGCTTCCGCAGACAAAATACAAATAAATACCTACCTACCAATAAATAAGTTATTCAATAATCTAAGTGTGTAGAAATCAGCAACAATTTCCACATAGATAATAAATGATCAGATACTAAATAATTGCAAAGAATGCAATAATAAACAATTATTGCATTCGATACATTTGTATATACATAATAAACAATTATTTAATGTGTGTTCAGCATCCTGGCAGTTTACTATTAGATTAAAGAAAGGGGGCTACTGCAACTAATTAACATAAAAACCGCATTCTTATCAGTTGCGGCTGGGTACAAAAATTAGAGCGCAGTATCCCCTTGTTTTCCCTTTAGGCTATGAGCGTTACCTTGTTTAGCTGTGGCGTGATCCTGGACAGCACTGCCTGCTTGGTGGTCTCCACGATGACCTTGGGCTGCTCGGTGACCAGCGGCACGCGCCTCTCCAGCGCGTCGAGCGCGGCGGCCATCTTGGCGTCCCCCGCGGCCAGCGGCGCCGCCACGTAGGGCGCGGCGGTGGCGGCGGCCAGTGTGACGCTGGCTTCAGCAGTCGACAGCGCCCACTCCAATAGCGAGTGTGCTCCTGCAAACAAAATCATCTGTGAATGGGAAATAGTAATAGCAACGGCAGGCGGACCTCTTTAGAATGCTATATAAAATATCCATGATACTAACTGTTGTTTGTAGGATTAAAATTTAAATTTTTATACATATTTTGATATTGCAAAAATGCACAATGACCCACCTCTAGTATATGAGATAGGAGTGGGAACAATGCGTGGAGCGTGCCAGTCTACCCGCACTTGGGTTCATAGTCCAAAGATGAAACAACTTACCCTTGACTCTGGTGTAGAGAGCTCCCACTTGCCCCACCGCTGCCTCCACTGTGGGCAGGGCCATGGCTTTCTGCACCGACTGCAGCTGTGGCATCGCGGGGGCTGAACCTACTTCTGCGGCCATCTGCATACAACAAACAAATTATGTAGACAAAAGTTTTCTTTAAATGTGCCAATTTTGCATCAATGAGCCGGATGTTATTGTTTTCAAAGACCTTTGTAAAAGCATATTTAATTAAAAAAGTCAAAATATTTTGTGTAGGTTTTTGTTTAGGAAACCTAACCTAAAAGTTTTTATTGGATATAAATATTATATTATCCACCTGCATTATAATTTTATTTATAGTGAATGTGGACAAGGTGGCCAGAATAAATTAAAATCATTAGAAATTTTTGCAATCTTTAGAAGGGGATATATATGTATAATCTGGCAAAATTCTGCTGGTTTGTAGCATCTCCATCCACAATCCCTTGTGGAAGGGTACAGCGATCAATGATGGAGGGTGAACATGTGACCTTTGAGATGATAATTCACTCCAAAATTTTGTAGTTATCTGCCTCAAAACAGTTACAACTCAGTGCATATAAAATTAAATACTTATTAATCGAGTTTATGCCCCGTAAAAGTAGAAATTACATGCGAAAAATGTAAAAAAATTATAGGTACTTAAAAGAGGGTAGATATCTCGTAAGAAAATTCCAGAACAAATTAACTTTGTAAAACCTTTGGTAATTGCTTGATCATAATTTGATTTATGCAATCTAGTATTTAAAAGAGGACAAGAAGGCAAAAGAAATCAAAAGATGAATAATAATCCAGGAAATATACAATTTAATTTAGGGTCACATTGATGATCGAATGCAGGTGCCTGCGCTAATTCAATAGTATTGATTGAACTTACCGTTTAAACTTGTTATTTTTACGAATAAGACGTGAAAAAGTGAATTAATTGACTTAAAATATCGTCAAGCTTAGTTTTGAATATCTAAGGAATTAAGTAAAAGTTTCACTGCAACAAAATTAAAAAGTTCACGTCTTAAGTTTAGCTTACTACGACAGCTCCACACGAATTCTTTAAAATGAATGAAAATTAATTGAGGAAATGAGACAATTTTCTAGCCGGTCAGTCCTTCGTCAATCAATCAACTGTGAAGGAAGAATGAATGAAAAGATAAACACGAGTGGATATGAGCAGCATTCTTATATCATTCTAAAAGAGTACTTATTTTACGTTAATATAAAGTGCATATTACAATAAATACTAATTAGGTACTTACGTACAATCCATAGACTAGGTAGGTAGTGCCAACGTGCCAAAGCAAGAAAAGATCGATTGATTCGTATTTTCGTATCGGTGAATGATTCAATCAAATCAATTTTTATATTTAAAAATTAAATACCTTATAGTACCTACGTCCACAATATTTACGATAACAAAAAAAAATATTTTTAATCTCATGTTATTTAAAATTATATCATCTGTATATTGCAGTCTGTACAATTCGGCCAACATGTACACAAATTCCAAACATTGGGTGAAACAAACGCCACTGATTGGCTATTATAGTTGAATGAAATACTTTGACAAATGACAGTGGCCTGGCCTTTGGACTTGGCTTGGCGTACTTGCTTTGTCAGACAACGTCGCGACGTATTATTTTAAAACAAGTTTGATCTACATTTAACAAACATTTGTGATGTCTTGGACAAACGATGTGGTGCTAGAATTCTTGGACCATTATAGAATAGAACAGCTGTTATGGGACCCCAAACATCCACTGCATAGAAACAGATGCGAAGTAAACGAAGCATGGCGTCGTATACAGAGCAATTTAAGTATAAATTGTTCTATATTAGACCTGAAGAGGAAAAAGGAGTCTTTAATGACATCATTTAGATTTCACTACAACCGAAAAAAGAAGAGCCCCGTAAACTATAGAACGACGTGGTTTGCGTATTCGTTTATGGAAAGTTTTCTTGGCGGCAAATATGAATGCGATAGTACAAATGAAAATGGTCCCGAGGTAAAAATATTGATTGCATGTTTTAATTTCGGTTTTATTTTATAACTAAAGTCTACTGGATACAATGGTATAATTAGTTATGTAAGACATACTATAAGAGACTGAGTGCGAAATGCTTCTTTGTTCCTAATACGCACCACTAAGTTTTGGAATGCTTTTTCAACTTACATTTTTGTAAGTAAATATAACTTGATAGGGTACTTTTTCAAGGGCGAATCGAGACATCTTTTAGATAAGCATGATCTATCTCGTACTAGATGTTTCCTTACCATTAGATGTGATTGCAATCAAGCATTAGTTAAAAATAAACTACCTTCATATGTAAATAATGGGTACCACATAACTACTTATTTTCTTACAGTGCGTAATAACGAATAACACATTAGAAGCACATTAGTTACAATAAAGCTTGTCAAGTATTTTTATAAATGATAATGATAGTAAAATATAAATCATATTCAATCATAACAATCTCAAAGACATTTTAGAAAATTCCAATCATAATCATAATAAAAACTAAATTTTTGTTGCAGTGCCTCACAAGTAATACTATATCTTACGATTCTCAGGACCCTATCGCCACTTCAAATCAAAACGTTAACACCATGGTTGAACGGCAGAACTTTTCAAACAGGCGACTTAATAGATCGTCTAGTTCAAAACCTCAAGAATATGTTTACACTAAGAGAAAGCTAGACAACGTTAACTATGTAAACGACGAAAAGGACAAAACCGAAACGGACGAATATGACTTATATGGACAACTGTTAGCCAAGAAATTAAGGAAACTCGATGAACATCAAAGAGATATGGCGATGCATGAGATCGACAATATCATGTTTAACGCTAAAATGCAAAGCTCGACACAAAACAGGAGCTACTCCACATCCCCTTCTCCTGTGCCGAGAAAAACCAAATCTCCAGTGTTCATTATAACCCAACAAAATCACGACCAATTTGAGGACGAAAATAATATAGGATATCAAGAGCAACAACCATCCTAATCAATAGATACCTACGAGCGAAGATTAATACATCACGGAAACTCGGCAAAGTGGCCCAAAAACTTGTAAAATTTGGTGATTTTTAATATAATAATTATGAAGAAAATTAGGGGAAGAAGAGATATTGGAGAATAGGGACCACTCCTAATTTAACTTAGGTATGCCTAAAAGAATCTGAGAGCTGAGGATATGAATATCAATATTCATTACAATTATTGGGCTTAGAATTGACTGAACTCCTGTCCTTTGATTTATTATTACTCACTAATTGACCAGCCCAGGCTACGCGTGGAAGGCAGCTGACGCATACAAAATTTTCGGCTCATCAGCAGACTTATTTCTACCGTGCCGCTTAAATCAAGAACTCCCCTAAAATTCCTACAGATTTTCATGCAGTTTTCACTAACAAGTCTCTTAATTCTGTTAGAAGGTTTAAATGTAGTATGTTCATTGTAAATTGCATGCAATTGGGAAAATTCCCAAGGATAAGAAGTTAATAATTGACATTCAGTCATCTTAATTTAGATAGTTTAACCTGAACTTGTATATGTATTGTACACCTACAAACGGAGTAGGTAATTATATTCTCTTGGACCTAAATCTCGAACAATTAGGAAAATCGGATGAAAATCTCTACGACTGTCTTAGCGCGCAATGCGCATAGATAGACAAACTCAGTGTAGAAACTTTGTTTTTCAATATGTAGGGATGTATGTCTGCATTCGTCTATCTCGTCAATAATTGTTTTTAGAGTTTGTCCCTAACGTTGTTTAATATATTAGGTAAGTAACATATTAGGTAAAAGAATATTTATAATTTCCTTGTTAGAAATAAAATTATTTTTCTAATTTATGTTACGTTTCTTTTTATAATTTAAATTAAATGTTTCAATTTATAAAATTTTCATAATGACTTTTAGAATAATTTGATCTAATAGCTACTGTGATATGGTAATAATAAAAAGAATAGTTATATACTTTAACAACGAATGTATAGTAAAATAGGTGTTTGGCAAGGATTGCTTGGCCAAAATATTTGCACAGTTGTTATCTGAGAAAGAAACCTTCGGCTGTGTTTCCGGCATGGAATAAGGAAGTAAAAAATACATGCCGGAAATAGATACTGAATTGAGAAACGGGAAGTATTACCAACTCTTCAAAAAATTAACCCTTTCCGATTACCACAGCCGATTATGAATTCAAAAATTCGTGTCGGGATGGTGTCGGGTGCTTTGGTTATGCATAAGAGATAGTAGTATGTTCCTTGATAAGTTCGCACCACCAAAAAGTCATACACATAATTATTGCAATTGCGATTTCTTGGCAACAGCTAGCTCAACTGTTGACGATCACGATACTAAATTGTTACAAATTCCTAAGTATTAGGTACAAAACATGTGATTTATATACCTATAGACAATCCTCCGGACCATAGACCAGGAACAACTGGTCTCTGGACTATATTTTGTCCAAGCCTTTATTTTCTTTTTGGCAGATCACGCCTATAAATTACCGTTTTTTTGTTTTCGGAATAATGACTAAAATAATGTCGTACTTTATTGACGTTTAGTGAAGTGCCCTGTGCATAACAAATAACCACAGACTAAAACACAGTTCTTGAAAGACGATAAATCATTCACAATTATGATAAAAATAATTTGACTTTGTGTAAGTATTGTTTCTGTAAATTTAATAAAAAAAAGGAAATAAAAATAGTAACTATGACTCCAATATTGAATATTTGCAAGGAATTAAGTTGGAATTTAAGTTCAAACCTTTGTTTGAACAAACCTTTGTTCAAACCTTTGTTTTACTCTTTAGTAAAGAAATTTTTCTTTTCATTTATTTATTTTTTGACGGCTGCCTTAAAATGTAACTATGCACGCGTTAGTGAAGTGAGTTAACTTCAAAACGCGTGGTTAATAACATCTCAATCAAGTTTAAATCAAGAGTTATGAGCAAATATACTTTGAAAATCACATACCTACCTACTTATTTATTTAACAAACTAGCTACGTAATTGTGTATACAAACACGTAAAATTATTAAATACTAGCGGCTCGTCCTGGCTTCGCACGGCTGGACATTTATTTTTTAAACATTTTGGCATAAACGTACAGTAAATGCAGGACAAGTGACATCAACGCGTAATTTTTAAAAACATTTCACTGAGCAATTTTATTAAACTCGTAATATGTTTCGAATGGAATGTCCGATTTTAATAAACTAAAAGTAATTTATAGGTATTTAAACTGCCTTGCTTGAGAAATCATTTATTTAGGTAAGGATTAAGGCAAAGGTATAAATAACTTGATCTGATTTATATACACTATACAATTTAAATTAATATCGGAGTTATCAGAAAATGAATATTTCCGCGTGATAAAATAATAAATGGATGCCAGCCGGTGCGGCGGGGCACGGTGGCAGGTATCGGCGCGGAAGATTCCTGTGGTTCCTGTGGTGATCTTATTAACAATCGTTTCCTATAAGAAGCTCTGTGCGATTAGCCCCGTAAAAACAAATATTTAATATTTCAACCCAGACGAAGTCGGGGCAGGTCGCTAGTTAAACATATTTGAAAGAAAACCTTAATTATTATTATTATCGATAAAGAACCCAAATCAACTTATTATTTTTTTCTGTTTGTCTGTTACCGCAAACATATGTCAAATTAATTTATCTAAGTGATTAAAAATATATAATAAAATATAAGTACGTTAAATCAAAATTAAAAAATATTTCATTAAATCGATTGAAAGTTCTTCTTAAATAAAATCGATTATTACTTCAAATCGAATCGGTAACGTGTGAAGGCGTCACTAAAGTCAAAATTTCTTGATCTGCCAAAAAGAAAATAAAGAATTGGACAATCTATAAGAATGTAATCACTCTGTGCCACTCCGGAAAGGCGGTATTTTTCAGTCTCTATCATCTATAGCACAGTCTGACACTGTAGTCTGACATTGACATTTGCCATAGTAATCTGTGACATTTGCACAGCTGATGGAGAAATTGACAAAAAAAAAGGACAACATTTGTGTTGTGATGGATTTTCATCAAAATAAAATATAATTTGTGTTTTACGTGCAATATGTGTGTTTAAGGGAAAATAATAAGTTCTAATGAATTCAGGCCTGTAGACGATATATTTACAAAATACAAAATAATCATGGCTACTATGGTTAAAGAAAAACGTCGAGAAGTATGCACTATTATCCTTTGTTTGTGTATTTACGCATTATAATTAAATTCTTGTGCTTATCATAATTATAACGTTCTTTACTGTGCTTTAAATTTTTCGGTTTAACGCTGAAATTATTAATAAATTCTTAATTTTTTATTTCATTTTGTAAACAAGAAATTTGGATAGTTCCATATAATAAAATGCACAATTTAAAATAAAGTTTGTTTCTTACCCAGAAAAAGAAAACGAAGACTAATCAATTGGCGGAAATAGAACCAAATAATAAAGGAAAACAAGATTCTTCCTTATTAAGTGAAATTTGTTCCAAAGAAAAGGATATTACTTCTATAAATGTTAATGAAAAAGCTTCAACCAGTACTGTTACGGAGGAGCAACATTCCTTATTAGGATGTACTACACAAGATACACCAATCATTTTAGATCAAAAAGAAAACCAAGTCCCCTCAGTGGGTGATAATATTAACGAGAAACTTATTCCTTCAAGTTTTCCTGAGCCTGAACTTGAAGCTAGCAAAATAGCTAGTGAATTCAGTAATATAAACTTAACCAAGGGTAACAAGCAATGTGAACAAGACAACACAATTGAGTTAAATGAAGTACAGACCATTTTAACAGAAGCTAAAAGAAGGTTGGAAGAAATAACATCAGATGAAATTCCTGGAACTAAATTTGAAGCAGACACAATGGTGCCCGGTGATGTTAATAAAATAAAAGAAGTAACTTTGAATAATTTTGAACTCGAATTAACAACATTAGATACTAATAGTTCACATGATTTAGTTAGGCAAGAAATAGCAGAAGGTATTGTAGTACCTTCAGCTCCCTTAGCCCCAATACAAATTGAAGTTCAACCTTATATAAGCAATGCACCATGTGAGAATGTTCTAGAAACAGCTAGAATATCTTGTATGCCTTTGGAGGAAGCAGTCAGGGTGTTTGGAGGGAAAGAGATAGCTGAAGTTAACACATTGAGTAAGAAAGAGGAAGCTATTGTGGAGGCAGGGCCACAGAGTGGGCCCGACCATCCATTGGTTGACCTCTTATCTACTTTTAGGTACCTACTTAAATATTTCATTAATTAATTTTCATATGAACATGATTGTATTTTGAAGTATCTTCGTAAGTTCGTCCTCCTTTGTCAATTGGGTTTTATAATACATATATAAAATTAAATTCTCCTCCTCCTCTTTTGGATTCTGTATCAAAATGTCAAAAAACTTTACAATGTAATCTATCTTTGTTTTTGTAATCTTTAGATAAGTTATAATATAATAGAAATTCAACTCAACAATCTCTATATAATATCTTGAGTTTTTATTTCTTTATCCACAGAACATCTCTAATAGCGATAGAGCGTGAACGCAACCGCATTAGCTCAGGTTACATAGATGAAGAGAAGTCACGAGCTACTCTGTGGAAGGTGGAGAAGCGAAGCGTGAACGTCACGCAGCAATGCGCGTGCGGCGCGGACGTGGCGCTGAAGGCGGCGTACGAGGTGGCGCGGCTGCAGACGGAGCGGATGCCGGCCGCGCGGCTGCGGCTCGAGGCCTTGCTGCGCGACGTGCAGGAGTGCTACTGCCACCACCAGCACGCGGCGCTGCAGGCGCATTATGATGTTAGTTCGTTTGAGCACCTAGAGCTGAGTTAGCCTAGTGGTTAGGTGTGGTCTTCTATGCAGGAGAGTGTGGTCTCGAGCCTGGCTGGAATCTTTGATTTTTCGAATTTATGTTGAGTTTTCTGGGAGACTGGCACTCCAGTGCTGAAATTCTATTGCTGTGATATTATATTGATATCAATTTAGAAGTTGCACAGTGTAAATGCAAAATTTTACGGATCATCGGATCGGATCGGTCATCGATGGTCGCATAGCTGAGTATGTGATGTCACACACAAGTTCAATTTTCAACATTTTCCTCAATGTTATATGATTTTCTTAATAGAGTAATTGGCTATAAAATTATTTTAAGAGATAATAAAATAAATTATTTCTTTTACGTTATTTTGCCTGTATTATGAATCCATAAAATATAGCGAAGTTCTCTATTCACAACCCGGGCAGGTGGACGAGCTGGTGGCGGAGATCCTGCGCAGCGGCGCGGGCGCGGTCCGCGAGGCGCTGCTGCTGGTGCTGCACGCGCTGCAGCTCAGCGACGCGGCGCCGCAAGCCTTCGCCGCCGCGCTGCAGCGCTGGGCCGCCATCCTGGCGTCCTGCTTGCTGGACAATCGGAACTTGGGGCATTTGCTGTTTCTGTTACATTGCCTCTTTAGGTAGTGAACTTTTGTCCTTACTAATACTAAATAATTCCGAAAGTGCGTTTGTTGTTTTGTCGTTCAATCACGCAGCACTGGAGCAATGGGTCGTTATTGAGCACTTGGAAATAACAGGCTACCATCCATGTGGGGGGCTGCTATCCATTAAATTATTTATGACAAATCTTTTTGAAAATAATCATAAGTGCGTATGTGTGTGTGTGTAGGCAAACGCGCTCCGTGCAGTGGGCGACGCGCGTCATCGAGCTGCAGGTGCCAGACGCGGCGTCCGCGGCGCGGCTCGTGGCCGTGCTGGAGCTGCTGCTGACGCGCCCGCTGCTGGAAGACGCTCTGGAGTGTACGGAGGGTGAGCCCGAACTTATCTCAAGCTCGCGTGCTCTTGATATCGGCTGGTGGCACTGACCTTAATTTTTTATCTATGATTAACTCTGGACTCAATCACTTGACTGGATCAATTTATATGCCCAAAAAAGAAATTACAGCAGATCTTCTAATACAGCTTCACTTACCATCAGGCAAGAACGCAGTTACAGAATTGTCTTGTTCTGAATTAAATAAAATTATTTTCCACTTTTGACCTTTTTCACACACAATTATCTCCTCTAGAGACTGAAGCCTGGGAGGAAGTGGACGACCGCGGGGAGGGCGGCGCGGTGGGGGAGGGGAGGCTGCGCGAGCGAGACTTGCTGGCTCTGCTGGACGCGTTGCCGCTACAGGACATGGTCGCCAGGATGCTGCTCTTTACGAGAAGTGTAAGTATTGTGGCAGGTTTCCATTGATTGTTGACAACAACTGCGTGTTCGCGCTGGCATAGTTAAGGCTAGCATGGCATGGTTGCGTGTAAAATAATATGAAAACTGTATCGCACTTGTGTCAGGACATAGCCAAGGAAGATGAGCACTCGTGGGGCGACAGGAGCGGCGGGCGCGGCGTGCTGCGCGCCTGCTGCGGCGTGCGCGCGCTGCTGGCCGTGCTGCGGCGCGCGCTGGCCGCGCACGCGGGCTACGCGCGCCTGCGCGCCCGCCTGCGCCACCTGGCCACCGCGGCGCTCGCGGGCCTCGCCGAGCTGCACCTGCACTGCAAGTAAGGGGATGACCTCTCGGTCCACTCTCCCCCCCTCATCGAAATCGATGCCTCTTCTCATTAAAAAAAATTATATGTACCTATTAGCCGTGCTGATCTTGACTATATTCCCCCTCTCCCCTCGAAAAGCATAAATCTTATGTTAGGGGCGGGTACGACAGTACCGTCGACCCTTCAATTTCTAGTTCGCACCTGTACGGTTCAGGACCGCACAGTAATAAAACTGCTGAGTAGAAGACTTAAGTTTATTGGCCTCTACTTAGGCTAATAATAACCTAATAGCAGTAATGTGAGCGCGATGCGATGTTATGTGCACTGATTGTATAATTAAATGTAAAGCGTATTTATAATAAAGCGTGAATGATGACTGGGCGAATTGTACGGTTTCGACATAGACCGTACAGCACCTTTGTAACGACTTATTGTTTAGGGACACGTACGCTCAAGAGTTGGAGGAGCGCATAGCGGCGGAGTGCGAGGCGTGCTTCGCGGGCGGGCTGGCCGTGCTGCAGCAGCACGCGCACGCGCTGCCCGCCGCGCTGCTCGGCCGCGCCGTGGCCGCCCAC
The DNA here is from genome assembly GCA_038048805.1 of Hipparchia sbordonii. NCBI lineage: Eukaryota > Metazoa > Arthropoda > Insecta > Lepidoptera > Nymphalidae > Hipparchia > Hipparchia sbordonii. The sequence continues at coordinate 14,597,518 of CM076106.1, forward strand.
TACTGCCGCGCCCTGATCGCCGCCCTGCACGGTGAGGTGAAACACTATACCGCAGCTACTGCTATGCTCATTGCGCACCGTTAACAGGTGGGGCAGCTTTCGGCAATCTTCGATACATTTTCTCGTCTGAAAAGTCAGAAATTGCCCTAAGATCGGCCGAATGGCATTTCACATCCAATGGTTTGATATTAATAATGCTAACTTCTCGAATGCGTGATATGAAAAATATAGTGATATTGCAGAGTCGCGCCCCCTGCGCGTGGAGGCGCTGTCGGCGGAGCTGCCGCCCGCGCCGTGCGCGCTGCGCGTGCGCGCGGCGGCGCAGGCCGCGCTGGACAGGGAGCTGGACGGCGAGCTGGCGCGGACGGTGCTAGATTTTCTCTTCCAAGTGAGTACGAATTATTTACAACTGGTGTACAAAATATTTTAATGCTACCTCTCACAAGTTCTACCCTAATTTTTCACTGCATTGGACAATCTAATGTTAAAATTGAACGGATGCCTGCTACAGACAATAGAATGTGTCAGACTAATGAGAATTGTTTTTGGCCCGGTTTTGTCTTTTTTTAAGAGAACTCGCGTGACCTTCAGGTTGCCCTTAAATTAAATAAGCCGTTGACACCGTACAGGTAGGCATGAGGCGTCAGGTGGTGGCGTGCAAGGGGGCGTGCGACGCGGCCGCGCGGGAGATGTTGCCGCAGCTGCTGACTCAGCATCGCCTGCACGCCGCGGCCTTCCACATGCTGGCGGAGTTCAACCAAGGTTTATAACCAAGCCCGATTTTAATGGTTGTTTATTTTGAAACCGTTTCAATCACTACTCTACAAGTTTCAACCGAAGTCATGCAAAAAACACGTCGACCTGTTGCTCTATTACATTACGTGGTTGAAGGATGAAACAACATACACACTTTCGCATTTACATCATTCTTGACTATCTATATATATATTTTTTTAATTATTTACCTAAATTAGCAAAATTTGCTATCTTGGTTTGGCAGTAGAACCAGTAGATCCATCTCTCCTCCAAGCCCTGGCGCCTCAACAGTGGCGGCCCACGCCCGCCGAGGTGTGCGCGTTGCTGCAGGAGTGGGCGGCGCGCTGCTCGCAGCTCGTGCAGCACCTGCTGCTCAACCTGGACTACACGCCGCACACGTATGAATTGTTACTATTATGAATTTTTCTTGGCTATATTTTCAATTATCAAGCAATTTTCGGGAATCAAAAACCCTCAATTCGCGCGGACGAAGTCGCGATCATCATATTTGTCTCGCTGCAGGGGCGTGTCCCTGGAGAGCCAGCTGGCCATCGGCGGCTGGGTGTGCGCGTGGGCGGGCGCGCGCGGCGCCGCGCCCGAGTGGGCGTGGCGGCTGCTGCGCGCGCTGGCGCCGCACCGCACGCAGTGGGGGCTGCCGCTCCACGCGCCGCCGCCGGAGCGCGCCGACGACGCGCTGTCCGCGGCCTTCGCGCTGCTGGCCAGCGACTGGGGGCACTGCTTACCCTTGGTGAGCGCCGCGCCGGACGCGCCATACGTTACATTACAATGCTATACCCTAATTGTATATCGCCTTGTGTCCGAATAAACGCTTTTATAGGTGTGCGGGCCGGGCGTGGAGGCGCTGGCGCGGCTGGCGGCGGCGCGCGCGGCGGACGCGGCGCGGTGCGCGGCGCGCCTCATGCGCGTCATGGCGCAGTCGCCCGAGTCCGTCGCGCTCACGCCCAAGTATGCTAATTTATTAAATCTTATAAGTGTTAGGGCAACTATTTAGTTACATTTTACCTGGTTATCTGTGTGCGAATATATGGAATGGATCATCAAAAAATTGTCCGTCCACATAAGAATCCCTGTGTTGTTTATTGGTTAATCTCGATGAAAAGTTAGCTCTACTTGATAGTAAGTGAATGAGGGCCTACTTCAGGTTAGGACTTTTACTTGTTGCGGCATCGTGTTTATAGATTTGCTGAGGTGTTCACCGCCATACTGAGCTCGGGCCCATCTCTGGTGCAGCGCGCGTTGGGTCGGCGCGCGCCCAGCGGCCAGGAGCTGCTGCAGCAGCTGCTGATGGAGCAAGTGCAGGACACCAGGTGAGTGCGACGATTGATCCACAACCTAACAACAAGAGAATCGTGTGACATTTACCTTTGTAGAAAAAAAAGAAAGTCTGTTAAAAAGCAGTAGTTGCGCAGGAACAAGCAAAATCGCCTTTGTCTACTGTACCTCAGTAATCTATCTACTTTACGGTATTGAGTTGTGCGGCTATTAGACCGTTTTAGTTTCTTTTTACTCAGGAAAATTCCCAGTTTTTTATTCAATTACGGCAAAAGATAGTTTATGATTTTAGTAGTCTATGTGTGTGTATTTGTATACGTATGTATGTAACTAGTGAACCGATTTTGATGAATGAGGTGTCAATATCGATTCGTTATTATGGTCAGTTTTGAATTTTTTCCCTGTTACATGCCGCAGTATCTGTCAGCGCGAGCGCAGCGCGCTGCTGTCGGCATGGCTGCACGCGCTGTGGCGGCCAGGCGTGCCGGCGGGCGCACGCGCCGTGCTCGACGCCGCCGTGCGCGCCTGCCGGGACTGGAGCACGCTGGACGCGCACGCCGCCGCCCTGCTACAGGTACAAGTCACTCCAGGCTAGACGTCATTGCACCTTTACTCCTCTTAAAAATAAAAATAACTCTGCTCTTCACAGGAAGAAAACGCCAAAGAGTACATAACCGATGCGATTCGGAACGTTGTCCAAGCCCCTTTACTTTGCGAGTCCATCCTTCGCAACTCGCACGCAATCGAAGTACAGACTCAAACGTACGCGAGGCTCACGATCGAGCTGGCCAGGCAGCAGGCGGCCGGCCAGCGGATACACGTGGACAATGCGCTTAAGGTAGGTTACATGTGTGCGGAATGCACGGAAGCAGATAAATACAATGGCAAAAATACTTTATGTGCTGTATACACAATAGGGTATTTTAATAATGAGAAAAAATCGAAAAATATATAAACGAGATAGCTTAGGCAATAAGAAATCGGAAAGTGAAAGTTTCAGTTGACAAAAGTATAAAATGAATTTTATATTTTATTTCAAAGTGTTCACTTTTTTATCTATGGTACAAATATGCGTAACCCTCGAAACGATACCCCGCCATGACGCTACGTCATCATGTCTCTAGTTTATAGTTTATTCGCTCAAGTAGTTTGCAGTCTAGGTATACAAGGCGCTCGTCCTGCAACTCCATCAAAACGCTTTGTGTCTCAGTTAACACCATCTAACCGAATTTCAAACTCCACTTATAAAACGCTTCAGAATTGTGACACTAATTTTACCGCTGTTATAATTTTTTTTAATCTGACACAGCGATTGAAATTATGAAATGCATTAAACTAGTTCAGCAATTTGGTTTTGCAGCAAATAGGCTTATCCATAACGGACGACGAGCTGCCGATCCACCGCTGCGCGTGCGCCGCGCTGTGGGCGCCGCCGCAGCACCCCGCGCACCTGCTGCTGTGGCGGCTGCTGCTGCACATGTGGCTGCAGCGCGCGCCGCCCGCGCCGTGAGTGACGCCCCGCTTGCTAACTGCGAATAGGCTTATCCATAACGGACGACGAGCTGCCGATCCACCGCTGCGCGTGCGCCGCGCTGTGGGCGCCGCCGCAGCACCCCGCGCACCTGCTGCTGTGGCGGCTGCTGCTGCACATGTGGCTGCAGCGCGCGCCGCCCGCGCCGTGAGTGACGCCCCGCTTGCTAACTGCGAATAGGCTTATCCATAACGGACGACGAGCTGCCGATCCACCGCTGCGCGTGCGCCGCGCTGTGGGCGCCGCCGCAGCACCCCGCGCACCTGCTGCTGTGGCGGCTGCTGCTGCACATGTGGCTGCAGCGCGCGCCGCCCGCGCCGTGAGTGACGCCCCGCTTGCTAACTGCAAATAGGCTTATCCATAACAGACGACGAGCTTGCTAACTACAAATAGGCTTATCCATAGCGAACGACGAGCTTGCTAACTGCAAATAGGCTTATCCATAACGGACGACGAGCTTGCTAACAACAAATAGGCTTATCCATAACGAACGACGAGCTTGCTAACTGCAAATAGGCTTATCCATAACGGACGACGAGTTGCACTTGTCCGGTTATTTACCATTATTTAAATCTAAGTTATTATAGATTTTAGGTAGCATTATTTTATTTTTATTAACTGTGACAGTATAATCTGATATAATAATCCACAGGCCGGAATCGCCTCCTGTTGGACCTCTGTTCTTCAGCGGACTGGTAAAATCGCGCACGCTCTCGCAGCTGAAAAGACGCCTCCAAGAAACAGCCACTTACCACCGCACCCAGATAGAAGTATTGAAAGCCACAGACGCGAATATCGCTAATCCGAGTACTTCCAGGAGTTCTATAGACAAAAATACAAATCCCATTTCTGATAACGATTTGTTTTCCACTCTGGCCATTTTGGATTTAACGGGTGCTTCAGATTCGGATTCGGATGAGAGTTTGTCAGACAGAGACAGCGATAATACTGATGTTGAAGGTTCGAGAGGGACGAGCGTCGATCGCGATACGCATAATCTGATTTGCTATCATACGGCAGCGGAAAAGTAAGTTTATAGCTAATCTAATTAAAAAAAAAAATTAGATCAGAACTTTAATAAAAATTAAATACAATTGGGCCGAGAATATATTTTGGACAGCCCTAGCACAGGCTACGGTCTAATTGGGCTGCCAGTTGCAATCACCAGCCACAAGTTTTAGTCTAATGCTTAGGTCTATAAATTATGGTGTAAATTCAAATTGTTTTCACTTTTTTGTCTTTAAATAAATAAATCTATAAACAACTACTACTAACAGAATTAAGGGTTTTTGATTCCCGCGAGAACTCTTTTATTTCCCGTGATAAAAAGTAATCTATACAAACTTTCGCTTTTATAATATTAGTGTTCTGTAATGGAGAAGTTTTATCGTTTTAATATATCTTACCAAAGCGGACACTTTTATTGGACTTAATTTTTTTGGCTGGCACAATTATTAGGATTTTTTTTAGTGGACTTTGTGTTGAATCGTCATTGAATGACTTAAACTTTTTCGTTTACAATTTAATATTTGTTTCACTGTTGGCTCGTTGTGATTATATTTTTATCTACCCGTAGATTCTTTTTTACGTACCCATTAACCTCAGGGCCGGCCTATAAGCTATCCGAGACTAGCTGATGTTTTGGTGGTATGCGCAGGGTCGTGCGCGAGTACCTGGTGTGGCTGGAGGAGGGCGCGCAGGTCCGCGCCAGCCCGCACCACGCCGACATCGCGCGATTTCTCTCCGAGCAGGTAACTTGTTCTAATAACATTCTAACTTCACCTGGCTCGACTGGCAGGTTGACAATATACGAGTTTTTACGAATGTCGGATAGTTTCAGTAGTACTTTTTTCGGACATTTCTTGATTTATTTCCGATGTTGTTTTTTCTCTCTTATGTATATATATATTTTTTCTGTTTATTGCACAACACGGTACAAAAGTCGGACTCAAGGTTCTCCCAGTCTACCTTTTTTTTGTTTATCACTTTCCACGACCTGTATCTGTGAAATAATAATCGTCTATAATTTTTTTCTGTACTTATTTACTTTCTTGCTGCAACTTTTCCGTGCAAATAAAATAAAAATAAATAATTAAATTGTTTAGGCGTTGGACACAGCCTGGCGCGCGTCCTTGTGCAAAGTGTCCTTCCCGGCCGACAGTCCCGCGTCCCCGGCGCCCGAGCACGCGGCGGAGTCCGCGCCGCGCGCGCACACCACGCACTGCGAGAGGGCCGTGCGGGCCGTACTGGACGTTGGGAGGAAAAAGAGACGCAGGTTCCATTCTTTTTGCTACTGAAACCTCATTTGTTACAAATTCCGTAAAGCGATTCCAAACCATGGTACTGATCTGTGTTATATCTCTAAAACAAAATAAATTGACACGATTTTTGATATTCGAAGTGACATCTTAATGAATCGGTCATTTCAAAAACCTCGAGTTTCATTTTATCCAGATGTCAAATCACCACGTTTAACCGTAGTTTAACCATTCTAAATAACACATTCACGTCAATACTCATGTCACGTTAACGAGCCTTGCGCACTACGAAGCGAATACCGCGGTCAGATAATATAGTCTCGTAACAATACTAAAAAAAAAACTAACTAACTTTAAGAAGATTAAAATTTTGTTGAATCGTCAAGTTGTCAGAATTTTATGATGCGGATGCGGAATTGCAGATACAAAATGCCAGATTTGCCGGCCGTCCGAGACGAAGCTTACTTCAGGGACACGCAGGCGGTCGTCGGAACTGTCCAGAACCAACTCACTGAACTGGAAAAACTCACGAGGTAACTATTTATTTGGGCTTTTATTTAAAATAAGTTTTGGCCCCCTACTGGTTTTTAGGATAATTTTACTTTTTCAAAAGTTTGCTTATTTTTTGTTTGTTCTTTTAGTATGGAGCTGAAATACTTATTTGTGACACTCGTTATCTTAGTTTAAGGAATTTTAGAGGCTTCTTTATGTGACCCACGATACTCTCCATGTCCTCAACTATACCCATGCAAAAAATTCCGTCGATCCGTTGCTCAGTCGTTGATTCAAGGACAAACTAAAAAACAAACACACTTTCGCATTTACATATTAGTAAAAGCATGTTATTTAAAAAAAATTGTAGTTTGTAGATGACGTGAGATGTTTTATAGAGAAAGATCATTTAAAAAAAAAGTACTAACTAATATTCTTCTGTCCCCTCCAAGTAAGCGGAAAACTTTTTTTTTAAATTTTTAATTGTTTTCCGATTGGGTATGACAATAGTGTTGTTGAGTCGAAGGATCTTGAGGAATACGATTCCTCTTTTAGGATGTGTGTCCAACTTTAAAATAGAAATAGAAATATTTTTTATTCAAATAAACTTTTACAAGCACTTTTGAATTGTCAATGAATCTACCACTGGTTCGGAATGCCTTTCCTACCGAGAAGAGCCAGCAATAAACTCGGCGGTTGCTCTTTTAAAAAAAAAAAATTTTACAATCGTTAATGAAACTATGCTATGTATACAGTGCTTCCACGATGAAGTTTCCTAAGTCCAATACAATACAAATACAAATAAATACAATCCAATGCATAGTACACCTAAATCAATGCAAGTACACCTAAATCGTCAACGGACAAGATAGTTCTCTTCTTGTGGAAGTGGCGAATATAGGTACTATCCAATAATCCGACATTAGTCGGGCGTCACACCTTACACTATTTTTTTTTAATAATGACATGGTCAAAGCTTTTTTCCGCTTTCTGGCTTGTTGCAACTTGTGTCTTATGTTTAACTTAACATTTTTTTCGAAATAAGTTTATTTAATTCTTAACATAGCACACATTCAGCACTCCTCCACTTTAATGTATTATAAAAAAAACCTTACACTATTGGGTACTACCTACTCGCCACTCCTCCAGGGAATGGGTGTCGGAGCTGGAGCGCGTGTCGAAGCTGGACGCGCAGCTGTGGGAGCTGGTGGGGCGGCTGCGCGTGTGCCGCGCGCTGCCGCCCGTGCAGAAGGCCTGTCCGCAGGGCTGCAAGCCGCTCACCATCCACGTTGCGGTGAGTCGCACTCAATTATAAAGTCAATATTATATTTTACTTCAAAGTTTTCACTTTTTTTATCTATGCTACAAATACGCGACACGCTCGAAACGGTACCCGCCATGACATTACGTCATCATGTCTGTAGTTTATAGATCATCCGTTCAAATAGTTTGCAGTACACTTACAAGGTATTTTGGAAATAATGTGAAAATCAATACATAATTTAATCATTTAGTACTCGTTTATTTCAATTTTTTACATTAATAAATCAATGGAATATCAAAATATTGATAGTATTCATTTTGAATCATCACTTTATAAACATACTATCACCACAATAAAATACATAAACATTAGCGTGATGCACTAAAGTTCACAGTGGGTCACAGAAGTGTTGACTTTACACAGCGCGCCAACTATTTGAGTGAACGAACTTACTAGCGAAGTGACGTCATCGTACGGCGTCTAGCCTTTACGCGCGAAAATTAACTTGCATTTTGGTACTCATCGAATGAATAAAATTTTGATAATTTTTCAGTAGTTTTATATCATTTTAGGATTAAATTTAGACACTTTTCAAAAAAGAGTATTAGTAAAAGTTTTACCCTACTTGCATATTTGTTCTCAGAAAGACGAATGGTGTATATCGAGTGGAGCCGAGCAAGGAATTCAAGAGAACAGGTACATAAGTTTTCATTTTAAAAAACCAATGTCGTCTTCCATTGTAACCATTTGGCGTTGTTCAGGCGGCGAGCGCGCGCCGCCATCCGGCAGCTGTCGCGGCCGCGGCCTCGCGTCGCGAAGATCGCCTCCCGCCTGCAGTCCGTGGCCAGGTTAGTCGAACGAACATCCTTCCTATCTTTTCCGCCAAACCAGAAAACTCTGTATGGCAACACGCATCGCCCGCGCCGTAGCGCCACACAAACTCCTTCAAAATGTGTAAAATCAAGATATGGTTGTATAATTGAATATTGTATACTGTCGTACAGACGCATCCGCAGCCAGGCTACCGCGTTGCGCGTGGCGGAGGTGGCGGCGGGCGCGGCGCCGCGCACGGAGCCCTGCGCGCCCGCGCACCGCGCCGTCGGCGCGCTCGTCGCCGACATCGCCACGGTCAGTGTCGAGTCGAAGTACGATTCCTCTTTTAGGATGTGTGTCCAGCTCCCAAAGTACGCCTAAATCGTCAACGGACAAAATAGGGACCACTTACCGCTTTGAAGAGTCCAGGTTCCCCGAAGACACAGTGTGAGCACGACACAACCAACTGTCTACCGGTGGATTACACGAACTATGCGACTTTGAGGTTTAGAACGCATGGCGCGGAGTCTCAAGATGTGACGGAGACCAGACATGTAGACGCCCGTTACGAACGGTCATCGGATTGCATCTAAGGTGGTCAGGTTGGCGCTTGCGGCGGCGGCTGGTTTCGCCGGTGCGGCCATTCGGAGGCCGGTGCAGCTGGAGTGACCAATGTTGCCAATTGCAGATTCAAATGGACTTTGGTTTACTGAACAGTCAGCATCGCTGCCCTTACAGCTACAGCGGGGGATTCTGTTACCTACCCATGCGACAGAAGCTTACACGGCTAAACTTACGCAGAGGGCCAGTGGGAAACGTTCGGGGGTGCCTCAACTCGCATACGACAGACCCAGTGCCGAAATCCAGTCTTATCTTGGCTTAGATACTCGGCTTTCTCTCTCACTGTTTTCTTTAATTTTGCAGGGCATTACCCCTTTCCGTTTATCATAATACTAAAAATACCCCAGCTTTTTTTTGTCGGTATATTAATGTACTGGGGATCCAAAGATCCTTCCGGACTTTCAAAAAGACGCTGTCATTTCTTCGAGGGTTTCGGACCGATTTGCGTGTTTTTACCTGTAATCAACTTTGTAATATGCAGAGGTTCATTAGCGCGGACGCACAGCTGGCTGCGCAGTACCTCAGGCGGTGGAGCGCGGGCGGCGCGCTGCAGAAGCTGTGCCTGGTGCTGATAGAGCCGGCGCGGCTGGCGGCGCGCGACCTGCCCGCGCTCTACGCGGCCATACTCGACCTGAAGCTGCCGCCGCACGTCACCTTCAGCTACATCTCCAAGGTGAGCACTCACTGAGAGCTTGTGGAAGTCAGCGCTAACGTGTTCTCTCAGTAGTATCTTCTTCTGCTAATTGTTGTCTTTTCCTTAATTTCCTTTGGGTAGTAGGGGTGTACTCGTAACTTCCATTAATAAATTATAAACACTTTTCATATTTGCTATTAATTACGTATGCACCACTCGTATAACTCGTTTCCTGTGTTTGAAAGTCGGTAGAGTAGTACCCATTGAGTTTCTCCATGTTTTTGCCAGTTCTTTTATCTGCTGATACTTTCTATCTCGAGCCATCCTTCCTCGCGTCTGAGAGCTCACCCCTCTGTCGCCTCTTTTTGTATAGCGACCACGATGAGCAAAAGAGATCAAGGGCAGTAGAAAGTAACCTCGAAACGTTTTCCAGTCTTATTATCTGAGAAATTAAAATCCTAATTTCCAGATCAATACTTAATCTAGAGCAATTAAAATCTTAGTATATTAGAAATGCATGTCAAATCGCTCATTTGCGACAAGGGTGACATAATTCAAAATCGACGACGAGAGAATTCTCTCGTTAAAGCGTAATGTTTTGTGGATGCTGCGGCCTCGAAATAACACAGCGGCCAACAAAGCGACAGAGCTAAGTCACAATCTCTCTCGCTCTTATTTTTTTGTGCTTAGCGTAATGTTGTTTTTATTGCAAAAAGTATAAATTTTCGACACTAAAATTGGTGAATTTTGAATTATGTCATCCTTGTCGCAAATGAACGAAATGTTTGCTAAACGCCGCCCTGACGTGTGAGCGTTGTCCCAGTTCGATCTGTCGGCGTGGGCGGAGGCGGCGGGCGCGGAGCAGCGGGGCGCGGTGCTGGAGGCGCTGGTGGGCGCGGCGCAGCGCCCGGGCCCGCGACCCGCCGAACAACACTTGATGCTGTTGGAGGTATTACAATTTAAACCTATTTCTTCCATACGGCAATAAAGTGCCTGTACTATTCCTTATTTGTTTATGACACTGTCATTGTGATAATAAGTCAAGTCCAGATGTGAAATTGTCTGAAAATATTAAATTAGGTGTATAAGATACTGCTAAGTCTTTCAAAAAATAGTACAAAAGGCTGTCTCGATGCTAAAGCGTTTTTTGCCAGTCTATCTTTACACGTGCGACAACAAGTGTAAGTGTGCAAGAAGATAAGAGTATGCAAATGGAATATTATCAAATCAAATCAAATCAAATCAAAATCTTTATTTGCATAGATTGAGTATACAAAGGTGTTACATAATATTTAAACGGCACTGCAATCTGCCGGGTATTGGCATGCAAAATTAATATTATAATAAATCTTATTCTAAATAATTCTTATTCTAAATTTATTGACACAAATCTTATAAAGCTTCGAAAACCATAAATTATAAAGAATTCATCAAATAGTACATCATTATTTAAAATTAGACTTAAAAATTAATATTTTCTTTTTAGACTGACATACTTAATTGAATGAATAATTGTAGAATAATGTACTAAATGAATAATGTTAATTAATTTATAAAATTTTCACGCCGAAATGGCAGAATATGTTGGGACTGACATCATAATTTTTATCTATTTTGCACTCATGTTCGAGCAAGTAAAACACCTTTATTTTGAATATTTGATATAAATATACTTAACTATATTACTATATAACTTTTCACGCCACAGAATTTATGGGATTTGAAGGGAAGCCATCTAAGGATTATTCGGTTTTCAGCTGCTAGGCGTGCACTCTGTGTGTGCGGCGCGCGCGTCGGAAGTGTGCGCGCACACGCTGCGGTGCGCGCGCGCGTGCGCGGCGGGCGCGCTGCCGCCACCCTACCTCGCGCATCTGCCCGGCCTCGTCGACAAATATGGCGGCGGGCTGGACTTCGACCAGGTACACCCACTATAATTAATCACCACGTAGATAATTAAGTTGCGAAAACAAAATAATAAAAATAGGTCGAAGCAACGCTAGATGTTAAGCTCACGAGGTGTTCGAATGATGATCCTGCGTCAGAAACTCGCTGTTGAAAGACCCACCATGTGGTTGACAAGCAAGCCATTAACGGTCACTAGAATCGAGCGACACAGGAACAGCGAATTTCTATCTTTGGAGATGACGATAATCCACTATACACAATTTGTTTTCCTATAATTTGTAGATATTAATCGTAAGTTAGAAAAGGTGATTGACTGACTGATCTATCAATGCACAACTCTAACCGCGGAACGTTTCGGGCTGTTTGGCATACAAATGACGTAAGCATCCGCTAAGAAAGAATTTTTGAAAATTAAAGTAAAATAGGGGTTTCAAAAATCGAACTTAATATGCACGAGGCCGCGGACAAAAGCTAGTTGAAAATTTAAATAATTTGTATCTGACCCTTGCATTGAAAGTAAGTTTTGTCGGTTCCGTTGTAAAATATCTCTCGACTACTTCCTGCCTCGGACCCTTCAGCCGCGCCTGTTTCAGCTGGGCCACCTGCTGCGCCAGCTGGGCGTGGTGTTCTGGCAGGCGCGCGGCTCGGAGGCCACGAGCCGCGCGCTGATGGCCGCGTACGCGCCGCACGTGGCGCGCACGCTGCACGCTCTGCTCAGGGAGTTCGTGGCGGCGGCGGTCGCCCGCACCTACGGCCCGGAGAGAGGTAAGGGTACATACCTGCAGTACGTACACTCCGTATCTCCCCAACCTTCACTATCATTGTTGTTCAATGCAATACATACAATAACATTTATTTATTTATTTATTTTTATTTATTTATTTAAATAATTAAAGACAAAAAAAGTGACACAATTTACACCATAATTCATAGACCAAAGCATTAGACCAAAGACTAAAACTTGTGGCTGGTGATTGTAATTGGCAGCCCAATTAGACCGTAGTCTGTGCTAGGGCTGTCCAAAATACATCCTCCGCCCAATTGTATTTAATGTTAATTAAATTAAAAAAAAAAAAAATATTTTTGATATATCTAACTAAATTTAAATTTAACTAAATTTAAATTTAATAAATAATGTAATAAACATACTAACAATTTCACAATGAAGTACTGCGTACACTTTCGAGAACTCAAACGAAGCAATCGAATCGAAACGAAGCAAAGAAAAGAAGTTTGTTCAATAGCGGTATGTTACCTTTCAATAAAACCCATATTGTGTTCAATTCGCCTTATTCGAAGCCTTCCTATCAAAACAGGCTTCGAATTAGGCGAATACAACACGTATGATAACCTTGATCTGATGCTGAAACACGAGCAGTTTGTCAACTATCCACCTTCTCGACAAATTTCAACAGATGTATCGTGTTTGAGCTCATTGATTTCGTCCTGATGAGTAGTTGACGTTGGCTTCGAGACAATGAACAGGGTCTGATAGAGTAGGTAAGCGGTCACAGGAACTAGACATTTGAAATTAAACCCACCAGACAGATTGGTTAATATCTGATGTTGGAGTAGGAAGGCGGTGGGTTGCAGAATGTCGGGTATATCGTGCATTGACCGGCACATGTGGGTGTACTTAAATATTTGTGGTGGGCAGTGGCGCTGTACGCGTGGTCGGCCGCGTGCGAGGCGTGGGCGGCGTGGGCGGCGCCGCACGCCAGCGCGCCGCTGCTGCCGTCCACGGCGGACACGGAGGGCTACACCGATATGCTCGCGCGGTTCGGCGACACCATCAACATGATTATGCAGGATTGCCCAGGTATTCTTGTCTTCAAGATTAAAGTTATATTTTATTCTTATATTTTCTTAAAATCCCGTGGGAATTCATTGATTCCGGGGATAAAATAGATTTTATCCGTGTGCTCACTTCGCTCAGTCGAAAATACCGGGAAACCTTTTATCTCTTGGAGACGATAGCTACCAAGGTCACCGCCTGACGAGTATAAAGTCCACTTGTATCCAGGCAGCGAGGATGTGCTGCTGCGGCAAGTGTTCGAGTGGGCGGTGCGCGCGTACCTGGGCGTGGAGCCGCAGTGGCCGCAGGAGGCGCGCGTGCAGGCGTCGGCGCTGCTGGCGCAGCTGGCCGCGCTGCCCTGGCAGCGGCAGTGGTTCCACGTCGACATACTGCCGCTCTGCGTGCAGGTAACACAGTGGGCACAGTTCCACGTAAATGTTAGGCCAATCTAGAACTATTAGATTCTTTCACCTGGATAAGCCGAAGATTTTAACTTCTGCTGGCTCCGTCCTATTATGTTCCTTCGCCCGACCTTCTGGAGAGATCGGTAACGTGTGATTTTCAATCACTATTGTTTTCATTATCTTTATATTGTATGTTGGTTATTATATGTTCTTTAATTCAGTCTTTTGAATTCTAAATGATAAATTTTTTACAAAATGTTACTCAATAAATAATTAATTAATTAATTTAACTAAGCCGGGACCGACGTCTTAACGTGCTTTTCGATGCAGGGAGAGAGCGAAAAGACCAATTTTGGACACCCAACGCCGGTCACCTATCCAACTAACGATGGGGTCAACTTGCTTAACCAGCGTTTAACATGTGCACTATCTCAAATAGGCTACAAGTCCACATTGGTACATCGTAGATGTAATTGTTGCTACCAGATGAGTAGATCGTCGGAGCAGGAGCTGACGGCGTGGTGCAGCGCGCGCATGCAGCTGCTGCAGGCGGGCGCGTGGCTGCGGGGCGCCGCGGACGAGCGCCTGGCGCCCACGCTCACCGACCTGCTGGAGCTCTTCACGTCCCGGCAGCTGGCTCTGCCGAGCGAGGTACGACCACACACATCTGAGGGCGTTCTGTAACATTTACTCGTAGATGTCTAATTAACTCCAAATAGAAGTTTCTCCTGTATGAGTAATTTGAAGGCCACGAAATCGATGTTTCACGTCTTGATGCTATGCTCTGCAAGCATCAGGGCGATTTGTTGCGACCAATATGAACACAGTCAGGGCAGTAATTATTACATAAGAGCGTTGCGACATGATGCATTGCTATGTTACTACGTACGGATTCTGTCGAACAAAATCGTGTGTCGATGCTCTAAATTATTTCTTCAAAAGCTCAACAGCCAGTCTGTTGAGTTAATTCGAAAGGTCGGCGGTTCAAGCCCTTACCCGCTGTCGGCAGGTTCTCCTGTCGTGCCCCCTTCTAATATAGGCTTCCCGCTTAATTTGGAGGGGAAATTTTTTGTCTTAACCTTCCGATCGGATGTATATTTTGAAAATCTTGTGAAAACTTTTCGTAACGTCGAGCGCATCAGCTAGTAAGCAGCAAAAGCGGCCGCCCATATCTCTCGTGTTAATGATGGTCGTGCGCGCAGACGCTGCGGCGCGCGTGCGCGTTGCCGTGGGCGCGCGTGCCGGAGCTGGCGCTGAACTACGCGCTGGAGCGGTTCTTCGCCGAGCACCACTCCGCCGCGCTGCCCTACCACCGCGCGCCGCAGTTCAGGTGACTATTGTGTTTCAATTTAAAGGCCAAGTTTCTTACCGGTACTTCTCAGTTGAAACGGTTGAACACTGAACCGTCGACAAGATTAACTCGACGATTCAAAAACACTTCGTAAAAGTTCATTTGAGTAAAAAACTTTGTTATTTGTGTTAGTAACGACGTTGTACACGGGCAATGTTCCCCGCAGTGTTCTGCTGGCGGCCTGCTGCCTGGCGCCGCCCGCGGCCGGCAGCGCGGCGCCGCAGAAGCGCGCCGCCGCCGTGTCGCAGTGGGTGCGCGCCGCCGCCGCGCCCGCGCTGGCCGCGCACGTGCCCGAGCACTGCGCGTTCCTGCTCGACACGCTCACCGCCTTAGGTATCCTCCTCGCAGACCACTATATTTTAAGAAACGAGCTCTTGTCCGCGGTTTATCTCACGTTAAGTTCGATTTTTCAAACCGCTATTTACTTATTTCTCCTTTAGGTTCCCCTTCCCGTAAAATATTTATATTAATTTTGTTCGTCCCCAGCTCCTCATATCGAGGAGTCGGCGGGCGAGCTGGAGCAGCTGCTGGGTCGCGCCGTCGTCGTGCTGTGCATGGAGCCCGCCGCGAGCGCGGCGCTGCCGGTACCGCGTCTTTACCTACTTACATGTATAACGACACATCCCTGGTCGACCATCACAAGCGAAACGGAACAAACTAAACTAACAGCCATACGACCATAACCGAGCATTATTCTCGTGATTATTTCATAAGAGTGATTGCACACCTCGTCGAGCATCTAATAAAAGGAATCACTATCTCTATCTAAAACCTCTTTTTAAACACCTATTGCGATTAATCTGTTGTTAACACATGGCCCCGTTCTCATCTCTACATCTGTTCTCCGACATGTATTATAATGCTTTTTAGACAGTAGTTAAATCTCGCGGGAACCCTTTCTTTTCCGGGATAAAAGTCACTCTAAAGCCTCAATAGCCCAACGGTTAAAGTTGCGTACAAGAAATCCCGTTGCCTTTGGGAAGACGCACGTATGCTCTGCTAACACGAGCTTTATTCTCATTTGGAGGAGAAACACGATATTAGAGAAGTCAAGATTTTTTACATCATTCAACTATACCCATGCAAAAAATCATGTAGACCCGTTACTCCGTTTGTTCGCGATTGAAACCAACAAACCATCAAACAAAAAATGCTTTTTGTCATCATTAACGAATACTATTTCTGGTCAGGTGTGGCAAAAATGGGTATTCAGCTGTCCGCCGCGCCCGCGCCACGCCGCCGCCAGCGCCGCCGCCGCGCTCACCGCGCTCGACTACTTCGCGCCGCTCGGCGACGCCGTGGCCCGCGCCATGCTCAACGAGAAAGGTCAGTGGGTTCACCGTATCTATCCTTTTGATAGATAGATACGGTGAACTTCCAGTCGATATCTCCTAGTTATTAGATCTAAAACTTGTCCGCCTTAACTGAAACTACCGACATCTTAAGTCCCGCTTATTGCAACAAATATAATTGATTTTGACTCAGACTCAGGTCAGACTTCAGAGCCTCCGTCACCTAATGGAGAATTTGACGACAAGTAATTGCGAGAGAGCCATGTCGAGCTGTGGCTAAGGCACGGATAGAAAACTTTAAGTAAAGGTTTGCGGTTCTAATTCCACCCGTTGCACTTTCATCTTGCTCATAACATAAGCTTAACGCTTACTTGAACATTTAACATGACTAACATGGCTAACATTTTTTATTATAAATGTTGCCCCTGTATCGTCGGACAGACGGCGGCGGGTGGGGCGCGCTGTGCTCGCGCTGGGCGCAGTGCCCGTGGTGGGAGGGCGGCGCGCTGGTGTCGCGCGGCGCCCTGCACGCCGCCTACGCGATGCTGCTGGCGCGCACGCACTCGCACGCGCACCTGCAGCACGCGTTCACCGCGCTGCTCGCGGCCGACATCAACTTGTGAGTGATATTGCCTTGGTTCTGTGCTGTGCGAGCTACACTTTATTGCGTTCTGAATTTCTATTGAAAGTTTTGTATTGCACTCTGTGTCAGCGCCGACAACGACGCCATCGTGGCGGTGTGGGTGAGCGTGGCGGCGCGCGCGGGGGCTGCGGGCGCGGCGGACGGCGAGTGCGGCGCGGCGGCGCGCGCGCTGCTGGCGCGCTGGGCGGAGCGGCGCCGCACGCTGCTGCAGGTGGTCACGCTGCACTCGGCCGACGGCTGCCCCACGACGCAGTGAGCTTATTTTACTACTTCATTAAGAACTTAGCTCTGTGCCAGTGAGTTCGTCGCGTGGAGTTAATTTTTATAATTTTTTCGAAATTCTTTATTTGTTTTGTTCATCCAGACATCGCGTGCTGTGCCGCCTGGCGCTGTGCGTCGTGTCGCCGTCGGAGGCCAACGCCAAGGCGTACGAGGCAGCGTGCGGCGCGCTGCCGGCCGCCGCCGACGCCGTGTCGTGGGGCCGCAGCACGCGCCCCGGCTCGGTGCCGCGCCTCGCCGCACGGCTGTATCCGCAGCACGAGGTGTGTGAATGCCCTCTTCACTGAATTTCGATTACGGCTGCTATTCTCAAAGGAGATGTCTTTGTGTACAAGTGCGTGCACGATCGGTTGTTAATCCGACACGATTAGGAAGAAATCCGTAAGGCGCAGTAAGCCGTGTTTTACCTGCTCTCTGAGCCAAGGAAGTGTGACACCGTCGACTTCCATTTACTGAGAATGTACACATGCAAGGTGGAGGAGAGCCGGGGCGCAGCGTCTTTCTAGATAACTCAAATAGTAAAATACCTCATATTTATTTGTTTTCAGGTTTATTTCAAGGAGGAATTGGAGCTGACCGCTAGTCTAGTGTGATCTTAGGAATCTCTGCTTTCGGAGCTAAAGGGCGAATACCAAAGATTCAGATCTTTATTGACGTCCATTTTTATTGTTCGATTACGATCAATAAATATTTAATTACTAGGTACTACATATAAAGCTTTCTGTAGTAAAATAGTTTTTGTACGTTTTTAGGATACCTATAGCTAGTAAGTAGAGTTTAGGTAGATATTTAAAATTTAATAAAACGCAATACTTCATGTAATATTTTTTTATTTTAGCCTAAATAGTTGTGACTAGAAGAATACATACATAAAAAAAAAATTGTACTGACGAATTTCTTATTTATTTTAATAAAACAAAAGTAATTACCTAAGATTTAATTTTGTTTTATTTCTTAGTTACAGTACGGATTGAAACATCAACGCGTTGCTGTTTGTATAGAACAGTACGTTCGTCCGATATTAACCTAAGTTTTAGTATTAATAAAATTATTAAAATAATAAAATGAATTCCTAAATTTAAGTCGATTGCAAAATTGCAGTTTTTAAGTCCGGCTCAGCTGTGAAAAGAGCTTTACTTTAAAGGACTAATAATGTGTGAAAAAGCTATGTCGTAATGCTGAACGATACTTACAAGTAAGACTGAAACTACATTTTTATACTTACAATGACAAAATCTACTAAACTACTTTTTTTATCAAAATAAGACTTGCAATCTGCGAAACTCGAAACCTCTTCTGTTTATCAATGTCATTACCCAGCGAAGCAAATCCGCGTATCGAATGTTATCGCCGCGTTATGTAAATCGCGAGAACGCGGCAGTGGAGGAATGTAATCGAGCGGATTAGATAACAATAACTCGGTCTTAACCATTTGCCTTATTATGTTATCTATCTAAATATATAAAAGAAAAAGTTGACTGACTGACTGATCCGGATTGATCTACCAAAGCACAGCTCCAATCAATCACTGGATGGATCCGTGCTGGGTATATAGATAGATACCTATTATGACGTAGGCCTACGCTTAGAAAGAATTTTTGAAAATTCTCAACCCCTAAAGGAATAAATCTTTCCTGCCTTTTTCATTCATTAAAGAGTGCTTTAATATCATAAGCTCTTTCGCGGCGCGAGTTTCTTTCCCCGGTAGTGCAGGACCAGAGCGAGCACCCCCGACAGCGTGGCGACGGCCGCGGCCTGCGCGGGGGGCAGCGCGCCGCCCCACAGCCAGCCGCGCGGCAGCCAGCTCACCGCGTGCACCACGTCCAGCAGCAGCTTGGTGCTGCCGAGCGCCGCCTGCGTGAACCGCGCCGGCGCGCACTTGCTGCGATCCGCCGCTTGAGAGTTTTGTGCTGCTATGTGCAGAGCTCGCAGCGACCTGTTGCATTAATAACACTGATATGTATAATAATCTGTAATTAACACTGCATTTGCTGACCCTATACAAATGGCAGCTTAAATATGGATCAATTTGAAGCGCCACATTTGACTAACTTGTGTCTCTGAAACTAGAATAGAATAGAATAGAAATATTTTTTATTCAAATAAAGTTTTATAAGCACTTTTGAATCGTCAATGAATCTACCACTGGTTCGGAATGCCTTTCCTGCCGAGAAGAACCAGCAAGAAACTCGGCGGTTGCTCTTTTCAAAAATAAAAAAATAAAAATTAAATTTTACAATAGTTAATGAAACTATGCTATATATACAGTGCTTCCACGATGAATTTTCCTGAGTACAATACAAGTAAAAATAAATACAATACAAATACAAATAAATACAATCCAATACATGTCAAAACAGGCAGGCAAAAGCAGACCCATTCCCGTTGGTGGCACCCGTTCACGAGCATGACGCATGATCCAGCCATTGCTTCGCTCAACCATATTTGAGGGAACGTAACAACCCGCATCACACGACACCACCACAGAAATGTTTAAAGAGAGCATGACTACTCAGGCTACCCATGTTGAGGCATCGAATTGTAATAGACTAATAATAGTATCTATCTATTACAAATGGCGCACCGGCCTCTATAATTACAAACTCTATGAAATCATAGATTAACTACAGAGGTCGATGCACCATTTGCAATATTAATTACCTAGATATTAGTTCCAGAGACATTCGTATCTGTTTAGTGCTTACAGCGCCAAAATGGCGTCAATCAAGCAAAAAAAAAAAGAAATCACAGCAGCAAGTCCAATATAGAGGTTCTTGACGATTAAGGCTGGTAAGGGGAAGACGACGTGACAGCTATGCCGTTACAAGAAACTTTTTTTAAAATGTGGGCACACGATTTAGCCCGCTTTACCCGACCCTGGCCTGAGGTATATTGAGTTAATTATTTAGGCGACCACGAAATACGACACTTTCCATCTACTTAGTCTGTGTACGCAACGCCCTGTGGACTTCAAAACCCTTCTGCAATTTAAGTATTCTAGCTTTTCTCTTTTAATTGTTCGTAAGTAGCAATGCTTTTCTCAGAGTAAGTATTGAGACCCTAGGGCAATAGTTTAAACTTAGGTAAGCACTTACGGGAGTGGATTTATCTTATAGGTCCCAGAGATAATAACATCAAACGGATAAGATGAAAGCGTGTAGTTATCAAACGATCTGTTGACAGTAGCTCAAAAGAACCTGTCTATAATTTTGATAATATTCAATGACGTTACGTAAATCTTGATATCATTCATCTTAACGAACAGGTATACCTTTTTTGATGACTAGGTATTTGGGAATACCTAGTCATCAGGCAAAAGTTCCTAGGTTCAATTCTCAATTTAACTTGAGATATTCTAATAAGTAGTAGGTATATTGTGTCCACTGGCAAGTATTTTCATTTCTTGCGGAAATCATTACCAGACTAAGTACCTACCTTTAACTTTTAAAGAGATTGACTTGCTTTCTGAAATGTTCACATCTTAAAACGTTGTTCGAATACCTCTCAAAATTGAAGGCATCCTTTATCTTGCTGACTGACAACATCAGACTAACTGATCTCCGCCCGCAAGAGCGTCTATCTTAAGTTTTATGACTAACTGAGAACCTACATGCATAAATGAAACGTAGATAGGTAACTACCGACCTGAGAAATCCGACGAAAGTAAACAAAGACCAGAACAGCTTATGCGCCGTCCTGACCTTGTAGGCCGTCTGTTCGTCCAGCGCGAGCACGCCCGTGTCCAGCAGGAACAGCAGCTTCTCCGCCTGCAGGTACGTCAGCGTGAGCGCGCCGTGCGTCGCCCCCAGCAGGCCCCACCACGGACCGTCCTGTGCACAAATCGATAAGTAGGTACTTAGGTAAGTACTTATTCGTCGTTTGCTTTCACGTTTTTATAAAAGGAATCTTAACCACGTTGGACTTAACAAATATTCTCATCTTTCTTCCAAATACCTAAACGTATAAAGCTTTTGTTAGAAGTGGGTATGACAATAGTGCAATCGTCGGGGATTTAACCGTCGAACCTTTTTTTTTTTTCAATTTTCAGTCCGCACCTTTACTTAACCGTTAGGTAAGACTATTGAAGCTATATTTATAATACACTGTATCGTCGTCATTGCCGTCTCAATCGATGGATATCTATCCACTGGACATAGGATTCTTGCAAGGATCGTCAAAGAATTTAACAATCTTGTGCGATTGTATCCAGCAACTTCTATCAACGACTCGTTTGAGACCGACGTACGGGCGTACGATACGGTACGGTACCTAGCGGGGAGTCTTTCAACGCTGCGGAGCTCAAACCTCAATGCGTAGAAGGTATATCAGTTCTTCGATCTGTGTTTATAGCTAAAACAGCTAAGCCCAGAGACTAGAAAAAGATTTTGACAGATACCTGTTTGCCAAGCCCATAGGCTTGCAGATTCCTGATGGCTGCGGCGTCGTCGAACAGCCTCAGCGCGGCGCGCGCCGTCGCCAGCCGCGCGCTCGCGGCCATGAGCTCCGGCCGCCGGGCCGACGCGCCCCACAACTTGAGCGAGTAGCATGCTAGGGATACCACCTGTACAATGTACATCATTCTTTATCTGAACAAAGCATAGGCTTTAATGAAGGTTCATATTCATACTATCACGGAAGCCCTGCGCCTGCTGTCTGGGATGGAAGACATTTTTGCTATAAGTCCTATGCTACCTACTAAGTAATATTATAAATCCGAAAGTTTGTGAGGATGGATGGATGTCTATTACTCCTTCACGCCACAACGAATGAATCCATTTGGCTGTTTGGAACATTCACCTTTTATTCATTTTATTCCGGAAAGTTAGAGATGCCTCGGGAAAGTAAAAGCCTTAGCCCTTAATCCTCTCGTACGAAGTCGCAGGCATCAGCTAGTAATGGTAAGTAGGTGCTATAACACCTAAGTATAATCTCGTTTTTACACCATTATAAAACATTTATCATAAGCTACTCGTAAGACCAGAGAGGATACGGTAACGATTCCGTTACAAGCCCCTTTAAACATACAGTGATGGCCACATCAGGTAAGCAACGTGCGAAATGTGAATTGATTTGCCCTTCAATTCATTGAGGATCTGAAGAGTGTTAAAGATTACTTTTTATTTAGGAAAAACAAAGAGTTCCCGCGGAATTTTCAAAAACCCAACCCGATGTCGCGGGAAAAAGCTAGCTTAGGTCATCTTAGGTTAATAAGTGTGGGTTACTAATCTGAAATACCTTGTCCCGGTTAGAGTGCGCCTGCAGCAAGTTGCAGAACTCGTCCACCAGCTCCATGGTCCAGTGCCGGGGGGAGCTCGCCTCGCACTCCGTCCACTGCGACGGTGATGTCTATACTAAGTATCAAGACCCATTCAGTGCCCGAGAGCCTACCAAAATTATCAATTCTTTTAGATAAGATAATTCTTAAGTGATTGGTCTACGTTTATTGCTTTTTTGGAAATCCGTAATCAAATGTTCAGGTGTCTGGATTTCAGATCGTAGATAAACATGACAATAGATTGGTCGAATCTCTGGGGTCGTCGGCACGTTCAGTCGGTTATATTTTGATGTTACTCACAGTACCGTGACATACCTATAGACTCAAGAGGACTTGATTTTCACACCCAAAGGCATGAAGAGTGAGTGAATGAGACGATGCAGTCTAAGATGGTAGCGGGCTAACTTGGAATAGATATGGTAGTGTACTCATGCCCCTAATCGATTTCTACACGCTATCGTGCCGGAACGCTAAATCGCTTGACAGCACGTCTATGAAGGTAGGGTGGTAACTAGCACGGCCAAAGCCTCCCACCAGACCAGACCAGAGACAATTTAGAAATTATAAATTCTCAAACTGACCCCGCCGAAAATCGAACCCTCCCAGTTATAACACCACAGCGCTAGTGAGGTTGTCAACGTGTCAACTACGTGGAAGACCCCTGACATAAATGAACGAATGACAAATATTTTTCTATTCAAAAATTGGCTAGTTCCACAGGCATATAAATAAAAGTAAATATAATTAGTAAAAACAATTCATTTATTGTTTATTGGTATATTAATACTTAGATTAATTACACTTTACAACCCGTCACACTCAGTCAATCGGAATCCTAAAAACAGCAACCCTGCTGTTGTGTAATGAAGTCTCCAGAGACTTCATTTTGAGAAATTTCTATAAAGAAAGTGAGGATAACCGAATCCTAAGTAAAATGGTAGACAATAAGGTTGTATACCTACTATAACAAGTAGCATTTATGTTTCTAATTTGTACATATAAATTATATTTACTTATACAATACATTAAAATTTACAAAACACAAGAAGATAATTATATACATCAAAAAGAGTGTTATTTACATAGGTAATTAAAAAAATATATTTTATGGTTTGCATAACTCATATAATATTATATGTATAGTTGATTCAGTTTAGTTCATCAGCATAATTAGACAGTTGATTCGTTCACAGAATCATACTCTATACAACTCTCGCCAATATTTAAGACCTCTCTGAACGTCGTGTTTCGAAGAGGAGAATGCAAATTGTTATAATTTGTTGGAGATAATTTCCGGAGCTTCCAGACATTTAGAGGTATTTGTAAAATTAAAGAGAAGTGAATGCAATGTGTAGATGATGTAGTCAAAATGTGGCATGTTACAAGTACGAAAGAACTGCCGGCAATATACCGGCAAGTATTCTGCTTTATAGTCTACTATACTACATACTAGTGTAGTTTGTACTGTATGTATGTCACCTGCAAACGTTTGCTGCATCCATGAAACGAAAAGTTTTCTGCTAATATGCGTAATGTCACAACATGGCTCAATGATATTTATAATTTTTAATAAGTAGCGCGTTAATTTTTTACTATTAGACATATATATGGCTTAAAAAACCTTTACAACACATAACAACAAATATAATACACAAGGAACAACAACTTCTGCTATAATCTGCCAAACTACAAAAGTCTGTATCGTACACCGTGCCGCTCGCGCTGCAGGTACACTGCCATTCTGTCCAGCAACTGTCCAGTAGTCGAACAAGAACGACGGACCGCCAACACGCAAGATGATACAACCCCATCAAACCCCAACCTCAGGAGACGTCTCCACAATGCATAACTACCTTGCTATGCAATTTACTGGAGGAAAGGCAGTGTACAGCGCGAGCGGCACCTTGATCCAGATTTTTTCTGGTTTGGCGGATCATAGCAGAATAATTTCACTGTTTCTAGTGCGCTCGCACGCAATAACAAACACAATGTCTGTCGGTAATCGCGAATCACTTGAGCAGTCGTTTCCTGGCGAAGTAGAGCGCCACGCCGACCAGCGACGACAGCGTGGCGACGGAGGCGACGCTGGTGGCGGACAGGCGCTCGCCCCACAGCACGCCGGCGGGCAGGCAGCTGACGGCGTGCGCGATGTCCAGCGCCAGCTTGCCGGCCGCCGCCGCCTGCAGCAGCAGCCGCGCGTCCAGCGCGCGCCGCGCCGCGCCCGCCTCCTCGCCGCGCAGGCACTCCCGCCGCCACCATATGTCGCGGATCGATCTGAACGTTCTGCGACAGTCACGTGCAAATGTCACTTGTCGACCAATATATTTAAATACGTATTAACAGTCTTGCCGAAGAAGTATGGAGAGAAATATTATGAAAATTAGAAAAATTCATAAAATATGCTACACCACTAACATGTGCTCTCAATTACTCTCAAAAACTAAAATTAACTTAAACATATCTCTTAAGACAGAGAATGACCAGGCTAGAAGGAGATGTGAATAATCTGGCAGTGTCATTAGCCTAGCAGAATAAATAGGCTAAACCATCCATAATGGGACCATAGTGGAAAACTATCACTGTAAAAAAAGCCAGCAGTAGCGTAATGGGAAGAGTTGCTTGGTGGAGTAACCTTCTCCCAACTCACGACGCACACATCGAACCTACTTATAGTTAAAGATTGTAGATGTTAATAAAAAGTAACAAAAAAAACTTGCAACTGCAGCATCATCTTATTAAAATAAAGACAATTACGGTAATGACATTGAACTAAAGTAAAAGCGAAAAAATGCAATTATTTTGTTGATGATTCGCGAGTTCATGACTAATCGCCGCAAGTTTTTATGACGCAATTCTACAGCACAATAATAATTTATTTTCCGTGTTCTGCTAATCGTTGGTAGCTCCAAGCCCTATTTACTATATTAGGTAACATTTAGAACCAGTGGTAGATTCATTTGACACTTCGAAAGCACTTTGTAAAAGTTTGTTTGAATAAAAAATTATATTAGCTAATAGATAACTAACGGAGATTTTCATTTGTACCCGATTACGGCAAAGATACGGTGAAGGGATATATATATATTATGACTAGCTGATGCCCACGACTTCGTAAGCGTGGATTAAGGGTTTTGGATTCCCGCGGGAACTCTATAATTTTTAGGGATAAAATGCTCTAATCCAAATTTCAGCCAAATCGGTTCATTCGTTGTGGCTTGAAGGAGTAAACAACACACACACACACACATACAAACTTTTGCCTTTATAATATTAGTGTGATAATGTAATGGGAAGTAGGATTTTAATAGTCTATGTATGATGCTCCCTGAACCGATGTTAATGAATGAGGTGTCAATCGATTCGTTCTTGTGGTCCGGGCGACATAGGCTTTTATACGAAAAAAAATACAATATGATGTTACGTCAGATTTTCCGTATTCGATATACAGTTTTCAAACTTTTTCTATTGTAGCATCATTAGATCTAAATTCACTTTAATTAATATATTCAGACTATATTAGATAACCTGTTTTCGTAATGTGAATTTTATGATTGCAACAATATGATACAAAATAAGTTACATTCTATCGACCTGTCACCCCTACCGTGCCACAACGAAAAAATGTACTTCATAATGTATTTTTGTTGGCACTCATGACACTGGTTCATTTGTACTAACGCAAGTTGACTCAAAACTCGTCCTTATATAGACAACATTATTATGTTGTTGGTGTTATAGATAAGGAAGAGATAAATCGCTATCTGGCTTAATTTTTAATCTAGTACAATAAAACATAAAATAATTAGCAGTTTTATAATACTATATACTAATTATTTGACTTTTTATTATTACATATCTAATTTAATTGTAAGAATTATATTTCCATCTCGAAGAAAGACAATATAGCCAAACCTATTTTAGTTGGCGAAACATTCAGATGAGACTCAATAAAGTAAAAATTAGGAAACACTCATAAAATCTCATGAAATGATTTCTAATAAGGAATACTGGCCATAGTCATCATCATCTCAAGTGTTGAGCTGCGCTCGTGAATCTGGGTAGCCTCAGATGGTCTTACATAGAAGTGTACATGCCCTCCTGACAAAATGCACACTGGAATTTCACATTACTTGACATTGAATGATTGTTTCCCGAGTTTGCAGAGACAGCAATGCAATGAATGTTAACACTAAGTGCAACGATATACCTGCCGATAATACATCGCCGAGACCTCGGCAGCAGTAATAATCGAGCTTAGTATGCAGTTGTTTTGACACCAAACGCGCCGAACAGCCGCATGCTTGTTAAGCGTGCTACGAGAACTCTCATCCGCGTGGTCTCATCGCTATGATAAATAATCACGCGACGTAGTTACGGCTGGTGTTTCACAGACAACTTAAAACACATGGGCACACTAATGAGCCGGAGTGTCGTGGACGTGGCGTGCTGCGACACTTACTGTATGAGCGAGATGTAGAGGCTGGCGGCCCACAGCGCCGTGCTGAGCACCTCGAGGCGCGCGGCGGTGCGCGGCGCCAGGCGCAGCACGCCCACCTCGTGCAGCCAGCACGCCTTCTCCACCGGCAGGAACGTCTGGTCCACGATGTTGGCCAGCACGCCGAGTATTGCTGCTATTCTTGTTGACTCCTGAAAATGCAATACACTCGATTTTGTCCCATTGTTTTAATCGAAAGGTTTATATCTAAAGCATAAAGAAAGTATATTTAAAACTAATTCAGCAATAAAAAGAATAACTGCCAAGTTTCTCACTGGTTCTTCTCAGTCGGATTGACATTCCAAACCAGTGATAGACTCATTTGATGATTCAAAAGCACTTTGTAAAAGTATATATGAATAAAAAACTTTTCTATTCTATCCCCTCGCTACCCTGATCTTTCAATGTTTTGATAAGTAGTCAAAAGGCATTGGTCCAACTCACATGTCTGCCCAAGCCGTAATTGTATGTGTGTCTGATCATAGGGATGTCGTCGAAGAGGCGCAGCATCAGCCGTGCGCCTGACAGCCTCGATCCCGCCGTCTGCCATGGCTTCTCTCCGCTCAGGCATCCGTACAGCTTACACGAATAGCATGCTAGACGGACAACCTGGAAATACGACTAGCTGATGCAATTAACTCTGGTCATAAAGATTCTTCAGGAATAAATCATTTTACATCCTGTCTAATGCTCCACTTATATTTTGTAAAAGTCTAAATTAGTTCAGCCAGACAGATTAAAGTGGCTTGCGTTGTCTCAAATAATCTCAAGGAAGTTCACACAGCATAAATCAAAAACCTATAACTACTTCCATCCAGCCATCATATTTGTTTCTATAAATAAAAAGAAAAAAAAAACTGCGAGTAAGATTTCCTTACAAATCAATCAATGACACTTTCAGTACTACAAAATATTTGATTGATGATTTTAAAGAGATTTGCAAGTAGATAGAAAAAATAGTGGTGCACGATTTGCTTGACTTTGTTTTTATTGTATTAGTAGTTGATGCCCGCGGCTTTGCTCTTTTGGATTTATTTTTTTAAATACTGCAGTGTAACATGTACAAACTAAAATTATTTTATACTTTGTAGTGGTGTAAGAAGTCGGGTTTTTTGAAAAGAATTTTTATTGGAAAAAAGTATCCTGACTATGTTCCAGGATCCAGCCTAAATTGTACCAAATTTTAATAATGCCCTTAGTTGCACTTTATTTTTAACTACTGGGACTTTGACCGCTTAGTGTTAGGTTTGTAAAAATCCTATAGGAACCTTTTGTTTTTCCAGGATAAAAATGAGCCTATCCTCATAATCCCCATGCAAAAAATAAAGTAGGTATTCTTTTGTTGAACGATTGAAGGACAAACTAACAAACAAAAAATACTTTCGCATTTATAATAATATAATGGGAATTGGGCAAATTTTTGTATAATTTATACATAATTAGCTATTATTATAGGAAATGATAAATGACAGTACAACAGGTTATTGACTGGTAATTCCACTTCTACATAGTTCAATAGTAAAGCTGCGATGTTTCCGCATAGTTTACCTTGTCGCGCCCGTTGTAACTATCTAATAATTCACAAATATCCTCCACAACTGACGACATTGTTATACAATCTCAGAATTTTGTATCTTGTTAATTCATTGATAAGTTATCTTTCGTGGCTGAATTATCGGCAGCACGCGTACGTCTGGTTGTGCAGACTTTTGTTTGGAAACTACAGCATTTCTCCATTCTCCTCGTAAAACTTGAGGGCCTTGATTTCGAAAGGTTAGCCAACACCGAACAAACGCAACAGCGCAACAGCTGATGACTGATGTTGTCAATTGTCAACGATAACCTTATCATTTATCAACAAAAGTCAAAAATAAGTACCGTTCAAAAACAAAACCACAGCAAAATAAAAGGTATTTAAATAAGAATTAAGCTGGGATATTCCTTAATATCCAATAAAGTAAAATGAAGAAATGGTTTTTTGATTTACCTATATCCACATCTATTTCTATTCTTTTAAATTCTTCATAGGGACCTACCTTTCTATGAGGATTACGAGGAAGATACCTTCGATTTATTACTTTTAACTAATTTTGAACTAACAGAGAAATGTCATGGACTGTAACTTGTCAGCTGTCACGTCACAGTACATTGATCTGTCACTGAAACACGAATCACGAATTGCCTGAAATGTCATAACAAATGAAATGATTTTTAGGCATTTTTAAGTGATTTTTATGATTAGGATTTAGGCTAAATTAAGGGAATTAAGCTGTGCTTAAAAATGGCAAAACTATTTTCTATATCCGATATACCAGAGTTCTCTAAGAAAGAGCGTATTGTTGTTGTGGGTGTGATTGGAAAATCGCCGTACCGGTACCCTAACAAAACAGCCCCGCTTCTGCCCGCCACCCAGTGTGAAGAAGTAAGCAATTTAAAACTTGTTTATTTTATAAAGGACATTCACTTGAAGTTCCTAACAACCTCACTTTTTAATGAAAATATACTAGTTTCTAGATATTCTTTTATTTCTCTCCAGCTTCTATGTACTTATTTATTTGTAAACTCTAGAAAATCAAAGATTTCCCAAGGGCCTTAAAATCTAAAACCACAATAACGAAGTCGCAGGCATCAGCTAGTTGTGAATGAAATAGACTTATATTTTCAGAATGGTATAGAGTGCTACTGGGATGAAAGAAAATCTATCCTCTATCTCCATGCCATTACCTATCTAGACACCAAGCGGCTGGCATCGTTAGCTGCTGACCTGAATGAGGATTCAAAGAGTACAGTCAAAGACGCTGATGCAGCACACTGGCTGGTGGCGTGTGGAGAGCTCTCCATAGAGTCATGCCGTGCTCTGGCACTGATCTTCCATCTCTGTCATATTGTAGTGCTGTCTCTACCCACACCTGTGTTTGATCTGGGCTACTTGCAGTTGTTCAAGGCTGTTGATGGATACAGGTATAATAAATATAATATTATCTGATATCTAAAGTCATGAACTCATAGAGAGCGGTATCAAATGCCAAAACCATTTAACTTTAATTTTATTTCTATAATTTTGCTTATAATATATAGACTAGATAGTAGTAAGAAATAATGAGAACATTAATTATATGGTACTTTTTTCTATATGCACTACCTGACTCAATGAGCTGTTGGCAACCCTGGTTACTCTGACGAGTCACAGGAAGTGACTGTATACAAGCGGCGCAAGACAGAGACTTGTGGAAGTAATGCAAGAGACATATTGTGTCCAGTAGTATCAACATTTCTTGGTTGATAAATAAGAATGTAGGAAAAAAATATTGCAATTGTCTGAAAAAATGTTTTGGCATATTTTGTTGATACATCCAATAAATAGTATCTAGTATTTTCCAGGGCAGAATTGATAGCAGCCACCACCGAGGCCCTCTTGCGCTCTGGTGCAGGCGGTGCGTGGGACACACACGGCCGCCCGTGCTGCCCACGCTTGCTGTTCCACTTCCGACGCGCGCCCACACCGCTAAGACGGGTGCCCGCTGCGCTGAAAAGGCTGGAGCACGCTGTGGAAGATCAGATCTACTTCATCCTCAGGAAGGCCAGGATCATTACTAATGTGTGGTAAGACTCAGGATGCCCAGATGCCCATGATATCCATACATCATCA
Source organism: Hipparchia sbordonii (assembly GCA_038048805.1). Classification (NCBI taxonomy): domain Eukaryota; kingdom Metazoa; phylum Arthropoda; class Insecta; order Lepidoptera; family Nymphalidae; genus Hipparchia; species Hipparchia sbordonii. Next base: position 14,628,268 of record CM076106.1, read on the forward strand.
TCTCATCCGACAGACTTCTACTAATGGATATTGGTTAGTAGTAATTGATTGCCTTAGAACCTGTGCTGCATGCAATAATCAGGCCACCTAGTACGAGGTCTACCAATGGTGCACCTCCCAGTGGGGTGGGATCATCATTCCAAAATGTTGGGACCACCAAAATGCCTCCACCGTCAGCTTTGCGACTCGATAAGTTATGTCTGTAACTCTGGTTCTCCTACAGACCTCCTCCTTATGGCAACGTTTGGCAAACCTATTTTATGTCTTGTCCAAAATCCCTCAAGAATAAGGCTAACCAGATTGTGATGTCAGTGATGGACGGATGGATTGTGGTCACAGCTGGACTTGTTCTCATTATATTGTGTTAATCCAGAAATGTGTTGTTTCAGTGCAAAGTCGCTGTTTGCCATCCCCAAGAATGAGGAGTTTGTGTACATCAGCGCGGAGGAGGAGGCGGGCGCGGCGCGCGACGTGAGCGCGCTGCTGCGCGGCCTGGTGCGGCGCTGCGCGGCCGCCGAGCCCGCCCCCGCCGCCGCGCCTGAGCCGCGCTCCTTCCGCCGCTTCCTGCAGACGCACGTGGACCTGGCATTCGGGGAGGGCTTCGACGACAACGTGGGCAAGTACGCCATGAGCACGTCCTTCTTCGAGGTCAGTTTGTTAGCACCTGGTTTTTTTGTTTTCAGACTATATAGCTTTTGCCCTTGTGGAGGTTTTCAAAAAACCTGCGAAAATTGAACTAACTCAACCTAGATCCTTAACTAAACCATGCAAAAACTACACTGTTTAGTTATAAGTTATGTAAATATGCCATAATTTGCTAATATAACATAATTGGCACGCTTCGATGGTCGCAGCTGCCGAGTGCGCGGGCGTGGCGCGCGGCGGCGCGCGCGCTGTCGCCGGTGTACCTGCAGTCGCCGCTGCCCGAGGCGGAGGAGGGCGGCGGCGCGCTGTTCGACGCGCTCGCTACCGACGTGCGCTTCTCACAAGCTCGCTGTGCCAAGGTAACGTTCGCCGTGTGAGGTACACGTGTCGTCATGAGCTGCAACCAAAGCCGAACGCGGTGGCAGCCCTCCTCTATACATTGAACATCAAAGCATGCGTGATAATGTAGTAATATACCCGTACCTTGTTGGTCCGGTGGTTATCTGATTCGGCAACAGATCACGCGCTCCCGTGTCGGAAGGTCGTGGGTTAGGCCTTAAATTGAATTCAATTGAGGTTTGGCAGTCCAGAGTGGGAAAGTTAAGTGTGTTCTTCGTGAATGTGCACGGATGGCCGTCCGCGTCGAACTTTGAGAGTAAGGAGCACTCCTGTGCTTGTCAACACTTGTGTAATAGGCTAGTCACTTTCTGCTTCCCTTCTCCCATATAAATGATATGCCCCATCATCGTATGGGTCCTCCCCATCGGCCGTAAGACCAGCGGGGGTACGTGCGACGAAGCAAGGCCTCCTTACGCGGGTGGGTCGCGAGGAAGGTCAATTGGTTGGTTGGTTGGTGTGGTCCATAACAGCTACGTGCTTCGTTGCAGGTGCTGCCGATCGCGCAGGCGTCGTACGCCGAGGGCTTGCCGCCGCACTACTCCAGCCAGCACCATGCGCACAAGGTATACGTTACTGTGAACAAGGGTGCGCCTACGATGGTTAAATGTGCTAAACTAAAATATAATGTGAGACTAACTTTGTCTTTAATTTGCCTAATGGCCTTTTAAGGCCTTCGCTGCGATCAATGCGGATGAAGTTTATCTTGTCTTTTCTCTAGTTAACCGATCTAAACAAAATTGATTCTATACAACAGTTGTTGTGCTATGTACCACATCAACCAGTAAACTCAATTTTATTAATACGAAACCTTTACCGCAGAACTGCATTGAGCGAATGAGGGGGAAGAGGGCGAACGCCGATATAATGCGTTTTAATATAATATTTTTTCTCGGCCGTCTTTAAAGATAAACAAGTATTCTTTCCCAGAAAGGCGTAAGAGAAGCGCTATTAGCGTAGCGCATGTAGGACGTTCCTACCGCACTGACCGCACTGAAAACGTGCTACAAGCGAGAAAGATCGAACACTAGAAGAAAAAGCATCCGTTCACATGCTTCGGTTACGCGTGTCGCCGAAACTTCTGCGATTTATTTACCTTTTAAGACTAGGTAAAGAAAAATAAATTATACGATGTGAATGAAGTGTCGCTCGTGCAGGTGGGCGTGGCGCTGGGCGTGGTGGACGCCATGGCGCGCGGGCCGCTGGCGGGCGCGGCGCGCGAGCGGCTGCGCGGCGCGTGCGCGGCCACGTGGCGCACGCGCACGCTGTGCGAGGCGCCCTCCCTCACCGGCCATCCGTGCGTGCACCCGCACCAGTGAGTCGCACATGTACCTACTTGTTTATACGGATCCAGGTAATGTGCCCGAAGATAAGTTTTTTGTCGACTTTTCTCAGCAGAATCAGCTTTTCGAACCAGTGGTATAGTGCGGTCGCGGAACAGAAAGAATTTCGTACATTAACCTGTTACTACCTGTCTCTGTCACTCCCGCTTTAAAATAATGCGTCACGCTCGCACAAATGCAATGACCGCCTCGGGGATTGTAAACCTTTAACTTGCAAACCTAAGGTTTGTTTTTGTTTGCTTGTGAATTGAATTTAGGGAGTCTAAATCATAACGTAGACAAAACTGTACATTGTTTCGTTATAACTGTGACAGGCGAGACGTCGTCGGAAAGTAGTTACTCCGATACAGAGAAATCGGACTTTGATTTTTGAATTTTCATTTTTTTATTTCTATATAATAAGTTAATATAAATCGATTATAATAACTGTTTAAAAATAAATAATTTATTTAATAAGCTACTAATTTTTTTTCTCCTTCAAATATTTTATATAAACCGCACTTAATAGAAAAATGTTTGTGACCACTGTCAGTAGGCAAAGAGGTCATTGTACGAAATTCTTTCTGTTCGGCGACTGTACTTTAGAGTCTTGACTTGTCGTAAGAGGCAAAAGTTGGTTGACATGAAATTAACAAAGGACATCATCCATTTTGGGCTTAATCTGAAAGTGCCGGCCAAAAAAAAATTTTGCTGTATTTCGTTAGAACTTGTCCACCTAAACATTTTTTATTATGACACCGAAGCTGTAGAACTGTAGCCTCCTCACTCACAATTATACCTATTTACACTTAAAACTACACGTATAATACATACATATAATAATACACATTACATATTATAATTACATACATATACATTATATATTTACATATTTATATATCACGCGCATTTACTACGTATTTACATATCAACTACATATTTACAAGCTTATAATAATAAACGTTTACTATCTCGTACGATGGAAACGCGCGCGCGGCCGCTGCATCGAAAACCCGTTCCATGTACGAGATAGTAAAGATAACGCACACATGCATGCGCGTCTCGGACGACATCGTCGCCCGTTCGGGTTCATGTGTTCTGCGTCCACGCGGACCCAGTGCCCGCCCGGCTGCTGTCCACATAGCCCGTGTCGTTCCGTATACTTAAGTTATAATTTTATTAATGCTGTGACGTATGTGTATACTGCAATAAATCAGTTACTGGAGTCTGGCGAGTTTAAATCCCCTCATCCCGCCAAAGAACCATTAACCTTGGTTTTATTTAAGTTTAAAAATCTGTATTTTCTCGAGTATATGAAGTGTTTCTAATAATAATAATTATAAACTGGAGTACCCAGCAGTCTGTTGTACCTCTCAGCAGCCGAGCCCGGCTGACCTCATCGCCTTTTGGCGAAGTGTGTGGTCAAGAGAGATGGATGGATGGATGCTTGAGGAGGGCTCTTGGATTGCAGCGGTAGAGAAAGCATGTGCCTCAATAGAGCTAATGAACCCAGTCGCCATCTCTTCGGAGGATGTACCTGGTGGAAAATTCTGGGATCCGATGGATTACATCATTACTGGCTGAAGGGTTTTTCGTTCTGCTATGCTATCTGGCCCAACAATTCCAAGAAGCTCTCGAGTAAAGGGCACTCCCGAGTCTTTTCACCACCAGAATCACTCAATTAGCTCCAAAGTCCACCGATGCCGCTGACCCGACTAAGTACCGCCCCATCACATATCTTACTACCATCTATAAGACATTGACATCCGTTGAGCCTGGGCCTACTGGTCAAACTAAGTCGCCGGAATTTCTCCACAGTCTGGATTGACAATAAGAAGGCATTAGACTCGGTGCCCCAATCATGGCTCTTGAGGGTCCTTTAACTGTACAAAGTCGATAGGATAGTTCGAGACTTTCTCGGATAATGTATGGGGCAATGGAGCACGATCCTTTGTCTTCATGATGAGCGGTTGGCAGCTTCCGATGATCGGATAAGGATACGGCGGGGTATCTTCCAGGGTGATTGTCTGAGTCCACTATGGTTTTGTTTGTCTCTGAACCCGCTCAGCTCATTGCTGAAGAGATTAGGGACGGGCTTACAGTTTCAGGGAGCAGGGACAAAAGTGCCTCACATGGATGACCTCAAGCTGCTAGCACCCAATTCCACCCGCCTGAGGGAGTTGCTGTACATCACCACCGAGTTCAGTAATTCCATCAAGATGGAACTTGGACTAGATAAGTGTGCGGTCCTACATGTGGAGAGGGGACAGGTTACTCATTGGGCCGAGATCAATCTCGAGCTGACAAGCATCAGAACCCTCTCTGAAGCTGAGTCATACCGGTATCTGGGTATGTCACAGTCCGTAGGGGTAAAGGAGACGGACATGAAACAATCAGTTTGTGCGGTCTTTTTTGGACGCCTGGTAAAAGTCTGTAAAAGCTATTTGTCAGGTGTCAATAAGGTCCGGGCTTATAACTGTTGGGTCATGCCTGTTCTCATGTACACATTTGGCATACTTGGATGGACTCAGACCGAATTAGGTGCCCTGGATAGAGACATCCGCATGATTATGACTAGAGACCGGATTATATGCAACATAAAAAGCTTGTTATATGCATGCAAATATGCATGAAAAATGCTTGAAATATGCACGAAAACTGGCAGAATATGCAAAATTAAATGATAAATTTTAGGGATCCCTAAAAAATAGAAAAGTAAGTATTCATTTTTTATTTCAAAATCAGCATACAATTAGTAAATTATTTTTTGATAGGCGATAATAGGTACAGTAAGTAACATTATATGATATGAAAATGATTTAGAATTTGTGTAAACGTAAGCAATCACATATTTTTCTAAATTTTCAGTGATAAAATTGTGTCTACGATCATTTAGAATATTTTTGTAAGTAGAAAAGGTTCGCTCCATATCCATTGAGGTAACTGGGCAGAATTTGAACTTGGGTGCTATGGCACTTATAGTTTCCGGCAAAATTTCTCCCCATTCTCCGTCTCCGTTCTCTCCGTCCCATTAATGAAACTATCAATTTGACACAAGCTTTGAAAACCTGGGTTATTGCTCAATATGTTTTCAAACTTTTCTTTAAGTTTATGGGGCAATGCGGCAGCGGCGGAACGCAGAGTGAGTGAAAAATATTGTAAATGTACCGATAATATGCATCATAACTAGATCTTAGGTAAAATATGCTATTACCGCTGAGAATGGCTAAAATATGCAAATGCATATGCGAATATGCAAATGCATATAATCCGGTCTCTAATTATGACTCTCTATATTATAATATATACGTATGCACCATCCAAAATCATGTTATGAGACGGGCTGTCAATCCAGGCTGCAAAGAAATTGTCTGTTATGTATATCCCCTGAAAAGGTCGAGGCGTATTAAGCATCAAAACCATGCATAATTGGGAGATTTCCAACCTCAGAACCTACTTTGAGCCGAAGAGAGAGAGCCCAATGCATAGAGACGTTATAGAATGTGGTAAAGGACTTACTCCCTTATCTTTGGCTGAAACCGAATGGCAGAAATCAGTGGTACTAAGCACCTCTGACTGGGAGAGCATGCGCTCTCCATACGGAAGGAGAAGAAGTTGCACGGACGCTTTTTGCTAACACTGAGTATCTCCACAGGCACAACCTAGCGGCCAAAATCCTTCACCGAGAGCCTGCTCTGAAGTACGGTCTCCTGAATGAGAGAGTGCCGTAGTACGATTCTGGCGAATAAGCCTGATATCGTGCTGATGGATCGAGCACAGTCGAGGGTATTTTTTGTGGATATCACCATCGAACATGACGAAAACCTCGTGAGAGAGGAGACAGAGAAATACGGAAGTATCTAGATCTGACTCACGAGGTTTCCGGCATGTGGCATGTTCCACTGAAACCATCCCGATCGAGCAAATTCCAGTCAGCACCACGCATCAGCGCCACCATCTGAGACGGCTGGGGTTCCATGGTAGTTCCAGCCAAGATGCAGTCTATTTCACAATTATTATGGAATAGATATTGCTTGTGTGGTATTTTTTGGGTGTGTCGTTAGGATCGGATAGGTAGCACTTAACACAACTCCAAAAAATGTAAAAAAAATTGGCTTAGAAACACTTCATATACTCGAGAAAATACAGATTTTTAAACTTAAATAAAACCAAGGTTAATGGTTCTACAGCTTCGGTGCCATAATAAAAAATGTTTAGGTGGACAAGTTCTAACGAAATACAGCAAAATTTTTTTTTGGCCGGCACTTTCAGATTAAGCCCAAAAATGTATGAGCCGTGGAGGATCTCCTTTGAATTTGACCTCAGAACAAGCCAACTTTGTAGCTCAAAACTTTTATATAGACTCAGGATTAATCGATGTGCCAATCGATTTCTGTGATTGGCTAAGTTTTTAAAATGGGCTACGCCAGAAGACCTGGGTTCGTGCATTATTAAAAGGGTTACTACGCAAGACTTTGTCGAGTTGGGGTGATCAGATCTCGTTCTGGGCTACATTTCATCTCATAATTATTTACAAGCTCTAACGATGACTAATTAAGACAAAGAATATCTCATTCTCGTTCTAAGATTTGCATACTCCACTGAATTCAACTTAAAAAGCAAAAGAAAATGACATCTGTAGAAATCCTCGCGTCTTCGCGGAGGCATGTCTTTTATTGAGTACGATTTGGTTGATGACCCGTGCACCCGTACACGTCATATAGAAATGTATACGACGATAAACAAAAAGTGTCTGACATCTTCCACTCTAACTAAGTAAAGATTGGGGGCGTCAGTGACGTTTGTTCTCCTTGCGTCATCGGCTCACGACGAGCTAACCCTCGTCTCGCGTTCCCTCAGCGACGGCTCCAAGGAGCACTCGTCGGGCGTGCGCTACGTCAGCGCGTGCAACTGCGGGCGCAGCAAGTGCTCGCGCGAGGACCCCTACACCGTGAAGCAGGCCAACTACGGCTTCTACTCGCTCGCGGCCGACGAGTGCGGCGTGTGCCACACGCTGCAGGCCGTCGACTTCCCCGTGTTCCAGCCCTCCACGCCCAGCTTCAGGTGACTAGCTACATGCACACTATAACCAAGGAGCACTCGTCGGGCGTGCGCTACGTCAGCGCGTGCAACTGCGGGCGCAGCAAGTGCTCGCGCGAGGACCCCTACACCGTGAAGCAGGCCAACTACGGCTTCTACTCGCTCGCGGCCGACGAGTGCGGCGTGTGCCACACGCTGCAGGCCGTCGACTTCCCCGTGTTCCAGCCCTCCACGCCCAGCTTCAGGTGACTAGCTACATGCACACTATAACCAAGGAGCACTCGTCGGGCGTGCGCTACGTCAGCGCGTGCAACTGCGGGCGCAGCAAGTGCTCGCGCGAGGACCCCTACACCGTGAAGCAGGCCAACTACGGCTTCTACTCGCTCGCGGCCGACGAGTGCGGCGTGTGCCACACGCTGCAGGCCGTCGACTTCCCCGTGTTCCAGCCCTCCACGCCCAGCTTCAGGTGACTAGCTACATGCACACTATAACCAAGGAGCACTCGTCGGGCGTGCGCTACGTCAGCGCGTGCAACTGCGGGCGCAGCAAGTGCTCGCGCGAGGACCCCTACACCGTGAAGCAGGCCAACTACGGCTTCTACTCGCTCGCGGCCGACGAGTGCGGCGTGTGCCACACGCTGCAGGCCGTCGACTTCCCCGTGTTCCAGCCCTCCACGCCCAGCTTCAGGTGACTAGCTACATGCACACTATAACCAAGGAGCACTCGTCGGGCGTGCGCTACGTCAGCGCGTGCAACTGCGGGCGCAGCAAGTGCTCGCGCGAGGACCCCTACACCGTGAAGCAGGCCAACTACGGCTTCTACTCGCTCGCGGCCGACGAGTGCGGCGTGTGCCACACGCTGCAGGCCGTCGACTTCCCCGTGTTCCAGCCCTCCACGCCCAGCTTCAGGTGACTAGCTACATGCACACTATAACCTGTACCCTTTATAACTTTACTTACCTTCAAACAGTTCTATCAAACAATTTTTCAGAACTTTAACAGGCTATTTTATTTTACTATTGGATATATACTACCCCATGTTTCCTGGCAACCCACAGGGCGGCGTCGGTGAAAGGCGCGGAGGAGGCGGGCGCGCGCGCGGACGGCAAGGAGGCCGAGGGGCGCGGCGACAGCTCGCCGCCCGCGCCGCCCTCGCCGCGCTCGCCGCCCTCGCCGCGCTCGCCCTGGACGCCGCCCGACGAGCTGTCGCCGGGCTCGGCGGCCGACGACGACGACGACGAGGCGGAGGCGTGCAGCGACGCCGGGATAGACGTCGTCACCGTGCAGGAGACCAGCGCCCCGGGTGAACTGAAGCTTCAGTTGTTGTTGATTTAGCTTGCTGGCTTTAAGCTTCGGCTAGTTTCCTGTAAACAAATGAATACCAGAAATAAAAAAGGGTCTAAGTGCCAAAACAAAAAAGAGCAGGACTTTGTGTTTCAAATAATTAATAAATCATTTAAACATATTTCTTTTATTTTAAACTTCACATGGTTATTATTACAATAAAATTCTTTACAACGCTAGTCGTTTAGTTCTTATTTTAGGTTATTGGCGAGGGAACATACTAAATAATAAAGTAATAAAATCCGAAACGAAATTTTTGGCACTTAGACCCTTTTTTATTTCTAGTATTCAAATGTTATTGATTTTCTGGCTATTCGCCCCAGACTCCAATTAAATGTTCAGGATTCGCGAACGGATCTCGACCGTCCGAGAGCCTGAGAAGAGATGTTTGTGTAAACATTGTCTTCAAGTTGGAAAACTGCCCCCGCCGCTTGCCTCTCGGATGCCCCCCGCGTATTCTGAAAATATTGACTACGTCCATTCCAGAAAAAGCGATCAGCCGCCAACCGTCGACGACGGAGTACCTGCCCGGCATGCCGCACACGGGCAGCCCGGCCGGCCTGCTGCCCGCCTTCCCCAGCTGGTCGCTGCTGTGCCTGGGCGCGTCGTCGCTGTACTCGCACAGCGCGGGGCTGCCCGAGCACCTGCAGCCCGGCTTCCTGCCGCACACCAACTACCTGCTGCCCTGGGACTGCACCGTGCGCATGGACGCGCCGGCGCCGTGGCGCGCGCGCGCGCGCGGCAAGCCGCCGCCGCACAGCCTCACCGTCAAGATCTTCATCGGCTTCGAGTACGAGTGTCCGCGCGGCCACAGGTATTGGCCGACTTATTACAGATATACGAGTAATTATGTTGTTATTACGGGCACCCCTTGCTTTACACTGGGCATTCATTTCTTCGGCATACGATTTCTTGATACAAAGTTGGTACGCATATTTCACGGACAACACACATTCTTAGATCGAATTGCGCGGTGATGTGTTGGCCTGCGATCGGAGGCCCGCTGTGAGACGCGATATGACCGGGGGATCACATACCAGAATAGTGGCGACATTTTTTGATGATTGTGGTTGAATCGTGATCAAAATAAAAAGCTGTAAGTGCGTGTGGGCGCAGGTTCATGATGGCGTCGCCGGACGCGGTGGTGTCGGGCGGCGGCGCGGGCGGCGCGTGGGGGCGCGAGGCGGGCGGCGCGGGCGCGCGGCTGGCGGCGTCGCCCATGCCGCTGCAGGCGCCGTGCCTGTGCCGCGCGCACGTGCTGGCGCAGCTGGCGCGCCTGCACGTCGTCACGCCCAAGGCCTCCGTGCACGTCACGCTCGACCCCAAGGTATAGAATAGAATAGAATAGAAATATTTTTTATTCAAATAAACTTTTACAAGCACTTTTGAATCGTCAATGAATCTATCACTGGTTCGGAATGCCTTTCCTGCCGAGAAGAGCCAGCAAGAACTCTTTAAAAAAAAAAAAAAAATTTACAATAGTTAATGAAAGCTATGCTATGTATACAGTGCTTCCACAATAAAGCTGCAAAAATGCATACGTAGGTACATCAATCCAACGCATGTCTCGACTGGCTCACCCACTTATCATGTTTTCGATTGCTTTTGTCGAAAGATTACTTAGAAATAATATAAAGCTGCTTAAGAATAGGGTATCTATCATCTCACTTTTTTTAGCAATCAATTATAGTTCTTGCAATTCATGAGTGCGCGTGGCTCACGGTCGTGCGGGCGCGGTCGCAGATGCGTTCCTTTAAGTGCTATTGAGCGCGCATATTGCTGGTATATGGAGACAGTGACGCAAGCTAAGCGAGGTCCCGTTTGGCGCAGGTGCAGCCCGTGAGCGGCGGGCCGGTGTTCACGCCGCTGGGCGCGGGCGCGGCGCCGCTGCGGCTGAGCGCGTCGGCGTACTGGGTGCTGCGCTTCCCCTTCGTGTACGCGGACGAGCGCGGCGTGCTGCCGCGGCCGCGCACGGCACGCCGCCGGCACCGTGCTCGCGCCCATGTTCGGCCTGCAGGAGTGATCGCGGCGGATACGCGGACTAAGGTATATCCGTTATTTAGATACCGGCGGCGCCAGATCGTATCCTGTGACGACCCTCGAACGGCGGGCGTGTGGATGCCTGCCTTACGACCGTATAAAAAAGATAATTGGAATATTTAATCAAATGATAAAAGTCCTATTTTCATACAAAAACCTATATCTGTTAACAACAACAACCTGACAGTGTCATGAATGCTCGCGAGGAAAAACAATAATTAATTATAATGTCAGTGGATGAAATAGTGAGATGCGAGAGGACCTTACTCCTGCATCGTATTGTAGGTGCAGCCGGTGTCAGCGCTACGGAGAAGACGGCCGCCTCGCCTCCGCCGACGTGGGGGGGAGCAAGCTTCCGCGGAACGTTCCGATACGACTACCCTGACAAACGTGATGTTGCTGCTCTAAGAGTTGAGATGCGAACTACAAGGATTTCATCATAGATTATATACCAATTTAATATTGTACCAAGTGTGGACTAAAAGGAAATTAGATTTCATTGCAAGCCCCATATTGGAGACTTGGATTTCAGTAAGCTATAATTTAAGAAAATTTAAACAGATTTCGATATACCGAAATAAAAAATAACCGAAAATTTAAATGTCCATATTATCTTGAAACTACTGAACCGATTTTGATGAAGTTTTTACTGTTCTGAGTAAATGTAAGCAAATGAAAAAAATTATCACAAACCAAGTCTTAATCTCAAGTTTGAGCCAAGTCAGAGCACGGCTGCAGACCGCACTCTCACTCTGCTGAGACTCGAGACAGTTAAAACGAGACAGATTTATGTCAAAGCGTATTGTGTCTCGTTTTAACTCTCTTAAGTCAGAGCATGCTCTGTATATATCAGCATTGGACTGTATCGTCCTCGGGTGTAGGCTAACATGTCATCGAATAACAAGGAAGCATAATACTCGTGGTTGATAGCACTAAATTCTCCTTGACTCAATTTTTGTACGCGCCAGTACAAAGTATATCAATTGTGTCTATAAAATTTGAAGAGTTCCCTTGATTTCTCCAGGATCTCATCATTAGATCCTGACCTGATGATAATGGGACCTCCTGAAAAGTATACCCTTTCAAACAAATAAGAATTTTCCAAATCTGTCCAGGCGTCTTCGAGTAACCGGGGAACGTACATAAAAAAATTAAAAAAAAAAAAAAAGATTCCGAAGAATTGAGAACCTTCTCCGTTTTTGAAGTCGGTTCCAAAGTATAACGCCCAATAACGCCGTTAATAAAATAATAACGCTCGTATATGTCTATGGCTCTATATTTTAAAAGATTTTGTAATAAAGCATCAGGATTCAGTGCTATAAGTATTTTAAAGAAAGGTCCTTTGATACAATAAATAAATATGTTTATAATTTGTGGCCAATAAAACGATTTTTTAATTTTTGGCATGCCTCATTCGTGAGGCGGCACTCTACTGGACAGCTGTGTAAAACCCCCATTGTAAAAAAATTGCAAAAGTTTCTATTAACACTTATGTACGCAATATGAAATATTAATTTTTATGATTAAATGATCTAAAAATAATAATACATGGATTTTAATTAGTGTTATATTTGTTGTTTTATTTAAGTATACCTTGTCAGAAGTTTCAAAATTCTACTCCCATTCTATAGGTATAAATCCAGAAAATTTGATACTGTATTTTAAAATTACTCATAAAATTTATAAGCAAAGTTGCGATTATTTTGCATAAATTAAAAAAAAGTTTTCAGGTTGTATAATAAATTGATTTAAGGCGGATGTTTAATTGAATGAATAAATTGAACTCCTAAAATAGGATGACCAATTGAATTGTTACAACGCATGCGCCATCTTGCCACCCAATCGTGAACGATGGCGGCAAAATAATCAATGTCTTTTTCATCGCTATTTAATTTTGAGCTCAAATTTAAAAGGAAATAATAATTTCACATTATTTTTAAAATTATTGTAATATTATTTAGCAACTTAAAATATTTTAAAATTATTAAAATTAAATTAAGCACTGAAAATGTAGTGAAAGTGGGCGTGGCCTATGTCTGGTTGGGTATCATTGGTAGGGAGAGTGGGGGCGATAGTAGGGATAGTGAAGGGTGGGTGCGGCTTCGTGCTTCGCTGCGCGTAGTTCGCTTGTCAGTTGACGTTTTGCTGCCAAGCAGGCAACAGGTCTTAACGCTATCCGGACAAGCAGAGTTAATAAAGTTCAGAAAGTTTGTGGCACCCATGCCGCTTCTACATCGGGTGAGTTTTTTTTTTATTTTTTTATTATTGTTTCAACCTTTCAATTTCGTATGTCTGAAATATACCGTGTTTTTATTCCTACCGCAATTTTAAAATCTGGTGCAAATAAAACTACATAATTTTTTCCATGCGATAATCTTGTTGCGAATTTGAAGTCTACCTTGATAAATTTAACCCCCATGTTAATTTTTCTTTCCACATCTATCGAGCCACTCATCACTTAATTTAAAATTGTAGTTTTTTTTTTTTCGATAGTAAAAATTATTTCTACCATACTGGACAAAGATTTAAAAAATCTAGTTTAATTGCAAACTCAAATTCTTACTTTGTTCTACCCTCTTATATAAAAAGTTTGATTTTACCCTGCAACTCCTTGTGATAATCTTGTTGCCAATTTATAGTTTACCCTCGTCTACCTTGACAGTTTTCTGATAACTATACGGTGTCATTCAATAAATCTACTGCTTCTTTTCTTTCTACTATCTAGTGAACTACTCTAGTTTTAAATAAATTACATAAATTTCTTTCCGTAGTAAAAATTTTGTACCCTCTTTTCCACATCTAAATAGTATCAATGCATGAATGCATGCTCAAATCATTACTTCATTCTCCCTCAAATATAAAAAAATAGATTTTCCCTTCAGCTTTGGAGTGCATTTATTTTTAATTTCGTACTACCCTACATTTTAGTTTATTTTCGCTTAGGTTAAAATGCATTACATTTCGCAGAACACCAGTCGCGGCGGCGGTCCGCAAGAGAACCGTCGCTCCCTGGCGGAGATCTTGAATTTTGACCTCTCTGAATTCACCGGCAACGCAGCAGTACCGAGAGAAAATCGCATTAATGTGAGTGTTTTGTATTTTTGCATGTTAATTTTATTTATACTAGAAGTTTTTACGTAGTTCAGAATTCTTTTGATAAATATTTGAAATTTTATTCTTAAATGTGGGTAGTTTATTTCTTCGTTAATTTAAAAAAAATCAATTTATACGCGGGTAGTTCATGAGTAGGTAACCTAGTTAATTGACAAACATTCTATGCAGGTAGTTCAATAAATTTTAGTTTTAAAGAGATAGGCGACTCTTTCGTAGCTGTTGGTTGAACTGGCACCCAACGAGGGTCTTGTCCCATATAATTGCGGAATCCAAATTGGTTTCAAAATTAGTTATTCTGTAGATTTGGAACTCGTTTGAAATGTTTCATTATTTTAATGCATACTCGCGAAAGCAAACCCATTCAGTGCTTGTAGCCGCTCGGTGTTTCATAAACACGTCCCACTGAATGCCTTAAAGCCTTTCAGATAGAGGCTTAAGGCTCGATATTTAAGTACAAAGCACTCGACGGTTTTATTGTCCGTTCATAATGTTCGTACGACATCCGTTTTGATGCCAGTTAATGTCGGGGGGACGCTGCCAGCTCCCCTATAATGGCCCGGCCGTGCCAAGATGCACCCGCGACCAGCCGGCAGCTTGCATTAGCCGGGGATTTCCAAATTCTTTACTATCTCTCTAGCTATGAATCTCTTTCCACTGCGAGTACATTTGAACCTGTTTTTTTGAGTTTTCCGTACAAAATTGCCATTTTCTAGACCTAAAATTCGACCCTTTTCGATAAGTATAGCCTTTGTTTTCGGTAAGGTAGAAAAGTAGGTAGGTACATATCCCCATATCCCTTTATACTATTAGAATTGTCCGTATCGTTTGTATATTTTGGCTGCGCTCGTTTTATAAAACTGCAATACAAAGACCTTCCTGTGTCATGGGTTGTTAATTTATATTTTCAGCGTTGAGAATTTCTGCCAAGTGTCCATATAACGTAGCAGTATTTTCTTTTATAATCTCCTATTGACTAAATCAAATTTTGGCGCAACCATACGCGTTTCTGCGAACGCGAAGGCAATTATTTTTAAATTTATTACTTACAGAATGGTGTAACGCAATCCTACAAAATGCTGAAATGCATTCCTTAAGATGTAACAGTTTTTATCTTGCGTATACTGCTTCTCTAATGCTCTTTAGTAAGTAGCTGGGATTAAAACTTGTAACTACAACCCTACCTACTTAAGTTCTTTAACTTTCAATTTATTGCCTACTTTTCAACAGACTACAAAAAAGGTTCTCTCAATTCGTCAGATTTTTTTTTTTGAGTATGTTCCCCGTATACTCGAAGATACCTGAATCAATTCGGAAACTTCTTTTTTGTTTGAAAGAGTATATTTCCCAGGCGGTTCCATGGTATCGGATCAGAATACGACGAGATCCTGGAGAAATCGAGGGAACTCTTCAAATATAGGCACACTTGATATACTTTGTAGTGGCGTTGAAGTCTGCTTTTTAAAAATGAATTTTTATGTTTCTACAATACTTTCAGTTTTATATATTGCCCCTTGTTGATAGCTAAATCCGGGATGGTTTAATCTTGCATTACCTTAGTTACGTTCAGACGCAATTTCCGACGATTTAATCGCGGATTCATCGGAGGTGCGCTTGTAATTATATCGGGGATCGCGACCTAATTGCCGCCCCGTACCACGCTATTTCTAACTTCGATTGATTTTCATTTCCGCTTTCAGCGTTCACTTTATTTCCGTACATCGGTCCCTAGCCCCTACACCTCCTACACCGTGTTGTTGTCCACAGTGGTCGTTTGTCCGCAGTAACCTCTAGACCCCTTATTATAACCATAAATTCACCTCGCGACACGTATTTTAGGGGTTCTCGAAACTTTACTTATTGACTATTTTATATTTTGAATTTCGTCCGCGTGTAGTTAGTTTTTTCAGGCAGGTCTCCGTAGGACCTCAAAAAAATATATAAAAAAGGATATAGTGGGATAAAAGGTAGCCTCTATCTCCAAATCCCTCGCTCTTTACCCATGCAAAAATCATGTCGATACGTTGCTCCATTGCTGCGTGATTGAAGGACAAACCAACAAGTAAACCTTCACATTTGTAATATTAGAAGCGATAGTAAGATTTTTATTGAAAATTCTGTAAATGATTGAAAATTGAATTTTCGATAAATTGTAAGATTTGAATCTCTTAAGGCAATGGCCTGTATCTTGTATTGACAACCGGCGTCTAGATTGCATTGCCAAACTTCATTCGGAGGCAAATATTTTAATAGTTGTGGTCAGATTTCTTAGATATTAGGCAATTTTTGTGGCTTCTTATTAAATATAATATTATCTTAGTTCCCTAGATATTAGCGCGAATTTTCATTGGTATCGTATTTTATAGCTACATATTTGCATTTATTATTCCTAGGCATTTTTCTAAATTTAATTTTCCTGCCTTTTTAGTGCTTTTGAGTAGTTAAATATTATATTCGTCCTTACGTTCTTACTAATGTTGTAAGTGCGGGTGTTTTGCTTGGTTTTTTCGGTCGCGTAGCAACAGAGAGCGGATCGACGTGATTTTTTACCTATAATTCCGGATAAACGAGGGTTTCCCGCGTATTTTTAAAAACTCTAATTCCAATCAAAAGAGGTAGGCAAAAGCTAGTCAATAAAGTTCCTCGTATTGCATAGAGGATCTCAGTAAATTCAAAGTAGCGAGCAAGTTGGCAGGCGTCTGCCGCGACTGTTGGCAGGGGCGGCGGTTTAATATTGCTCGTGTAGGCTCGCGTAGCGCCCTTGCCAGCCGCCGAAGCTAATCTGTATCGCGGCACGCGACCCGGAAAAATTGTTCCTGATTTTCTTGACAAAAACTTCCCTTACTTTCTAAACTATTGTCAGAGCCAGTGATTAGAGCTGCGGTCTCCTATTCCGAGGGTTGCAGGTTCGAGTCCGATTTATCAAAATTTGAGCCTTTTAAGCAATTAAAATATCACGTGCATGAAGCACGTGATATTGAGCTGAATGAAAATATCGTGAGGATGAACGTCTTGAGTTCTTCATAATGTTTTCAAAGGTGTGTGAAGTCTGTCAATTTGCTTTATTAGGCCAGCGTAGTGGATAAATAAATAACCCATACACGATCCTTCTCCGAGAGGAGACCTGCGCTGAGTAGTGGGCCGTTGATGGGCGGTTGATGAAAATATTGTAGCTCCATGCACTTTTTACGGACCAAAATTATATGGGAAAATGTAGGACATTAAAGTATCGGTTCGTTGTTCCGCCTGGCCGTCTAGACGTGCAGATTAACATAATTTATATTGTATTGTTTAAGATAAATCGTTCAAGTTAAACACGGGAGCTTAGATACGGAGTTATTGAATGTTTAGTTTCAGTATTTTGACGACTCTCAAGCCCAAAGCACACCGATGGAGCGGAGTGACTACTGAAGCGCGGCGTTTTATTTTGGCTATTTAAACTATTTTGTGACTACACTACGGTGGAACATACTAACATAAACATACTGAGACGATTTTGAATGAGTTGTCAATCGGATTTTTGTGGTCCACGTAACTGCACTTACGAACCGAATCGTTTGTTATATTACGTTTTCCGGAGTCGGGTTTCAGTTTTGAAACTGTTTGTCTGGCAGGGTGGCGACGAGTCGTACTGGCAGTGCTGGGAGCAGCCCGCCAGCCCCGAGGCGGCGCCCAGCCCGCGCGCGCTGGTGCCCGCCGCCTGCTTCCCGCCCCAGGACAACCCCGCCGCCTTCGCCAGCTACAGGTGAGTGCGACTACCCACTACACTCCTAATTAATTTACTAGCCGCTGCCACTTGGGCCGCGTGAATTAGTGTTTAAAACTCGTGTGAACTCTCCTCATGCCTGAAAACCAGCGCTATGGTCATTTTTGGCTGTGGCATCAAGCTGAGGCAGCGCCCTATTTAGTGGCATTATGCATCCTAGATATTGGTAGGCGCCTGGCTTTTCAGAGAACCGATGGTTTTTTTATCTTTCCTTCGGTTCTTTGAAAATCTTTAGGGCGCCTACTTTGTTTGTTTTTATTTTATAATTTTTTTTTATCTACTAAAATGTGTTGTTGTGCTTTGCTACTAAATAAATGTTTTATTATTATTATTAAACTATACCCTTGCAAAAAATCGCGTCGATCCTTTGCTCCACTGTTGCAGCGTGATTAAAGGACAAACCAACAAACACAATTTCGTATCTATGAGCAACTAGATGATGCCCGCGACTTTATCCATTTGAATAAAGGTTTTTAATTTTCCCGGATAAAATGAACTTTTGTATTAATCTGGGTATGAATTATCTCCATTAACAGGCTGACATACCGTCTTGTTGCTTATATTTCATGTTGGATTAAATTCAATAGCCCGGATAAATGCATTCTTGGGATTAAAAAGGGCATTCCCAGATGCAACTAGTAATTTATGTTGGTGTTTCGCAGCGAGCTGGCCATGCCCGGCAGCTGGGCGAATGAATCCGAGGGCAACATCGCGGACCTGGTGGAGTCGTTCGTGAGTACCTGCATTCCTTCGCCGCCGGTATCTTAACCTTTCAAGTATCAACTTTTTTATAAGCAGGCAAAAGCCTCAATAGCCTAACGGTTAAAGGTGCGGACTGAAAACTGACAGGTCGCAGGTTCCAGCCCCACCCGTTGCAGTATTGTCGTACCCACACCTAGCACAAGCTTTTCGCTTATTTGGAGGGGAGAGGAGAATATAAGTCAAGTTCAGTTTGTTCATTAAAAAAAAAAGCTTCAGTCTTCACGAATGCTCTGAACTGCCGACATTCACGACTGTATGTTTGCGCATGATACACACTCGCAGCATTTCCCTTACATTTTAACTTTCAAGGGATAATCCCTGAATGTTTCTGAAAATTACGTTGTGTCGTCAAGTTTGACTTTGACGTTGTCCCTAATTTTTTTTTAAAGAATATTAGCCAAGCTGAACTTGGTGGGGTTCGAACCTGCGACCTTTCAGTTTTCAGTCCGCACCTTTAACCATTGGGCTATTGAGGCTTCAAATTAGGAATTCAAAACATTTGAATCTTCGTAATGAATGCGGTTATGTTCAGAACATTCGCAAATCAGTGGAGGCTAGGAGGGAGAAAATATTTTTTTTGAAATTTTATCTGAAGCTGAAAGCGTTTTTCCTAGCGTGACAAACTGATGCCTTCCTAAATTCCATTTTACAATTGACTATAACTTGAGTAACCTTTAAATAAAGAGTGAATAAGCATACTTCGGGCAAGTTAGGGTAAAAACATGCCGAAGATCTTCGGTACATTTTTACCCAGAGGCGTAACTATAGGGTGGCATGACGGCAAAATGCCACGGGCCCCAGGCCGGCAGGGGCCCCCGATCAGAGAGGGCCGGAAGCATAAGATGATCATAACATTTATAGCCATTCCTGTGACTACGGCTAGTGCCGAGCGATCATTTTCAAAATTAAAATTGATACTCGTATAAACTAAACTCTTTGGGACAAGAAGAAAGGTTACGCACAGTGGTAGATTTACCAAATGGCTGATTTGACTGGAGCCTAGGGCAGCAGATTTTAGGGACGGCGAATTTGGGGCCAAAATTTTTATTTATGTCTTACAGAAATTAAAAAGATACATATTTGTAACACCTAAATGTCATTAGGTCCACAAACACATTTTAAAATAACCCCAATAACAATTACTAAATAGTTGGTAGGCCCGACCGGCGCATACAAACGCAAGGTCTCAAGCGCCAAAAGTACAGGACTAGATATGGCGCAGTGCAGAATAAAAAATTTCGCGCTCACTTCGTTCGTGAAAATGTCACTTTTATGTTGCTATTGTAGGTGCCAAGAATGAACTACTAAGTGCCGTAATGCAATCATAAAAAATTTCGCGCTCGCTTCGCTCGCGAAAATGTCACTTTTATGTTGCTATTGTAAGTGCCAAGAATGAACCACTAAGTACCGTAATGCAACCATAAAAAATTTCGCGCTCGCTTCGCTCGCGAAAATGTCACTTTTATATTGCTATTGTAGGTACCAAGAATGGACTACTAAGTGCCGTAATGCAATCATAAAAAATTTCGCGCTAGCTTCGCTCGCGAAAATGTCACTTTTATGTTGCTATTGTAGGTGCCAAGAATGAACTACTAAGTGCCGTAATGCAATCATAAAAAATTTCGCGCTCGCTTCGCTCGCGAAAGTGTCACTTTTATGTTGCTATTGTAGGTGCCAAGAATGGACTACTAAGTGCCGTAATGCAATCATAAAAAATTTCGCGCTAGCTTCGCTCGCGAAAATGTCACTTTTATGTTGTTATTGTAGGTGCCAAGAATGAACTACTAAGTACCGTAATGCAATCATAAAAAATTTCGCGCTCGCTTCGCTCGCGAAAATGTCACTTTTATGTTGCTATTGTAGGTGCCAAGAATGAACTACTAAGTACCGTAATGCAACCATAAAAAATTTCGCGCTCGCTTCGCTCGCGAAAATGTCACTTTTATATTGCTATTTTAGGTACCAAGAATGGACTTCTAAGTGCCGTAATGCAATCATGAAAAATTTCGCGCTCGCTTCGCTCGCGAAAATGTCGCTTTTACGTTGCTATTGTAGGTGCTAAGAATAGACTACTAAGTGCCGTAATGTAATCATAAATACAATACGCTCCGAATTAAAGGTTATTAGAAAATCAAGTAATTGTAATTGCGTTTGTATGTACCTACTTCACGTAGTGATTTATGAAAAAATAAAAAATACTATCTCATTGGGTGAGCTTCTTTATATTGGGCGAGGGAGGGCCCCATCCGATGAATTTGCCACGGGCCCCAAACGGTATAGTTACGCCTCTGTTTTTACCCTTAGTTTTCGGGCATGTCGTTTCCCTTGGAGTTGGTGTTTGTCGGCAACAGCGTAATGCGGGCCTGTGTTCCAGAAGGCGATGGGCACGCCGCAGCAGAGCGCGCGCCGCGCCCGCAGCGCCCGCAGCTACCACACCCGCCTCAGCTGCGAACTTAAAGTGAGTTGCGACCATTTACCGACTTATATTTACTACGAAATGATACTAGCTCCTTATGCGGCAGCAGACTTGTTGCAGAGTAAAACTGCCGTAACATATCGTCACACATCGAACATCACCGCGCGGGTCATTTTGACACATTTTGTGGGAGGATGAAAAAACTGCTTAAATTATTGATTTCAAGAGCATATTAGTTAGTTTTAGTTAAATGTTCCTTTTCGAGATAAGTAATAAATAGATGATAATTACTTATTGCTACGCGAAGTTTACAATAATTTCTTCTTTAATGCGTGGGAGAAGTAGCTTTATCCAATGAAAAATTTAAAAGTAAAAACTGCTAATTTTCGATTTGCGTGGAGATGTTCGATATTCGAGGATGTATTAATAGTGGTAGAAAGATGCACCTTACAGCATGCGTCAGTGTTAGCCTCTATACATTTAGGATATCATTTAATTTTCCTTCACTGAAACTCTATTCAAAAGCCTTCTATTCTGCGAATTATAACCGTCGATATTCCTGCAGTCTCGACGATTCGCATAATTGTATCGCTGCGTTCGTGAGGTGACGTGATATAGAATGTGCTTTATAAATTTCAAATGAGTATATAGTTAATTTGTTTTATAGTTCGAGTCGTCGTGGCCGCCGGACGGCGCGGCTCCGCCGGAGGAGGGCCGCGCCCTGCCGCGCCGCGCGTCCTTCTGTGAGTAGTTTGTACTAAGTCTAATCTAAGGTCATATGTAAAATGTTTAGTACGTGCCAGTTGTATGTACCTATTTAGTTGTAAGCCTCCTTGTTTAAATGTTAGGGATGTCAATCAAAATTAACTTTGCTTCTTCGAAATCAGTACCATTAGTATGAGTTTGAACCGCTGCAATGTACATATATAGTTGTTTAAAAGCGTCTTTTCTAGAAATAAAGTATTGAAATAACTTTCACAAGAGCAGTATTATTCTGTGATCAATAGAGCTTGCTCGGACTCGGC
Source organism: Hipparchia sbordonii (assembly GCA_038048805.1). NCBI lineage: Eukaryota > Metazoa > Arthropoda > Insecta > Lepidoptera > Nymphalidae > Hipparchia > Hipparchia sbordonii. The sequence goes on from CM076106.1 coordinate 14,650,134, forward strand.
TCAGACTTAAGATGCGAGACACAAATATGCCCCGACATAAATCTGTCTCAAACTCTGCCTTGAATCTAACCAAAGTGAGAGTGCGGTTTGTAGAGTGCGCCTTAGTCAAATCGATTTAAGAAAAGATGTATTCGCTCCGTTAGCTAACAGTTGTTTGCTCGACGTGGCAGGCGGGTCCGCAGGTGGCGCGGCGGGTGGCACGGCAGGCGGCGCGGCGGGCAGCACGGCAGGCGGGGCGGCGGACGGGCGGCGCGCGCGCGGGCTGCTGTCGTGGTGCGGCGTGCTGCCGGCGCGCGGCATGGACGCCAGCCCGCCCGGCGGCTTCTCCGCCAAGGTGTTCCTGGGCGGCCTGCCCTGGGACATCAGCGAGGAGGCGCTCATGTACGCGCTCAAGGAGTTCATACCGGTGCGGTGAGTACGTTACCTTAGGTTGGCGACCGTTGAGGCTAGGTGGACGTAGTTGCGCAAAAATGATTCAACCCACACAACGAAAACAACAGAAAAGTTAACTTCATTCTTTTCTATTATATAAGCAATTTGGCAAAGGTTTTGTGGGTTGAATTATTTTTGCGCAACACGTCCGGTTGTACTTTACATGTTGCGATTCAGCTTTGTCTGGAGCTAATATTATGTGCGAATGAGGCGCTGTTGTCTTTTGCGGCTCGACCGTGGAACCGATCTCGACGAGTACACAGCCTGCTCGTTTGTTCGGCGGAACTAATAAAATTAATGTCGAAAAATTAAGTTTTCAGGCGTTCTTAAAATTTGAATTCAAGAGGCCGAAGTGGGTTTCTGATGTGTTTAATAAGTAGATGTCGTTGCACAGAAAACTATTACATTGTAATATTCTTGCCGGCTTTCGGCAGAATCTGTTTTCCGAACAGATGGTAGTGTCGGGGTTGAAATCTATAAAGCGTGCAGAAGAGGTAGTCAGTTATTTGACAGTCGTTAAGATAGTTATTTGACGGTAGTCGTTTATGTTCCTGATCTTTTTGGTTTTAACTCTGAACAAAGAGTTAGTCTTACTTTGTACAGTTGGCCTACGTCATGATTTCACTTTGCTCACTTCAAGGGAAGCTGGAAGAAATTTCTTAAAGATAAAGTTCACCTGCGTCCACTTGTTCTAATACTTAGTTGTAACTGTGTGTGTTGCAGCGTGGAGTGGCCCGGGCGCGACGCGGCGCCGCGCGGCTTCGCGTACGTGACGCTGGAGAGCGAGCGGCGCGTGCGCGCGCTGCTGCACGCCTCGCGCCGCGACCACGGCAAGTGGGTGTACCGTATCGCGTCGCGCAACCTGCGCACCAAGGACGTGAGTACCGCGCTCGGCACCCACCGCATACGGCGGCGGTGCCAGGAACGGCTTGGCTAACGACTGTCCCCCGCAGGTGGAGGTGATCCCGTGGGCGGTGGCGGACTCCAACTGGGTGTGCGCGTCGCTGGGCGAGGAGGGCGGCGGCGTGGGCGGCGTGGGCGGCTCGCTGCGGCTGGAGCCGTCGCGCACGGTGTTCGTGGGCGCGCTGCACGGCGTGCTGTCCGCCTCCGCGCTCGCCGCCATCATGAACGAGCTGTTCTCGGGTGTCGTCTACGCAGGTTACTCCTCCTAATATTTTAAATGTGAAAGTTTGGATGAATGTACGTATTTATATACGAATGAATGGATGGATGTTTGTTACTCATTCGCGCCACGATTGAAACAATTTAGCTGAAATTGTCTCAAAGCGGGAATTATAAATTTCATTTATTCGTCTAGACTAGTCCTGACCGACCGCTTTGTCTACACGTAGGCACCTACTAAGAATTAAGAAATGATTCGTTATCTTGACAACCAATGTTGATCGCAGATGGCTTCTCTTGTAGAACTATGGGCCTAGTTTACAAGTGTAGTGTAACAGTGTGTTGTGTCGCAGGCATCGACACGGACAAGAACAAGTACCCGATCGGGTCGGGGCGCGTGACGTTCAACAACGTGCAGTCGTACGTGCGCGCCGTGTCCGCCGCCTACGTCGAGATCCGCACCGACAAGTTCACCAAGAAGGTGCGTAGCCCACCCTTGCAGCGCGTCGACCGGCGCAGGCCGAGGACTTGTCAACAACGTGCAGTCGTACGTGCGCGCCGTGTCCGCCGCCTACGTCGAGATCCGCACCGACAAGTTCACCAAGAAGGTGCGTAGCCCACCCTTGCAGCGCTCCCACCGTCGCAGGCCGAGGACTTGTCAACAACGTGCAGTCGTACGTGCGCGCCGTGTCCGCCGCCTACGTCGAGATCCGCACCGACAAGTTCACCAAGAAGGTGCGTAGCCCACCCTTGCAGCGCTCCCACCGTCGCAGGCCGAGGACTTGTCAACAACGTGCAGTCGTACGTGCGCGCCGTGTCCGCCGCCTACGTCGAGATCCGCACCGACAAGTTCACCAAGAAGGTGCGTAGCCGACCCTTGCAGCGCCCCTTCCGTGGCGTCGCTTCGACCATCGCAGCTCGCTCCGTTGCCAAGGACTTCTCAAGTTAGGCTAGGGATCCGATGATTTTGCGTTGTAGCCTTACGATAGTTTTTTTTTTATTCGATGACAAGATAGTCCTTGACTGCGATCTCACCTGATTGTAAGTGATGATGCTAAGGCTAATTTCGAAGGTTTATGGCAGTGTAGATTCAACCCATACCCCTAATTGGTTTCTACACGCCATCGTGTCCGAACGCTAAATCGCTTGGCGGCACGTCTTTGACGGTAGGATGGTAACTAGCCACGAGCCGAAACCTCCCACCAGACATGGTTCTTGCGTTGTTGTAACCTTCTAGTCTTACAATGGTTCCTGCATTGTACTCTTGCTCTAGATCGGATATTGCACCCTCTAATTAAATTCCCGTTATCATTTTTCTGGGCCTCTATTTCGACTCCACGAGAAAAGTCTGGCTACTTAGCGTTTATCACTAAGGGGACAATAGCGGTCAAGTTTTCAACCTCCAAACCTCCAGGGAATCGACATCCGAGAAGCGACGCTCGATACGCATCTCACATTTATGTGCGTTTAAAGCCATTCAATATCACTTTGTCAACATCGGGAGGAAACGTGAATTCTGAAGATGGTGCAGTCCGTCGATCCTCCCCGGCCAGCGCGATGGACTGTTCTCATTCGAAAACAGTTCTGTAAATGCTACCTTAAAACCCTTGTAGACAAGTGGTAGAATGTTTGTTGGGTCCAGTATGACTGGTGCATTCAATAATACAGATGTAATTAAAATTTTCTTAGTGTTTTGCTTACTGAAGTCATTCTTTCGGAGCTATCTTTGGTCACAAATCCATAATCTAAACTTCAGTTCTCATTTTGGCAACGTGAACAGGACGACTCTGTAAACATGAAGTACTGGTTAGTTTCGCTCAATAGCCGAACTGAAAGGTCGCAGGTTCAAACCCTACCCTATGTTGTTATTTGTCATCCGCTTGTTTATTTGAAATTAGTCTACTTCAGCTTGGTTAATATTGTTTATTTTCAGATCCAGGTGGACCCCTACTTGGAGGACTCGATGTGCTCGGTGTGCCACCTGCAGCAGGGGCCGTACTTCTGCCGCGACCCAGTCTGCTTCCGGTAACGACACGCTTCTACAATTATTGGAAACTTTTCTGTTAATTTTTGCAAGATTTTGCATTCTCCGTATTTTGTTTTTCTCGGAAATTAATTGATTTGCACGTTTCACAAGCAGATCCATTTTTACACGGAACATTATTAGACAATATCTTATGTTGCGTTAAATTATGACGGTGACAAAAGACGTGTTAAATATGAACACGCTAATCCTATTAATTAATTACTATCATAAATGTGAAAGTTTGGATTGGTTTGGCTAAAATTCAGCACAGAGATAGATTAGTCTGAAATAGCACATAGGCTACTTTTTATCCCGGAAAATAAATGCATTCCCGCGGGAGTCCAAAAAACCTCAATCCACGCGAACGAAGTCGCCGGTATCATCTAGTAAAGAATAAAAAAAAGTTGCGGTAAATATTTTCGTGTGTGTACATGTGAATGTTTCCCCGCAGATACTTCTGCCGCTCGTGCTGGGCGTGGAAACACGCCTCGGAAAACCACAAAGCGCTCATGCGCAACTCCAAGAGCGTGTCGTTCATTCCCAACGGCAACGGCAACGGCAACAGCAGCAGCGGAAGCGGCAGCAACGGCAGTGGCGGCTACGGCTACGGCAGCTGCATACAGACTAGTGGTGAGTACGCTTTCATTATGATTCGTTCGAAAAAGTTCTCTAACTTATACCACTATAGTTGGACTGTACGTTCCTCTGCCGGTGACTCTGAATCCACCCACCCAACTATCACAAATAAGAAACCACATGAATTTCACATATATTTTTTAAGAAATGGGCCCGATTAAAAAACATGGTGCAAAATTGTCAGTGATGCTAAAATCATTTTAAAGTGCTAAATAACTTTCCATTTTTATGCTGCCAGGAATGTAGCGTAAGATGTCGTGGACATCAGGTACGCCCATAATTTAGCGTTTCGCTACTCAATAATTTGTAACATAGAAAGACCATTCTTGGATATTTTTGGAGCTTGTAGACCAGCTTGTAGACCAACTTGTGGCTCTTACAAGTGAAGACTGTTTAGAAAGCAGATTCTGCTAACCTGAGCCACCAAGAAACTTTGCTATTGCTAGTTTCAAAACAAACTGTTATTAAGCAGCCATTAAGCTAGTGACAGCTCGTGCAGGCCGGTGGAACCCATTCAACTTCATAATTGACATTCATTAACTGTGTAATAGCCTAAGGTTTTCAATTCGTTAGAATCTTTGTGTACTTAGTTCACCGATAACCAATCCATTTTCAAATCCATTGGATCAATTTTTTCTTGTTTGTAAGGGTGTACTTGACACGACTTGATACTAGCAACCTGTGTCTACACGGGGAATTGGGTGGAATAGTCCTGACATAGTACTGATCACCCGCCTGGCGTTAGCAGGCGTCACCTCCTGTTCCACAGATGGTCCCATCATCATAAGGTCAGAGGTCGGGGTCTGATGATGGGATCCTGGAGAAATTTAGGGAACTCTTTAAATTTTATAGGCACACCTGATATCCCTTGCAGTGGCGTTTGAAGACTGTTTTTTAAAGGAACTTATGGTGTAATCTGGTTGCAGCGACGCCCACGTCGTCGTCGAGCGGCGGCTCGGGCTCGGGCGCCGGCGACGAGCCCCCGCCGCTGGACTGGCTGTCGCTGGTTTGAGGCGCCGGCGCCGCGCTGACCGGCTCCCGACTCCCGAACATCTAGGAAACGCGACATATTTTCCTGGAATATTGTGGGATGTGGTAGCTGGTCGCGCCGCGCGGCCCGGCGTCTTCGAGCCGCTTCGTCAGGCGATGGCTTTGTATTAATCGTAGTGTCCATCGATTTTATCTGATTAATCGATTTTCGCGCCATTTTACATATACAGTTGATTTTATATTGTATAGTTGATTTTTTTACGATTTGTATAATTTTGTTTTCTATTTACATTTTTTCTTTTTATGGTCTTTTTTTGTTATAGGTAGTTGATTTTTTTTTTATGATTTGTAAAATCAGTTAATTCTATATACTTTTTTATATTTCTATTTGAATTTTTATTAATATTGAATTCTAGAATCGAATTTCTTTTAGCATATTATGCTATTTTTTTTATTTTATATGCGTGTTAATTGACTATTATTTTATCGAAGCCTCTAGTGCTAGTTTGCAGTCGGTAGGCAAGACGAGGGATTAATTTGACCGTTTCGTAAAAGTCTCATCTGCTAAATTCATAACTTGAGATTTGAGCCTTACAGATGTGATTTTAAGGCTCAAATTTCAAGTTGTAAATTTAGCAGATGAAACTTTGTTCTACGGAACGGTCGAATTTATTAATCATGACATAAAACTGAAATTGTGATGATCGTCATCGGGGGTACGTGTTTTTGTACCTACGATGACCACCATTGAAATTTCAGATTTATTATCATAATATTAATGTATAATTCTATTCGTCACATGAAAATCCCCTGCCCGTGCCCTTATCGCAGCTCTTAAGCCGAATTTACACTGCGAAATTAGTGGCATAAAATTAGTTTTACGACATTAATTTCGTCAACAATTTCCCGTGTAAACTTCTAATTTCATGCATGAAATTTAAAGGTTTACACGTGAAATTGTTGATGAAATTAATGTCGTAAAACTAATTTTATGCCACTAATTTCGCAGTGTAAATTCGTCTTTACTGCAAAATGGTATAATACATTTGTAATTGCAAACTAACGCTCGAGAGCTTCATAATTGACTAATTCAGTGTTAAGATGATTTTGGTAAAATAAACCCACAATTTCATTAAGTAGGCTGAAATCTATTGTGCCTAAAACATTAGAGAAATTTTGAAATTTTAACCAATTTTAAGGTGCCTTTAGATTAGGCTGTCCATTATTAAAACTTTTAAAAGCCATTTAAAACATTTTAAATGTAACCGAACTAAATTTTATTAGGATTTTAGGAATGTTTATAATTGTAAAATTGCAGTATCAAATGCTGTTTTTAACTAGCTTGTTAATTGATTTTAGAATATACAGATGATTAATGTTATGAATAATTATAAATAAATTATATTCAATATAACAATGCGATTTTATTTAATTAAAGAACCAAAAGCCACAGGGTGGCTCGTGGGGTTGTACTGCTACTTAGGTGGACATCTCTACAGCTTTTGTGGATTTCTAGACCTTTTCTTTATCTACACTATCTGAACTTTTATCGTCAAGATATTTCAGACTTGGCTTGCCCGTTCGTGCATAGCTTTACTTAGTAGCCATAGATTATCATTTATGAACTAGAATTAAGCCAAGCTCCAATCAAGCGGGCCCCTCTAGAATAATTGATGGAATGTCGGCCTAAAAAACATGGGCGATTGCCACTAATCAAATCGCCTTTTCAGAATTCAAAACGCGCATTTTTTATAATTACTTTTTCTAGTTTAATCGATAATTTGCGAGTCAATTAACACCTTTCGTGATCGACACCGATTTTATTGGTCATTTTCGTCGTTTTTGGTACAGTAGCAATTGGTTTTAATCATTAAATTCATGAAGTATCTACATTGAAAAGTAAGAGTTCCCACCGGTTACATCATATTCTATCAATCTATTCTAGGGGAGCACGGTAAATATAATTGGTATTTTCCAAATTTTACGCAAGGAAACGTGCTTAAAGCGTATAGTGGTGTGTAGAATTCTTCTTACGCTCCATTCAGATTAGAGCAGAGTTGAATCGAAGCGTCGCGACATGCACGTTATAGTATATTGAACTGTATCTCGACCTAGTAACGTAGTGTTGCGCGCATCGGCTAGCGTCCGAGTAAAGCGACATACTTAGGTACGCCAAGTGTGTCGTTGTTCTAATTGCCATGATTATAGTAGTAATTCGGGAATTTTGTGGGTTAATATAAACAATGTGAATTTTACAAGTATTTTATTTTTACACTTAAGCAATACATATATACATATTTAGTGCCAATTTCTCCATCGCAAAGTAACATTTAACCGAGGAGTACCTTCACTGGATGTCATGACAATTTTTGTATTTAAAAAAACTGCCCAAACATATAAATTAATAATTATTGATAGGTTAAATGTTACTCGGCGTTAGTGTAATTGGCAGTCGGTTATCGCGCGGTTCTCCCGCCGAGGGGTCATCTTAAAATGCTTGCATCAGTGTAACGATCGCAATGACCTTTGCTCGGCTGTACTCTTTCGCAATAACACCCTAAATTTTGTCTGGTGGGTGGCTTTGGCCGTGTCTAATTACCACCCTACCGTCAAAGACGTGTCGCCAAGCGATTTAGCGTTGCGGTACGATGGCGTGTAGAGCCTCCTAGGGGTATATGGGTTGAATGTACACTGCCATATTAATCAAAGTCAGCCCGCTACCATCTTAAGACTGCATCGTCACTTACCATCAGGTGAGATCGCAGTCAAGGGCTATCTTGTCATCGAATAAAAAAAAAATTCAGCCAACCAGATGTGATTGCGATCGTCACCCTCGTGCAATCATGTTTAGACAAATCTCGCAGCAGGTGCGCGCTCTCCCGGTGCGCGTGATGCCGCGCCGGAAGGTCGCTCAGTCGAAGCTCATGCTCATGCTCATGTTCATGTCGGAGGTGTCGGGCGGCGGGGAGGCGCGCTCGGCGGGCGCGGGGGGCGCGGGGGCGGGGGCGGGCGACAGCTCCACCGCGGGGAACGGGAACTGCGGCACCTCCTCCTCTGCACGCACACGTCACATGTGAGGGTTTACAAGTAGCCGAGGACTCATGACGCATTGTGGGGAACCTCACGCCGTGTCAGGGCAGTGCAACCTTTACACTAGCACAATAGATCGGTTGCAGCTGATGATATTATGGAGACTACTTACTCCGGTTTTATAAAAAGACCTCCAACCGGCTAACACTCCTTCGACGGACCTAGCGATAAAAGCCTAGACACGGTCATTCCTTAGGAGCCCATTTTTTTAATATCCAGATTTTAATTTGGAATATTTTTATATCAGACGAGAATTAAAAAATGAAATTGGAGAAAAATCATTTTTATGGAAAACCCATAATTTTTAGTCCAAAGCATTATACAAAAAAAAGAAAGCCAAGAATGGGCCTCGCGTCGCTTACCCGTGAGCGAGGCGTCGAGCCTGTCGACGATGGCGTCGAGCAGCGCCAGCGCCACCACGTGGTCGGGGTCGCGCGCCAGCGCCGCGTGTAGCGCGTCCGCCGCCTCCGACTCGCGGCCCAGCAGCGCCAGGCACAGGCCGCGCGCCGCCAGCGAGCCGGCGCGCGCGGGCCGCAGCGCCAGCGCGCGCTCGTGCCAGCGCAGCGCCTCCGCCGGCTGCCCCAGCGCGCGGAACGCGTGCCCCAGCGCGTCCAGCGTGGCGGCCCAGCACGGCGCCAGCTGGCGGAGTACACAACCGTATCGCTCACTCGCCCATTAGGACGACTGATGCTTAGTCAGAACTACCTGATGCGCACCACTTCGTTTAGTTTTTAAAACCCCGCAACTATACCCATGCAAAAAATCACATCGATCCATAGCTCTGTTGCAGCGTGATCGACGGATAAACCACCGAAGTTGCGGGCAAAAGCTAACCCTGGCATCATCATCGTAAAATGTACTGCACGATATTACATAATCATGTTAAAAATCATGAAGAATTTTCCCTTGCAAGAACTTCACTTGACTCAGATTTGGTTGACCTAAACTTCTTATAAGCGACAATGGACACCAATTCGTTATTCATTGTGTTCCATTGAAGATTATTATTACTAAGCCTTTATTTCCTTACTATCTTTACTGTCAAATTTGCCATTGACAGATAATCTGATATTTATATCTAGCCTTCTAATTTCATTCAGAAGCGGATCAGACAGTAACCAAATTATTACACATAGCTCTATATAGAAATGAAACAGTAGGGAACACTCTATCTGTCAGTGTTTAAATGGGCGCGGAGAGGGGGGCGGAGAGGGGGCGGAGAGGGGGGGCGGGGAGGGGGGCGGACAGGCGGGCTCGGTCGGGCGCGTCACCTGGTCGGGCGGGCCCGCCGCCTGCAGCGCCTTCAGCCACAGGTCCTGTGCGGCCTCGTACTGCTGGTGCGCGAAGGCGGCCGCGCCCGCCTCGTGCGCCACGTGCGCCGACTGCACGGTGCGCGCCACGCGCTCCCAGCCGCCCTTGTTCTCTATGTCCGCCTCGTCGCTCGCCTCGCCCGACTGTCAATATTGCATTAATTATTACTTCGCGGAAATCCGTTCGTACAACACTATAGGCACCACCTGCCCGCCTGCCGCTAGACGCGCACGGCCGACTCGCAACTCCACATCTGTGTGTGGTGTTGCGGAGGTTTCACTCCGACACCATCTTCAAATGTTGACTCTACGATGCATTTGCGTTTACTATGCCACTAGATGATGCCCGCGACTTCATCCGCGTGGATTGAGTTTGTTTTGATTCCCACGGGAACCCTAATTAGCCTATCTAATGATAATGGGGGGGGAGGGAAGGAGAGGGCGCAAGGGGAGCACGTAGCCACCTCGGCGTTGCTGTGCAGCGCGGCGGCGCGCGCCATGAAGCGCTCGCACATGCTGACGTTGTTGTTGAGCGAGCACTGCACGCCCACGTACAGCGGCGGCAGGTAGCAGCCCGGCATCAGCTGGCTCGCCTGACAAACAAACGTTCTTCTACAAAACTCCAAGCAACACAATTGAAAATGTACATAAATATTGAAGAAAAGTTGGCACTATCTTTACAGCAAAGTCACAATATATAAAGTGGTAAACCCAACCAAAAAAACGCAAAGAAAAGAAACTTTATGTTTCATGGTCTCTTCGAGACGAAAGACAATGAATTTAAAAAAAAAATCAAGATGAAACCGATTGTTTTCAAAAAATATTGCACATACATATTGTCCGATTTCTTAGTTTATCACTCATATTAAAATATAATAAAAATTTTGACAATGTGAACAAAGCTTTATAGCATGTATCGCGTTGGTTTAGTGCACGCAACATACCTTGAAGTAGGCCGCCATGGCCTGGTCGTGCTCGTTGTCGGCCGCGAAGCTGTGCCCGTACGCCAGCCACACGCAGCCCGCGCCCGGCTCCAGCCCGCACGCCTTGCCGAGGTAGCGGCGCGCGAACTCGCTCTTACCTGCCGCCACACAGCGCAACGAGCTGAGCTCAGGACTACCACCACACATATAATATGAGGACAGAGGAAACGTCATAGCTGAATGTTGAGCTAAACTATGTAGGTACGCCGCCAGGTCCCTAAGAGGGCCTTTAATAAACTACTTTGCATCACATTGGGGCATCGTACGGTCGTAAAAATAAAAACAGTTATAGTACACCTCATCCTCTTCCTAATCTTCGTCAACCGATAGTCTTGGTCGGCCGTTGTCGTAAGGACTTCCACACGTCTCTGTCTCGAGCCGCCTGTATTCAGCGGCTCCCTGATGTCCCGCGACTCACGTCAGACGTCGCAGCTCACCTATGAGGTAGTAGTAGCAGCCGACGGCGTACCACGCGGTCCACGAGTGCGGGTAGGCGTCGACGAGCGCGTGCGCGAACGCGAACAGCTCCGCGCTGCGCCGCAGCTCCACCAGGCAGGCGGCGCGCACGTCGGGGCAGCACGCCGGGCCCGCGCGGTCCAGCGCGCGCAGCGCCCGCGCCCACTGCCCGCCCGCCGCCAGCCGCCGCCCCAGCGCCTCGCCCGCCTCCGCGCACTGCGCGCGGCACGCCTCCACCGGGCCCGGCCACTGCCCGACAAACGAGAGGACATTGTGATGCGATGAAGAAATGTATTCTTATGGTGTCTGCCAGTTTCGGAAAACACTATTATTTTGAGGACATTGTGAGCAAAGTAGAAATAAATTTAGGGTAGCCCGAGTTCGCTTTTATATCAATGTTAATAGCATTAACTCACATTCAACTTAATAATTTCAAATTATTAAGTTGAATGTGAGTGAGATGAGACCAAGTAGTTTAGTGTTTTGTCATTGTGTGATTAATTAATACAATTTTTTCCGTTTGCAAAAGTCCTGACATGTAACAGTATCATTATTTTCTCCCCTAGTTCGGGTGGCAACATTGCCGAGAGCCGCCCACAAGCAGAGACGTCAGTAGCACTCACACTATCGGCGTCGGCGGCGGGCGGCTGGTCGTGAAGCGGCGCGTACCGCAGCAGGCGATCGCGGTACGCCACGCGCAGCAGCGCCGCCTCCGACGCGCTCATCTGATTATTTATGGGCAGAGATTCTATAAGCTCGCTTTCTGAAACAATAACAAAAAACATTGCAAACAAAATTGTTCTTTATTAGCAGTTTATTTTATTCATCATTGGACATAGGCTTCCTAATGTCCACCCCTTAAGATGTTGTGCCATTCTCATCAGTCTTTCCCACGATGGGATAACTTGTGGAATCATCCGACCTTGGCTGGGAGTGAGCGCGTGCTGGTCCAGCAACAAGTCCAGCGCCTCGTAGCACGCGCAGTCGGCCCGCAGCGCCGCCGTCAGCGCCTCGGCCGCCGCCTCACGCCGTTCCAGCGCCGACAGCGCGCGCGCCTGCCACACTAGCACGCCCGCCAATGCACGCTGGAAAAATATTTCGCAACATTTTACAAACGGCGATAAGTTACAACACCCTGGGGTTGTTGCACAGCAGTGAAGATGTGCAGTATATAACGTGTCTCACATTGTGCGTCTGGTCCATGCTACGCGGCTCCAGCAGAGCGGGCTCACACTCGTCCAGCACGGCGAGCGCGGCGCCCGGCTCCTTGGCCGCGAGGTGCGCGCGCATCGCCACCCCCAGGCACAGCAGGTGTCTCCTGTGACATTACATTGACATCTCCCCGTCATATTCTTCACAGGTAAGTATTTTCCTAGGATAGTAATGCAGTGGGCAATGTGGCTGAGTTAGGGCCAGCTCTAATAACAACCTGACTGCATTTGCCACTGGTTCAACTGTCAATACTTGTAATTAGGATGTTTCTTGTACTGACAATAATGAAACAGGAATTTGGTACCTATAGGTACGTATAGCTTTATAAAGCTGCATCTACAAGAAAGAACAATGTGGTGGGTTTTCTGATACTTTAGCATACAGATTCACTAAAAAAATATGTTTTTGAAGAACCTGAAGAGCATACAACACCCCCTAGCGTGCACAACAAACCTATGCAGCTGTCTAGAAGTGACAGCATGTGCAGCCCTATGCAGCTCGCCCCTAGCGAGCATAGCGCTGGCCAGCAGCCAGATATCGTCCCCACTGGCCGCCGCAGCAGGTCCGGTGGACGAGGCCGCCGCTGCGGCGTCCGCCCAGAAGAATGCACTGGTCCATTGCCCCTGAACATGAACAAATAAACAATATCACTTATACAACTAAAAATATTTAAGTGACTACTTGTGATTTCAAGAGTTGCTTCTCATAACCTAGAGACACAAAGGGCTCTTCGAAAGGGAACTAATTAGATGTTTATCCATCCAGTTATGGACTGGGGTCGTCGGCACAAGTACAATAAACGGATGTTATTATCACATGCCGTAATTAAGACACTGCATCTTTCAAGCTAACATAACAAAAGTGAAATTGTTATATTCACCAGTTCAGAGTATTGTTTCACAAGAGACCGCATAAAATCTACGTTAAGACACTCTACATTATTTCTAGCGGCAGACTCAGCTTTGGCCATGACATAGATAAAATTGTGTACGATACTAATTAATAAATGTAAATCTTCTATTAACTTATTCTATTTTGAATGAGATTTCTTTGAAAATCCGTTTTATTAGCGTTTTTTGTTTGTTTATTTAAATGTCAAATGTCAAAATGCCCTCTGACAATTTGAAAACGTAAGATGATGACAAGTGACAGCTGCCCACAGAGTATTATTACAGAAATTAGAAAATTATTTGGTATTATCAGTTATCACAGAACACTTGCTCCCACACACAAACATATAAGAGTAAGCAGACCTAACATAATTTTCACAACTACATCTAAACGAATAAATAATATCTTCGCTTGCTTCTCTCCAACAAAAAATATATGATTCTATCTCTTTTACTTCTGTTGTTGCAACACTTACGCACTCATAGACATAATTGAGCTTGAGGCAATTCGTAAGCTACAAATAAGAGAAGTATGGTGGAATATGTCAATTTGTCAAAAACAACAACATAACCTGCGAGTTGTTTATTCTTTTAAATTTGCTTTAAAATCGAGTCTAAAGAATCAAAAATTCTGAAATAAAATGGTGAAGTGTTGTGCACCTCTGTGTGGCAATTCTCCGTATAGGAAAACACCTGCAATTACTTTTCATCGGTAAGTTTTGATGTGCTATAGACTCGTAATTTGGTTATATGCTTACTCGGCATTTTAGAAGCAGTCCCTAATTATTATATACGCAAAACTCGTAGACAGTTATAGTAATTTTGGTTCTAGTATATTCCTGTTGCAATATTTATCAATTAATTAATATCAGGATCTTGTTTGTCGTTTCATATACTTGTACAATTTGACAGGGCCGTATTCAGGCGCAAGTTTTGTTTAGTGGGTATATTTTGATTAAATAATTAGTCTGTTTTTGCCTGCCTGTTTTAAGATGTATTGGATTGTATTAATTTTTATTTGTATTGTATTGGACTTAGGAAAATTAATCGTGGAAGCAATACATAGCATAGTTTCATTAAATATTGTAAAATTTTTACTTTTTTTTGAAAAGAGCGACCGCCGAGTTTCTTGCTGGCTCTTCTCGGCGGGAAAGGCATTCCGAACCAGTGGTAGATTCATTGACGATTCAAAAGTGCTTGTGAAAGTTTATTTGAAATAAAATATTTCTATTTCTATTTCTATAAAAGTAAGGATAAATTATAAAATTAAATCATTTTTTAGCTTTCCAAAGGATGAAAATATAAAAAATGCCTGGTTGATGCAGACGAATAAAAAAAATTGGCAGCACAAAACATCGAGTGTGCTATGTTCTGAACATTTTGAAGCACATTTAGTGGATTGCAGTGGTTTTCGTACCGTCCTTACTTCTAATGCAATCCCAATGATTTTTGATTCATCATTACAAGTAAGTTTCTAGTTGTTCTTATATTTAGGTACCAACCCAAAACATCTTGCCATTTAAACGTAAATATTGACAGCTATACCCATATATATATATAGCTGTGTACCTATTTGTATTACCTATTAAATTGTTAATACTAGACAACTGATAATTTATTACTCTTGTTTTCAGCATATGTCTACATCATCAGTAAAAGGTCCAGTAGAAAGAAAAGCTGCTGGAGATCAAGTTTTGATGGACTTGCAAAATTTACAGCCTAGTAATACTATTAATAAAGAGTATAGAGTAATACTATTATATGGTTTATTTTGTTATTTTTATAAGTTTAAAATGTGTAATACTATTCTAATAAGGTTATTGAAATGAGTGATACAGGCTGAATAGAATGTAAGAGTTAATTAAACTACTGTTGATGTTATCGTATTGTCAATGTTTGTATTTCTAAAAGATATTAGAGAAAAAGTTGCTTTTTGATTTTGTTTTATTTATCTAATAGATATATCTTTTGGGTAGATTTTGTAAATCATGTTTTGTTTTGATTTTATTAAATATTATTTTGTAACATTATTACTTGTTTGATTACAAAACCGCGAAACTTAGCACATTAGAATCCATTTTCATAATTAAGAATTAATTTATAGAATTAAGTTTACAGAATGTAAAATAAGGGTTTAACCTACAATTTGATGGCAACTTTCCGTAGTTTCCATATTATTTCAAATTACAGATATTAAATACTCTCCAGTCCCTTCAACCTCGCTGAACCTCGCTTTTCGAAGTCCGGCTCTGTTTACTGTCAATGTGTGCGTGAGATTTGTATGTAGGCGTAATTGGAACGCCAATTTTTTCTTATGTTAGGTCTGCTTACTCTTATATGTTTGTGCTCCCACATAACTCCTACCGGAAGGAATATTTAGCTGCCTGTCTTACACCACTTACACTGAGTGGTTTGTATTTTAGATTTTATTAGCCTGGAAATACACGTCAGGTTTTTTCATCCGATAGTCTGATCCGGTAGCCTAATCAGGCTACCGGAAGGCGTTGAAAGCCATTACTTTGTATGAACAGTCAATACACGTCCGATCCGGTGGCCGGATCGGACGTCCGAGTCGGAAACGGGCGCGAGGCGTTTCCGATTTTACTGCCGGTCCGATTGTCTGAAGGCGCGGTCTACATACTTTTAGTATGAGACAAAATAGACATCCGGTTACTCCTTCCGATTTTGCCAGTCAGGGTTCCCAACTTAGGGCTTTTAGCCCCAAATTTAGGGCGGAATTTTGCTTATTGGGATTTTTTAGGGCCCAAAAAATCTGGCGCTGACACTGTGTGGACGCATCGTTGTGGTTCGAATAATGGGCGAAAATTATGAAAAAAAAAAAAAAATAATAATAATAAAATAAAATAATTCATAATAATAAAATTATTTTTATTATGAATTATTTTGGATGTTTTAAATAGAAATGACTCTCAGTAAGTCTTGTCAAATTGATTGGATGAATCCAATAGCGACGTTTTTTCTTCTTTCTCTTTCCTCTCTTTAAAATTTCTGTGGTGGTGTCGTGTGGTGCGGGTTGTTACGTTCCCTCAAATATGGTTGAGCGAAGCAACGGCTGGATCATGCGTAGTGCTCGTGAACGGGTGCCACCAACGGGAATGGGTCTGCTTTTGCCTGCCTGTCTTAACATGCATTGGATTGTTTTGCATTTTTGAAACTTTATTGTGGAAACACTGTATGTACATAGCATAGTTTTGTTACCTATTGTAAAAAAAATTTTTTTTCAAAAGAGCGACCGCCGAGTTTATTGCTGGCTCTTCTCGGCAGGAACAGCATTCCGAACCAGTGGTAGATTCATTGACGATTCAAAAGTACTTGTAAAAGTTTATTTGAATAAAAAATATTTCTATTTCTATTAACTCGTCATCCATCTTCTTTTCTTCTGCTTTGCTCCAAACGCAAGCACTCGGGATGATAGCTCGAGAACGACTGAGTTCAGAAAAAGCCTGACGGAAAAATCGGATGTGTATCGAGTAAATAGGATCCGGTTGCCTGATCAGACAATCGGAAACAAAATCGGACGTCTATTGCCAGGCTAAGACTTTTGAGACAACAAGAACGACAAAATAAAGATCTAAACAAGTTTCTTGTTCGCTTTTATTGCTTGGTTGATCCCCTTTTTCGCTAAAATGACTGGGCTAGGTATCTACCTACCATCTACCTACTACCACAAACATATAAGAGTAAGTATACTTACTCTTATATGTTTGTGCCTACTACCTACGTGCTACCTACTATTGCGCACTTTTAAGCGAAACGCGAGCGAGCGCAAATAGGTACCTATGTTCCTTGGATTTTTTATCTGTGTGAACAAAACCCATGCTGTCAATGACATATGACAGTTTGTTGAATTTTGATGACGGAAAGAAAAAGGTTATACATAGAAAAAGAGGGAATAGGCTGATTATTTTTAATTTAATGTAAAAATAAATAATAAATAAATAAAGTGTTCATAAATTTGTTACTTGGTATACTAAGAAAATAATAATATCGCTGGTTGTGCAGTCTGAGAAGGGGAAAAAATAGCAACGTGTCCTAGGTTAGGCCGTTGGGGAATCATGTTATTATTGGCGTAACATGAGTGAAAGAAAAATGTGCAAATTCTATAATTTGAATGTACCTGACCGCCGACCCGGAGAGATCCCGAACCAGAACAATGACGACGAAGAGGACGAGAGGAACTCCGACCACCCGCTGGAGCCCTACGTGCCGCCACACCACCACAAGCTGGAGTACAGCTACTGGATGTGGTTCTCGCGCAGGCCGCCCGCCCGAGAGCTTTCCTCGACCACCACTGGTTATGGACAGGTTGGCTTTGCTACTGGCTATTCTAACTGCACTGTGATGTGAGACTATGAGCTTGTGAGTAAACAGTATCAATATTGTGTATGAGCACAGAGTCAGACAACATAGAAATGTTGTCTGACCAAAAGAATTAGGCCTAAAGAAGGCCTTAACTTATAACTTTTAGGAGCTAGTTATAAACTTTTAACATAAATTGGTAATAAATAACTAAAACTCAAAATTATTTATACTAGTGGACTAGTTTATTCACAATCAACCATTCCTAAATCACCATGGTTTAGGAGTGCAGATTCTTGTAGTATCAGGGTTGAGGAGTTGGATCCAGGATGAAGTCTACTTGGTACCTAAAATTTCTATTCATAATAATTGGCAGTACTTAAATCCACACAGTTTAGGTGGGCAGTACCCCTGCAGCTTCAGGGTTAAGGAGTTGGAATCTGAAACTTATGAGACCATCTCATAAAGTTTCTCAATCAATTGAAAAAAGAGTCATGCAAATTGGTTCAGAAATCTCAGAGATAGGTACATAGGTAGAAAACATAACTCCTCCTTTTTTGAAAGTTGGTTAAAAAAGTAGCCTAAGTTACTCTTTATAACATTAGCTATCTAACAGTAAAAGACCAATCAAAATTGGTCCAGCCTGGTTTCTGAGATTAGCCAAAACAAACAGACAGATGATTTTAGATGGCTGAAAAATAGCAAAAAAAAAAGAAAGACACAAAAATTTTAAAAATTATTTTTTTCTTATAAGTACTGAATTAACTTTCATCTGCATTTAATAAAAAGCTGTTATTTCAATTTTATTTATTTGTATAGTTAACATTCTAGTTCTATTTAAAATAGAATATTCCCAAAGTAAGGAGAAAAGAGGTAAGGAACCCTTCTCACAAACAAGACATTAATTGGCCCAGTGTAAACCCTATAATATAAAAAAAATGTTTCTTTTTTTTACAATAAGATGATTTTTAAAAAAGTATGGCTTAAATGTGTGCCTAGTGGCTTCCAGCTAAGCTAAGAGTAGCTATGACAGCTGGAGTTTGATACATTTAATGTATTGTTATTGTCTGCACCCTTACCTTTGCCCTATTGAGGCATGAATCATCAAGCCTGAAGGAAGGGAAGTAAGATTAGTTGTTTGTCGATAGGCGCTTCGTATGGTGGGTCGCGTGGCGTCCGTGGAGCAGTGGTGGGGGCTGTACTGTCACCTCACGCGGCCGGCCGAGCTGCCGCCGCTGTCCGACCTGCACCTCTTCAAGCTGGGCATCAAGCCGATGTGGGAGGACCCCGCCAACGTCAACGGTGGAAAATGGGTATGTTGCACATACCCTAATCTTTTTCATCTAGGGAGCTATTTCCGCAATTACGTGTTCGCCCGTTTTGCCTATTAACGTTTGACTTACGCCAGGATCCGGTTATTTCTGGCGTAACATTCACACACTGTAATCATTTGATTTTTTACAGAGTCTTCCTGGTATTGGAAGCTGAAGACAATCTTTGTTGCTTTTGCATAGCTTAAGCCTCGTTGACACATCAGATCATTGTACTGTTGTAATGGCTAGTGTCAGACCTCAGATTTTTGATCCTTCCACCAAAGAGAAGAGCAACACTTAATAATTTAATGAATAAAAATTTATCAATGGTTGCATTTTGTGCAGGTGGTGAGGTTGCGCAAGGCACAGACGGGGCGGGCGTGGGAGGACCTGTGCATGGCGATGATAGGCGAGCAGTTCATGGTGGGCGAGGAGATGTGCGGTATCGTGCTATCCGTGCGGTTTCAGGTACGACCGCAAAAAGACAAGAAGATATCCAGGTTGTAATCTGTGGCTGTATGGAATTAGTTTTAACATAGCATAGTCTGAACTAATAATTTGAAAAATATTGAGGTTTACATGGATTTTAATGCGAGTTGGAGCTATACTCGTCATCATCTCAACGAGTCTAACGTCATTCTTGAGAGGATCGCCAAAGAACACAATCTCGTGGCTGGCACAACTCGCTCGATACGGTCTGTCCTCGCAATGTCCGCAGTATTGTACAAGTGGAGGGTTGTGTGTGTGCAGGAAGACCACCTGGCAGTGTGGCACCGCACGGCGGCGGACGCGGACGCCAAGGCGCGCGTGCGCGACACGCTGCGGCGCGTGCTGCAGCTGCCCGCCTCCGTGCCCGTCGAGTACAAGGCGCACGGCGACTGCCTGCGCGCCTCGGCGCACCCGCCCGCGCACAACCACGCGCAGCCGCACGCCTCGCAGCACGCGCACGCCGCGCACGCCGTGCAGCCCGGCGCCTCGCGCGCGCACGACGAGCGCTCCTAGCCCCCGCACCGGCCCCGCGTCCGCCGACCCCCCTAGGCGCAGCGCGCGCCGCCACCGAGCGCGAGCGACCACCTTGATTTTATTACCGACTCTTCTAAACGAACTAACCTAACCTATTGCAGTTCTTGTGACCCCCTTGTAATGCTACATCCTAATTGGATGATACAAAAGGACTGATGCCTCAGTGCTTCTGTTGCTTGGAGTTCGATTTGAATGCTTAAGGGTGGAGACGCTGGAGTCTTCTACCTTTAAGTACAGTAAGGAGTAGTGCAACATAACATACAGCTAAAGTTGTGAAACTGCATAGACAATGTGAGCAATTCAATTAGGACGTAGTGTAGGCTTCAGTAGCACAACATTCTGGCTGCAAACTGAATCCGATCAAGTCACAGTTTCAGACCCACTACTGTTACCCACTCTTGACGCTTAGTTGGAGGGGAAAGGAGATTATTAGACGTGTTTGCTATAAACATGCCACAACAAAAGTATTGTACACTCAAGCATAATTATAACGCTGTAATTATCATAAGGCTCTAGACAATGGTTTTGTATATAATTTTACATTACATTAATTAGTGAATTCTATTTAATATTTAATACTCCAATGAATTTCTTCTATCATGTTTTTAATGTTGCCATATCTGTTTAGACAGTTTTTATAAAATCAAGGTGACATTAATTGACAAAGAACGTTTACTAGAAAATGTGACTCGTGTCAAAGTCGTTCTTTTTGGAACCCTCCTCCCTTGTAATAAAGTCCAAATCAATTTATTAAAATATCTTGTTATTATTCCACTTCAACAACCCCTAATTCTATCGTAACGTTCCGTATATCGCCGAAAAAAACTTGTTTTAACATAAATGAAAATGAATTTTGCAGCAGGAACACCATAATTCAGCCAATGAATACAGTTGAAAGATACTGCCCTCGTAATTGAAAACACAGTAACTTAAAGTTAACTTCTATTTAACTACTATGTTTTCAATTACGAGGGCAGGATAGCAATGACTGACTTTCCAGAATCGACCAGCTATAGTAATCAAAGTATGTAGCGAGGCCTCAGACACCAACGCATGCGGTGAACGCGGATGGCCCGCAGACTATAGCAACTCGCATCACGCCGGCACTGCTTAGCGTACTGTAATAGGTACAGTGTGTCACGAGATTAGAAAAAGATGGCAGCCATTCGGTAAATGTCAAATAGCCGTCACTTAATTTATAAGTGGTGCTTCAGTACCTATTCGTATTGTATATTTTGTATATTTATTAATATAAACAAAGCGACGATCGCCCTATAGCTTTCATTAAATATTATCGTGCCGGACAGATTACGATAACTTTATGATAGCACAAAAAAATAAGGTGTTGACTTTGTCCTAATTTCGGCCCTAATCTATCTCATATACCTAATCTCAAACCTTTAATTATATCTTGAACAATAACCTAGTAGTGAAACTGATCATTTTCCCGTTAATATTAGTACTCCATGTTAGTACTCTATATAAAATTGACCGGCTCACCTAAGTATTTATTTCCTAGTTCCATGGACGGTTGAACAGCAATGACACCGTTTCGTCGGAAAACGACAGAAATATCTTCTATCTTTAGACGGTAATTTACTTAAAGAGATAAATAGTAGTGTTAGCCCCTTGATCTCTACATTTAAAGTGCGCATTTTTCTCAACAACGTAATTTTTGATGGCTAATGATTCCATCAGTGTCCTCTATTCATTTTTTCATTGCCAAATACATATTATTAATTATTCTGCAGTATTTGATCTCCTTCCCTGTAAAACGCTATTAATATTTATTTAAATTATTATCTTTGGTTATTAATTGATGTCCACAGACTGCTAATAGTTAGATGTGCAATACATTATGTACATGTGTAGAATGTGCGTTGTCGGACAGCGGGAGTCTTGTCGTTGCCATAATACCTGCTAGAGTATAAAACTTGTACAGTGCAATATTGCATAATTGAATAAAGAATCAGACTTTTTCTTACTTTAAACTATTCTTTATTTTTACCTCGTTCATTATAAATAAGTTTTTACAAAAGTACGTAATAGTACCTTGACAGCAGTGTTCCTTAACCTGGAGGCTAAGCCAATCATTTAAGAAGAATCTGTCAAGCGGCAGAGAAAAAAAAATGTATTGATAAAAGTACCCACATAATTATTGTAACGCTTTTCGTTTTAAAAATAGAAACTGCCGAGTTTTTTCTCACCGATCTGCGTTCCGAACCGGTGGTAGAGTCTGCTTGTGCTACAAGTTTTTTCGTAATACTTTACATGGAATTTTTCCTTTGAACTCTGCAGCAGAATTATAGATATAACGTAGTCACTTGTTACGTTAACTTTCCAAGTCGAAAGCTTACAAAAACTGTTACGTCTGGTAAGAAATAAGATTACTATTTAAAAAAAAACTACACAAATATGTCTAGAAAATATATTTTTAGTACATCAAATTTCAACAGACATTTATATTTGTTATTTAAAAATAAATGATAAACATCGCTGACGTCACGACACTCTTACTCACCTACGACTGAAGAATCTCATAGAACGTCTAAAATTACCTAATTCACTAGACGTAGACAGTAGACAATCTAGACTCCACTAAGATACCGACCTTAACGTAATTACACTAAAGCTGTGGACACATTGGAAGCTAGGCCTATAATATGACATTCAAATAGTGATTGAAGTTTACACAAATATTGCTGCAATCCGTACATGAAGTTTTGTTTTTTAATTTATTAGACAATAAGTGTATGGTTTTCTTCCTGCAACACAATGTAACCAAATAGCGAGGGAGTGTCGAAGAAACAAATAACGCGAAAATCACATTGATAATGTTATTATACCGCAATCAATCAATAGCAAAACCCTGCAATAATTGCAATTTAATGAATTACTGATTAGTGTTGTTGTATAAGTTTATTTGAATAAAAAATATTCTATTCTATTAGTTTAAATACACGGGTTTAGTAAGAAGGTAGGAGTACCATAATTCATTCAAAAGGAACAGTGGTTATGTTCGCGATGCATTAATTACAATAGAGCCAGAACGGCAGTCGTGACTTGACGTCACGACCTGAACACTTGTGTCGTCACAATCTACATCACGCGTGTAGGATACTCAAACACTCACGTATATAGTAGTCAGATATACTAATGTACACTGCAGGCACACATAATGTGTACTACAGCACCGACGTGCTGCTCGACCCGTGGTCCTAGCACGATTGATGATACCCAACGGCATCCGTGTTTACGATATGTTTCCTCCAATATTCACGAACTACCCTCTATATGCTACATCGCGTGTAAAACGATTCCAATGTCACAAAAAATAGGACCCTCATTAAACACAATATAATGTTAACGTAACATAAGAATTAACAGTAGTTAACTATAACATTTTAACAGAAAATTAGATACTTTTAATATTATTCTAAATAGTTTGATTGCACTACAGATCTTGAATCTTTTGCAAACCAATGCAAAAGTAACTTACGAGTAGGTAGTAGACGACTACAAAGGAATTTTGTTATTACAATTCTCCTTTGAAGTCACTTCAAAATATTAAAAATGAAATCCAGTCCACATTTCTTTATCAATAAGTTATTCTACATCAAAATCAACAGTAAATTGCCTAGATATTTTTAAAAGCTAACACATACTTTAGGCCGCAAATTTTTCAACACTTATTGAAAGGTAGAATAGGGCTCACGCCACGTAATTTGAAACTGTTTTGCAGTCAATCGGAGGATCTTGCAAGCGCGTAGACAATAGTGCTTTCTTTATCTGATAGATGCCATCTGAATGATAGCGAAAGCTGTTACTGTCAAGCTAAACTAATGTAATAAATGTCATTCAAGTTTCGTGGCGCAAATTTTAATAATGATAATAAGTAAAAGTCGCTGCACGTGTCCACAACCTAGAACTGCCATTCAGAGAACAAATCCTAAAGCTATCTTACAGCTACAAGTATTTACATTTGGCAACCTCTTAGTCTAGTGGCGATATGCTCGGTAGGCGACAGGAAAACGAATCGCATCTCCTGGCTATTGATATTCCGTATATCCATTGATACATATAAAATCACAATCATTATTACGATGATACATTTTTGTTCGATATAATATTTTATGTTCACTTGTCGATGCTGGGCTTCGGATATAATAACGGACTAGGCGTCTACATCTGGACTGGATATAAAAGACGTCGCCTTTTGGGCGCCGACTGCTGAGAAAAGTGAGTGAGGATTCATGGAACTAATGTAAATAAAATGGCCAATCGCGTGTCAGGCCAGGCGCAGTGTAGGGTTAGTTGTATTTGCATATCACAATATACTATATATATGCGTATTTAGAAGGGTGCGCATAGGTTATAGGCGCATATATAATTTTTCATCATAAAATGTTTTAAATTTTTAAAATAACATCACAAAATAAAAATGCGCCTAGTTATAAACTAATAGCAAAAACTCAAGGCACAACTTTTCCGAGTCGTGTTTGCTCTATGCTGCGGGCAGACGGACGGACCTAGCGAAACTGCAAGGGTTCCGCGTACTTTAACTACGGAACCCTAAAAATGTGAATTAAGATGGTGCGTTAAAAATAAATTATTTCTTACCGATTATTTAATAGATGGTCTTCCTAAATAAATAATA
Organism: Hipparchia sbordonii; assembly: GCA_038048805.1. Lineage (NCBI taxonomy): Eukaryota > Metazoa > Arthropoda > Insecta > Lepidoptera > Nymphalidae > Hipparchia > Hipparchia sbordonii. The sequence continues at coordinate 14,674,594 of CM076106.1, forward strand.
TACACGTCCGCTATAAGTTTTAAGTGTGATAACAATTTTAAATAGGTACTTAAATTGAAAAAAAAAAAAAAAATAGGTACCTTAGCAACATCCTGTGACAAAATTCCCGGCACAAAAAAGTTGGACATTTCGTAAAGCTTAGTCTGTGCAGCGTATTTGACGGTGCTGCTAATATTATGGCGTAACCATCGAACTATAGCGCTTAGAAGGGAAGTTTTGAACAAAATTTCGTTCCAAACGTAGGATCAAAACAACCAATTAATGTGTGAGGGCCATGTAATTATTTTCTGGTACTCATAATTACGTTTTGAAGATTATTGTGATGAATTATGGCACTCTTTCACACCACTGTAAGTACGTCAGTTTTTAATAATTCACTGCGAGCTCTGCCTATAAAGGCATACTAAAAATGGCTTATCACCGCGTCGACTCTTGCGCTTCTAAGCGCTTTAGTTCGATGGGCGTACCGTAATATAAGATCACGTAAATATATTATGTAAATTAAATTCATGAACACAATTCAATTAAGCTGCTCTTTCTCTTTCCAATGCAGATCAACGATGATTATAATTTTAGCAAATAACTAAGAATTTATAATAATTTTGTTTGCCCGCTATTCATACAAAAAAAAACTAACACCAGGGTACGAAGTTCGCGAATTTGTTAGTTTTTATTTTTATTTTCAATGAAAGTTTCACGACACTTAAGTTTTCGAATTTTTCGCTTTAGCTTAAAAAGGTGACATCTAGCACTACAAAATTTTAATTTCTAATCCTAGTATACAATACATATTTAAGAATAAAAATTAAATAATAATGCCCAGGCATTAACAAATAACAAAGCATAAGAATATGTCTAATATAGTACCAGTCTCTAACTCCGGATGGACGTATAAAAAGACCCCAAAAACTATCTAAAAAAGCCAATAAATTCACCTAAATTAACGCTACGTAATAATGTAAAACGATATTATACAAAACATTTGTATACATAAAAAAATATGGCCGCATAAAAGGTGTATACTATAAGTATAGAAAAAATTTGGAAGCTTACTGCCTCATAAAATTTGGAAGCTTACTGCCTCACACCTCAAATTAAGACTATGTTACTCAAAAATATTTCATTCTAATATTATTTTTTTAGTCATAAAATAAATGTCTGTTTCATTTTATTAATAATGCATGCAATAATAATTATTATTTATATTCTTATAAAACAAGAATAAAATTAATTAAAATAAATGCAAAAATGCATAGTGAAAATAAATGATTTTTACAATGCAAAATAATATTTACATCAATCTTTAGAATACATTTTTGCGTATTGAACATTTTGCGTGTAGACGAATATAATATTATGACTATAACATAGCTTCTGCTAAGAAACCGAAGCAATCCACATGCTGAGATCGTGATAGAGCGTGCTCTGACTTAGCTCAGACTTAAGATAGATATTAAAACGAGACACAAATATGCTCTGACATAAATCTGTCTCTTTTTAACTCTGTCTTGAGTCTGAGCAGAGAGAGTGCGGTCTATCGATGTCAGCCTAAGAGTCCGTCCGTCCACCAAAGCAGATCGAAGCGGACCAATCAGATTGATTTATGACGTGATAGTTCTATCAATGTGATTGGTTGAAGCACACACGTACCCACTCCCTTCTCTCCAATGGACAGCCAGCCTAGCCTGCTAGTGGTTTTATACTCTTCGCCGTGCATTTTGCACATCCCTCGCGGAAAGATAACCTTGCGAATAGCGCTATTTCGCTTAGCAACTCAATTAAAAGGTCTAAATCATTCTTTTCATAGTTTGTTGACTTTGAAATACTTTCAAGTCTGCCACTTGAACTCTGTACTTATTACTTATCAATTATTGATAAAAGTACTGCAATTGGCATATCAAAATAAGGAACTTTCGGTCGAATCTGTTTTCCGAACTGGTTGTAAAATATCATAACACCCAGAACTTAGCTCGTAATAAATTATTTTGGATCTAAGGAGCTCAAAATTTTCGTTAACTTAGAGTAATTTTTTGTCTAGATCGATAGACTTTTCAAAATTTTCAATTTTAAAGTTTGACGCCGACAACCGAATCGTAACTCACTCGTACTCGTAATCAATTCGACGTCATAAAAAATGACGTCAGCACTGGCAGCATGGGCAGGACATAAACATTTTATCCCTCGATTTTATCCACTGACAGGGGATACAATTGCCTTCTCCCTATGCTAGAGCATGGCGACAGGGGAAAGAGATAAACTTGTCGTTTTTTGACTTTTGAAAGGGTCAAACGAAAACAAAAACCACAGAAAAAAACCACCTACGAATCACCTATTAACTGTCATAATCTCGAGTATAGATAAAAATAATGACTTTTTGAGACCGAATTGACATTTTTGAAGTATTGTGATATTTGTACCTCCTACTTCCATGATTTTCTTATAATGGCAATAATTGCGGGGATAAATTTTCTCCCATTTTATCCACTGTCAATATTCTTCCACCGCTGTGCCCATGCTCGACGGGTGGATAAAACTAAGCGAGGGGATAAACATTTTATCCTTTTCCCGGGGATAAAATTTTTCCTGCCCATGCTACCAGTGCTGTTCTTGCAAGACTTCAATGGTCATACAAGAACTTGACGTCATATTTACACATTCACGAGTAGCGATGAGACGCAAAATATCTGTTGACACATTGGTCGTCCGTCTCGCAATGACGCGATGGTGAGAGCGACGTACGTATCGCTGACAATCGCCCGACTATTACGAAACGCTGCACAAACAAATTTAAAGATTTTTTTTCATATTTTGACCACAAAAATCACAATGCTAGTTGCAGAGCAAAGCAAATTCGCTTTGAGCCTTCCTTTGCTTTTGTGTCCTTCGGGCGGGGAATAGACAGACGAGGCGCGAGCGCGATTGTGGCAATGGGAGGTAACGTTGTCAAGATTTCAACAACGATGAATCTTCATTGAGAAGTCCTTATTATTGGTGATCCCAACAATACACTTTTTAACTCGCCAAAGTACAACAATCCTATGAATTAATTTATTTCAATTTAATAACTTATAGGTTGTGACACGAAACTTATGCCTAATTATTCGCTTAACGTGATTATGTCATATGATCTGATATGACCATTCTTTAATACTTTTGAAGAAATATTTGCAAGCATTGGCAGACAGAAATTTAGTACATTTTATGGAGAGCTTTACAAAAAGGTTACCAGCAGTCACTACCCAACTAACAAAATGGTCATAAGATTTTAAGCTTTTATGATTATTTCGTCACATAGGTGTCGTATATTAGCAAGTTTTAAAATGTGACGTTGTACAGGCATCATGTATATTGTATTTAAGTTTCAATGCAATTAGGTAATAAAAGTCGTTGTACAAACGTCTGTATGAAATAGCTATAAAGCAATTTAATCGTAGAAAATACACAGTCATACAAACGTTTTAGGCGAGACATTTTGGCTGGTATTACAACCTTAATAACGCTGCTATAAGACTATGCATGTGAACATGACATTTTAAATATATTCGCAGTAATGTAAACCAGCCAAGCCCAATAAACGCGACAGAGAGTGATGGTTCCGTACCTATTTTTTAACCGACTTCCAAAAAGGAGGAGGTTATCAATTCGGCCGGTATCTTTTTTTTCTATTGAAAATCGATGTCAACACGAATGAACCGATTTGGCTGAAATTTGGAATGGAGATAGCTCATACCCAGGATTAGCACATAGGCTACATTTTATCCCTGATAATTAAAGAAACCTTAATCTTTTTTTTTTTTTTTTTATATTTTTTGCGAGCAAACGAGCAGGCGGGTCACCTGATGTTAAGTGATTACCGCCGCCCATGAACACTTGTAGCACCAGAGGCACCACCAGTGCGTTGCCGGCCTTTCAGGATTTGCCGGAATTTCAGGAATCATGTCAATCAAGTCATTATGGCCATACCTCCCATGGTTAACGACACAACACAACGGCCCCTAGTCCCCGGATAAAGTTGGGAACCGACAATTATGTCATTTTTCCACGTTGACAAAATATGTTTTTTGCCGCATTCCCAAAAAACTTATGGTCTCTAAAATGTTCTGTTAATGTAAAAAACTATTTTTTGGAATGACAAATAACCCAACTAACAAAATGGTCATAAGATTTTAAGCTTTTATGATTATTTCGTCACATAGGTGTCGTATATTAGCAAGTTTTAAAATGTGACGTTGTACAGGCATCATGTATATTGCATTTAAGTTTCAATGCAATTTGGTAATAAAAGTCGTTGTACAAACGTCTGTATGAAATAGCTATAAAGCAATTTAATCGTAGAAAATACACAGTCATACAAACGTTTTAGGCGGGACATTTTGGCTGGTATTACAACCTTAATAACGCTGCTATAAGACTATGCATGTGAACATGACATTTTAAATATATTCGCAGTAATGTAAACCAGCCAAGCCCAATTAACGCGACAGAGAGTGATGGTTCCGTACCTATTTTTTAACCGACTTCCGACTTCCAAAAAGGAGGAGGTTATCAATTCGGTCGGTATCTTTTTTTTTTCTGTTGAAAATCGATGTCAACACGAATGAACCGATTTGGCTGAAATTTGGAATGGAGATAGCTCATACCCAGGATTAGCACATAGGCTACATTTTATCCCTGATAATTAAAGAAACCTTAATCATGTCAATCAAGTCATTATGGCCATACCTCCCATGGTTAACGACACAACACAACGGCCCCTAGTCCCCGGATAAAGTTGGGAACCGACAATTATGTCATTTTTCCACGTTGACAAAATATGTTTTTTGCCGCATTCCCAAAAAACTTATGGCCTCTAAAATGTTCTGTTAATGTAAAAAACTATTTTTTGGAATGACAAATAACGGTTTACTAAAATGTTTTAGGGAACTCTGATAGGTTCGTAATGAAAGAACGCCATGTTCTTTAAGAGTTTATAACTCTTAACACAGCAGTATTCATCGTATACAAGTATTTTGTAACTTATAATGGCACGATGAAGGGAGTTTTAACTCTTAACACAGCAGTATTCATGGTATATAAGTATTTCGTAAGTCATAATGGCATTATGACATATAATAATTTATTTTTTATTTAAAAAATAATAATTAAATACACAATAAATGAAGGGGGCATTTAAAATTTATTAATAAACCTAAAAAGTTGGTCCCTAAAGTAATATTCGCATTAAGTTTTCCAAACTTAAACATAAACACATCCCATTTCAAACTTGTAAATAATTTGATTACACTTATAGTATAAAAATATAGTCTGCACACATGCAGAATTTATTAATAGTTAAATTCTATTACTTATAATTGAAAGCGCTTCGATACTGCATCAAATAGATTCATTGTTCCGATAAACGTCTGCGCTATGAATGCTTTGATAACTATAGGACTAAATACTCATACCAATGATAATATTACAACACTACTACGTTCTCGCTTATTACTTTTGAATGACAGCTATACGACTTTATAGAAATAGTAACTGCGCCAAAATCGCGTTGTATAAGTGTTTGTATGACTTATTTTCATGCCATTCAGTTTTTCGAAAACGTTTACACAATTCTTAAATGACTTATATTAAGACCATTTTGTTAGTTGGGAACGGTTTACTAAAATGTTTTAGGGAACTCTGATAGGTTCGTAATGAAAGAACGCCATGTTCTTTAAGAGTTTATAACTCTTAACACAGCAGTATTCATCGTATACAAGTATTTTGTAACTTATAATGGCACGATGAAGGGAGTTTTAACTCTTAACACAGCAGTATTCATGGTATATAAGTATTTCGTAAGTCATAATGGCATTATGACATATAATAATTTATTTTTTATTTAAAAAATAATAATTAAATACACAATAAATGAAGGGGGCATTTAAAATTTATTAATAAACCTAAAAAGTTGGTCCCTAAAGTAATATTCGCATTAAGTTTTCCAAACTTAAACATAAACACATCCCATTTCAAACATTGTAAATAATTTGATTACACTTATAGTATAAAAGTATAAAAATATAGTCTGCACACATGCAGAATTTATTAATAGTTAAATTCTATTAAGTACTTATAATTGAAAGCGCTTCAATACTGCATCAAATAGATTCATTGGTCCGGTAAACGTCTGCGCTATGAATGCTATGGTAACTATACGACTAAATACTCATACCAATGATAATATTACAACACTACTATGTTCTCGCTTATGACTTTTGAATGACAGCTATACGACTTTATAGAAATAGTAACTGCGCCAAAATCGCGTTGTATAAGCGTTTGTAAGCCTTATTTTCATGCCATTCAGTTTTTTGAAAACGTTTACACAATTCTTATATGACTTATATTAAGACCATTTTGTTAGTTGGGTAAGTTCCTCAGGTCCGAAAAGAAAACCTTCATTTTTAGGGTCACGTAGATCAGGGATCTATTGAAATAGACGATAGCCGAATAAGCCATTGCTCGCATTGCAACTCTACTCCTAGTTTCCACAAAGATTCCTTAAAGCTCTTGCAATAGATTTACATTGACAAAAAATCGAAACTTCTACATATTACGAAATTTTTACACTACCGCCATCAATTATTATTATTCTTTACTTGCTACATACAATTAAGACTCCCGTCAAAGTATGCCCTAAAGATAAGTATTCGAAGTTTATTTCCGTGTTTTTTTTAAATGCCTTATTTGTATAGTTCTTGCAATTCACGAGTGCACGTGAACGTCACTCGGGGTAACGTCGGGTACGTGCACGTTGCGTAAGTCAGTCACACTTGTACAGATACGACCAACCGAGAGCCACGCGCCCTCGTGAATCGACGCAAGTGTAGCCGCTATAGCTTCAAGGAGTCGGCGAGGAAGTGCGCTCACAGCAGGATGAGCGGCACGTCGTCGCTGGGCGCGTGCGGCGGTCAGCAGGCGCGCGGCAGCTCGTGGATCAGCAGCGGCGCGGTGTCGGGCGGCGCGGCGTGCGCGGCCACGCGCTCCAGCACGCACGACGCGGACAGCCGCGCCTCGGCGTCGTGGTCCCAGCACTCCTCCATCGTGTCGCACACCACCGACAGACCCTGTCGCGGTAACGACTAACATTTGTACAACAACAAACGAATGTCATTTTTATGACCAGGAAACTTGGTATTCCTAAGGGAGCTGTGTTGCGAGGGCTGATATGGTGACTACGCAAAACATTAAATACTATATTTTAAGAGTAATGTAATTGAATGCGATTTTGTTCAGCGTTGGCAGTTACAACTGGTCGCAAAGATAAAGATAGACTTGTCAAACTTGTACTCACGGGATGGTCGCGCCACTGCGGAGGGATGTGTGGGCGTAGTTTTCGCTGCACCACAGCTTCCTGCATCTCCTCGAGGCCGGGGTGCGAGCCGACCTCTTCCTCCAGCGGTAGGCGGTACTGCGCCGTGGGCTCGATGCCACCGTCTTCACAGCTGGATCAACGAATACGATATATTATGATTTATATCACTTCAGTCTTTCAAAAATGAAGAGAGCTGTGCGATTTCTCTTGTAATAAGAGGTTTTATTGGAATTCAGAATAATAAATAACACAACACTTTCAAAAAAATTCAATAATTTGATTCAATTCATTCTTTTTACTTTTACAATTATTGCTGAAATTTAAAGAGCATATGCATATTGTGACTGTTTTGATTTCTCTGAAAACATGCTTTGTCTCAATTGTTTGATTTAAGAACATTCTATTACTAATTGCAGATTTGCAAAAAGTGTGAAGATCTCATAACAGATTACACCATAAAGTACATCTTAATAAACTAACTGTCAACCACTGAGGTAGGAGTGTTTGAAATCAAGTCAAAGTGTAAAGTTACGAGTATAATAGCTACGATGATTGAAATACAAAGAAACCAATTATCCAGCAACGTGTGTAACGTGTATTTAGACTTACCGCGAGCAGATCTCCCACAAGACGAGCGCACAAGCGTACATGTCTATCCTGAGGAAGGCATCCTTGGTGAAGTTGATGGCTCCATCCAGCACTTCGGGCGCCATGTAGCGGCGCGTGCCCACCTGCCCGTGCGCGTCGCCGCAGCCGCGCCCCGCCTCGAAAACCAGCGCTAGGCCGAAGTCGGCTATGCACGCGGTCAGGTCCGCTTTCAACAGCACGTTTTTGGATTTGAAGTCTCGATGTGCGATGGCCGGCTTCCCTCCGCCCTCCTCGTGCAAGTGTGCCAGCCCGCGCGCCACGCTCGCGGCCACGCGCCACGCCTCCGACCAACTCAGCGTGTGACCCTTCAGGTAGTCACAGAGAGACCCCTACAAAATAATGTTTGACCCTTATTGTTGGATGTAGGCTTGCGCTTGACGAAAATCAATGACTGAAAGCAGTATTCACTCTTGCTTTGAAGTAACTAAAATACATTAAATAAAAAATTGGATTCGAAAATATTGAACTAAAGCATTCCATGCAAGTAACATTTGAATACATATTTAATATTTAAAAGTGATAAACTCTAATACATTCCCGATTTAGAATATCAATATCTGTGTCATGCATTTGAAATACCTAAAAATGGGTTATGTAACATTTGAAATGACTAATTTAGGCAGATGCACAGCAATATAGGATAGATAATAGATATCAGATCTGGAATGTGAATCTGAGGTTTGCTTCATTTAATAACTTAATACATATTTTATTATCTACACATACCTTCTCGTGATAAGCAGTGATGAGCCAGTACTCAGCCTGCAGATTATCGCCTTTCTTATCCACGCCAATATAGTGTAGTATGTCCGGATGGTCCATCCGCGGCAGCCTGTATATCTCCTGCTCAGCCAACCACGACTGCTTGTCTTGTAATGGAAACACTTTTACGGCCACATCTTTCTGCCCAAGTTTTGCCCTCCACACCGCACCAAACCTTCCCCTTGCCCGAACTTCGCATAACGTTATTTGGGCAAGTAAACCTGCAGACTCATTTTCCATTCCAGCTCCAGCGGATGGAGGTCGCGATAATGATGCTTCACCACTTCCTAATTCAGCGAAGGAGCTTCCCTTACGTTTTCGATACAATAAGTAGCACCCAACTAAAACCGCAAACAGAAGGAACAAAGGGGTTAAAGTGTAAGCGATAACTGCTTTTGTGTCATCTTCAGGAGTAGGTAGTGGTGATGCTGGAACACGTTCGGGAGGATACTCCGTCTGATCGGTTATTCCTGCAGACAAACCGGGGAAAGTTGCATTTTCATTGCACATGTCACCTTCGCAACAACAATGGAGTAATGGTAGCTTTATACTGTGAAGTCTGCAACTAGATGCTCTGTCATTACATGCTACTGTGTCTAGGAAACATCCCTTAACTTTAACTGTTGCTGTATTCGTTATGTTGTCAAACTGCCACAGAGTGAAGCAATGGTTGCTTTTGTCAGTTTCAATGGGCTGGCATTCTTCTTTGACAGCAGGTGTGGGCATACATGTGACATTGTTGGAGCGGTCGCACGGTGGTGGGAGAGTGGTGTTGTAAAATTCACAGTACTTGGTTTCGATGCCACCTTCTTTCGGACGCGGGGGCAGGTTTTCGTCTGATGGTGGTACTGCTAATGATCTCATTGTGGTTCCATGAATACCTGAAAAGAATAAGAACTATTGCTAATACATATTATCAAAAATTCTGGGGCCAGTGAATTTCTGATTTTAAACCCACATTTCTTGGGAATTTTCAATATATGTATTTAAAATTTATTCAGAAATTTCTTTCAAGTACAAATCACTTCAATCTGTAACTCTGTGAAGGTGTAATTGAAGATCAAACCAACAAACACCCTTTTGCATTTATAATATTAGAGGATATTTGTAGTGCAGAAATAAGTAATCTAACACCCTCCTTAAAACAATTGTATTGAATAATTTATGTATAATAGTTAATAAGTAAATTGTTTTTAATCTTCTCTGTCATTTGATAGATGTTTGAACATAGATCTCTTATTTGGACTTCCACATGCTTTGGTCTTGTAGTGCTTGTATCGAGCACCTTGGGAATTAAGATTTTAGACTTGATTTGTTGTCTAATTTTAAATAACATTCCTTCAAAAAGACCAAGGATGTTTTTCAATACCACAGTCCCACCATGACCAAAGTCCATGCAACTGAATCTAAATATCCGACAATTCCTTGGGACTTGTTTGATGTTGTTAGTCCACCTAGTATTTATGTATCTTAGAGCTAAGCTTCTGGCATTTATTCTTGCCACTTAAATTTTAAATAATTAAAAAGATAATAATAAGATTATTTAAGTAGTAGTAGTTAATGAAAAATTTTATATAAAGTGAACCAAATAGGTAGGTAAATCCCTGATTAATAACATCAGACTAATATTTAGTTTCATATTTACTTCCATCACAATCTAAACAAATACAGAAACAAAGAGAGTTCTTATTAAGTATCTACTTCAGTTTGTAAGTTAATTTGCTTTATTTATAAAATGCTGATCCAGATACTTTAAGTACATAAGCATAACTATATTAATTTACAGAATTAACTTGAGAACCCTATCCCAGACCATAGCAATTGAATAATCGTCCAAGACGTCTGTCTAGTGTCTACAAATAGCTAAGCACTTACCTATCACAAGCAAAGATATGGCCAGCAATATCTTAGAAGCCATGATTTGAGGGCGCAGGCGGGATTAGGCGCCGCCGCGCGACCGGTCACTAAAGCCCAATGTTATTTTTGTACACGGCCCCGACATCAAAGGTCTATTTAGGAATTCTTAACATAAGTATATGTCAGTCCGTAAGCCAAACAACGCACTTGGTATTATCACCAATTAACACAACACCAACATAGTAAACGCCGTATTATGTCGCACGGCAACAATGAAAACAATTAATCAAAACAATTAAGTTAGTCGCTGTGATTCAGCTCGGATTTTCATAAATAAAAGTACTAAGTACCTAATCACAATCAAGTGAAGAGCTTGGTTTTTTTTGACATTTGTAGAATGCGGGCACAGAACACTAATACTCCTAACGGAGAAGAATGCAAACTCCATACTAAAAAACACGAGACAGTTCACACTAGCGCCATCTTGAATTAGCCCACGGCAACTCTTACGGCGGGAGAATTCAAATATGGAAATATACCTACATATTCAAATTAATTTTCTAGATAAGATATTTTGACTCGAAAGAAAATTTGATACCTACCTATTTTTGAATAGGTATCAAGTTTTCTTTCGAGTCAAAATACCTTATCTTTATGCTTTTACTTAGGATTAAAAAAAAAACCTTTTTTTTGTTCTAACTTCATATTTATTTATGTGTAATGATGTTTTTTCTTTCGAGTGCAGTGGCTGACACTTCTTTCACAGCATTCTGATGTCGCATTTCACTGTATAATTTCTTCTGCAGGGACGATGAATAGTAGTCTTGTTCAGGAAAAATGTACTGAACCCATAGTTCACATCTGAAATGAAACAAGTTTTAACTTTAGTACTATAACTATATACCATCAAATCAGAAATGTGGAGATCCGTAGGAGAACCAAAGTCGCCGCAGGAGCCGCTGGTTCAGGCGGCTCAAGACCGAAGTGGACCAAAGTGTGAACGTCCATGCAAGAGACCTTTGTGCAGCAGTGGACGTCTATCAGTTGTTAAAGAAGTTATAAAAGAAAGCATTTTTACTACCCTATTGGTAACTTATACACTTTCTATAGAATGCGCTATTGTGCTAGTTACTTAATAGTTTTTCCTAATACAATCTGTAATGTGTGGGACATAGTTGGTACAATGTTATTATACAACTTAGTTTATAAGAAAACTATAGATACAAATCTTTATCCTTTTGATATTATTACCTACTCTAAACTCTAAATATCAAAAGATGTTTGTTTTGTAAAAGGATAATATAAGAATAAATTTTAACATAGGTAGGTACCTACGTGTGCAGGCATGCTAGAACTTAAGTAGAAATACGTACCACAAAAGATTTCTTACAGCAGGTTAAGGAAATCGAAACAATTTTATGTTGTCTTCAGCCGGCAAGCAGCTACATTTAAAATATTTTGTCCTGATTTCTTTCTCAGCCATTTAAAAAAAAACAAACACTAGACTTGTCCGTATCAAAACAAAGTCAATACTTTGAAAACGAATAGCACTGCACTTTTAAACACATTTAAACGTGATTACATACTCATTGATATAAATAATTCGACGCAAAAGTATAAAGAAATGCAAGAAATTAATAATTATTAATTGTTGCGCAACAATAAGACGCCATGTTGAAAACAAAAATAAAAGTCATAGACTAGGGAGAAACTAGAGTGCTCATATGGTATCGATACTTCTTATTCGATACTAACTAGGAATAGAATAGATACGTAATAGAATCTGTAACCTGAATACTCGTTTACCAATGTAGTTAGGTACCTAGGAAAGGTTTTTGTTATTCTTATTTATGTCACGTACCTGATGTTATTTATGTATTTAAAATGTTAATTATTATTATATAGTAAAGTTAGCTACTTAGAAATTAATAAAAAATAAAACAAAAGTTTCATAGGTCACATTTAGCTTTGGTACCTATTTAAGTTGTATAATGCATAACATATTAGTAATATATTTGTTTTGGTGGGTAGGTACCTACCATAGATAAACTATAACTAAATAATATTATGTATAAGTATATAACTAAGTTAGAGGAACAATTTGGTGACGTAAACAACAGGGTACTCATACATTATTTTTGGTAATACATGGGTATACAACGTATACAATAATAAATAATGGAGATTAAGCAAATTGCTTAGTAGTATTAAAATAATTATAACCAACCAAGAGCTAAGGAAATAATTTTGTAAGGGTCGTACTATAAGGTCATATATTATTTCAGGTTTGATACACATGTACCTACCTACTCAAAAGAGATTTCATAAACTCACCAACATTTTTAGGTTAAAGTACCAATGCAGGCATTGTAAAATAAAATAGTTTTCTGATCTAAGTACATACCTACTATTAAGTAGGTACCAAGGTACCTAGGTTTATTTGAAATGCCATTTGTTCAAAAATAGACTAATAGGCACATTCATATTTAAAAGAAGCAACCTAAGTAACCTACGTAAGCGTAGTGCGAAGGGATAAGAGTTAAGCGATAGAAACAGGGACAAATTCTAGATAAATATGACGGTAGGTAATTAGCGCTGTGTCAACCTGAATTGCACTTTATTGTACGGTATCAAGAGTCGCTGTTTATTTAAATGATTTGGCGGAGTTAATCTTTTGTAACTTTAGTACTATTAGGTTTTCTCTGATATAGTATCGAAGGTGGTATCGATACTTTCATTCGATATAGTGTCAGTACTACTATCGAAGGAAGAGTGGTATCGTTTTCACCCCTAGCTATGACGCATTAGAAAAGTTAGTGTTGCAATGCTCAAAAATTGATCAATATTATTGGAATGTTTAGGCAATGGCAATTTGCGCCCCCGTAGGTATAAAATTCGCCTCATACAAGTTTACCCCCCCTGAATGCGGGCCTCAGATGAATAAATGTAGGGTACTCTGTGGTAGGTCCCAATGTCTTCTCTGTCTACGGTCCCAATATAAATAGGTACCTAGATAACGTAATGTCATGTGTCATTTTTTTAGCCAATCACCGCAATCGAGATTGTAGCAATGATTGATACTTGACGCAGTCTCAATTCTGGCTATTGATATTGGTTGAATTTAGATAGGTATCTAGGTAAAAAGACGTGTGGCACTCGGGGACTGCCGCGGTAAAGCTATTGCATAGCATTTTTTATCAACGCCATCTAGCGGTAAGAGGAGTCCCGTGTCAGGTTATTTTCGTTACGGAATTTCTGGATTCGGTCTCCACGCTCAAGGCCCGCGATAGAAGCTATGCAATACCTAACTTAAAAGATGTGTGGCACTCGGGGACTGCCGCGGTAAAGCTATTGCATAGCATTTTTTATCAACGCCATCTAGCGGCTCACCGTAGAGGAGTCCCGTGTCAGGTTATTTTCGTTACGGAATTTCTGGATTCGGTCTCCACGCTGGCCCGCGATAGAAGCTATAAAATAGCTTAAAGAGAAAAACAACAATCTTATTTATTCATCTGTGGTAGGTACAAATGCAAATGTCAATCTCTAATCTTTGGTGTCAATGCGTAGACAGAGAAGGCAATAGACCAAGGTACTGTGTAACCGCGACTGAAATAGAGATAACATGACGTAACGATGACGTCACATGACAAGTTCGAGTTTAATGTTGCCACAATAACTGCACTCCCCTAGTACCCCAAATTAGATGGAAAATTCTTCCCAGGATTTTTAAATAAAACGACAAAACAGATGCTGAACTGTTTTATTTTTTAAATAACATACCTACACATATAAGGTTGTCTGGGAGAGACATACCTATTAGGGTAAGCTTCTATTTTTTACATATATCTTAATATTGTGTGCAATAAAGAATTTATTATTCTTTATTGCACACAATATTAACTTCAACCACCACTTAAAAGTATAAAATAATTTTAGTTTGTACACGTAAGTCGGTTTTTTAAAAATATTTTTTTTTATACTAAAGTTTTTTAATGTAGTTTCATAGGACCAATTCACTAGATAATTATTTGCTCCTTAAAAAAATATTGAAATGCCGAATAGAAATTTAGCATATGTGAGTCACTTTGAAAAAAGATGTATGTAACACAAAGGAAAATTTTTTTTCGTTACTATTAAGAATGTTACACAAAATAATTTGTAATGAACAGTTAAAATTTTCCTTCGATCGAGTAATGCTATTGAATTAAAAGCAACAAAAATTGTATATTTAGTTATCAAAATTAACAGTATATTCCTTTTTTCAGGCAGTCGTATAAAACTGCAACTCTTCATAGTTTAAGTTAATAATTATTTAAAAAAAACATTAAAAGTCTGCCTCTAGCTATTTAAAAATGGCTTTAAAAATTAAGAACTTTGTAAATAAAATAATTCTTAAGATCGCCAACAGCTCTCGACTGGTCGTTGGACATTCGAACGAAACTTCAGGATGATTCAGAACAGTAACCGACACTATCTAACTGAATACACTTTAATCATCGCCGACATATATTATATTCTAGTATCCATCATCTTTCTTTTCTTTTCTCATAATATTCATTTCTTCCATCACGACTTTATTTTGTTTCAACAAAAATTAAAAAAAAAATTGAAAAAGTAGCCAAAGTGACCCGCCGTTACGGTATGTCAGAGGACATTACTAAAAAAAACCTATCTCCGTGCCAAATTTCAGCCATATCGGTTTAGTGTGGCGTGATTGAGTAACAAACATATGGATGTTGGAAATTTGGATGTATGTATGGATGGCCATACATACATTCAAACTTTCACATTTATAATATAAGTAGGATAGGGAAAATCGGGACATTGTATAGGTACCTAAAGCTGGCAACACACATAGATACTAAATTTTCTTATTAACTGTCAGTTTGTTTCGCACAAAAGTGTGTCGACCTTGAAAAAAACTGGTTACACGATGAGGGACAAAAAATTGGGTAGCTGCGTCTCTGTTTATCACGTTAATAACTTTATTTCTGCTCTCTTTTTAGTGTGAGTGAGAAAGAAATCGTCACTGGCTCTATGTCTTCTCTCTCTACGTGTCAATGTCAATGGATATCTGACACAGTATTCCCAACTTAGGGTTTTCCCCCCAAATTTAGGGTCAAAAGATGGGATTTTTTAGGGGTTTTATATTTTTAGATATTTTTAGGGTCTTTTTTATTTATAATAAAAGGCTCAACGATAACCCAAACTAGCACATCATCTTTGTAGACTTAACGACATCTACTTCAGTTCCTCCTTACCAAGAATGCCGCGATTAAGTAAATATTTGAAAAACAAAATATCACCAGTGTTGTCCGTAATCAAACGATTGTAATTATTTCCGTCTGTGCTGACTGTCTGTGGTACATTGTTTATGTGGTACGTTGGTTGTTGATGTGGTTACTTAATTTATTTTTATGTTTTGCTATTGATATTGAACTTGCTGCGTCGACAAGCAATTCATTGACATTATGCCGAAAGTTAATTATTTTTTGGGAGATTTTCAAGTAATTGTGGTGATTTAGGGGGTTTTCATTTTCGCTTTAGGGGTAAATATTTCTGAAAGTTGGCAGCATTTGAGTTTTAACAACAACAACACCGACTAATTAAACGTCAACGTGAACCAAAAATTAATAAATAATTAAAACTGAGTGATTACATTCTCTTGGTAAATAATAATAGGATATACCTATGTACCTTTTTGAAATAAATATGATTTACATTCACTAATATAGTGTAGTATTCTGACGGGCTCAAATGTAGTGAAGTAAACATGTCATTCTTTTATTTGGCCGCTGTAAAAGGTGACATGCCGGTGCACTTGCTAGAGACGGTCGTTATCAAGAGGTTAGAATACTTGAAAGCGATACTGAAAAGCCAAGAGATTACTTACAATGAGTATGTCGTGGAAGGGAGCGTGTACGACGTGGTGGGGCACTACACGCTGTGCATTGTCGCTATACTACAGGGCCGAGAAGAGTTCACACGATTCATCATCAGAGGTGAAGACATCCTGTTTAGACGCAGACTTAAAGCTTTACCGGCGTACGACTTGAGATCCTTTGCCAAAAAACTATTACGAGTTATAAGGAAACTAAATACAGATGTACAATTCATAGCACCTCTTAAGATTCTATGCCAACACTTGATGTTAAGAGACATGGCTCATCATATCTGCTCTCTTTGTTGTGAGAAATGTTCTTTACACAGTTTCAAAGTCAATTTCAAACATTGTCTTGCATTTGTTGCTAAAAGACAAGTCAAATTGAAGAATGGCATTGCTCAAATACCTTGTAGCAAATGGAGAGCATATCTTATACAGCTATTTAACATTAATCTAAAAAATAAGTTGTATAGAACTAATGTAGATAGCTTGAGGAATGATCCTAGGATCACTGAGCTACTCAAGAAGGTTGGAAAAGATATTAGTCCATTAAACAAACATCATATAAGTATTTTGAAAAGTGAGGAAGTTGACATAACTTCAAAGCGTTTTCCGCCATGTATGCTTAATCTACACCAACATCTGAGAAGCAAGCACAGACTAAGTCACGAACAGAGGTTTAATTACAGTCTTTTTCTAAAAGATTTAGGCATGCCTGTGGAAGAAGCTTTTATATTTTGGAGGAAAGAATACGAGCAGGTTCCAAATGGGCAATCTGCTTGTTGTCACAACTGGGCCAAGGATGAAAAGAAGTTTGTCTATGGAATTAGACATATGTATGGTTTGGAAGGCCGCAGGAAGGAGTACAGTTGTAGAAGCTGTCAGCAAATTCAAAACTCTGACACTACTTATTCTGAAGGAGGATGTCCATTCAAATCCTTTGATGATAACAAAATGCAATCAATACTAAACATTCCTGACACTGATCCATTGTTGTCACAAATTAGAGAACTTAAGGCTCAAGAAAAACATACATTGGCTTGCATGAAATACTTACAAAATAGATTTTTAAATAACAAGCCACGAAACGTGCACTGTGATACTTTGAACTTTAATTTTACACCTGTTAAATATTATTTACTGGTAGCTAATTCTATGACTTTAGTTAATGAAATATAATGTTTTTTTTTTAATGTAATATTTATACTTAGTACAGACTTATGATAATATTCTTAGGTTAAATAATATAATATCAGATAAATTGTTTACTTTTATAATCTTTTTTTTTTTAGAAAATCTTATAGTTAAGCTGATTGGATGGAGTTTTGTATAGACTAGTCAGTTTGGCTTTTTTGGATTCATTTTCATTTTTGGTTTTCATACTCAATACTGAAAACTTACTCCCCTCATTTTTTATGACCTTAGACTTTGAAACGGAAAAAGAGCGGAAACATAAGTTCTGATTTGAAAGTACAGTGATTGTGTCTGAGATGGTAGTCTACGTGCGTATACTTCAGCAACTAAGCATATTACCATATTCAAACGTTGGTTGGCATGGCTTATCACCTCACTTTACCAATTCAATGAATCAGACCAAATAATGTATTGTGATATTAGTAGGAGGCGTAAAACCACACCAATTAGCTAATGAACATCTCAGTACCTATAACGAGGCTGCTGCGGTCATACCATATAAACATAAGTTGGTACCTTCATACCGTGGTCATACGGCAACGATCCCACGTGAGAAATTGCCATAATGACACGTACGTATGTGTCATGCCTAATCGCATTTCCAAGAAATGTTCGATCGTCGATTACCGAGCGAGTGTGAATTTTCTGCAGTTGCAGCGTGGCATCAAGGGTGCGGTATCGACCCGCGGGCCACGAGAGCCTTGGCCCTTGACGGCGGCCGCGGAGGCGCGGCAGGCATGAATATTAATAATTCCGCGAGAAATTTCACTGTTAAATTACTCTTTCAAAGAGAATTCTAAAAACTGGGACAAAAAGTCGCTAGGTGATCTGTAAGTTGAGGACTGCTTAGGAGCCACGTAGGTACTTGCCTACTTTGGTTTTTTACAAAGCTCCCTAGGGCAGGGTGAAACCGCGAGATTGTCCAAGCGGCGACCGCGTTTCAAATTGGGATGCGAAGAATCTTCTATGCACCACTGTAGTTAAGCAGCTCCAAAGAGCATTCTGATAAGATCAAAAGACAGCGCGACTTGACTGCGATTTCATCTAGTGATAAGGACAATGCATTAGAAAATGAAAGCAGGCTTCCCTGGAAGGTTTATGGTAGAGCAGATTTGACTAAGTAGTAGTTTTCACTCCTCTCAATGTAAACTTGCTCTTCGTTTAGGGAGTAGGTACCTACCACTTGAACTAGGTATCGAATACCTATTCTTAAAGATCGTAAGTGTTAATAATGATAAAGTCAAGTGATGACGATAATACTTACTCTTACATCTTACCGAACAAACGCCGCCCTTTTTTACTCAAGCTTAAATAGACATTAATATTTGCAATATAAATAAAAATCTCCTTTATTTGTATATCGCCTGTTATCACGCGATTGGCATTGTGTGCGACGCGCCGTCGACAGCTACGTGAGATGCTCCAGAGCACACAATGTGCAGTAGTTATACCTTCCTACGGCTGTTGCACCTATACCTTGACCTATACCTACGCGAGGTACTGACCACGATCTGCTAAATGGGCTACCGGCGAAAGTAGCTACGTGGTTACTGAAAAATGAACTTCTTAGGCTATACCTACTACCGTGACCCGTATGCGCCGTAACCTAAGAAATATGGATTCTCGATGGATGATCTCGATAATATGATGATATAATTTATTAAATTAAGGTGGGCTACAAGGATCAGGACAAGCTGGCCACGAAGGTCATGAAACAAAAAACGCAATTTACTGATTTTATAGGGGGCTTGTAGGCAGGGCCCTACGGTGAAATGCCCATGATAGTGGAAATACCAGCGCGCGTTGGAGCCACCACGCAACGATATTCCTCAATTTAGCCCAACCTCAATAGCCCAACGGTTAAAGGTGCGGACTGAAAGGTCGCAGGTTCGAGCCCCACCCGTTGCACTAGTTTTATAAACTTCATAGGGAAGAAATTTTAATTTAGGGCACATATTTTATCTAAAACCTGAGAGCAGCTATCAAGCTTAGTGTTTAAATCTTGGTCCGGTCTCCTTTTCGGCGGTCCGGGGTTCGAATCCCCGAGCACCTCTAGCTTTTCGGAGCTATATTGTGTGTCTCAAGCAATTAGTTAAATATCACTTACTTTAAGGGTGAAGGAAAAGGTAGGTACCTAACAAACCTGAACGCTAAGACCATCAGGTTTCTCCAACATGTTCAGGTTCGTGTGTGAAGTCTGCTAAAATGCAGTTGGCCAGCGCGCAGCATGGTGGATTGTGACATTCGCATTCTGAGAGGAGAGCCGTGCCAACTGTGGGTCGCGGATCGTAAACACTAGGTACCACGCAGGCGAAGTCGAGAGCATCAGCTAGTAAATGATAATGTAAGACAATTGTACCTACGGCTATTTACACACACTAGCTAAGGGCTAAAACACCATTAAAAGGAATTTATATAGTTGTGGCGGATCCTTGTCGCTAGGCGTGTTATTTTTCCTTCCTTCCCGGTACATCCCTTTTCCTGGTAACTGGTACCGGTACTGGTATATGGTTTTGATGAGGTAACCGGGCGGCAGGCGAGCGCAGGAGATTCGTAAGTATCCGTAAGTATTTTCTTATGTATCCCCATATAGTTAAGTATACATCGAATAATTATTATTATTACTCAGCATTTTGTCGGGCTCATAACAGTTTTCCGCGCTTACTAAATCAGATAATATGAGATTATCCTTAACAGTTAAAAACTCTATCGATGTTAGCCTACATCAAATAAATTATTACAGTATCGCGCGAGACCTCGAGCCGAATTAATGGCTCCTGACCATCTGCATTATCACACGGAAAACTGATAAGTTTCCGCGTTACAGCAGTTACAGTTTTCAGTCGTCGACGCGCCGCTGACCGACATGGCTACGAGCGAGTTCGCCGTCAAGTTCGCCGGCGAAGCTTACGACTTGCGGAGCTTCATGAGAGACCACCCGGGCGGCGTTAACACGTTGGAGAAGTTTCGCGGAAAGCCGATCGGGAAGGCGATGAAGCTGTACGGCCACAGCCACAGTGCTTACCACATGCTCAACGATTTCAAAGTGGAAAGTGATAGGGATGTGAATTTGACGGGAAGTGTGAGTGCGAACGGCAGGATTATAACTAAGGAGGAGGCCGACATGGACCAGGAGCAGATCGACTTTTTAGAGGAGCTCGAGGTATAGTTAGCGCAAAAAGTTACGCCGCTTTTCCAAAACAAAACAAAGTCGATCAGCATATCGACATTTCGCTCGCCGGTTGTATTTTGACGCTTCGGAAATCGGAATTTATCGGAAAGTAGACATTAAACTACTAAGTTGTTAATAAGCTGCGGGCAGCTTCGTTCGCGTGGATTAAGGTTTTTCGATTTCCCCGGAAACTCTCATTTTCCGGGATAAAAAGTAGCCTATGTGTTATTCTAGATTATAATCTATCTCTGTGCCAAACAGCTAAATCGGCATGATCGAGTAACAAACATCAATGACGAACACACGGACAAACTTGGTGAATCTATAAGGGTTCCTTATAGTTTTACTACGGAACCTTAAAAATGAGCCCGGTAATAATACTAATAGTAATAATATTATTTCTGGTAACTGTGAAAGTTTTAAGTCTAGTTACCTAAGTATGAGGGAGATTAGACAGGCCTACCTATGATGTTTTTACAAACGTTGGAGGGCTGGCTAACTATTATACATATATAATTGATATTTAATTGAGGGGCTACTTAAATGTTAATAATCGGATTTTTACCGGAAAGGCTTGGAGGTAGACACAACGTTATGCAACAAGTGTAAAAAAATTTAAAACACCTTCGACAACAATCTATGGCCGCACTATGTATGACAATATTTATACCCGACATCCTGTTACGCAGGTGTTTTGCTCTAGTATCCGATCCTCCTCCTCGATCCTCGATCATCATCTATCTAACACCTACTCATTGAGACCATTCTAATGAGCCCCAACTAACACTACTGTTAACCACTACTAGTGTGTTACTGAGGACATCGTATTACCACAGACAGAGAGTAGAGACAATATTATAAAGAGAGTAGAGGCTTTGATTGAATGTATGAAGTGAGCTCTCTATTCTTGTCTCTACTCTCTGCAGCAGATAGTATACCTAGTTATCTGCTGTAAGTGCTGTAACACGATGTCCCCGTCGCGTCGTTTCTCGTTCATCTCAAAAATTAGCCTCTGAATCGTGGAAGCGTCAAATGCGATCCTAACTAATGTTAATTAACTGAAGTGATAATAATTGCCACCTAAACTTGACCTAAAATAATAAAAAAAATAGGTCAAGTACGATGTGCAATCAAACGAGAGGTTTATTGCGGAAATTAATTCAACTGCTAATTTGTGTACAGTATAGGTACAGGTACCTACCTATCTACTCGTAATGACTTACATACCCACTTGCAAATAAAGAACCTCACTATTATGGCTAGGTAAATTAATATATGTAAGTACTAGCGGACGCCCGCGACTTCGTCCGCGTTCCTAAATCCCCACAGTTTAGGTGGGCAGAAACCCTGCAGCATCAGGATTGAGGAGTTGGGTCCTGGAATTCAACGATGTAGTCTTTACTTGGTACCTACAATAATTATTCATAATCGACAGTTCCTAAATCCCCAAAGTTTAGGAGGGCAGTACAGTGCAGGGTGCAGCATCAGGATTGAAGAGTTGGAATCCGAAATTTTTATGGGAGCATCTTGCAAAGTTTTTGTTTTAATTAAAAAAAAGATTCACGCAAATCGGTAAAGAAATCACGGAGATATCGATGTACAGAGGTAGAAAAACACAACTCCTTCTCCTCCTTTTTCGAAAGTCGGTTAAAAAAGTAGCCTATACTATGCCCGATAATATCAGCTATCTATCAGTGAAAGTCGCGTCAAAATCGGTCCACCCGTTTCCGAGATTAGCGGCAACAAACGGACAAACAGACAGACAAAAATTTAAAAAATTGTTTTCTTGGTATATAAGTGGGTCGTTCTACTTTTCTACCGACAATAGTCTGTCTTTCTTGTTATTATGGCATCTCGTTGGAGTATTAATATAAACGGTTTTTTATTCGGTTCGAATAAACGTCCATATTTTTCTTATCTATTAATATTATGTCATTTTTCATGTTCTCTAACCAGCATATTTTATACGTTCATTTTCCGTATAATGTGGCCGTGACAGAGTGGTAAACTGAAATGTGGTCTCTACAGAAAAAGGCCATTACACTCATTCACACATTACATCACATCACATCATTTTTTCAAAAACCAACATTAAAAAAGAATCAATATTAGCTAGGAAGGAAACTTTAATTAGTACTAATGAAAACACAGATGCAGTTTTTTTTAAATCCCACACATAAAACACAATTATAGATAGTTCAAAAACCAAAAAAACAGAAAAACGTCGTTTCATTGTCGGTAGAAAAGTAAAACGACCCAAGTACCGTATTTACTTTCGTATACAGTTAGTACAAAACTGTTCTTTTGATATTACAAACAAACACTTCAATTTTATTTATTTGTATAGATGTATAGATT
Source organism: Hipparchia sbordonii (assembly GCA_038048805.1). Taxonomy (NCBI): domain Eukaryota; kingdom Metazoa; phylum Arthropoda; class Insecta; order Lepidoptera; family Nymphalidae; genus Hipparchia; species Hipparchia sbordonii. The sequence goes on from CM076106.1 coordinate 14,697,820, forward strand.
CAAAAGCACTTTGTAAAAGTTTATTTTAATAAAAAACTTCAAAATCTAAGTTCAAAACTGTCCTGAACTGTCCGCGGAATAGCATCAAGTGGCCAGAGTACTCAAGACCACTTGAATGAACATCCGTACTTCGTCAGATAGTAGGTACAATACAGTGCGACGATCGGGGCCTGAATACCAACCAGAACCGAGTGCTCTTAGGCCTAGAAGCAGTCCGCCCTGAAACCACATGAAGCTAATTCGGGGCTGACACGTCCAAGGTATAAAAGCCCCTAACTAGATAAAGAACAAAAATAAAACCGGCCAAGAGCGACACCCGCACACGAAGGGTTCCGTATCGTCGTACGATTTAACACCAGCTTCAAAACAAAAGTTTATTGTATGGGACAAACGCAAAGTTTTATTGTATGGAGACCTCCTTTAATTTTTAACATTTATTTTTTACTACTTGATGCCCGCGGCTTCGCTCGCGTGGATTTAGTTTTTTTTTATTCGTTGATAAGATAGTCCTTGACTGCGATCTTACCTGATGGTAAGTAACGATGCAGTCTAAGACGGTAGCGGGCTAATTTGGAACTTGGGAACTCCTTGATTTTCCGGGATAAAACGCCTTAGATGTCACTCTCTCGGTCTTCAACTATACCATGTAAAAAATCACGTCTGTCAGTTGCTTTGTTGCGGCGTGATTGAAGGACAAAACCAGCAAACCACCGTACGGACGGGTGGACAGCGGCAGCTTAGTAACCTGTTGGCACCCTCTGGGCTTGGAATCAAGCTAATTGGGACATCAAATTACCACGCTTTTCAACAGTCTAAATGGCATTAGAAGCCCCATAGATTAGGTTAGGCTATCAAAATAAGCAGCAGTGCTCGACAGCCACAAACAAATTCTAATTAAGCTTATAGCTTTTCCGGGGAGTGTCGCGGTGTGAGCTGGACGCTGGTGACTCACCCGCGGGTGTTGCAGGTAACGTTTATTGCCGATCGATGGCGGACATTCCGAAAAATTAGTACATACCCACCGCCCACTGACCTCTATATCAACACTGACTTACTGTCCTTGTAGGTACAAATGACAGCCTAAATTATGGATCAATTTAAAGCGCCTTTGATATACCATTACCAGTGTCTCTGGAACTAATATCTACCTGATATTGCAAATGGCGCACCGACCTCTCTAATTAATCTATGAAATTATCATACAACCCAGGGTTAACACATTGTCGTCTAGTAGGTACGCCATATAGAGTGAATTCTCCCCAGACCGCAGGTGTCATCACAAGTCGACACAGTACGGACGCCTGTGATTGTGTTATCTTTTCTGTGAAGCAATTCGTCGGTATCGATAAGCGCGTGACCAAATATCGATTATCCATTTTATGTGTGACAGAAACAACCGAAAGGGCGTGGGTCTGTTTGCACCTATGTGTAGGTACCATTTGATATGCGGGTCTATCTATGAATGTCGCGCGTCCTACTCGCATGGGAAGAATCCCGTACCAAAAAATGCCAAAAAAAACACGTTTCTATTAGGGGCCCAACTTCAACACACGTGTACAAACTAAAATTATTTTATACTTTTAGGTGGTGTTTGAAGTCGGTTTTTTAATTTTTTTTTTTATATTATAGTGTACCTACCACTACGCTACTGTAGGAATATTTCCTCCTTTCAAAATGTCTGTAGGTCAACCGGTGTAGTACAGCGTGGTGGCTGTTAGTCAGCCAGTCATGTCCCGGTACTGTTTTTTAGTCATTGACAAATCGTCTACCTTACTCCGATTAAAGATTATCTGGTGATAATCACCCACTAATCACGTTAGTCAGAGTTGTAAATGTTAAGGTATAGGTATGATAAGATGCAGGTAGGTATTTCTTTATCTCGATGATGAACATTTCTCACGATAATCAATTTGTAGATTACTTAGATACTAAAAATTTAAAAAAAAATTATGTGAAGTAGGTTACTTCAGCCTAATACTTGACTAGTCTTGATCTTTGCATTTTGAAAGATTCTTTAGGAAGAAGACTTTAATTCACGAACATAACTTTGTACGACTCATCTACTTATAGTTTTTGCTGTTTTGTAGGTATAAAATAAAGATATAAGAATATAAACATATTTTTTTTTACAAAACCGACTTCAAAAGCCACTACAAAGTATGTCAGTTGTGCCTATAAAATTTGAAGAGTTCCTTCGATTTCTCCAGGATTCCATCATAAGATCCTGACCTGATGATAATGGGACCACCTGGGAATATACTCTTTCAAACAAAAAAAACGAATTTTCCAAATCGGTCCGGGCGTCCTCGAGTAATGCCCTTATGTATGTTCCCCATACAAAAAAAAAAGATTCCGACGAATTGAGAACCTCCTCCTTTTTTGGAAGTCGGTTAAAGATAGATCTTACGTTTAGGACTTGCCACGCTCCTTCAGTCGCTAGTAAGTACAAGTAAATACTACACCAGCGCGTCTATAATTGTTATTTAACGAGGCGCTGAATTTCGCTCTTAATCACCGGTCAATTATCGGCTCCGGCGTCCGCTGCCGAAGGCCGCATGCGCTCCGAACCTCCAGCTGGCCAGCAGAGAAATAAACGGAGAATGTCTCATTGAGTTTTCTTAACTTGGAAAACTCACCTACGATCATTGAGTAATTATAAACACACTAAATAGTACTATCTTTCTTTCTACTCATTTTGTAAATTTATTCTATATATCTCAGACTCTCTTCTGTGTAACCCACCCACTTTTCTTTTTCTTCCTTCACTTACACATTATTTGGTGTTTCAGGTGCATTATTGTATAACAACAATCATCACAATGCAAACAAGACGGGCAGCAGCGTTAGAAGAACAGCTGAAACTTAAAACTGCCCTCAATGAACTGAAATCACTGCGACAACTTAATGATCAATTGCTGAGGGAGCAAGAAGAAAGTGAGGTTGAAGTAAAAGCTGTGATTGCCAAAAATTCACAGTTAAAAGCTGAACTCGCTGCCCTGAACAGCTCACATACTTTAGTGTCAGAGGAACGTGACCGACTCCAGGAGGCAGTCAGCTCTTTTAATGTGTGCATTCAGACTTATGAAGAGGCTCTAGGGAAGATATCTGTGCTAGAGGATGAATTGAGTGGGGCTCACAGAACAATTGATGACCTTCAGTCTCAATTAAAAAGCTATGAAGCTCAAGCAACCAACACATTGTATGATGAACTGCTTACTTCATCCTCAATTGTGCCGGTCATAGATCTGACATGTGACAGCCCTTATACTAGAAATAGTAAGACAATACAGAACCATGATAAGATACAACTAAATAGTCATAATAAAATTAAAAAATACATTAAAATTGGCAAAATAATTAAAAAAACCAAAAATTTAATTAAATTACAAAGGACTCACACTAAAAATGTTGCATTAAGGAAGGAACGGTCACATTTATTACATAAGCTTGAAACATACTGCTCATCTTTGACAGAAATGAGCACTAAATATGATGTTGACGTTAAAAACCTTAATAATGAGATTTGTAAATTGAATGATTCCCTAAAAAAAGTTACTATGGAGTACGAGCGGTCACAAAATCAGATCTGTGAACAGTTACAGGCAGCTGACGAGTTGTTAGCCCTAGGCAACTACAATATGGCTCGCTTTGAATCACTGACAAGTAAATGCCAATGTAACCTCTCACCTATACCTATGGCTAGCAACGATCACAGTAGTAGTACATTGCTCCCAGTCAAATTGCCTTCCCATCCCACGCAGTGTAGTGTAAATACAAAAAGTTCTTCATCCTCAAACATAAATCTCTCTGTGAATGCCAGTAAAAAAACTGTAATTATCTCTGACCAGTTAGGTAAAGACTTTGGTGCCTATATGAACAAGTATATGCAGCATCCAGTGATTAATAAATGTTCACCAGGGGCTAGTTTTGACTATTTAATTAATAACTTGAATGAAGAAAGCTTGGATATAAATACTAATGTTATCATATTGATTGGGGACAGTTTATTGATAAAAAAGCACAAGATCCTAAAATGTTTTGAAAAATTATTGTATTTGCATAATAAAACCAAATGTAAATTTACTTTATGTGCCTTCCCTTACTCTAGTACACTAAGTAAGGAGCAAAACCAGCGCATAAATAAATTAAATTTGCATATGTTTAATTTGTCAAGCCATCATGACAGTGCTATCTCCTTTTTTGACTTGAATAAATTTATTTATAAATTTAAATTGACCGCAGATAATATGTACCTGCCTAGAAAATGTAAAATACATATAGCTTCATTGCTAGCATATAATTTAATGAATGATACAGTTACAAGTGTTGTAACAAAGTCTTTTGACAATTTTACAAACTGTACTTCTAGTACAAATATTTCTGTTTTTGACTCAAGTACTTTAAGTACTAATATTTCTGTTGTTGAACCAAGTAATAGTAAGCCTATTACTTGTTTAAACTAGATACTAAGACAACGGAGAGGCTCTGCAAACTGAACATTGTACATCAAAATATACAGAGCCTATCCGGCAGTATGGTGAATTTGGACTCAAGTAAAAATAATACTTGTAAAAAATTTAAACTAAGCAGTAAGACAACAGATAAGCAATATAAAATTAATCTTGTACACCAAAATATACAGGGCTTATCTGGCAAAGAACATGAGATTGAGCTTTTTATTAAAAAATTTGATATTGAAATCTTATGCTTCACTGAGCATTGGCTCAATACTCATCAGTTAATTGTACACCTTAATAATTATTCACTGTCAAGTGCGTTCTCAAGAAAGACTGCTATACGCGGGGGATCATTGATAGTAACGCGAAATAACATTAATTACAAAGAGCGAAAAGACATTGTTAGCCTTTCTATAGAACGCATTATTGAGCTGTCTTGTGTTGAGCTGGACCGATACATTATAGTTTGTGTGTACCGACCGCCCTCAGGCGACTTTGTTCTTTTTGAGGAGGTTATGGAGGATGCCCTAAGGCGGCTATGTAGGTCATCAAAAAAAATAGTGGTCTGTGGAGACTTTAATATTGATATTTTGCTTAACACTCTTTTTACTGGTAGGCTGCTTAACTTATTTAAAAGCTTTAATCTAGAGAATATTTTTATTGAACCTACAAGAATAACTGCAAACTCAGCTACTTGTATTGACAACATTTTTTGTGATTGTAACATTATCGAAAAATCTATTATCACTTATCTCAGATCTGATCATTGCGGTCAAATGATATCTATTCCAGGCAGTGAACAGAATTTAACAAAAGTAATAAAATACAGGCCAGTTACCACTAAAAAAGTAAAGCATTTTAAACAAAACATCTCAGCTGGATTGCCGACGCTTGACCTTGCACAGGATGATCCGGATGAAATTTATACAAAGTTTTTTGATTTGTTAAGCTCACAATATAACTCTATCTTTAAGGTGATGGAGAAAAGACTGTTTAAAGATCTTAAGTTTAGTGACTGGGCAACTGCCGGCATCTATAAAAGTAGAAATAAGCTGTTTGACTTGTATGCAGAAAAAAAATATAATTATTCCCCCGCGTTTATTGAATATGTAAGAAATTATTCTAAATTGTTTAAAAATGTGTGCATACAAGCAAAGTCACTTCATATAAAACAAAAAATTGTCAATTCTGATAATAAAATTAAAACAACATGGGGCATCATTGGTGATGAAATGAATAACCATAAGGTGCATAATAATAATAAATTTGAGCTTAAAATTGATAATCATGTAATTAACTCCGATATAGAAGTTGTAAATACATTTGAGAACTTTTTCAAAAATATTCCAATTACCACAACCAGTTCTCTAAATTCCTCGCCGGCAGAAGCCTATCGTCTTCTAAGAAGCAATGTCTCTGAGTGCAATAAGTTATTTAGGTTTGAACACGTTACCCCATATGACATAGTCAAAACATTTAAATCTTTACAAAATAAGAAAACAGCAGATCTATGGGGGATATCAGTTAAAATAATTCATAATGTAATTGATATTATTGCGCCGTATCTTGCTTTAATTTTTAATAAATCAGTAGATTCTGGATCTTTTCCAGATCTTATGAAATGTAGTAAGCTAATACCGCTTTTTAAATCGGGCAGCAAAAGTGACCCGAATAACTACAGGCCAATTTCAATTTTGCCAACTCTCAGCAAGATATTCGAAAAAATAATGCTCAACCAACTGCTTTTACACTTTAATTTAAATAAACTCCTACACACTGAGCAGTATGGTTTTACAAAGGGTCGATCAACAACCGATGCAGCCGCAAGGCTATTACAACACATATTCGATGCGTGGGAGAACTCACAGAATGCCATTGGTATTTTCTGTGATTTGTCAAAGGCATTCGACTGCGTTGATCACGAGACTCTTTTGCTTAAACTGAGCCACTATGGCATTAAAGATTTTGCACTTAGTCTCATTGCGTCTTATCTCAGCAACCGAGTCCAAAGAGTATGTGTCAATGATGTAAAATCATCCGGATCAGCCTCAGTAATGGGTGTACCCCAGGGTTCTATTCTAGGTCCATTCATGTTTTTGGTCTACATAAATGATTTACCACATTTTGTCCAAAATACTTGCGATATTGTACTATTTGCTGATGATACGTCTTTAATTTTTAAAGTCGATAGGATAAAAGACAATTTTGACGATGTAAATAATGCATTATCTCAAGTCTCTGAATGGTTTACGGCAAATAATCTCCTTTTAAATGCTAAAAAAACAAAGTGTGTTGAGTTTTTATTACCTAACACGAGAACTGTCAGTAAAAATTTAAAGATAAATAATGAACCTTTGAAAACTGAGGACTCCACAGTGTTTTTGGGGTTAACCCTGGATTCAAAGCTACAATGGGGCACCCATATAGCAACGCTTGCTGGCAAACTTAGCTCTGCTGCTTACGCTGTTAGGAAGATTCGACAGTTGACTGACATAGAAACTGCAAAAATTGTTTATTTTGCATATTTCCATAGTATTATGTCATACGGAATCTTAGTATGGGGTAAGGCAGCCGATATTGGAAAAATTTTTGTTTTGCAGAAGAGGGCAATCCGCGCCATCTATAATTTGAGGCCGCGGGATTCCCTTCGAGAAAGATTTAAAGAGATAGGCATTCTTACAGTAGCTTCACAATATATTTATAACAACATAATATTTGTCAGACAAAACATTTTGAGTTACAAAAAAAAGAGTGATTTGTCCGATAGACCAAGTAGAAATCCAAATAGGCTCATGTTTCCTGGGCTGCGCCTCAAGAGGGTCCAAAAGACATTTGTGAGAATGGGCGTGACGTTTTACAATAAAATTCCACAGTCAATCTTAGACTTGCCTCTACACAAGTTTAAGAAATCAATTAAATCTGCTCTCATGAAAAAAGCATATTATACAATTGAAGACTATGTAAATGATAAAAAAGCGTGGATATAATTCGCTCCAGTGATTCATAAGACAGTAATAACTATCCTGTGTTCAATAAAAATTGTAAATTTTTTTATTTTTTTTGAAAAGAGCAACCGCCGAGTTTCTTACTGGCTCTTCTCGGCAGGAAAGGCATTCCGAACCAGTGGTAGATTCATTGACGATTCAAAAGTGCTTGTAAAAGTTTATTTGAATAAAAAATATTTCTATTTCTATTTCTATTTCTATGCACATAGGATTCGCGTTATGAGGTTTGGAAAAAAAAAGAATATCAGCCAAGCTTAAGTTGACTAATATTCTCCTATTCCCTCCAAATAAGCGAAAAGCTTGTGCTAGGAGTGGGTACGACAATAGTGCCACAGGTAGGGTTCGAACCAACGACCTTTTAATTTTTAGTCCGCACCTTTTAACCGTTGCGCTACTGAGGCTTACAAAGCTGGGGAGTGTTCTGCACTTCTAAGATGCAAATGGACTTGAAACCCAAGAGGTATAATGACAGTTAATAATTCAAACCCGACACCTAACTATGAGTTTCGGTTTCCATTCGGCATCGTACTGTAACGCTAAATCGCTTGGCACGTCTTCGCCGATAGGGTGGTAACTAGCCACGGCCAAAGCCTCGCACGAAAGAATTTGTGAATTCCCAAATAAAACCGTTGACCTGTACCAAAGAATATACAGACCGATGATCTTTGCCTGTACTTACTAAAAGTTGTACTTACATTAAATAATTTTTTTTTTTTCACCATTGTGGTGGTGGACAAAACCGCCAGAGTGGTGGTGGTCAAAACTAATCAGGCACTGGTAGGTAACTACGTGGATATCTAAATGACATAATGCGTCTCCGATAAGCTAAAGTGTTCCGTGATCAGTATTTATTCGGTATAATTTGTTCCAGAGCAGACTAGACTGGTCGAAGCCTCTCTTGGCGCAGCTGCCCAGGGTGGCGCCGCACTACGAGCAGTGGGTCAACAGCGCCGTGTACCGGAAGTGCCGGCTGTTCGCCAGCCCCGTGCTCGAGAGCCTCACCTTCACGCCGTGGTACCTGGTGCCCGTGTTCTGGATACCCGTCATCGTGTGCGTGGGCGTCTTGCAGTTCTGTGAGCACGTCTACTGTAGGGGTGAGCTAAGATTGAGTTATCACAGAGTTTGGCCTGGCGCAGCTCGAAGAACCGATGGATGGATTCCTCGGTACTTCAATGGCAACACTGAACCGAAACATATATGAATGGACATGGTCACCACTTTTTTTTTGCAATTCGCTAAAATTCGAGTTAGGTAGGTTATAATCGTTTAGGGCATTTTTAATATCAATTAGCTTGCGAAAATTTTGAATGAGAGGTCGGAGTAGGTACTATTAATTATATCGTGTTGCTTTTTAATTTGCCTAATCAAGGTTTAGATATTTATATTCTAATCCCTGATTATGACGTGTTGAGCATTGGCATGCCAAAAGTAATGCCGATGGCAATGGATAGATTTGCTTCTCTATCTTTACAGAGTCGTGTGAGGGAGCCAGCATCACGGGGCTGGATTTCATCGGCCACCTGGTGTTCGGCTTCTTCCTGTGGACCCTGCTGGAGTACTCGCTGCATCGGTGGGTGTTCCACTTCGACCCCGGCTCCTCGACTATACTCATACAAATACATTTTCTAATCCATGGAATGCATCATAAGGTTTGCTATAATTTATTTTCTTCTAAATCTTGTTAGGCACGCTCCCTTTGGACAAGTGCCCTCCAAGTATTTTAGTGAAATGTTTAAATTCTGCACTTCCAGACTAGACATTGCATAGGTCTGATAAAGATTTGTGAACAAATTCATCCTATCTATAATCCTACTGATATTATAAATGCGAGGATGTATGTATGGATTGGATCTTGAAGGATTGGATGGATCATTGTTACATAGATAGAACCTAGATAGATTATAGTCTGGAATAACACATAAACTACTTTTTTACTATCCCGGAACGTAAGAGAGTTCCTGCGGATATTAAAAATCTTCAGCCCACGCGTACAAAGTCACGGGCATTAGCTAGTGTGAAATGAACTTATAACGATGTGTGTTTCAACCTAAGATCACGGCTCAGCAAAGCACAGCAAAATTTTTGGAAAATAATAGCTCTTCATATAAGTGGCGAGCGTGTGATGCTGCAGCTAGCATTTATTTAAAGTTGGTTTTCCTGCAGGTCCCCTTCGACGGGCTGCGGCAAGTGTTTCCGCCGATACCTGCGCTGCTGCTGGCCTCTGTGCTGTACCTGCCTGCCTCGCTGCTCTTCGCTTACCCGCTCATCAAGTTGACCGGGGCACTCATTGGTAAGCCCTTAGGTATCAATTTTACAGGCTAAACTTTTATTATCCGAGTATAACTCTTTTGACTTTTGAGTACTGAGTAATTAATACAAGAACTGCTCCGCGATATAGTTCTTTCAATTCACGAGGACACGTGAGCTTTACTTGTGGTTACGTCGTGAACTTGCACATTGCGTAAGTGTGCGTGCCTGTCAGGAGTCTAGATGGGAGCGGTCAGGCGCGAGCAAGCTCTTGTTCACACTTATATACGATACACACACAGCCATGATCCACGCGCCCTCGTGAATTGCAAGAACTGTACCAGTTTCCCAATTACCTTCCATACACAAGGTCATTGCCAGTTTCCACATTTAAAAGAGGCATTCAACGTTTCTGATAAGAACCGCTAAGGTTTGGAACACTCTTCCAGCGTCCGTGTTTCCTGCCACTTATAATTTGAGTACTTTCAAGGCAAGAGTGAATAGGCATTTTCTAGGCAAGCGCGCTCCAACCTAGACCTCATCAGTGCTATTTAGTATTGATTGTCGTCAAGCGCAAGCCTATTTCGAATAAAAAAAAGGTAAGTAGGTACTTTTTTTTAAATGCAGCATTTTAAGAAGCTTCAAAAAAGTTATTGATTAGTTTGTATGCTGCAAGCACTCTATTTTGGGGACACAAGCCTATAAAAATAATGGATGTAAGAGTATCATTGCACTTCTTAAGTGTAATACTTAACTGTTTAACCGAGATTTTGTGCGGACTATACATAGGTATAGATACCTACCTACTACTGATCGGCTGATCGCATGCTTCTGTGTAAGAGCTGCAGCCTTGTGGGTCGGTGAGGGATACTTGGATTGTGGAGAGGTTTTGTAAGAAGTATTACTTCATGTCGCAGGGTACGTGATCTACGACATGATCCACTACTACGTGCACCACGGCTCGCCCGCGGACGGCACGTACCTGTACGCGATGAAACGCTACCACTCCAACCACCACTTCCGGAACCATGACAAAGGTGATCACTACTGAGTGTTAGAGTTGGCCGAGCTCATGCAGTCTAATTTTATTGATATTTCTCAAATTATGTAAAAAAAAACAAACTAATTTTTCTCGGCAAGTGAAAAGGGCCAGCAATAAACTCAGCAGTTCTTTTATTTTTACACAAAGTGTAAAAACAAGTGTAATATTTATAGTTCACTAAGTACTTCCAAGATATTCAGACCAAGTATCAAAGCAGTAGAGTATGAACCAATTTAGTAAATTATTAATTCTAAAATTGATCTAGCCGGTAATTTATGAAAATTAACTTGTAATAGGTACACTTGCGAGTAGATGTACAAGTTAATCCTAAATAATAAATAATTATTGGATATTAAATAATAATTATATGGATAACCATATCTATCACCTGCGTTAAGATTGCCTGGATTGAAATTCGATTAATTTAATCATAATACTTTATCATATTTTTCTTTTTCAGCTTTTGGCATCAGCAGTAAACTCTGGGATCACATATTTAAGACTGTCGTGCAAGTTAAGAATCTAGGGTTTAGTTTGCATTGGTAACGATCGAATATAGCTGATATACTAATACTTCTACATACATAGTATTTTTTGTATTTATTAGTATTTTGCCTTGTGACTTACGAGTACATATGGTTCACAACTACGATATATAAATAAATAATCAATTAATTTTGACTCTCGGCTATGATAGTTTCACAATTCGGCGTAAAGCAAGTGATACAACAGCCACAATCAAATTAAATTAAAGATCATAGAGGTACTTGAACCTTAGATATGACGTGTATCACACTAATATTATAAAGGCGAAGTTTGTATGTGTATGAGTGTTTGTGTGAGTGTGTGTGTTTGTTACTCCTTCACGCCAAAACGAATAAATCGATTTGGCTGAAATTTGGAATGGAAATAGTTCAAAAAAGGGTAAAGATACCGATTTTTTATTTGATGACAAAATAGTTTATGAATGCGGTCGCACCTGAAGTGACTATAGTCTAAGATGGCAGGGTGCTAACTATACCCACTAGAGACCCATATGGCCATAATTATCTCAATCGGTTTCTACACGCCATCGTACTGGAACGCTAAATCGCTCGGCGGCACGTCTTTGGCGGTAGGCTCGGTAACTAGCTGCGGCCAGTCTCTCATCAGGCAAAATGAATCCTAAACTATGCTATCCTAGGTTATTTTTATGGAAAGATAAACTTCAAACACAGATACCTACTAGCTCCTACTTTCTAGAGAGATATTAGTTTCATATTAGTTTCTACTTTCTAGAGCGTAGGTTACAATAATAATTAAACTTCGTTTGTATGGGGCGTGCTCGGGACCGTTGAGTCCTCGAAGGTGATTTTTCTTAATTTAATTAAGCTATTTAAAAGTAGTACCTAACTTTATTTATTTATTTAAGTATAATTATGTACCTTTAAGGAGTAGGAAACAAATTATTTTTGTAATGATTGTTTAGGTAGGTACACTGTAGTTTCATTGAATAAGATGCAGATTGAAGGTTTAAGTAGTTTTCTTATCTCTCGATGTTTAGTTTTAAGAATAGAAACGTTAATAGAACAATTTATGTGCCTATTGTTTTGTTAATCTTACATTTTTAATAAGTAGATGTGAACGTCAATATGAAAATACAATATTGCAAACGTGTAGGTAGATGCCTAGGTTAGTATTGTTTTTTTAATAAATATTAATTATTTTTAAATATTTATTATTTATATCTTCATGACTTCCTAGATTCTTTACGATTTGGCAGTGATAGCCTAGTGGCTACGACTGTGGTAACCTATTCGAGGGGTCGCAGGTTCGATCTCAGGCACACAAACTGACTTTTCGAAGCTAAGTGCATTGTGCATATTTTAAGCAATTAAATATCATATGCTTCATTCATTAAGTACCTATTGTAAAAAATTTTTTTTGAAAAGAGCAACCGCCGAGTTTATTGCTGGCTCTTCTCGGCAGGAAAGGCATTCCGAACCAGTGGTAGATTCATCGACGATTCAAAAGCATTTGTAAAAGTTTATTTGAATAAAAAATATTTCTATTCTATTCTATTCTTCAATCGTGAAGGAAAAACTGCGAGGAAACGTAGGTACCCGCCTGTACGCACGCACGCATTCCATAATTCTCGAATATGTCTATTCATCTGTCAGTCAAAGCTCATACATTCCTTTTTATTAAATACCTAATCGCTTCTTATCAGCAGACATCGATGGCAGTAAACATAAAAAATGTTGGAAAATGAGATTATGTTTTATTGTAACTGTAATATTATCTTAAAATACAGTTAGCCCACTGCGAATTGCAATAAATCTAAAGTGAATTGTTGGGGAGAGGCCTTTCTATTTATAGATAGGTACCAGTAGGTAATGATGGTGTGAGGGTGGGTAGGAAGGTACCACTCAATTTGAGAATTAAAGATAGCATTCCTTACTACCGTAAGTAAGGATTGCTATGTTTACGCGTAAATGCATTTAACAGGGTTGAAAAAAATGATTTTCTGTAGTTACATAAACTCAAGTCTGCTCTAGAGGGGTGCATGCTACTGCAGACATGAGGGACTAGTAGAAGCGTATGTTACCAGTAACGCCGCAATGTTCACGACTCCAAATTGCTTCAGTAGTACTATCACGGAGTAAGGACAGTGGTACTACTTGTCGTAATAATTTATGACGATGATAGTGGAGTAATCGATAAAATTAATATTTCACAAACCGATTCTTTTACATTACGTAATTAATCGAACCTTATATTAGTCCACAATGAGTAATAATGATTACAAAAAAATGGCGACGCTCACAACATTAGGTACCTACCTACTAAGTATCCGTGAAATGTTTTCTTCGCCTCGAATTAACGCAACGAACGTGACCCGATAAGCGCTCGCCATATTAGATTCTAAAAAAAACAAAAAATGATTTTAGTTAACTTCAGGTTCAACCTGCTAGACGTTACGATATATTCAACACTATCGTTAATAATTTATTTCACAAATTTTATCTTTCACATAACATTTACATTTGTTTCAATTTACATACTCGACTCATCGCAGCGACACATAGAGCATGTGAACGAACGTTTAAATTAAGTTCAATCAAGTAAATAGCATATTTTTATGGGACGATAATAGAAAGTATGGATGGGCAAGGATCGAGAAGGAATATTGTGTCAATTTCCGTGTTGTTGTATTTATTCTGTGCGTCCGTGAGTGCTTGCTTCAGTTCAGGTTGGGAAACTCTGTTCGAGGACTTGCTTTCGGATCTGTGCCCAATTTTTTCAAGTACGACTGAAACGATCAACGAATTACTGTCCCTCACTTCAGGCAAGTAACAACAATCTACTTTAATTATTTCTATTTTCTAATACACTTTCGAATGAACTTTCAGGTGTTTACTACAGCTGAAAGTGCATGTCTTGAATTTATTCTCTTGAATTTCATGCTCTCAAAGATTCGTTCCTCTTTTTAATAAGTCTGATCGTATCATTCAATATTTATAGTCCCAGGTTGACCTTGGCTTGGTCAAGAAAACTTCAACACTAGAGACGGTTAGCTTCTTTCTAGCTCCGAACCCCTCATCGAAGCGTCTTTCTCCTAGAATCTAGTCGAGAAGAACATGACGGTTTTGGGGGTTTGGAGCTAGAAAGAAGCTTATAGTTTATCTAGAAACCGGTAGATTAATCCACCGGTTTCTAGATTTTGCCCCGCCTCAAGGACTCTTTCTGCATAAGTTTTGTCCATCGCGTTCTTGATAGTTCAACAGTTTTGACAAAATTCGGTGCTACAAAAAAATTCTCCTTAAAACCGTTGCGACGTACCTACCTGCGTATTTAAAGTAATGGCCACAAAAATACTTGCAGAAGAAGAAGACTTGTTAATCACTAAAAAGTTAGTTTCCGAGAGCTTCCGATGCGGCCGCGAGCTGGCGCGCGAGGCCAAGCAGCGCGCCAACAAACTCGTCCGCAACGGCGTCAGCCTAGAGGCCTGCTCGCCCACCATGCTGCATTTCTTCTCTTCCCAGTTACCCAGTGATATTAAGAAAGCTTCTGAGCTATCCAACGAACTACTGTCTACCACTAAAATACTGCAAATGAAGGTGTGCTCCAAGTAAGTGTTCCGTTACAAGAGATCTAGCGAGATTTTTTTTTACATTTGCGTATTTATTCTATGCCAAACAGAATCACAATATTGCTTTTTTCGGTATAGTGGGACCGAAAGAATCCACTCCTTTGTCATAAAAATCCATTACTGAATTTCAGGCGTGATGAAATTTTAGGTATCTAACATAATTTAAATAAGCTGTTAATTGCAATTCGCACTCGCATACGAAGGAATTGGAACCAAAAAACGCCGAAAAAAGACGTTACTAGTAGGGGAGCCCCTAATTATTTTTTATTATTTGTTGTTATACTTAGCGGCAACAAAAATACACATTCTCTGAAAATTTTAACTTTCTACCTGTTACTGATCATGAGATCCAGCCTGCTGACAGACGAACGGCAATGGACTTTTATCAGTCGAGACAACTTCTCAGAGAGACCTACCAAGTCATATTATATCAGTAGCTTCCCATAAAATCAATTTAACTCACAGCTCAGACGTGACTCCAAACACGTTTCTGTCGTTCCTGGAGAACAACCCGGTCCGTCCCCAAGACATCCGCTGCAAGCCGGCGTCGGTGTCGTGCGCCGCCAGCGACAAGTACCGCTCCTTCGACGGCAGCTGCAACAACCTGCAGCACCCCGCGTGGGGCCGCCGCGGCGCGCCCTTCACCAGGGTCATCTCGCCGAGATACGCTGATGGCAAGTCATATCATTATCTTGCGACAATCTACACGTTGTTACTTAAAGCCTCAATAGCCCAACGGTTAAAGGCGGGCTGAAAACTGAAAGGTCGCAGGTTCGAACCCCATCCGTTGCACTATTGTCGTACCCACTCCTCACACAAGCTTTCCGCTTATTTGGAGGGGATAGGAGGATATTAGTCAACTTCAGCTTCGCTAATGTTCTTTACAAAAAAAAAAAATTTTTCACCAACGTTTCAAGATGATTCGCATCGATCGTTTTTCGACCCAGATTACCTATGTGTATCTATAGAAAAATACATGGTTTGTCGATGGTATGTCACACGAAGCCCTGCGACATAAAGACACCCTCCGCCAGATTCCATTCCACGCATCGGTTCACTCTAATTTCTCTACGCCAGGTGTATACGCGATGCCGGTAGCCCGCAGCGGGCGGCCGCTGCCCAACGCGCGCGCGCTGTCGGCGCGCTTGTTCGCCGAGCAGCCGCGCGCCGGAGCCAGCCGCGTGCTGAGCGCGCTTAACGTGCAGTGGGGGCAGTTCGTCACGCACGACATGGTGTTCCAGGTCATGGAGTCCACTGGTAACTTTTTATTTTATGTACATAAGAGACCCCTACTTAAGGAATTTATGTGTGTCGAAAACGACCATCAGTTAGTACTTAGTTGCAAAGTAACTAGGTAATCGATCGTCTACTTATCAGGGGTAGAATACATAATATTATGTACGTTTAGTTTTGTTACACAAGTTTCATTCCCAAGAAACTTATTTCCGTTGCACAGACGAGGGCGGCATACAGTGCTGCCTGGGCGACGGGCGGGACGTGCTGCCGCCGTCCATGCTCAACGACAAGTGCATCCCCATCTGCGTGCCCGAGGACGACCCCTTCTACAGGCAGCACGGCGTTCGCTGCCTCAACCTCGTCCGGAGCGTGACCGCGCCGCGGGAAGATTGCAGCCTGGGGTACGCCGAGCAGGTACACGTTCCACTGCTGCAGAACATTACATTAGCACAGAAAAAGACGTAAAGAGATTAGAGACCAAAACCTTACCGTTTGTCACCATTCAGTTTTGTCTTGTCTTACCAGCCACAGGGTGGCCTACGTTACGTAAGTTACGTAAATTATAATTTTGAATTTATTAATTTCAATAGGCAGGTACCTATACATATAGTCTGTTCAAAAAAGAGAACCGTCGTGGCCAAAAAGTGAACTATAAATACCTATAGTTCACTTGCGCGCTAAACAAACAAGCACAGCAGAGCCCTCCAATCTTAGGGAGGAAACGGTTCTCTTTTTGAATAGACTCTACTATTGGGTGAGAGATGGGAATATAGGAATTTTCTTATTTTCCGGGATAAAAAGTTGCCTACGTGTTATTCTAGACTGTAATCTATGTCTGTGCCAAATTTCGGTCAAATCGGTGTTGCGGCGTGATTGAATAACAAACATCCATCCATCCAAACTTTCGCATTTATAATAACTAGCTATTCGATAATAATAAGAATACCTATTGACGAAAGATTTGCACCTGTGACTCAGTGTGTTACAAATTCTTAATCATTGATTACCACAATAACAAAAAAAAACTAAAATTATTGAGGAGAAACTTTAAAATAGTAGTGGAAAAAATTCCCATAAATATTTGCCGCCTTAAATCATGTCATCCATAAATTGTTTATAAATTGAGAAAGCAACGCAATGACACCACATTAATATAATGTAGGCACGATTTGTTTTTTGGACAAGGTATGGAGATTATGTTGTCTTATTTATTTATACAACTTTTTTGCATGAAAACAAGTACAAAATATATATCTTCATAAATTACAGATGAACACGGTGACCAGTTTTCTCGACGGGTCGACTCTCTACGGCTCCGATCCGAAAGTTGCGGCTAAGCTTCGGAGTAAATGTGGTGGAAGATTGAAGGAGGAAACAAGGAAAAACTGCAAAGGAAGTTACTTGCCTTCAGTTGATGATAAATTTGCTGTTTGCGATTTGCGGAATTCGTCAGAGCCGTGTTATTTAGCAGGTAGTAAAACATATAGTAGTCAGCTATTCAATTTCGTAGATAAGATCTTTATCTACTTCTTTATTATGTGATCTTGTGTAATCGTGACAGATGCGTGCAAACAACAGTTTCACGAGAATATTCCCTATCCAAGCTAAAAATTCGCAAAGATTAAAATAACTAACTACTATTTATATAAATCTTTGATACGGGAATTATTCCATTAAAATTGTCGAATCATTGCATCTTTCTATTCTGGACAGAGGTTGTCTAAACATTTGGGTTGTGAAGAATTCTTCTCAGTGTGATCATAAGATAATGTTGAGGAAGCTTGGTGAATATGGCCCGAACTTGGTGAAGGTCGGTAGCTGCGTACCGTAATAAAGATGCGATAAAGAAATCCTACGCTGCAGGTGACAGCCGAATCAATCAGACGCCGACGCTGGCCGCGCTGCACACGCTGTTGCTGCGCGAGCACAACCGCGTGGCCGACACGCTGGCCGCGCTCAACCCGCTGTGGAGCGACGAGAAGCTGTTCCAGGAGGCGCGGCGGATCGTCGTCGCGGAGATACAGCACATCACTTACCAGGAGTGGCTGCCCTTGAATTTCGGTACCGACTTTTAATTAAAATGCTCTCCAAAGCCATCGTAAATAAGTTCCAATATTTTTGCTGGGTGAGTCCTAAAGGAATGCCTCTATTTCAGGTGAAAGCTACATGCGCTACTACCGCATCTCGCCCAGCTCGCTGTACAGCCGCGACTACCACGAGGACGTGAACCCGGGCGTCATCAACAGCTTCGGCGCGGCCGCCTTCCGCTTCCTGCACACCGCCGTGCCCGACACCATCATGGCCTGCCCCAAGGTCGGCCAGGCCGCCTACTTGCACAAGTACCTTTCTTTTTCTTTATCAACCCATAGATATCCACAGCTGGGCAAAGAGCTCTTGCACGGATTTCCACAGGCTTCGCCGGTTTAGCGCCTTTTGAATCCAGCGAATTCCTCCAACTCTTTTGATGTCGTCGTTTCACCTAGTGGGGGCCTGGCAACGCTGCGTTTCCCGGTGCGGGGTCGCCACTCCAGCATCTTGGGACACCAACGACCGTCAGCTCTTGGAACATGTGCTCCGCCCATTCCCAGGCATCGAGCTTGAGACGAGGCTGAGTGGTGTGCACTGTATTGTAAAAGTGGAAAACGCACCATCGTACTAGGTACCCAGTACTACCTGGTAGTCATAAAGTTTTTGTCTGAAAAGAGAAGTTTTACTTCTTGCCTAGTTTAACTGCCCTGCTAGATTTATATGCACTGATTAAATCCCAAGCGAAAATAGTGCAACCTTTTCGAAGCTTGTTTCCCATATCATTTCCCGTATAAAATGTGCAGGTTAAGCGACCACTACTCCAACCCGAGCCTGCTGGAAGCCACGCCGGAGTCGCTGGACGAGCTGGTGCGCGGCGCCCTCGCGCACCGCGCCGCCGAGGCCGACCCGCACTGCTCGCCCGAGATCACCAACCTGCTGTTCAAGTCGCGCAACGGCTGGGGGCTCGACCTCGTCGCCATGGACATCCAGAGGGGCCGGGACCACGGCATCGCTTCCTATAACGATTACAGGTGGGTTTGGAGAACTTTGGAAATTTAGTATTCGTACCCAATTATACATTTGTATTAAATAAATAAATTGCTTATTTCATTATTTGCAGGGAAATCTGTGGTTTACCAAGAGCGAAAACTTTCCAAGACCTAGCTAGCGAAATACCTCAGGATGTAAGTAATAAGTATTCCTTTAACCGTGAAATAGCCCAACAGGTAGGTATAGTAACATCTAGTTTGTAAATCCCTAGATGAAAGCTCATCAGATCATTAGGTACATGTACAGACATAAAGCTTTATTCTCAACCAACGCGGGCAGTGGAAGGACAAACCAACAAATAAACCACTTTCTCATTTCTAATACTTATTTGTAAGGATTCCATAGAACTAGTTAGGCGATTTTGTAAAAGATTCCATCATTCAATATTCTGCAACAATGCATTTTTAACCCCCGACCCAAAAATGACGGGGTGTTATAAGTTCGACGTGTCTGTATGTGTGTGTCTGTCTGTGGCATCGTAGCTCCCGAATCAATGAACCGACTTTGATTTTGTTTTCCTTGTTTCAAAAGTGAATTAGTCGGGAGTGTTCTTAGCTATGTTTGATGAAAATCGGTCCAAGATAGGCGCTACTACAAAATGGCGGATTACACATTTGTATTTTAACGATTATTGACTGAGTGAGTATCGGCCAATCAGAGGCGATCGCAATCACCACACTGTAGAAATAGTTTTTAGTTCAAAACCCCCGTCGGTTCGGCAGCGTATCGCCTCGCTCGCGCAGCTGTACGAGTGCGTGGACGACGTGGACTTGCTGGTGGGCGGCGCGCTGGAGCAGGCGGCGGCCGGCTCGCTGCTGGGGCCCACGCTGCAGTGCATCGTGGCCGAGCAGTTCTACCGCACGCGCGTCGGCGACCGCTTCTTCTACGACAACAGCGAAATGCCGCACTCCTTCACACCGGGTGAGCAAAGATGCACATCGGCAACGGCAGCCATCGACACAGTAGAGCATCGTGTCTGACACACGAAGCGATGACCGATGGAGAAGAGACTGAACACCCTTTTAGTTGAAAACTATAGTTCATAATCGTAGCCTGTTCCTCTTCGGTGTACCTTCGTTCACGCGACCCAGTGTTGAACAGAAGTCCTCATAATTCGGACTATAAGCGGGAACCAGTGGATTGTAGTGACAAACATCCATCCATCCGTCCGTCCGTACATCCAAACTTTCGCATTTATAATATTAATAGGATAATAGGATTTACGTTCTTTTGTTTACGCAGACCAACTGAAAGAATTAAAGAAGGCTTCAATGGCGCGTCTGATCTGCGACAACACGGGCGTGCAGTTCACGCAGCGCAGCGCCTTCGAGACGGAGAGCGGCCGCAACGCCCGGCACGCCTGCGACGACCTCGGCGCCATCCCGTGCGTCGACCTCACCGCGTGGAAGCGGCCCAAGTTCGAGCTCTACGACCGATAGCGCGTATATCGCATCGTCCGCGTCCTATCCTTTCAGAGCAGAGAGGGGCAGCGCGATAAAAAAACTTTGGGAACCCCTGCTTTAGCCTGAGCGATCGTAGAAAGAGATGACACGTTTGTAATATGGCTAGGGCGGCAGTGTACGCCGAGACTGTCTTTCCAGCTCTACACTTCGTCCTCGCGCCAGCCTTTGCTGGATATCTGGGCGACGCGACGTGTGCATATTTTTAGATTGTTAGATTAGATTTTATAGTTTTTTTGGAAAACTAAAAGTAAGTATATTTAATTGAATTAGTTCGCTTTTTGTATTATTTATTAATAATTATTATCATTAATAGGCATTTATAATTGTTCAAGTAATTTATTGATTCGTTTTGTAAATAACAATAAATTGTATATACTTTTTACATGTCTTCAAATTGTTTAACTTTTTATACATATAATATCTACACTATACAGCTTCGCATGTCCGCAAGGATTTTAATACAATTACGTATTATTCTGACACAAGACATGCTCTGTGGTAATCCTATTGCGGTATCGTCTGAAAACGATTGCAACAGCGAGACAATCTCAATCGCCTGTGATTAGCTGAATTTACAGCGCTCCTGCCGCATCAGCGCATTCTAATCAATATCTAGAGAGGATGAGCCAATAAGAGGTGATTGCGATCACCACGCTGCATCAATCGGTTTTTAGACGATCCCACCACATCTGCAGGACTTCGATCGGATGACGACGATTATCTTGATCTTCGTCTACCGACCAGACACTTCAAGTTTCACCATTCTTTAAATAGGTAATTCATAAACGCATTTGCATCGTAAAGTTATTACGGTAAAACATGCTTTTTCTATTTACATAACATTCCTAGAACTAAAATAATTACATAGGTTCTAATTATAAAGTAATTGTCATTTATTTCGAAAGCGACGATAAGATAGTACCCTTTTGCCACATTTTAATGCAATCAATGCGATAGTCGCATCCTTTCCAGCTGGCTAACATCATTCTCCTGCTGTTAGGCAACACATACAGTAAGTACTGTACGTGTCTACTGGAGATGTGTTTGGTGAACTACATATAATATAATATGGACATTAAAGCGTAGTGGTGAGCACTGTGGTCTTTCAGAAAAGTCTCCGGTTCGATGCCCGCCGGGGACGATATGGAAATTATTTTTCTCTCTTTGGTATGGTCTAGTTAACTTTGGTTAGTATCACCTTTCCATCAAAGACATGTCGCCAAGTGATTTAGCTTTATTCTTACACGATGGTGTTTATAAACTTATTAGGGGTGTCGTTAATTAAATCCGCTTAATTAAACCCTTCAAAGTTACCATCTTAAACTGCGTCATGTGAGATCGCAGATTAAGATAAAGAAGAAGCTGACACCACATTGCACGCTCAAGTCATATGAAATCGCAGGGCCAATATGAACAAATGCGATTATCGCAATGAACTAATAACAAGGTTCGTAATACAGCAGGGTGTCTTTGACAATATTATAAGTAAATTACAACGAAGGCACAATCATCTGACGCAAAAGGCACAACCGCAAATAATTCGATATTTGAATGGAAGTATAAATAAGTTAAATAGTGAACTGGTCACGTGGAGACCGTAAATAGGACGCAATCGTAACACCTTACAAATTCGCGAGTTATGCAAGACACCGATAAATAACATTCCATTATGGCTTATTCTAATTTACACAATCTCTACTAAACTCAGCACCTTCCTACACTAGGAGGTGGGCAGTGAGGCAAAACAAACATTCGAAGCGGACAACAACTGGATTGAAGATAACAGGATGTTAAATGTTTAATCACAATGAGAATTCGGTTGAATGTTCTTAGAACTCGTATCATAATATTAGGTACGATAAGGGAGTAAGCAGTAATCTATCTGATTAACATTTGAGCCCATTATTAACACATTGTATTCATTCAGCATCTAAATGAGCAAGTTTCTACCCTGTGGCTTATCCTTGCTCCAAAATGACATTAACTTGTTCTGGACAGCGTTCCACGTGACTGAGGCCCCCAACACCGACAGGCCCCCGGGGGCCGGCCGGAGCCTCTCCAGCAGGGGCCTCCTGTACAGCCTCTGGGCCTCGGCCCTCTGGTCGTCTGTTACTTTCCGGTCATCCAGGTGGGTCAGAGTCGGGAACTGTGCGATGACAAAAAGCCTGCAAAAGTCACATCAGGCCAAGTTTTAATTGAAGAGAATTCAGCTATAGGATTGATACCTCAGACTTGCTATGGAATTGTGTAAATGTGATTGCATCAGTGTGATAATCATAATCACCTTTGATTGGCTGAATTTAGGACATTCTTGCTGCATCAATGCATTTGAACATATTATAGCAAATGTTGGCCAATAAAAGGTGATTGCGATTGTTGCACTGTAGTAACCATTTTTAGAAAATTCCATGACTGATCCCGCACCATAGATTCAGAGCAGCTGTGGAGGTACGAACAGTTTAAGAAGAGGTGTCCAGAGCACAGGAGCACTCACCTGTACTGCAAGTAGTCGTAAAACGTTCCGCCGTTGAAGTAGCTGGGCGCGGCGGGGTTGCCCATCAGAGACAGCAGCTGCAGCTCTGGGCACGACTCCTTCAGCTTCCCCACCCAGGGGTACAGCGATGCAATTTTGCAACGGTTTAACCTGCCCAACAAATATTACTAAATACGAATCTGCCCTTTAACCTGAGGGTCCGTACCGGAAGGCTAACCAAGGGGCCCCAATTACTAAGCCTACTCTATCCGTCTGTCTGTCAGCAGGCTATATCTCATGATCCGTAATAGGTAGAGTGGAAATTTTTACAGAATGTGTATTTCTGTTGCCACTATAACAACAAATAATAAAAATCAATTAAAAATTAACGAGGGCTCCCCTACTAGAAATGTGTTTTTGACAAGAAACCCTTCGTATGCGAGTAAACTCACACTCACATTTTACCCATTATTTATTTCTTAAAGTTTTTTTTTAAAAGAAGCCTTGGTGAACTCGACTAGTATTCCTCTCTTCCACTAAAAAAACTTAAAGCTTGTGTTAGGAGTGGGTACAACAATAGTGCAATTGGTGTGGATTGAACTTTAAGAACTCATTATTATTACCATAATAATTGCAGCCTGGGCATGGGGGGCAGGAAGCAGTTCTCCATGATGGGGTTGTCGTCCGCTATGAGAGACGTCAGGTGCTTGAAGTGCACTAATGCATCCAGGTTTCTGCAGGAAACAGATAAATATTATTATTTTTTTCGGCTGCAGACATAATCAATTAGATAGTCTGTAGCAATCCCACTGTGGTACTCACGTTATTTTGTTGTGGCTGATGTCGAGATACTTGATGTGGTCTGCGAACCTCTCCACAATCGTTCTGGGCAGCTCGTACAGCCGCTCGTACGCCAGTGTCAGCTTCGTGGGGTCCTCCTCACTTGCATCATGTGCTGATCTACAAAGTTGATACAACATAACATTTCAAGAACTGAACTAGGTGACCACAACCACAGGCATTGGCCACCTAGTCCAGTTCTTAATATAATAGAGGCTCCGGTGTTGATAAGTGAGTGTATGTATATACCTAATATCGTAAAGAAGTCCGTATAAGAAATCTCAGACCCGTGATTGCACTAAGAGGAGCCGTACGTGATGTCAAAGTGCAAATCAAAAGCTGTAAATGAAATACTCACTGTATCAAGTCTGGTGGCACGACGCTTTGAGACATCGCGGTTACGGAGTCCACCAGGACCTCGCTCGTCACATCAATTGATATCACACCTCCTTCGTCCTCACTGGACAAGAAATTCACTCAATTAATTTATTATACAATGTTTGTTCGATGAAATATACCATAAATCATGTAAATACATTTAGTTTTGTAATATGCAGAAAGCGCAAAAACGTTACTAACTAAATACGGTATTTAAGATTCCAAACTAAACAAGTATTTCTATTTTTATCTCATTCACAGTAAAACCAGTTCGATTTCATTTCTTGCACTCTGCAGAAATGGCGGAATATAAAATGATAATATTGAAAAAAAATACATAAGTAAATAATATTATGGTTTTTAATGATTAAAGAATATCACAGAGTAGGTACCTACTTTGTTCGACTGTATAAATAAGAAAAAGAATACCTACCTACCTATTTACACAGAATATTTAGGTATTTTTATTTATTAACCGACTTCCAAAAAGGAGGAGGTTATCAATTCGGCCGGTATCTTTTTTTTTTTTTTTTTTCTATGTATGTCCACCGATTACTCCGAGGTTTCTGGACCGATTCACGAGATTTTTTTTTTAATCGACAGAGGAAGCTCGCGAAATGGTCCCATAAAAATTTTTACCTTCAACTCCTCAAGCCTGATGCTGCAGGGGTATTTCCCCCCTAAATTATGGGACTTTAGGAACCGTCGTTTACGAATTGGTATGCTTGGCCTAAGCATATACTAGATCATAGAGCTCCAGGTCCTACTCTTCAATCCTGATGCTGCAGGGTACTGCCCACCTAAATTGTAGAGATTTAGGAACTGCTAATCATGAATTGTTATTGTATGTAATAAGCATATACTACTCCATCGAGGTCTAGGTTCTAGCTCCTCAATCCTGATGCTGCAGGGTACTGCCTACTTAAACTGTGAGGATTCAGGAACTTTCGCTTGCGAATTGATATTGTTAGTATCAAGCATATTCTACATCGTGGAATTCAAGGTCCTCGCTCTTCAATACTGATGCTGCAGGGGTACTGCCTACCTAAACTGTGAGGATTTAGGAACTGTCGTTTACGAATTGATATTGTTGGTACCAAGCATATACTACATCATAATGCTCAAGGTTCTAGCTCCTCAATCCTGATGCTGCAGAGTTGGAGGAATTACGAACTGACGCTTTCGAATTGATATTGTTGGTACCAACCATGGACTACATCATGGAGTTCCCAGTCCTAGCTCTTGTGTATTGTTAATAAGTACTGTAGGTACCAAGTGTAGAACTACATTAGTACCGTAGCGTTGGAGGGAGGGGAGAAAGAGAGCAGGAACAAGCTACAATAAAAATTCTTTTCAAAAAACCGTCTTCAAACGCCACTACAAAGTATAAAAATAATTTTATTTTGTACACGTTTGTTGAAGTCGGGCGGGCTTAACTAGAAACGATGAAATCGATGCGCGACGCTTATCTTATGGTGACATATAAAAGACACGTTTATTGAAATCGGGCGAGCATCGCGTATCGGTTTCATCGTTTCTATTTAAGCCCGCCCGACTTCAACAAACGTGTACAAAATAAAATTATTTTTATACTTTGTAGTGGCGTTTGAAGTCGGTTTTTTGAAAAGAATTTTTTGAAAGGATATTTTTTAGAACGCAGAGTAAAATTTATAATACTAGTATTGAGCATGTCTGTCCTTAGGTAGTTTATGCACCATAATATTATGGATGTCACTAGATCTCTCGTCAACGTTAATTGTACCAACGTGCTAGGCTGTGGTGCTAACTTAAATTTTGCGAATTTTGACGTTATAAGATTCTTATGGAGCCCGCACACGGTTAAGCATGTTTGTCAAATTATTTGATAATCTGCGGACGAGTTTGACGTGTTTGGCAAACGGAAACGGAGTTTGAACGGTGTTTGATCGTGTGCGCTGGTGTTTATTAACCTTGTTCAAACAAAAACGTACAATTTGACAAATATGTTTGACCGTGTGCGGGCTCCATAAGAATCTTATAACGACAAAATTCGCAAAATTTAAGTTAGCACCACAGCCTATAGCACGTTGGTACAATTAACGTTGACGAGAGATCTAGTGACATCCATAATATTATGGTGCATAAACTACGGACAGACATGCTCAATACTAGCACGAAAGCTTTCAGTTAATACAAAAGTACTCTGTGACGAAAGCATGCCACTATTGAGCAATTGCTACTTATTAGTAGCATGTGTGGCGAAATAGTAATGAGCATGCTTATTTCGAGCATGCTCAAAAATCAACAGTCGTTTGATTTTTGAGCGTGCTACCTGAGGCGGAGGTGAAAGAGGAAGTGCTTCGAGCACGTCAGAACTCTGAACAGGTTTTCCTTATGAGCATGCTATTATCGATTGGATTCGACAAAATGTTCTTAAATAATTTCGTAGCAAGCAGTACCTACAATTACCTATTTTATTGAGTTTTGTACGAATAGAACTGACACTAAATAGATTGTATCTCTGTATGTTTATAGAATCACTGTTTTGAATTTTATTTTTTGCAAAACTTCCATTATGTACCTATAGTCGTAATTATTTGTTTTGTTTTTAGGTTAAATTAAAACCTATTAAAACTAAGTATACAAAGAATAAAATTGAATGCTTGAAGCACAGGCTTGAAGCCTGCGCACACGCAGCGCTTCTCCCGCCCTCTTTGTTTACCCCGATTTAAGCCCTTTTTTTAAATCGATATTTAAGTAGGTATGCATTACAAGTTTTAAAATTACTTACTGTCTTGTGGATTCATTGGACGACATTTTAATATTATTCCTTTATTAATTATTTGTTCACATTCTGAATACGTGAATCATGTCTGATAATATTAGACGAGTGTTTATCAATTGGACACGCCTACAACGATACCGAAAAGATAAGATGTTGTTTACGTTTCATAAATAATAATTATTAGGTTTGATTGTACAAAAAGACAAAGTTTAAAATTTTATGAAATATAATGAATATACTTAAAAATACCTAACTTTTAACGCATTATTATAAATATTGTGTTATGATTTTCTGCTTGAATTTCTTCGGAAGGATTTTTGATTAGTAGTACCATGTTTAGTTTTTTTTTATCAAGAGAATTAGTGGTAATATTGTTTTCTGCTGCTAATGTGTCATGCACCTGGTAAAATGCCCAATTTGCCAATCTGGGTTCGAGATCGGGTTCAGGGTCGGGCGGTCGGTCGGTTGGTCATGCGAACGGATCCGTTCGCATCCGTACGCATCCGTATAGCGGATAGCGGAGCGCACTTATAAGGATAAATATGTGAAAGCCAAATCGATGCGAAAAGCAGAATTAATGCCGACTCTACAATACAAAATGGCACTTTTTTATGGACAAAATGCGAATCGGTGCGTACAGCTACAGTTCTGATTCCACCCTTTACCGCCATCGTCATCGGGCGATCGCACGCGAACGCCATTCAACATCGTCACCATTCACTATAACTACCTCTCTACACGAGGAGAGTTGGACGAACAGTTGGGATGTTGGACGATATTGTAGTATCAACATGAGGTAGCAGGTAATTCCCCAACCCAAATTGGCTACAGACAACTTGGCAGTCACGAACTTATAATAATAATCTGTGGTCACTGACAGATTAAAAAATAAACTTGTTTTCACGGAGTGATTACATTCTCTTTGCTTGTTTTGTATCATAGTAATCTGTGCTTGTTTTCGTGGTTGACAGTTGACACGTCATAATAGTAATCCTATATGTATATAATATTTTTAAAATTAAATTATGATAAAAAAGAACATGTTTTAAATTCACTGTACCTATGTAAAGTCGTGTTTTTGAGTTACTAACGATACTGCAACAAGCAAATGCTTTTATTGTTTATATGGACCATTTAAAATAAAGCAAATATGGACGTAAGAGCACAGTTTTGTTTTAAAAGTATTTAGTTAATTTTATCACTAATTATAATATTATAATATATTTTTAATGGTTGTTTTAGGAGAGTAATATCCCCATAGATATCAATATAGGTAAACTGCAAGAGTGGCTAATCAGTCGACGGCACGTCAACAAAGAGTGGCAGAAAAACATCATAGCAGTGAGGGAAAAGATCAACAATGCCATCCAGGACATGCCAGCGCACGAGGACATCGCCGCCCTGCTCTCTGGCAGCTACATCAACTACTTCCACTGTCTCAAGATCATTGAAATCCTCAAGGAAACCGAAGCTGACACTAAAAACTTGTTCGGGAGGTACGGATCACAAAGGATGAAGGATTGGCAAGATATTGTGAGGAGTTACGAGAAAGACAACTTGTATTTGGCCGAGGCAGCTCAGATTTTCGTTAGGAATATCACTTATGAGATTCCGAGTTTAAAAAAGCAGATTGCAAAAGAAGAACAGATGCAATCGGTGAGTTTAAACATTTATAGTGTCTATGTGTTTTAGAAACATATTTTATTTTTACTGTATTTTGTGTGTTCACTAATGGCTGACTTACTTCTATTAATGTGTAATGGTAACTTAAATGTATTCAAGAAGTATGTTCTTCATTCTAGGAATGTGAAAAGAAAGAATTGGATTATTTGAAAAGTGAGGCATCGGGCAAGTCAGAGTTCCTGACTCTGTGCAAGCAGCTGGGCATCAAGGGAGACAAGATTAAAAGAGAACTGGTGGAGAGACTGCAGGAGTTGCCAGTAATATATGATAAGGTGTGTCTAGCATATTATATTACTAGCTTTAACCCGCGGCTTAGCTCACGTTAGGTTCGATTTTTTAACCCCCTATTTAACCCTCTTGGGGTTGAAATTTTCCAAAATCCTTTCTTAGCGGATGTCTACGTCCTAACAGCTACCTGTATGCCAAATTTCAGCTCAATCGGTCCAGTGGTTAGAGCTGTGCGTTGATAGATCAGTCAGTCAGTCAGTCAGTCAGTCAGTCAGTCAGTCAGTCACCTTTGCCTTTTATATATTTAGATTACTAGCTGGTACCTGTATCATTGTCCACGAGGATTTAGTTTTTAATATTCAAATGGGAGCTCTTTCATTTTCTGGAATAAAAGTAAATTCAGTTTTCGTCAGGTGACAATGGTAAATTGGCATACACTTCAGACCGTAATAAGGAACTTTCAGGAATGCAGGTTTGCTCACAAATGGTTGCTTCATCATTATAGCATGTGATATTTAATAACTTAAACACATATCTTTGAAAAGACAGATCCTGGATTTGAACCTGCGACCCCTTGAATGGAGATCACAGTCCTGACCACTACGCTATCATTGCCTATCACTATTGTCTATCAATTTATTGTTACAGATAGGCAATTCCCTGAAACCATTACGGCCAGCAATAGAGCTGTACTCTGCATTCACAAAGTACATCCTGGGGGAGGAAGCATCCGATCTACTGCCCCTGCTGCAATATGTAGTGGAACACGGCAACACCACGGTGTACCAGTGGAGCTACGGCGAGCCGCCGCTCAGCGTGGAGCCGGACCCCATACACATTGAGCTGGAAGACGACCAGGCAGCTGGTGATCAGGCATGTATCAGTGTACAACCACACTTTTTTTCTAAAGAATATTAGCTACGCTGAAGTTAACTAATATCCTCCTTTCCCCTCTAAAGAAGCGTAAAGCTTGTGTTAGGGGTGGGTATGACACTGTTGTACTGGGTGGAATTTGAACCTGCAACCTTTCAGTTTTTAGTCTGCACCTTTAACAATTGGGCTATTGAGGCTTTAAATGTCCACTAAAGATTCTCCACTAAAATCAAAACATTTATTGACATTGGAATGTCAATAATTTAAACCACTAATGCAATCTCACAACTAGAACATTATTGAGGTATGTGTATATTCAAAATCTAAAAAAAAACAAGAGGTTAGTTTGATGATTATGAGCCAACTCTGTGTCCAGATAAGGCAATTAACTTACTTACTCACCACATAACATAAGTGTATGTCATTGTTTCAGATTGATTTCGGCGACAGTGCAGAAATAGACTTTGGCTCGGTCGATGCGTCCGCGGAGATCGACTTCGGTGACGGAGACGCGGGCGCCGAGATCGACTGGGGGAACATAGACGCTGCAGCTGATGCCGTATGATGACTTTAGTATTTAACTGATAGATGTTCACTGCTGGACTAAAGTTTCTTATCTCTTTCCTTCTTGTCCTTTGCCGCATGATATTGAAGATATTGTAACATTTCGTTTTGAAAAGACTACTTACCGAGTTTGTTGCCAGATCTACTCAGTACAATCTGTATTCTAAATGGTCGGTCTTGACTTACCACCAGTACAAGTTGACCTACTTGAAATAAATAATTTTGAATGTTACCGTGTGTGTCAGGGCGTCCCTGTGGACGTGTCGGGCGTGTCGCTGGACGAGAGCGGCATCGTGGTGGAGAGCGCGGGCGCGGCGGGCGGCGCGGCGCGCGGCTGCGACGCGCTCAGCGTGCTGGACTGCGCGCGCACCCGCACCCAGTTCCTCGACCAGCTGCTCGAGGTAGGGCATCGAACACACACGGCACCCTACTTGACCAAGTTTTTTATGCGTCATATTTGTCGTATGTATTTTCAGCTGGAGTCATTCCTCAAGATGCGCCTGTACGAGACGAACGCGGCCAACGAGAGCCACACGTTCTCGCTGATCGAGCAGCTGCCGGCCGAGAGCGAGGCGGCGCTGGCCGCCATGCTGGCCGCCGTGCACGCCGCCACCAGCGCCATGCTGGCGCCCGAGATCACGCATCTGCACAACGTGAAGCACTCGCCCAGGTACGCCCTATATAATACCCAGCAGGGACCTAGGACCTAGCGTTCCACGACGTAGTCTATACTCGGTATAGTGAAGTTATGTATAGGATTCCCGTGGTTTTTTAAAATCTAACAAAAATAATAAATGTGATTTCCTGCGTGGCCAGATACGTGGACGTGCTGACGGGGCAGCTGCAGCAGAAGCTGGCCGTGTGCGAGAAGATGTCGCGCCTCGGCGCGCGCGAGGCGGAGCGCGCTGCGGCGGCGGCGGCGCGCGCCCGGGCGCTGCGGCCGCTGCTGGCGCGGCTGGTGCAGCGCACGCGCGACCTGCAGGCCGACGTGAGCACTACACTACGCTCGTTCACTGTTGTGGTCTCCCCCTAGGGGCTGTTGTAACGACACAAAGTCTACGGTGCCACCACCAACACCGCCATCAATCTGTTTTGGTGCCAAAATTAGAACTAAGGCCCCAATTTTAAAACGTCATTCTGTTAACCGAGTAATCTTGGTCTTTCAAACTTCGTTTGCCGAATTACTCCCTACTGTCCTACACTCTGTCAACTAAATAGCGAATTTGGGGAATCAAAAAAACGTCACATTTTTATATTTTTATCAAGGTCGTACCGGTAGCGCCACCAGTGAGTAATCTTAAAACTAAAATCAAACTTACGTAAATTATCAAAATATGTTCTTTCCTATCTACGTGCCGTTTCCTATTTCGATGTACGTTTAGTTTTAGTTTTAAATCTATTTGGCTATAAAAAATCTAAATCTTAAAACCCTTTTTGATACCATAATTAAAACTCTTTTTAAACCAATAAATGTGGGTACTTGTAATAATACAATCTGTTGTTTGCAGATCGAAAAGGAAATCTCGAAGAAGTACAAGGGAAGGCCCGTCAACGTCATCGGCGGAGTCAAGTTCTTGTAGAGCGGCTGCACAATGTGATACTGAGGAGGGGGGGACTTGTGGGGGGGACAATTGACAAAGTCAAATATTTTTTAAAATGTTACTAATATAAATTATTATATATTTTACGACAGATATATTTTAGTTTCAATTTATTTACCCATTTAATTTAGATTCCTTTAATTAATTTTATTTAACCTTTCGATTTTTTAGTATGCTCCGTAGAAAGGGCAGCGGGGAATTGAAATTAGTTGGCTACAACCTGATTAATATTGTTTAAAAAAAATAGAAATACAAGATTAATAGTAGAATCAGCCAGGAGTCGATCCTGGGACCTCTATTCTACGTGCAGTCCGCGAGGCAGGAGTTTAGTGTGAGTGCTCGTCGCTACGCAGTAATTTACGGTTACGCATATTGCGCACCTGTCAATTTATTCTACTTTGCACAATCACAACTGCAAAACTGAACTTATGCCTCGCGGACTACACAGATCGCATAAGAGTATCATCATATATTTTGCAGTTAAATAATTAAAAATACATATAAGGCTTTTAATTTTATCTCGCAATTTAATTATCCATACACATACGGGTAATAAACGTAATACGGGTAATAATAATAGGGGTAATAATAGTAGGGGTAGTAATAATAATAAAGGAAGGGGACGCAATAAGCTATTGTCTTGTTTTTGTTGTCATTTCTTCTCGTTTTAATACACTCGGGCGGTAGTTGTGGATTCTGGCCGTGGGTAACTTCGTCGAATAGCAGTAGAGTGAAGGCGAAGATCCATATGGTAATCTGACGAGAGTTCATCTGAAAAACAGTTTGAGATATTGTACCTACTTACCTACTTATTCTGTCCTACCTTTTTTTAGGGTTCCGTATCCGAAGGGTAACCAACGGGACTCTTACGTATTACTAAGCTGTCCGTCCGTCCGTCCATCTGTCTGCCAGCGGGCTGTAATCTCATGATCCGTACCTAATAACTAATAGACAGTGGAAAATTTCAGAGAATAAAAAGAAAATAAATTAAAAATCAAAGGGGCTCCCCTACTAGAAACGTTTTCGGCGTTTTTTGGTACGGAACCCTTCTTTTCTACGAAAAGTTATGTGTAGTGATACATAAAAAAAACCTCCTCCTTCTTTTCCTCGGTTGAAAAGTGAAAACTGAACGATCGAGAGTTCAATGGTTCAATCGTTACCCATTGTATTGTTGTCCTAACTATTTTTAATACAAGAATACAAGGTTTACGTTTATTTGGAAGGGAGAGAGGAATATTAGTTAGGTTCAACGTGACTTTTTAATACTAAAACTAATTTTTAAAAACGTTGTCAAAAGTAGTTTGAATCTAAATTATGTTAATTTTTAACCAACAATACAAATTGAGGAGGTTCTCAAGTCGTAGCTTTGGTACATTTTTTTGTTTAATTTTTTTAATAGAATCTAAGCTTTTCCCTTTTCAGCGTAAAAGGCAGTACCTAACTAAAACTACCTGCAACTAAACCTAATTATCATCTAACTAATAATAAAATTTAATAAACTTACTTTACTGTTCCAAAATGGAAAATGAGGCAGATACCTACCTGCGATCTCTTGAAGTAGGTGTTTTATCTGTCTCTGAAATTAAGTTTATTTTTCTTGCGTGAATAAATAGATTATTATCTGTTCATTTCACCAGCCAAAGCGCATCGAAACATCACAACACGTGGAAATTAATTTGCGATAGCTACTGGCGTTTTTAATTTTTACTATTTTCTGTTATGATTGCACTTATGCCGGCGATTGAACGGCTGGCCGTGATCGTAAATATTTTTAAGTAGGTAACTGATGCCCGCGATTTCTCTTGGATTTCGATTATTATTTAAGTCTTGTAACAAATCTGATTTCCCAGAATTAAAAGTAGGGATACACCTACGTCTCCTGGGTGCTGGCTATGTCCGATGCAAACTTTCGTCTGTTTCGGTTCAGCGGTTGAACCGTGAAAGGTAACAGACCGACACTTTTGTGTGGTGGGAGGCTTTGGTCGCGTCTAATCACCATCCTAACGTTAAAGACGCGTACTCACCAAACGATTTAGCGTTCCAGCAGTAAAAACGCGTGCAGAAATTGATCTGAAATCATCTAAATTACATAGCATCGGCGATCAGCGTTGGTTTTTCGATCACGGCAGGATTTTAACCAGTCTTCGAATCAATATAATAAGTATGTCAGTTTTTAATTTTTGTTATGTAGGTACTTTCACTCTCGTTTTATTTTTCAAAAGTTGTTCTTCTGAAAACCTCTTAACTTTTTAAATATCAAGTTACACCTTGGTCTTATATTGGTAGAGATGAACAAGTAGTTAGGTAGTAGCAATATCTTCAGTCGTAATAAGGCACTTACGTTACGTGACTATTATGTTGCCTGAGCCTTTGATTGTTGGTACCTAGGCTTACCTACGTGCGCGGAATTGCTTTGCAGGTTTTCCGAGTGTGCTTTAGACTGGAGCCACAGAGATGATTTGTGCCTACATCTGCTCGCAGCTCGCACGCCGTAATTACCTGCTGCTAATCCTGTGCCTGCTGCAGTTGTTGCCCATTCACATACACTTTCATTAAAGCGGCACTTGAAGATCGCGGCACTGATTACTTACCTCTAGTCTCCTTTAGTAGAGAAGTTAAATTAATTTAGTACGTACTTTAACTAATAGTAATAGTAATAAAACTACTGCAATTAACTAGGAACCTAGTAGTGCTGGAGGTTAAACGTAAGAAGATTAATATTAGCAAACACAAAATATACAAGACCTACTACCTAAGTAGGTACCTACCTAGGAACGGAAATAAAAAAAGCTCAATTATTGTTCTTATACATTTTATTTTGTTAAATAATATTTAAATATAAGTTCGTTCTTACCTACATAATAATGACGAAGATTTCTGAATAGTACATCTAAAGTACACCTATTAGGTACAATATTAGGTATTATTTACACAGTAAATGTATATGTACAAACTGTACCTATTTGTTCTTAAATTAATAGGTAGGCATTTCTTATTATCTAACAGGTAGGTAGGTAGGTACTTATATTAGTTGGTAACTATATTATTTTCAACGCATTCAAAACCTATGAAATCTTGATATATCCTTCAAGTGTGAAATTATAAAAAAATAGCGAGCGAGCGCAGAGTAAAATAATTTTTAGTCTTATTAAGTTTTACCTAATTGATTCGGCAACATTTTTTAATAGCAATCATATGCCATCATGCCATGCCATCATTTTACGAACCTTAATTTGCTTTTAAAAAAGTTTGTCGCCGACTCAAAATTAGTTAGTTACATTAGACTAAAAAGGTTTATTTTATTTTTAACTTTTTAGTTCCTTTTTCGTCGGTTTAATTTTATGTCAAAATTTATTATTAAAGTGTTTTCTTTTAAGTGTTCTTCGCATACTAGTTGTATGAATGTTCGGTAAATGGCGTAACATCTGAAGCCAATATCAGAGTAACGCGATCTTATAGTTGTAATGAATGTATGATGTTAGAAATCTATGTACTTCTTCAAGTAATCTCTGTCGTTGGTCACTAGTACGACACGAGTATGCTCTGCAGCAGCTACGGCGGTGAGGAGTGGCACAGCGCCTTGCCGAGTGGGCACGCGTACTACTTGACGCACATCGCGAACCGCCAGTTTGAACTAGCACAGTGGCCCGGCGCAGCTGTTCACGCGCTGACCGCAACAGCAGGCGTGGGTCACTAGTACGACATGAGTATGTTCTGCAGCAGCCGCAGCGGCGAGGAGCGGCACAGCGCCTTACCGGGTGGGCACGCGTACTACTTGACGCACATCGCGAACCGCCAGGTTGAACTAGCACAGTGGCCCGGCGCAGCTGTTCACGCGCTGACCGCAACAGCAGGCGTGGGTCACTAGTACGACATGAGTATGTTCTGCAGCAGCCGCAGCGGCGAGGAGCGGCACAGCGCCTTACCGGGTGGGCACGCGTACTACTTGACGCACATCGCGAACCGCCAGGTTGAACTAGCACAGTGGCCCGGCGCAGCTGTTCACGCGCTGACCGCAACAGCAGGCGTGGGTCACTAGTACGACATGAGTATGTTCTGCAGCAGCCGCAGCGGCGAGGAGCGGCACAGCGCCTTACCGGGTGGGCACGCGTACTACTTGACGCACATCGCGAACCGCCAGGTTGAACTAGCACAGTGGCCCGGCGCAGCTGTTCACGCGCTGACCGCAACAGCAGGCGTGGGTCACTAGTACGACATGAGTATGTTCTGCAGCAGCCGCAGCGGCGAGGAGCGGCACAGCGCCTTACCGGGTGGGCACGCGTACTACTTGACGCACATCGCGAACCGCCAGGTTGAACTAGCACAGTGGCCCGGCGCAGCTGTTCACGCGCTGACCGCAACAGCAGGCGTGGGTCACTAGTACGACATGAGTATGTTCTGCAGCAGCCGCAGCGGCGAGGAGCGGCACAGCGCCTTACCGGGTGGGCACGCGTACTACTTGACGCACATCGCGAACCGCCAGGTTGAACTAGCACAGTGGCCCGGCGCAGCTGTTCACGCGCTGACCGCAACAGCAGGCGTGGGTCACTAGTACGACATGAGTATGTTCTGCAGCAGCCGCAGCGGCGAGGAGCGGCACAGCGCCTTGCCGCGCGGGCACGCGTACCGCTTGACGCACATCGCGAACCGCCGGTCGCACTCGCACAGCGGTCCGGCGCAGCTGTTCACGCCCTGAACATAACAGTACGAGCTTTACTAAACAGATCACAACATAGTGTAATAACTTATTGTTATGGCATTAACATTGTTAAATTATAATATTTTAAGATTTTAACATTTTGTTTTGAAAAGAGCAACCAGTTGCTCTTTTCAAAACAAAATGTTGACTCTAGTCTTGACTAAAAAATGAAATAAATTATTTTGAATTTTGGACGCTTAATTTTCACAATCACGTAGGCATATAGAACCCGAAAGAATATAAACCATGAGATAGTATATTCCTTGAACCATATTTAACGAACTATTTTGTCTTCATGATCCGTCACATCAGATCAATCAAAACAACGTGGATGTATTGGTTTACTTGATTGACATCAAAAACCGCAAATATATAACACGTTTTGTTTGTTTGTATTTAATTGGACTTGCCAGAATAAATTTAACACAAAGGAAGTTTTATACGTAGGTAGACACCTACTTAAACATTTTCTTCGTTCTAATAAATTGTCAATCCCCAGCGAGGGTAAGACCGAGGCTAGAGGGAGTGTCCGAGGAGCTCACCTTACGTACGAAGTGGTTCTCGCGCGCGCACAGCGGCTCGCCGTGGTAGCACTTCCAGTAGTACGGCTGGAAGTACACCGTGTAGAAGGGGCAGCGGAACTTCTCGTAGCACTCGTCGTGGATGCGGCAGCAACTGGAGCACAGTTAATATTTGTAATAAAGCGAAATGTTGAGATGCTGATAGTATAAAAAATAACTGTTTGGGTTTACTTTGTTGTGAGTTTTGGGAAGAAAGAAGAGTTTCTCAAGTCGTCGCGTATATATTTTTTACTTTTTTATATATATATGACTACACATAACTTTTTACAGAGTGGTCCGATTTTGATGATTCTTTTTTTATTGGATATGGTCTACCTCGAAATTGGTCCCATTTTTTGATAAACAAATTCCACCTCTAAGGATAGTCGCACACGGTTTTCCTGATTCAAATAAAATAAATAAATACTGGATGTTTCGGCTTATTCCATTAATCTTAACCTAGCTGGTGTACATTGGTATCGAGGAATGCTGCGTGATTCAAGGGCAGACCAATTAGCCAACAAACAAACACAATTTCGCATTTATAATATTATTAGTAGGATGCCCTTGATTTGGGCTCAAAAACGTTAAGTTGAACTGTTGCCAGAACACTAGGATAAGAGTCAGATTGGTTCCAGATGTCATAGTTCCAACCTTTCAACTACTTCTATTCACTCCTACTACTACTACTCACTACGATTACTAGTTTAGCTCACTCGTCAATGCCGTCGGTGGGCCGGCCCTCGCCCAGCAGGCCACAGTAGCAGCCGTAGCCCTTGTAGTCGAGCGGGTCGCAGCCCGTGGCGCACGTCAGCATGTTGTAGAGGTGCACTACGCCGCGCTTGCCGCGCTCGCCGCCGCCCCAGTACTGCTGCGGGTCCAGGGATCTGCAACAATTGCATGCAAAGATACGATAAGAAGAGTAACATTGCCATCCTTGGCATGACTTTTTTGTTTTAATTTTTTGTTATTAGCAAAGCATAATATTATTCAATAAAATAAAATTATCGAAATCGGGTAAATCGTGTGCGACTATCCTTATTAAACCGACGATAGAAGCAACAAAAAGGAAAAATAAAATAAACCTTTTTAGTCTTAATAACTAATTAAGCTACTAAACTAGGTAATGCAAGTAACTAATTTTGAGTGAACGACAAACTGTTTTAAAAGCATAACTATGAACTTTATTTTTTAAACTTGGCAGCGAAAGAGGTGTATTTTTTAAGAATGTCAACCTTTACCTTGTCCCTTTGATATATTCAGCTTCGGGTATAGATTGTCCGAAGGGGTCGCGTGCGAACCCCACCAGCAGCTGCCCCGGTCCGCTCGGCTCATTCTTCTCCTTCCACTTGACCTGGTCTCCTCTGGCCTTAGTATAATGTCTCTGACTAACGCTCCGTCTGCTGGGCGCTGTGTACGGCGTGTTGTAGTTTTCCAACTGGGCATAGTGGGTGCTGTTGTAGATTTGGTCATAAGTGAGAGATCGAGGCAAATCTGAAATAATCCATTCAAAAATGAAAACGAAAAACTCTCAATAGCCTGAGGGTTTGGGATACCCCCAAATTGCAATCCCAAATTGGGATGCCTGAAACCCCCACCTGTTGCACTGTTATCGTGCCCACTTCGTGAAAGCTTTGCGCTTATTTGGAGGATAGAGGAAGACCCACTGGGACCACTGTAAGACGCAACACTAGTCAATTTCAGCATGGATATTATTCTTTAATATAGAAGCACCTAAAAAGGGTAAATAAAAATTAACCTTTTTAGTCTTATTAACTAAACTCCTAGACTAATTATTTATGTAACTATTTTTGAGTCGGTGACAAACTTTTAGCTGATATTCTTTTTTTTTAAAGTTATGCGTGGTCGTACATTAAAAAGTAAAATAAAAAAAATATACGAATAATATTGAGAACCTCCTTTTTTCGTCGGTTGAAAATAACTATAGATTAGGGACCGAGTTTAAAAACTGCGGTACATGTGACGTTACAGTGCCGAGTGTGACCGCGACCAAGCTAACTTGTAGAAAAATAAATGAAAATAATATAAAAAAGATTGTCTACAGCTGTAGTCGATGACAGATTTTCAATGACCTTGATAGAACCTGATCACCTAATACTTATTTCCTAATAATTACAAGAGTGGGTCAATGTCTGGTGTTCATCTGAACGCCTAGGTAGTATAGGTATAGATATGCATTTAGGTCAAGAGTTAGTTAAATATGTATAAATGAACTTGCTGAGTACCCGACATCAAATAACAAATATTTATTTTGCTGGCGATGACTGCTTCTATGCAAGAAGCCGAACCTTCTTTCTTATCCTGTGGTTGGTAAGATCATAAACAACTAAAATTTGTAACGGTTTTTACTCTTCATTAACCGGTACTAGAACCGACTAATTATTTTTTTTTAAATCCGAAATAGGCTTGCGCTTGACGACAATCAATATTGGATAGCACTGATGAGGCCTAGGTTGGAGCTGAAAATGCCTATTCACTCTTCTGTTGCCTTAAAGGTACTCAAATTATAAGTTGCAGGCATTTTTTCTCAGTTTCCAGTGTTGGGCCTGAGTGCGTGTTCACGTTAAGTTGCGGATCGGGCCCATCGAGCTGTTGACTCCGCTTCCGCTCCCGCGCCCGCACGTACCGCGTGAACATCCGCTAGCTCAATGGCGTCGATCAAACTTATATAATGTGTTAGACGTAATGTCAAGGCTGCGATGTGCAATAAATAACCAATAATGGATTGGGATCGAGGATGCTTGCGAAATCGGAGTTCGCACGACGACAAGCAATACAAATACAATCTACGTCGCCTCTGTCGCCACGATCATTGTCTTTGTCTTACATTTCAAATGTTAAGATGCGTCTAAGTACCTACGAGTACATACACATAGTTTGTGTATGAAAAATCTGTGATGAAAAATCACATAGATAGAAACAGTAAAATATTCGATACATTAAAGTAAATAATGTACTTAGAGCTTGAGTAAATTCAGAGTAGGTAAAATGAAATACTAAATGTAATATAATAGCAGTAAAACATAATAAGTAGATGATATAACTTCCTTCCAGACAAGTTGTTGTCCTTGGCATAGACCTCCTTCAACAAAAATACAAGCGATTAAAGAATTCAAATAAAATTATACCTAACAGGAATTCGATAATTAATATAATTGGTGATTGAGAGACCTTTGTCTTTAATTGCATGCTACATAATCGTTTCATGTTCCATTATTCAAATATCACGTGTTTCTATTAGGTAAATAACTGGTAATAAATAATTATTATCTTCTTCGCTATTATAATCTGAGTATATCTACCTCAACCAACCTAGGTAAGTAGCTTAGACCAACTACCTACGACTAATAGGAACTAGAGGTTTGTAAGTAGGAAATATTACTCGAATTATCTAGAGCTGTACTTAGGTAGGAAATTACAAAACTTTATCCCTGAAGGGGTGGAAAGGGGTGATAAAGTTCATATGAGCGAAAATAAAATACATATATGTAGCGTCTATTTTTTACAGCGCGAGCTAGACTTTAGAGCTTAATTATGTAACGCGGTGAGGTAATTATGCATCTAAACAGTGGCTCCATTGTAGCATGTATCATTGTTAAAAATGGTCGCATTTCACGCACTACATGCGAGCAACAATCGCGCCGCGGCGAAAAGTGGCTCACGAGTAGATCACTGGTACAGATTCAATGAACGACCTAATTGAATAGACCGTCTGCTAATACAAAACCTATCGTAGGTACTTTTCACCCACCATAAAACATGACGCGATGGCGAGCATTGGAGTCTTAGAAGAGAGAGGTTCCATTCCCAGCGATGGCAGTTGGGATTTTAATAATTTTGTAATTTTTCTTGTTTTTTTAAATCCGTGCCAGAGTTATCTGTGGATTTAAAAAAAACCATAGGTATGGTACCTATATTTTACAAAAAAAAATACCCAAGTAGCTACCATCTTAGGCTGCAGTAGCTACCATCAGGTGAGATAACAGTCAAGAATTGCGAGTAATTTGGAGAAGATTAAAAACTAGTGTCATTTTGCTTAAAAATAAAAGATTTTCTAAAAGAAAAATGAATCATATATGTAGCTCGGGAAAACGCAATAATATCTACTAAGTACCTACGTGCGAAGATAAAATTATAATACACAGTGCTTTTTAAGCTCAGCTCCAAAGTTTATCACCTGTTTCATAATTAAGCTTTTAAGAACTTTGGATGCAATATTCGTGACAAAACAAAATACGGAAAATATTTCACATAGGTATTCATATTCATACAAAGGTCAAAGGGATCGATTGTGACGATGCACGATGTTATAAATTGTAATGACACAGAAATATGCGGAATTAAAAACTCGCTCGAACCCAACACGATGCGATGTCGTAAGAGAAAGTGTTTAAAGGCCAATCAGCTGCTTCGGTTAACTGGCCGCCTGACCGTCAACGAAAGTGGTTTTGATGTTTAACTCCTTTAGGGTTCTCTACCAGAGTTTTTTTTATTGTCATTATTTAATATGGCTCTACCAGAGTTGTAAATTACTAAATTCGCGATTGCGAAGCGTTTTCAACATTCGTATGTCGAATATTATTATGATGTGTGGAACGGAATGTGAACCATAAGTAGGTAGATTATTGAATGTTCAGATGTTATCACCGAACGTACCAACAGTTTTCACAGGAAATCAACGAAATTGCTGAAAACTACCTGGCTATTTTTAAGGAGATATTTGTCTATCTCTATTAAAATTACAATGGTTAGTGTGTTTATTGCTGGTTTGTCCTTCAATCATACCGCAATAGATATAACGGATCGTAATTTTGTCAAGGGCTTTTACGACCTGAGAGTGGCAGAAGCTACTTTTAATTACTGAAAAATAAACAATTACTTATTGCGAAATTTAAAAAGACGCTGGCAAAAGTTTG
The DNA here is from genome assembly GCA_038048805.1 of Hipparchia sbordonii. Lineage (NCBI taxonomy): Eukaryota > Metazoa > Arthropoda > Insecta > Lepidoptera > Nymphalidae > Hipparchia > Hipparchia sbordonii. The sequence goes on from CM076106.1 coordinate 14,740,080, forward strand.
TTTTTAATATTCAATGCAAATATTTAGGGAATAAGCTATAACACTAACAGCAATACTTTCACAGTTAGAATAAACAAATTAACTTAGAATAGATAAATAAATACCTTCTGTATTATTAGTTAGTTGAATAATGGGATTCCATTATACCTACGGAACCCAGTGTGTTTTTGTATTGATATGTTTTTGCAAGCATGTTCACAGTTCCGCCGAATAGCTACATATTTCATGAGCTAAAGACAAAGAAAAAACCTACAATTTCAATCCCGTAGAACTAAAAAGTTTATTTATCAAAAATTTTCAACTAGAGAATAGCTGAGTTTTGTTCTTAAGTTTCCTATAAGTACACCTTTCTTGCACTTAGTATGAAGATTTAGCAGGAAAATCAAAATTATGAATTTTGATTGTCGATGTAGGTACATAAACTTTCAATTAAATTGTTTATATGTTTACCTCGCGAGAACAAAGGTAATATTTCCATAGCCTTGCTCATTAATTACCCCAGTGAGGCTGCGTCTAATGCAAATCAGTTCTCACACTACACTTTAATGGCCATCATTTGCATCGAATCACGTTAAAAGTCCTTCGTGTTAAGTTCGAAGGCAAAAGCTAGTTTACATATAAAATAAAATTATATTCTAATTACTATGATAACGCAAATACTTGTGTAAGCTACTGCTTGGTTTGGTGGGACCTCGCTCATTATTTTTGACCTTATTTTTTAACATCATGCGTTTCATATGCGACTGTGAGAAGGTTACAAGTTAGGTACTACAAAATATATAGTAAGTAGGTGCACGTGTGGCAACACGGAGATTTGGACATTTTATTCTTCACCTGTTAACCATTAGGTTAACCTTACGTTAACGCCTGATTAGGTGCCAGTTTCATAATGAGTTACGATTCATAAAAGTTACAAAATTAGTTACCAATAAAGTAGCTTCAACATATTTTTTTTTTGTCTAAGCTTGGGATCTACGAATAAAGTTTGGGTGTAATTTTTTTATTACTTCGAAATTCGAGCTTCGAATACTTAGTATGAGGTTTTTAATTCCCGTGGAAACTCTCTTATTTTTCGGGATAAAAAGTAGCACATGTTTTATTCCAGACTATAATCTATTTTTGTGCCAAATTTCAACCAAATCGATTTAGTCGTCGTGGTGTGATTGAGTGTCAAACATCCATCCATCCATACATCTAAACTTTCGCATTTATTTATTTATTATTTTAGTTGGATTATTTTTTAGGTTTTGGATCAGATAAAGCGGAAATGTAAAGCCTAGCCCTTGACTTACGCGTACATAGCGCGTGCGCGGAAACAGCAAAGCGCGTAAACAAAGCAGCACTCAGCACCGTTAGTACCAGTTTCACATCTCGACGACGTTGATAGATTCGAGATTCGAAATACACGAGATTAAGACGGACCTGTAGCTTCTCGTTGAAGTCCTACATTTGATAGGCACTACCGATTCTTACCTAAGATTAAATCGACTATTTTTTTTAACGCAATGATCCCGGGTGCCCAGTACGTTGGCTTTCAAATCGGTCCTTACAAGATCTAGACATCCTCTTGAGCGGTCAACAATATCGAGATAAACAAACTCGAACTAAACATATACTATAAGGTAGTCGGGAGAAGCAGGAAGCCAGCGCATCCTACCGTGCTGAGTGGTGGCAGGTACCTACCGCCTCGCGAGCCTCGAGCGAACACAATATGGTTGCCGGCGCATAGTAATCGCCTTATTACGTTTACTACATACACGAGCAATACTTATTACCTCCGGTACGCTCAATTTAATATTAATTCAAAGAACAGAGATGTCAATCTTTTGTTTAATAGATAAGTGATCATTTTGACCGAGTGGTATATTATGTATGTTGTACGTATACTTGTGGCACAAGCTCTACATACGCTTGTGGAAGGAAAAAAAATTGATGGTAATAAAATAATAGGACCATTTAAGTTTGCTTTTTAAGGTTTTATACCTTAAAAAGCAATCTTAAAAATAAAATACAAAACTAATTTACACTTGATTCCAAATGAGTGCAATACGAAATGCATTTAGCAGATTTTTTAGTTTAGTTGGTTGATTTACCATTACACAAAAATCAGCGTGTAAAGAAACGATTGATAAGTAGAGGCTTACAGTTAATGAATTCTTTAATTACATTTTTGTTTTAAAAAGAGCAACTGCTGAGTTTCTTGCCAACTTATCTCAGCAGAATCAGCAAGCAGAAGCATTTAGTGTCATTATTATTTCATCGTCTTGACTAATAACTGTAAAATAAGATATAGTAGTTCGACTCAATTTTACAAACGAGTAGACATTCGGTTCTCGCCATGCCATTGATTACGAATTATGATATAATATTCGGATGCGTGACGTAACGGTAGGTACAATTACTGAATTTCTCTTAACTTAAACTTTTAGCCACTTCACTTGCCGTTCATACAGTGTTCATTAAGCACACAATTTTTCTCTACATTATACTCAACGTTGACAATTTTATAGTCTCAAGTTGGTACTTATTACGCTTTATGTAATCTCTTGTCATTTTATATATAAAATATACGCTACGTACTAAAAACCAGTTCAATTTGTAGATCTTAAATATTTGGTCCGTAGGTATCAACCTAATCTAATGAGATCAGAAAACAGATATCTAATTAGAAACTAGAGCACGCTATTGAATTAAAGCTAAGATGATGCAATGTCAATGATGATGATATGTCAATGGGTATACAATAATAGACGCATTGACATATTATAATAATACTATATATGCCTTAATTTAATGTACATTATATGTAAATGGGAAGTATGTTTGTTGTTTTGTCCTTCAATCGCGCCGCAACAGAGGTACGGTTCGCGAATTTTGTTACATTGGTAGGTATTATTGACGACCCCGAAGAGTGATATAGACGGCATCCATTCGTCTGTTAATTCATTATCAAGCTAATAAGGGGCACAGGTATCCTCTCTAATGAGAAGGCAAGTGCAGATGCAGAATTCACGCATCTTTGAACGCATTACGGAGAACTCTCAGCATGTAGATTTATTCACAATGTTTTCCTTCAACGTGGAATAGTCTCCGAAAAGTCAAAGGTGCCCGGGTTCGTACTTGCGACCCTCCGATTGGTGAATAGAAGACCTAACCGCTAAGCTGTCACTGGTGTATATATAAAGTAAATTTTATGAAGAAAGTATATTTGAAGTCATAGCCGCATGTATGTATCTACCTGTATCACAAAACACCGATGTCACAAGAACAGCGCACAGTATCAGGCCCGCATGGATCAGTTTTGAAGTCATCAAGTTTCCACTTCCCACACAACGCACTGATATTACACAACTAATATCACTTAATTTTACATTATTTGGAATCACCATTTTGTTTTTTGTTTTTAGTTCTATGCATATCTAAACATACATGTATACTGTTACTTAATCTTTTTGATTTTACATTATAATGTATTAATTTAGAGATTTTTTAATTTCACTTTTACTACACTAGGTATCTACTTACAATAATTTAAATGATCTTAATTAATTTGATTAAACTGAAAGTTTTAATTTGCTCCTATTTACAAAAGGGCTACATTTTATTATAAAACAAAAATTAAAAAGATAACACTATTCTAAGTTGCAGAAGATATTAAATAACTTGGATTTATAAGTTTTATTAAAAAAATATATTTTGTTATTTTTTTATTGTAATTTTTATTTTATTTTAATTTATTTTTGGCGCGCAAAATCGCGCGTGAGAGAACGCGCAGCGCGTGCGCGTCGTTGAGCGTATTGTGAGATGTTGATCGTTGATCTTCCGCCGATCAACCTTTTGAAAAAATACCCATTTACGTCTACTTTACATGCATCCGAGATCAGTTGTCCTCGAACCGTATTAAACGATCCCCAAATAAATAACCGATGAATACAAACAATTTCCAAAACAACTGTCAAAATGTTTATTCATACGTAAATTAAAGTTTACTAGAGCATGGTGGAATAAGCCCGTACAAATCAACGTACCTACCAGTGAAGTACACCACAGGATACTTACCTATAATAAAAAGCGTGAAATTGACTTGCTTTAGCAATACGTGAGACAGTACTTATTTATTATTAATCGTGGACATTTGATGTTGTTTTTGAAAGAGCAATCACCGAGCTCCTTGCTGGTTCTTCTCGGTCGGTACCCCTGGTTCAGAATGCCGACCAACCGAGAAGAACCAGCAAGAAACTCGGCAAAACTATGCACTATCGTGTGAACGATAATAAAAAGTGTCTGTTTACAATATCAAAATAATAGTCTTTTTTACTAAAAAAAACAATTTTTAATTTTTTTTCTGTCTGTCTGTTTGTTTGTTCCGGCTAATCACGGGAAAGGCAGAACCAATTTTGACAGGACTTTCACTGGTAGATAGCTAATGTTATCGGGAGTGGCTGAGGCTAATTTTTTAACCGACTTTCGAAAAATTATTACAAGGAGTTGTGCTTATATCTATTTATGTACATCGATATCTCCGTGATTTCTAAACCGATGAATGATGATGCGTGAATCTCTTTTTAATCGATACAAAAACTTTGCGAGATGCTCCCATAAAAACTTCGGGTTCCAACACCTCGATCCTGATGCAGCAGGGGTACTGCCTCCCAAAACTGTGAAGATTTAGGAACTGTCGATTTTGAAATGAAGAGGCGGACGAAGTTGCGGGCGCCCGCTATTATAGTAAATATTATACAGTAGCCCAGCAAGACAGATCAAGATTTTAGCGGTACCAGGTACATTCAATGTCTAAGGAACTTCCCATGGGTAGTCCCAGACACCTCGCTCCTTTTTTATTATTTTGTCAAAGGAGATGTTGCCACCGTTAATAGCTCTGTCGATGTTTATGAGATACACTCAAAATAAAACGATTTTGTAACGACACAGAATCCCTGCCTCCGTCGACGTTTCTTACGCAGCTGCAGTTGCTCAAAAATAATACGTTTTTTATCACCTTAGGCTCGTTTGAAATATTCATAGAATTGATTAGGTGCTCGCTTACTTGTAGGTTTATTATGTAATTACAGAGTTTCTCTCATTTCTAGATAATAAGATTTTTTATGACGAACTCTCTATGGTGAGCGCTATCGATCCTATGGTATAGGACTCGGGTTCAATTCCTGGCAGGGGCAATTCGAATATTTGATCTAGTGAGTTTTTTTGGACGTGGCTTTTTACCATCCTACTCAGTAAAGTCTCAACGTCAAGCGATCGTTCCGGTATGATACCGCGAAGGAACCGCTAAAGGTCCCGCTTCCAGCTGTGTTCGGGTCACTTACCGCAGTACTTGTGTTATTTGCGTGACATCGCAAAACTGACTAACTTTTTGATGAATACCTAATTAAAAAGGAACACAATTTTCATTGAGTTTTTGTAATTAAAATTTAGAGCATCTACCCGCAGTTGATCTACGTATTTTATTTCCATTTCCATTAAAATAATGGCTAGCACTGTTAAACACTGGTCCACAATCCACTCAGTAAATTGCTAGCTATTATTTTTAGGTCATTTTATTGTTTTCTGGTAGAGCTGAATATTCACTGAGTAAAAAAAACGCATCAGTAAATCGGGCTAGAAGATCTGTGAACAACCTTTCAAAATTTTTAAGAAAATGAAATCTCGACTAGCTTTTGCCCGCACCTTCGCTCACGTTAAGTTCGATTTTTCAAACCCCTATTTTACACCCTTAGGGGCTGAAATCTTCAGCTTACATTTTACATAGATTACATTATCTCCTTCTTAGTTAACCGATAGGCGTCCATTGCTGGATAATTGGATATACCTAGTATCTATTAATTCTTTTATCGGAACTCGGAACCACGCTTCGGTTGACCGTTGCTCTTTTTCTTTATCAACTGACACGTTCGCAGCTGTTCTCTTAGGACGTAGACCTCTCGCATAGCCGTCCACATGTCTCGGTTTTGCGCTACATGTATAATATTGTATTGTATTGTAATGTTTCTTTTTCTTCCATTCCGACTTACAAAAGACGTAGGTCCAACTAGACCATCTGGTTGACGTCGATTTTAAATTATGTTTATCGTCCCCTGCCACTTCAGTTTCACGACAGGATACACTTTGTCGGTTCCCCTATGGATCTCCTCGTTCATTATTTGATCAGGCAGGATACTCCAAGCAAAACTCTTTCCATCTCGCTGAGTGATTCTGAGCCTTCTTATGAGGTCCATAGTTTGCATTTCTTATGTAGTATCGTGGTGGTACCCTACACTGTCATTTTGGATTGCGCCTTACAAAAAGTAATGGCAAAGTTCAATGTATGCAAAAAATTTACTGATTCACATTTCACACCGAATCGACGAGTTGGCTTTAAGAATAGTATGCTCTAGTTTAGATAACAATAATATTTACATATATAGGCTTTCTGGTGTCCATTGAGATTAAAACGTTTTAGAAATCAAAATTCAATAAAGTAGCTACTAATTTAGAGTTTAGACAGACTATATTTATGATGCGAGGAAAAAATATGCTCTCTCAAGTCTCTGTCTCCTGACCCTCATCGCAGATGATCATAACCCCCTCAATGTATCCCATAGCAGTGGGGGTTTTCTTTAAGTAATAATGCGTTGGATCCCCACATTAGAATCTGGCTAACATAATTGCAATTTCTAGATTCTACTGTGTGGATGCCGAATCATCAACAGTATTAGATATTATACCTGTATGTATATTCACCAATATTCATTAAATAAAACTAATAACATACTCGTACTTAGCTTACTAATAAAGTTGTAGGATTTAACAACAATGAGATGATTAATAACAGTAAGGAAATTGTAAGTCATTATGTAATTCTGTTTGCTCACCTTCTAACAGCACCAGTACGTCGGTAGGTAAACCATTGGTAAAATAATAAACCTAGGTACCTACCGCATTTACTTAACACAATATCGGCGAAGGCGGATGCAATAAAACCGATATAAAAGTGTTGTAATCTGCATTCTGCACCAAGAAGAGTAGGTAGCTATTGCTCACGCAATATAAAAATCAATTGGTTTACTTAAAGTCAAAATTATTATTATGGTATTCACAAACCAAGTGGCGTGATGAAACTACAGGTACTTGTGTTAAAAGTTGCATGTATTAAAAGTATGCAGCCATATTTGATGAATCTTAATTCAGCAAAGGAGCCGTAGGGAGCCGCTGGGAGGCAGACGGCGCAAAAACGAGGCCTGTGGAAATCCGTTTAATATATCTTTCTGTAACAGTGAAAAAAAATATTATTTAAATAAAGTGATAGGTGTCTGCTGGTTGAGAAAGTAGAGATTCATCGGTGAAAGATGTAGATTACACTTTATACTCGTACCTAAAGTAACAGTTAATAACCTCGAAAATATTATATAAATAATCGTTTACACCAAGATCTACCCAGAGCTGGGGTCGATTAATTCCTAAATGGGCTACGCCAGAAGACTCGCTTCATCGTCTCTTCAATCAGCTTCACGTACCCGACCATTATTTCCACCCAGATTTATTCAGAACCTCCTTCGCAAGTTTCTGAATAAGCGCTTATCAAAAATATTTTAAGGTCAGTATCGGATAGGCAACACTTCGTTTACTCAGGGTCATTAGAATTTTTCCTATGAAATGAATTATTTATGAATTTTACTAATGATTTATCCTAATCGATATTAGATTATAAATCAATGTTTATCTCAGTCAAACTAGCCAGCTTTGGGTAAATCTAGGTGAAACGCCCAAACACATCCAATTAGGTACTTAGTTTAAGTTTAATTTGGTATAATTCATATAACAATACTAATGTCATATTACACATTCTCTTTGTAGTGTATACACTATACACTGTCTCGTGTGTTCATGAGCAATGTTGCAACGTCAGTATTACGCGAACCGCCGGTGCGAGTAGACGTGCGACAGGTGCTCGTGTGCATTGCCGAGCCAGTGTCGGGGCGGCGCTATTGGAGATATTACATTGGCGACGAGAAAAAAGGTAAGTGGAAAAAATATTTTTTATAAGGAAGGAGGGAAGGATATGGCAGGCGTTATTGGTTATAAATTAGTTGATATTTCAGACGGTTAGTTTCGAGAATTGTTATTATAACAACGTAACGAAACAGAATATAAAATTACAAAGGGAGTAAAGGCAAATCGGTTAGAAAATGTCTTTATTATAAAATAATCTGAGTGAAATTTTTATTTTTCACAATACCCATATATTTTATTAATCATAGATAATGGATAATTTTTAAATGGTCAGAGTTAATGACGTAGAGATAATAAATATCGTTGTTATTACATGATGTGATTTGTATTTCGGGCTATGGTTGACTTAATATGATATCATAGGTAAAATCCTTGTAATAGGAAGTGGGTCAGGTTGGTTAAATAAATAACTTCGTATTTCACTTTAATTTGGTGTATTTAAAAAGCGTGTACTCGCGCCAAGTTTTACAATAGATCTGCTGGTGCCGGTCAGGAATATAGGAACCCCGGCCTCAAGTAACAATTGATCATATTTTAATACAAACAAAAGTTACCTTAAGTGACGCCGGAAAAGTCACGAAGGAAATTATTATTTATCAAGCTCCATATTGTCAATACGATCCCCTAACGTTTAAAATAAACAATCTGTAGCTATGCGAGTCGCATGAACAAAGGCCGTTGGTAGGTACCTAATAACTATTCAAAATATCAAAACTAAAACGCACAGTCAGGACATTCATGAGGCTCAGCAAAAAGTTACATTAACAAATTCTGTTACACTTTGCAAGTAACCTAATATAAGCCTGTTCTTCGCCTTCGCCAGTTCAGTGGAGAAAATATTAAATTATTTTTCTTATCCCAACAAAACAGTTAAGGTAACAGTTTAACAGTTAGTTAGTACTTTTATGCTTTATACTTGTTTGTGGAAGAACATTTTAAAGATCATGGATGTTAATATGGAAGTAAAACTAAATAAGTATATTTTAGTTAGTATGGAATCAGTTTTGCCAAGAGTTGCCCTTAGACAACCAATCATGGAAATGTTGGGTTCTGTGTTTATTACGCAATGGTTACGATATAACCTTACTGCGGGTAGTTATTTTTATCGAGATAGTTGGTGATTTCTTTTATTAGTTGCTCGGTGAGGTGTATCGTCTCCTTCATGAGATAATCACGTTTAATAATGCTCAGTTATAGTCGTATGGTTGTTAGTTTAATTTTTTCCGTTTTGCTTCTGATGTTCGGCCAGAGGTGCCTTTGTCGTCATCAAAAGTGAGATGGTAATTTCATACCCACAGATGTAGCTTCATGCCACGTTAGAATTTTATACCCACATGACTTCATCCCATGGGATATGATTTTATGACCACATTAGTTCGTTAGCTAGAAACCTCTTCCTAACCTCTTATGAGAAGGGTAACATAGAATCATTGTTGATTATTAAGGTAAATGGGAAATTAAGATTTCTGTGGGGTCAGCTTACGTTCCAGTAGTTTCGTGGAAACTAGGGGTAGTGTGCGATCCCGTGTGTGGATGCACAGTGAATAGTGGCGATTCATTTATTATTTATTGCACCACAACAGAAAAAAAGTAAACTTAACAAGATATATTATGTCGATTGTTGATATAAAAAGGCAGCCTTATCGCTAAAAGGCGAACTCTTCCAAACAACCTTATAGCTAAGGAAAATAAAAAATAAACAAACAGCAGGAGGTGTTGCAATAATAAAAAGATAAACTTACATGCTAATATTTAAATAAACTAAACCAATATAATATTATGTTGACGTGGATGCATGGATCAGAGAGATCCTTTGAGGATGATCGATGCCATGGCGATTCCATAGCCAGTTAGCGTGTAAGATATTTCACGGTTGTACAAGTTACACAAGAATTAAGACGTTGATAAATATTAAAACCCGTTTTACTAAATAAAGCAACCATTTAATTAATTCACAGAACACAGCAGTGTAATAATAACAATTGATATTGACAGCAGACCACAGACTGCAGACAAATATGTATGCACATGGAATATAATAGGAGAGGGTTGCAATTAGGAAAAAGGGGGTTAAGAAGGCACAGCTATTGCGACATTTGTGGAGTCATTCAACAGTAATGTATATCAATGCTATGATTCTTTAAGGGGTTCCGTGTTTATTATTCTTTGTTCAATGATCTTTGAGACTTTTTAGTTAATGAAGTTGAGATTAATGCTGAGTTAAAATGAGATCAAAGTGGGACTGTAACTTGGTTGAGGGCAACATGCTCAGACTAAATGTATTGCGTTGATTATTAGTAGCCGCAGTAGTCATTATAGAAGGTAGTGATCTTAACTAGAGGATATTGCGTTGATGTTCATTGCGAGAACTTATAAATAAAAGAGTAATGCCTAATTTTGTAAGTTGTCGAGAAAACTTATTTCATTGCTAAATTTGTTACTGTTTTGTTGTTTTGCGTTCCCGCTCTGTGAGAACGCCAAATAGAGGTGTTTGGGTTACGCTACGAGTGATTATGTTGAGTACCGTTGACAATAGAGTCCATTAGTTTGAGCTGATGAGATTTAGGTTTTCATTTTTAAATGAAGTTTCCATTTTAAGTTAGATCCAAAGTTTAAAGGTTCTTTAAATTAACAGAAATCTTAGATGAAGACTGACATGTTCTGAAGTCATTGATTAATAAGCGTACTTACAAGTACACTCACGATAGATTTCGAAGGTAGCCTGGATGTGAAGTTCCCTTAAAGTTAGATAACGATAGTGACAATCATGTTGATAAAGATGATTAAACGTACGCATTGGCGGGACGTATCTGCAGACATCGGACGTATCGCTTCCACTTTGTGGTGGTGTAATGAGCGTCCGACTATGCTTTGAAACTCGAGTCTTGAAGAAACTACAGTTTTGGCCTAGGGTGGTTCGGGTTCTGAGAAGACTACAATTGGCAATTTGATGCAACCCGAATACCTGTGGGTATACAAGTGTATTTGATTTTGTTTGGTTAACTTGCGTGACCGATGGTCGCTGTTGTAGTTACGCGCTGCAGGTGGCAGTCGGTCCTAAAATTGTACGACTAAGCAGTTACTGGTCCCTTTAATGGATTCTGTATTGATGTGTGACTGAGATATTGATCAATTTAAATTAGTGGGAACTTTTCATTCGGATAGTTATGATTTCAATTAATTAATGGGTTACAGTTAAATTGAGTTATTTGATTTTAAATAACATGTCAGGTAGTCCGAACCTTATAAGTAGTATATCTCAAATGTTTCCTTTCCCTGTCAACAAGTGCATTGCCACACGGGAACGTGTGATTGTCAGTTCTGGCCGTGTCGGAGGTTAAAATTAAAGTGATTATTATTTAAAGTGCCATCTAGTAACGGTAGTCTTATAACGTTGGTATTACTATTCATTGAGCATTACACCATTGCTCCTCGCTCGTTCGGTCCATTAAAATGAGACTCGCAACGTGTGTATTGTCAACCGTCAATCGGTATTTCTTGTTTCTATTTGATTTTCTGGTGTAGTGTTGTCAGTTTAAGATTACTTTGGTAATGTGACGATTAAGTTATTGGTTGGACAGTGTTGTGCGATTTTATGATCTGACAAAGCCAGGTAATTCATTCCAGGAGATGAGTTCATAAAATTAATTACAATTAAATCAATATAGGTCGATTTTCTTTTGGTTTCTGTATATAGAAAAAGGTTATAATTTGTTAAAATGGACACATTGAGTGTGATTTTAGTATTTTTATATTGAAGCACTTGTTGAAGATTATTTCCATTAAAATGGGAATTTCAGATATAACAACTTTTATGTTATTGGTAATGTGACCACCAATAAATTGGAAACATCTAGTGGTATTGGAAAAAACCTCCATTAAATTGGGAATTTCAGGTATGAAAATATTTGTATTATTGGTCATGCAACCACCATTAAATTGGAAATATAAAGTGGTGTTGGAAATAAACCTCCATTAAATTGGGAATTTCAAAACCAGAATATTGGTATTACGGGTCACGTGACCACCATTAAATTGGAAACATCTAGTGGTATTGGAAAACCCTCCATTAAATTGGGAATTTCAAGTATAAGAATATTTGTATTATTGGTCATGCAACCACCATTAAATTGGAAATATAAAGTGGTTTTGGAAATAAGCCTCCATTAAATCGGAAATTTTAAATATTGGAAAAATTATATTATTGGTCATGCGACCACCACTAAACTGGAAAATGAATTTATGAGCGCAACCAGGATGAATTCGTAAAGAATAACAAATTTTTTGAGATCGAACTATGCTTTATATTGCTCAGAGGTAACCGGATGGTGATACCTCAGAAGTCGCATAAGAATGTTATAGATGCCATACGCAAAGGCCATTCCGGGATCGTAAGGAAGGGTCGATTATTTTCTAAGGTAAAGTGGCCGCGGAAAAATAGATGACAAAAATTTAGTGAAAACCTGCAAAAAAAAAAAAAAAAAAATTTATTTTAAACAATTGTGGATAAAATAGATTGATTAGGAATAGACACTGAAGTGAGAAACAGAGATATCATTCAGAAAGAGAAAGGGAAAGAGTACGGAGAGGAACTACAGAATCGACGGGATATCACTCAGAAAGAGAAAGGAAAAGAGTGCGGAGAGGAACTACAGACTCGACGAGATATCACTCAGAAAGAGAAAGGAAAAGAGTGCGGAGAGGAACTACAGAATCGACAATAAATGAAGGTGACTAAGTTAGTTAAGGAATGTAGTTCATCTTAAAAAGATTGAAGGCCAGTGGACAACAGTACCGGAGAAAGATCAGGATGAGAAGAACAAAGTAATGGAATCAGTGAATAAACTGCAACTGAGGGAAGATTGAATAAGTGATTAGAAAATATTATTATTATTCCGAACCGGTGGTAGATTCTTGACTTGTCATGGGAGCTACAAGTTGGCCTACATAAAATAAGTAATTATGAATTTGAATTTGAGATTTATTATATATGTGCTGATATTCTAAAGCTGTATCGTGCAGATAACTATACCAAAACTTTGGAATAGTCTAACTCATGTCACTACTATGATTTGAGGATTTAGTGATGCCGGAAATTATTATATAGAAGTGAACTCTTGAAATTATCTTAGTTGTTTATTTATTTAACGTGGAAGGGATGTAGTGTATACACTATACACTGTCTCGTGTGTTCATGAGCAATGTTGCAACGTCAGTATTACGCGAACCGCCGGTGCGAGTAGACGTGCGACAGGTGCTCGTGTGCATTGCCGAGCCAGTGTCGGGGCGGCGCTATTGGAGATATTACACTCTTCCAGGGAAAAATTCATTTACTTTTATTATTTTACTTCCAAACTGTTCAACCTCGAAGACCAGTTCGAAGGAAGACTCCGGAGCCCTCACTGCCATCGAAGCTTCGCGACGTGGACCTCGCCGCATGGAGGATACCCAACCAGATATTCTGCGACCAGATGGAGAGACATCTCGACGGCAAGCTCCTGATACTGCCGTGGTGGCACCATTACTGCCAGGTAATAATGTAATATTAGATATACATCATTTAATTGTCTACAGCAACGACGTAAAGTCGTCTGTCTATTGGTCTTATATCGGATATACTTTGGAGAGTTCGCTCTGGAACTTCAAAATCTCGTGCCTCCCTCACCCTTCTACCCTGGCACCCTTACGTGGCTGAAATCCAACCAACTCGTTCAAAACGCTTTAGTTCAACGTTTCCGCTGAACGAAACTAAGGTGTGCAACGCACTTCCAGCGTCCCTCCATCTTCAAGACAAGCGGGGAGAGCTCGTAAAGCTGTCAGTTCTACGCTTGCCGTGTGACTGCATCAGTGTGATGCTCGCAATCACATCTGATTGACTGAATCTAAAACTGTAGGTATAATTACACATACGTCTTTATCTTGCTAAAAATTCCGCTTTTCATGGCACGCTGTTTGTTTACTTGCCTACTTGCTTCCTGCTAGTAGGTCTGATAGGTAACTTTTTTATGCTGATAGAGATAATTAATATTATTGTTTCATTTAATTTCAGGACTTCAAGGACAGTAAAGCCAAAAGCCTCCTGTCGGTGAGCTATTACTACTTGCCGGTGCACAGGGCGGTGCTCGACGAGCTGCAGCGGCACAGGCGCAGGGGCCCGCCGCTCGGACGGATCAAGCTGAAGAGCTGGACGAGAACAGTCTAGAGTATACCAAATGATTAGCTGATTACCGCGACTTCGTCCGCGCGGAATAAGGGTTTTAGAATTCCGCGAGAATTCTTTAATTTTTCAGGATAAGATATAGCCTATGTGCTATTCTGATGTATACTTAAGCTATTAACGTATTAAGCTACGTTATAAAGTTTCATCAAAACCCGTCCAGTAGTTTTTGCGTGAAAGAATAACAAACATCCATCCATCCATCCTCAAAAACGTTAGTATTTATAATTTTATTTTTAAATAGGAATTAGGAAAATTGTATTTGGAATGGAAAAGAAACACCATTTTCGCAGGCCTAAACTTTAGAAAGTATACTGTTGTTGTTAGTAGGTAACTAAGATAACTTTCAATAAATTAATTATAATCGATTACAAGATCTTTTTACCTGACACCTTGGAAGAATTTATAGGGATTTAAACTGTTCTTTAAAATTATATTTTTTGAAACCTACTTACTCATTGCGATCTTTACTTTTTTCACTTAATACCAAACTCGTTAAGTGCATATTTTGTGTTATATGTTGCAACTTTATTAATTTATCTCATCTAATTTAAATTTGGAATTACAAATCGAATAGATCTGATATAAGTAGGTAACTTCTGATATAAGTAGATAATTTCTCCAGACAAAGTTGAGTAACTCGTAGTATTCATCACGTTGTAGTATTTCTATGAAGTGCTAGTATCAGCTCATTAAGCTCTTTAATTATTTTGTTTTCATATAAATCGTGTAGTGTAAGTGTTTGATAAGAGATAACGTGACATAATTGGTCCATTTTTATTATCTTTAAGTACAAAAAGTTATAACGTTTTACCTTTGTTATTTTATTTCTATGGAAATTAATCTATAGCGTGGCGAAATCTCAGAGTCAACTTGAGTGAACTTTTAAACAAAATTAATGAATAAAATATTACAATCACTTCAAATTCGAAAATAACTTTTTAAATAGAAAAAAAAACTGTTTATTGATTAAATAGTATGTTCATGGTTGTACTTCCAAAATTTAAATTACTTCATAATTAGTTAAGTCTTGAACTCTTGGACTATAATAAACAATATAGTTACAGAAGGCAAGCGATGTTTACTAAATACTGCTATATGTTTTTCCAACACGCGTGGACGATAAAGGTTCTATGTTTCTCAAGCCTCACGTGTAATAGTCGTTATGAAAGTTTTTAAACTGGTGAGTAGTTTTTGGTACAGCCGAAAAATATGTTTTATATTAAGAATTACGCTTATAAAAGTTAATACAATATTTTACGGGTTTTCGTTTACTTAGTTGAGTTATATAAATGCTGAAAATATTGACGAAAATATGAATTTGTTTACAAAAATGTTTATAAAAAAATTACAAGCAATAATTAAATGAATCACAAGTTAATAATTATAATATCACAAGTTAATTAACAGCGCTGACATAATTATTGTAAACTTTCAGTTTATAATCAGCTTACAGCTAACGGGCATCTGCTCCAAGAAGAGACACAGAGAAGCGTCGTCCGAGAGCATAGAAAACATACTGTACTACAAGGACTGTAACCACAAACAGAAACAAACTCCCCCCGCCCCCACACTCCTGAAGGGACCCGCTCAGCAGCAGCAGGAGTGCAAGATGTGCTGCACCATGTGCTGCGGGGACCAGTGCGTGGACAGCCACCAGATGAATATGGGCAGGCAGACCGGCGCCGGCCAGATAGAGCCGAAGGGCATGATGCCCATTCAACCAGGCGCGATGCCTCCCAGGGAAAGAAGGAAAAAACCGAAAGTCCCACTGCCCCATCGACCACCCCTCCCGGGCAGAAGAGGTCTAGGTAACAAGAGATGGTTGTTTTTGGAACTTCATAATCAATACTAACTTTTATTCCTTCTTTCTTCCTTCACGTGGATAAAGTTTTTGATAATCTTTGAAAAATTGAAGAATACAAGAATCCGGTAGATATAGGCATACATGTGGAAGTGTATGCATGTGACCAGTATCCAGCAGTGGACCTCTATCGGTTGATAAAGAAGAAGAAGATACCTCTTCAGAATAGGTCTTCAGATTTGTTTTAAGGTTATAGCTCACCAAATTGTGTTGAAGTTCTGTGCAGGTTCTAATGTTCTAATTTTCCTGTAGGTCACCTGAGTTTCACCAGAGAAAACATCAAGAGTCTAATTTCCCAAGACGAGGATATAAGGAAGATACTGAAGGACCTGGTGCGCGTGACGATGCAGAAGGTCGATCTGATGCAGATGCTGAACGCCAACAACAACAAGCCTAATCTGGTGACCAGTCCCGAGCGGGCCGCTGATGCCAGTGACTCTGACAACGATTTGTGATTGGCAAATATAACCTCTTAAAATAAAGTTTTTCAAATTTTCTTTTTGCTATTAGAGCCTAGAGGCTGCTAGCACATCTCCACCACGAAACGTAGCAGCAGAACGCTTAGAGATTATGTCTAGAACCAATGGTTTTAAGTTCTCTCTGAGGTACGGGGTCGGGCCTAAGATCCATAAAATTTACCAACTCGTGTCTGCTAATGATCATGACAGAAAAACTCTTTCATTTAGAATCTTCAAGTTTAGAATAAATAAATGAATAGACATATTATAGCTTTCTATGTAACCACAGAGTAAAATGTTTTTTACTCTTTCCACTCAATGAATAAACCAAAGCGCACAGATAGGTACCTATTACAACGAATTCTTTAACCTTCATACCTTTTTGAACCTTTTTGAGATCTTCGTGGGTGGTTTGAAATGCCAGAGCGCTCAGATTGATACAAATGAGAAGCATCGCACACGAACAATACCAAGATATAGGTAGATAGGTTATATTTATTCTATCAGGTATGAGAATAAATGTTTATATAAGTGATCCGTAAATACTTTCCTGAATTACTTTTATCTACTTATCTCTCTGTCTGTGAGCAGTGTTCCTAACCACTAGGTTAGGTTCATAGCCGGGTAGGGTAGGGAGCTATGGCTTTTAAGGAATTGTAATGTAAAAAAAAAATCACGTTCAAATGAATCCGATCCCTCTAAGAGCTACGAATTACGATGATACAGATAAAGAGACAAACAGAAAGACAAACAAAGCAGTTTAACTTGTAACACTCCTCTTTTCGTCGAGGGCTCAAATAGCTTAAGCATTTTCTAGGTAGCTTCACAGTTTATTTAAGAGCGATCACACCGCTGAATGTTTCACTTAAAAGTTATAACTCAATTTGTGAATCCCTAAAAATGTGAAGTAAGACTCTGTCCAACAATTATCATGTTTAATTCCACGCTCATGCAGAATTGAAATTTAAAGATCCTAAAAAAATGGTTTCCACAAATTGTTTACTGAATAATCTTTGTACCTTCCTGCTAAAAAGGTGGACAATGATGACATCAAATAAGAAGTAGGAAGCCGCTGGATTCGATCGGCGCAAGGCCGAGGCACGTGGAAGTTCTGCAAGAGACCTCTGTCCACCTTTGGAATATCTAGCGGTTGATGAATAAGAAGAATAATACGAGCTAGAAATATTGCACAGCTACTAAGTATAAATCAAGAACTACTTTTAGACTATAAGAAGATATCTCATGGTAATTTTTTCCATTTCAATTATGAATTCACTACATTCACAATATCAGGAACTGAAAGTTTTATCTGACAAAGAATATAGATCTTGAATAATATTTGTGTGTAATTAAAAATTCAATATCGTGGATCATACGAACATAGTCTAGAAAGGCCTATATTAACATATTTACTATGAAACCCTACATTCTATATTAATAAAATTATATTATTTAATATTATATTAATAAAATTATTTTATAATTCCACTTCATCCGTCAGTATTTATTGAAGTAAATAAAATAAGTAAATGAAAACTCGGCCCATTTAAACACGATCTCTGAACCTGAAATAACAGCATTAAATATTTTATAAATCGGTAAATACGGATCTGCTGAGTTCTCGCAAACTTTTCATTAATCAGGGATTAACTAACAAATAAAATCAGTGAAAATTTAATAGCATCTTGCCTGAAACACTGTTGTTTTGAAAAGGTTAATGTTTTGAAGAGGATGATTGTACAGATTGTTATGTCCAGAGTGGTTAGTGGTCAGAGAGAGATTTGAAAATTAAACTATTAGGGAAACGAATTTACCTCCAAAAACGACAACGACTCATGAACATTAGTCGATCCGCATGAAATAAATCTGCTTTCCGATTGCGAAAGAACTGTTCTAGAATAGCAGTTCAACACCAGATGACGAGGTCCCGGGTTCAATTCACGGATTGGGCCAAAAATTGAATGAATTTGAATTTGAATTAGGTATATTTGTAGCCTCAATAATCCGCAGGCTATAGCTGGTGCGGATTGAAAACTCACAGGTTGACGGGTCAATTCCCATCCGTTGTACTACTTATCGTATCCACCTTGTATCCACACCTAACACAAGCTTTCTAATTATTTATTATACTTTCTAAATATTCATATCAAGTTCAGCTTGGTTAATATTCTTTAAAAACGTCTAGGCAAGTCTGTATTACTAAAATGTCCAAGCTTATTTACATGTTAGACTTCTAGACCATGTAAGCATATTAGATACATTTACTTTAAAATAACAAACCTTTACATTTACCTTCTAGTTAATTAGCTATATTACTAGTCCTCAGCGCTCATTTTCAGTGAAGGAGTTTCATCAAAATGTATGTTTGTAAATCACTTTAGTAGGTGCTAGTACGCGGAAAACCAGCCCTTTGTCCGGTGATGGGACCGGACAATGGCGGACGTGTGAGATCGTTTGTTGTGGGGAGCAGGTAACCATTTGAGCAACTGACGCGTTATTAGTTCTTACGAGGAAGGAATTGGTCTTCAGAATGGACGTCATACTTTTTAACATTTTACTTTATTTAATAATATTTTCTTGTGTGCAATAAAGTTTTTATCTATCTATTTTGTTATGCTTGGCCTTGCCTTTGCCTTTATAAAGATTTAATTTTCACATTTGTTAATTAAATAACATCAGAGGTTATTGAGAAACCAAGTTCATATCATTTAAAAATTGTTGACGCCTTGAAATGTAGAAATCTTTTCTTTTCTTGAGATGTTACTAGAAATCAAAAAATCGAAGAGTACATAGAATTTAGGTATGTACCAATTTTTTTAATGAACCTCTGACATGTAGGAGTTTAGTTTATTTATTTGCTATAGTTTTTTAAATTCATTTTAATGTAAGCGAAATTATAATTTAAGTATTTGAAGTGCCAGAACTTTTAGACAGTTATAATGCTGCAGCAATGAGCCGCGGGCGGCACTAAGTCATTCAGTTTCTGGGTGTCTTGTTGGATAGTTACAATGGAAAGTTTGTTGAAACTTCTTGGATTCTCTTGCTTTTGTAGATATTGTAATATGATTTGAATGGTATACCCCATTTACTATATAAAATCATTGTAATGATTTTAATAATTGTAGACAATTTAGTCTACACTGAAACCTAAAACCAAGATTTTTTTGTTTTACATTTTATAACAATAGCGCATAAGTGCAGTGGATTAGTTTTTGATCTTTAGTTAACCTTTACATTAATTTTCTCTTCAATGCACACGTGTTTTCACTACACTCTGCAAAGTTTTGACGTACATTCTTGAAAGTAAAAAGCAAACATGAAACAAGGCCCTGGGCCATAATAAAGTACGTTAGCATGACTTGGCAGATGATGCAGTATGAGTTAGTTTAACTAAGGTATCAAAAAGCAAATACATCAATCCTTCTGGAGCTATAAAATAAAGTAACAAGTTACACATGATCAAGTATTCCAACTGAGACAATATCTTTCGATATGTAAAGGCGTCTGTGATCTCAGGAGGCAAGTTTTGCAAAGCATTTATGATGTACATAATATTCTATTCTCCTTAGATTAGGCTCTGACTGTCTGATATTTCATAAACTACTACACTTACATCAATTATAATGCTACAAGTTTTAATGCTGAGCAAAAGCAAATATATTCCTGCATCAAAAGCGCTTATCATAAAAATCAGAGCTCGTTTGTTCCCCGTAACACGCACGCGGCCACAAGTCCAGTATTACCCAATTACGCACACATAAGCCCACGGACGTAATTAAAAAGCCGCGAGTGCCTTTCATGAAGTGTTAAAAACAACAGCATAATCAACTGATTGCAAGTTTAATAACTTGATGCGAAGTTTGTGTGCGAGCGGGACGGGCGCGGGGCGGGCGGCGCGCCCTCTCGCTCGCACCGCGCCGGCTTCAAATCCGTGCAAATCGTGGTCTGTAGGGCGGACCGTAGACTGATAACTGTTTAGACAGAGAAGATTAATTTTTTTTAAATTCCAACTAATTAAATTTTTTAGGCTTCAACGCATACAAATAGAATGCGTTATGAAACAATTTTAAGTTTACCTAGCAAGTAGTTAACACAATAAACTCATGTGAATCATCAATGTAATTTTTGCTAAAACTATCTAAATAAACTATAATTCATGACCTAAAACCATGAAAATAAATCTATCGATCCATATAAACTAACGCCCGGTCGAGACGACAATTCGATCTGTCTGTAATCTGATGATAGGTTACCAGCGTGTAGGTTACCTAGCAACGTTGCTATTTGTCACAAAAGTCCATACAATTTTTCACTATTAAAAATGTTGCTAGGTCACTTAATGAGAGATTACGTTAATACAGATAGATTATAGGAACCAGCCGTTAGGGTAACAAAAATAGGTCCCTTCTGGTTTCATACCCACGCATCGCCCTCTCTATCATATAGTTCGTTCTATGGTTGACGCTTAAAAGCACGCGTTCGGACCACCTTGGCGCACTTAAAGCTACGCGCGCGAACACCGCACGTCCTGGACACCTCCACCTGGTCACCTGGTCACCTGGTCACCTGGTCACACCTGGTCACACCTGATAACTCCACTGAATATCTCATAGGATCACCCATATGTAAGTACTAGTTTAAAATTCAAAATTGGAACTTTAATTTTTGCAGCAGATTCAATGTAAAGTTTTTTGAAATGGTTCTTCTACTTGAAAAGGTTTACTTCAGGCTGTACTAATCAGTTGACGATAAATATAATCTCTTCAATTTTAAAACCTGTGAACAATATTAAAAAATGAATGATGTAAAAAAATCCAGCATAAAACTTTAATTATTCTAACTTTAACTTCACGCGGACGATGACGCGGGCATCAGCTAGTAGTTAATAAAAAGACTTGTGACGTGTTTATTTTAATATCATCATCATAAATTAGTGATTGATTAAAAAAGTAATAATTGAAAAAAACACATTTATTCTACAATTTTAATTGGAGTAACCAATAGTTAAAGCTGTCATCGTGAATACCTACGGGACTACGGGATTGTATTTATTTGTATTTGTATTGTATTTATTTTTACTTGTATTGTACTCGGGAAAATTAATCGTGGAAGCACTGTATACATAGCATAGTTTCATTAACTATTGTAAAATTTATTTTTTATTTTTGAAAAGAGCAACCGCCGAGTTTCTTGCTGGTTCTTCTCGGCAGGAAAGGCATTCCGAACCAGTGGTAGATTCATTGACGATTCAAAAGTGCTTGTAAAAGTTTATTTGAATAAAAAATATTTCTATTCTATTCTATTCTATTCTACTACGAGTATGTTAACTATTATGTTAAAATGTTTGTGTTTCTATTCATCGATGCTCACATTACTTCGATGCAATACTGCAAAGTTATCAATAAACCCAAATAGTCCAACAGTTAAAGGTGCGGACTAAAAACTAAGAAGTTGACGGTTAATTAAGATATAGAATAGAGTTAATTATTTTTTTTTTGCCGCCATTTTATATTACTCTTTTGTCTGCGTTCGGAATTGTGTCATTCATAAAATAAAATATATTAATTAATTAATTTTAATTTTCTTTTATGTTTCATGTGTGTTACAGAATTATAAAGTCTAAAACACATTTACGAAAAGTAAATAGTTTAAATAATAAAATAGAGAGTTAAAAAATTTTGTCGAAATAAAATGTATGGGGTATGCAATATTATATACAAAATTTCTGAACGTTTCTTGAGACGGTGAGTTGAAGAAACGCCAATCCAATGCGTTCTATATTCAAAACACTTTTTCTCACTGAGTGAGCAAAAACGACTTTTGCTCACTGGTTTTGGGCAGCAAAGGCGCCCTTTTTGAGCTAGAGAGGTGAAAACTACATTACAGCAATACCCAGAGCTAGAGCACTGTGGAACAAAATAGATTTTTTTTAAATTATTATTAATAATAACTTGATGGTGCCTGTTATTTCCTTTACGTGGATTGACGTTTATTAAAAATTCTTGGTAACTCTGGTTTTCCAGGATAAGAATCATCCTATGTTCTTCCTCAGGAGTCAGGATATATGTAAACTATCTTCTTGCCGAATCTCGAAAGCGGCATATTGGGCGTGAAATGGTAGAAAACAGACAGAAAAACTTACTTTCAGTCTGGATAAAAAGAGATGTTGTTCGTACAAGATTGTATGTTGAAGAACGAAGTCACGGGAGGAAGTTGTCCATAGTAAAAATCTAAATATGACAAAAGGCCTATTTCACCCTCACCAAGTAAACTTCAATTAACGAATTTTGACATTTTACCGATTTTCAATACACAAACTGTCAGCACGTCCAATTCATTCTTCCGTTAAATGTTACTCGCCAATGGTAAATAATTCCTTAAAACGATTTGTAAATGTTAAAAAAATCTCTATCTAGCGCACATACGAATATCTGGGAAATGTAAAGTAGTGTATTACCAATTGTAATGTACAAACAAATTAACGCAGATTCCCGAGCAGTCAATCCAGATAAGTGGAATTAGGAAAATCTGAACACTGCGTGGAAATTTCTTGAATGCATAATACATTGCGTGAACCTAGTTACTGCATTATTTGAATATTTAGTATTGTATTGTATTGTATTGTATTGTTTATTTCTTCGATTTAGACTTACAAAAGCGCTTACGAATGTCAACAAATTTTACATCAATAAGTACAAAATACTTAATAAAAATAAAATAAATTAATTAAATGTCAAAAGAAAAAATTATGTACTACTTATGTCAAGGGTCAAAATATAATAATAATGTGATGTCATTAAACATAACAAATATGATTAAAAAATAAATAGGTACTCAAGTACATAATTTTTATGTCAGAAAAAAAAAGAAAAGATATATAATGGCTTGTGCACACTTAGATTTTCCAGGCGTTTTTATCTTCTATATAATCATTTATTTTATAATATGCCTTTTTTATTAGAATATATTTTATTTTTGCTTTAAATTGTATGTCAGAAAGATTTGTAATGTCCTTTGGAATTTTATTGTAAAAGCGTATAGAATTTCCTATAAAAGACTTACTTGTTTTCGATAACCTGCATTTCTGCACGGCCAACTGAACATGCGAATGTCGCAAATTATAACTATGACAGACGGTGTTCTTTATTAGAGATGGAAGATGTTTTCTAGCATACATAATATTTTCAAAGATATAAAGTGATGGCATAGTCAATATACTGATATCTTTAAAAAAGGCTCTAAGAGAATCTCTGGGTTTCATTTTATATATTGCACGGATAGCCCTTTTTTGGAGTATAAAAACTGTTTTCCAATCAGCAGCAGAACCCCATAACAATATTCCATATGACATCAAACTTTGAAAATATGCAAAAATAGTAATAGATATATACGAATGAGTTCTATTGTACTGCCTGAAGATTCTCTATATTTTCAGTTTAGTAATATTTTTTGTTGTGCAACAACTATTCACCACTATTACAATATCATGATCGATTTTTTGTCATGGAGGACAGCCTCAACGGAATCGGAGATTAAGCAGAATATATTATAGTGCCTTAACAAAAACGTTTGCGATTCCATTTAGCGTATCAAACGGTAACGGTAGTTGACGGCTGGAACGAGATTTTGAATCAATCCCGAGCCGGAGGCGATCGGAAGCCGTCACTCACACCACGCAACCGATGCAATGAGTTTAGCTTTAGCTCACTACTCGAGAAGTGATACAGAATCCACGAGTATATGCCCTATAACGGTGCTATATCTATCAATACTTCAATGACTAAAATATTTGAGTTTTAGTCTGACTGAAACAGATTATTCGAAGATAAGATAGCTCTTGAAAGCGATCTCGTGCGATGGTCAACGGTGATGCAGGGCAACATGTTAGCGAGCTAAGGTAGAGTAATTTAAACCTATGCCGAAATTGAACACATCGCTTGGCGGCACATCTATGACGGTACCGGTGGAAACCTGCTATCCCGTCCGACGGACCAGATCAGACCCTAACTATTTAGGACCTTATACATACAAATGCAGGCAAACATTCATACAATTTTTACAACATATAGGTATCTGTCTATTTCTTGCTACGTAATTTTGTAGTTAAGTAGTTTTTTGCATTTTCAGTACTTACTAAAAATGTGCGTTTATTGAGATCCTTTTACTTAATAGATTATTATTTATATCACGTGAAAAGAACCAGCAAGAAACTCAGGAGTTTTCAATGCGCAAAGTTTTACAATAAATTAATCAATGTATAACAAATAATAATTGTGTGGGCAACTGAATGCAAACCATGCCTCCATGCTCCTCCATTGATCTAGTTTTTTCATACCTAATACGTACCTAGTTGCCTAATATGTACGCACATAGATGAAAACTTTTAGTTTTACAACAATGCAGATTTATGTATGCCTACCTTTACCTAAAATCTACATATGTATATATTATGTAGCACTAAATCAACTAAGTGAATATCCATGCCTCGTTCATTTCCATTATATTCCAACTTTTGATATAAAAGTGAAACTTCAACATTCCATCAACACGGCTTTAGGGATATAATGTTTATTGTACGAGTATGTATATTTTTATAACTACGGGCTTTAAGTTGTTTATAAAATGGTCTATTGGAATTAGTTAAGTATTCATAGTATCATAAAAAACTCTACCTATACTTGAAAGAAATTTTGAATAATTCAATTCAAAGTCAACGCAAAACTTTTGGGGATATACCATACCCATCGATCGTCGGCAAACAAGTATATAGTATATAGTTGTTTTCATTAGCGGATTATTCACTAAATAATGAAGTGTTTTTAAAAACTTATAAGAATTCAGAATTACTTGCCAAAACTTTTTAAATCAGGTGTAGAGTCACAACGAACTATAAAAATAATATTACAAACTAAAGATTCGCTCCTTAAAAATATGAAATATTTTTGTCTTAACAGTCGTATAAAAATTAACAAGAAATATTGTTTCAACCATTCCCGTTTCGCTAGAGAAATCCTACAACTAGTAACAAATGTATTAACATATATTTTAAAGTTCAGTAAGAATATTTTGATGGTTCAAAAGAACTTTAAAATGCAGGAACTCAATAGCTGATCGCATAAAATAGCAAATTATTTATTCATGTGTGGAAGGCGATAAAGTTGAGGAGCACCGGAGTGATTTTACTGACAGTTTATCTCGCGAGTTTAAAAAAGGTTTAAAATAATATCGATAAGAGTGAGAATTGTACTCGCAGATTCTCCGTTTTAACAGCAGCTATTTCTCTTTTTTGAGCTCTTCTTCATTTTATTATTTGTCTCCCTGTCCGTTGATATATTACGAATGTTTTAGTTACATTATAGACGGTGGCAGGGTTAAATATTCTCAGGCAATTATTTTTATACTGGACCGGACCCCTAAATCCAAGAAATGTTCAAAACGTACCTCTAATACTTTTGAAAGACCTTTTCAACGATACCCCACACTATGGGAATTGGGATAAACGAGTAAAAAATATCATCCCCTTTTACGGGTAGAGTAGGTATCTAAAATAATTGCTTTTTTCAAAATTTTGTTGTACAATATTGTCGGGGTAATTAAGGTGCATAACTGTTCCAAATTACAGCCCTTTAGTACCAATAGTCTCCGAGATATGCTGCGGACAAATGGATAGACGGACAGACGAACAGACGGACAGATGAACGGACTTGGCGAAACTTGGTTCCTCGTAGTTTTAGTACGGAACCCTAATATTTGTAAATGTAACTAAACTATTGTTTCTGATACACAGTTTAATTTGTCTGGCGACGGCCTCGGAGCGTGGTGTTTACGCGTGCATGGTTGTAGTACACCTGAGGATTACCTGTTTGTTTAGGACTATCAACTAGTTTAGTGAATCTGTTTGGCCAGTCGTATTGTAGTTCGTAATGAGATGCTCTTTATTATATCCAGTAAGTGCGAAAGTACTGTCAAAAAATGTAATTTTCAATATCATATATATTTTTTAAATCATATGAAATCTGAAAAGTACCTAATTTATTATTGAAAGAGATCCCACGTACATTTTATAAAGCCTATATCCACGCGAACAGAGTCGCGAGCATTAGTTAATCAAAGTTATACCTAATTGTTTAAAATTTTGTGCTTTAATTAGCGTTCTCTTTGATGTTTAGGATTGACGCACGTATTGTACTCGTGGCTACAATAAATAAAGAAATAATAATTACGATTAGGGTTTCTTTTCCTTCAGCGTTTCAATGAAGCCTGCCCGGTCTAAGGTCACTAAACAAAGCAATTTTTGTATTTTCTAATAATTATGATATGCGATATAATTTTTACACTGAATTATAAGTTTATTATACATAATAATCAGTCGAAACGCTTTACCTGCTCAGTTATAGTACTACAGGCATTTACATCTTACAGACGTCGTCAAAATACTCAAATAGAATAACGTATTCATTTGACAGCTTAAAATGTATGGTTTCATGTTAATTTATCACGTGTTGTATGTCGATTCTCTAAAATTGATTGCATCAGTGATCAGACCTTTGATTGGCTGGTACTCTCCCGTTATTGGTTAAAATGCATTGATGCAGCAAGAACGTCATAAACTCAGCCAATCAGGGTTCACTGCGATCGTTACACTGATGTAATCATTTTTAGAGAATTAATAGAATAGTCGTCAAATGATATTATGGAATTGTTTCCATGGCTGATCTGGTGGGAAGCTTCAGGCTTATCGCATCGCCATACCACTACTACTACTGATGCTCGCTTCTATCTAAGGCTGCATCGTTACTTACCACCAGGTGTAATCGCAATCAAGAGCTACCTTGTAGAACAATAAAAAAAATATCTACTTGTTTCAGATAAAAATGGCGCCCAGCATCCTGACCGTGGCAGTCATCGCAGTGTTGATCATCTCCGCAGGCGTCAGCGCCAAGCGTGAGTAGACAGGACGCTGCGAACGGACAAACACACATAATATTATATTATAGATTGATTAGCTTTTAAGTTTTCAAAAATCTCGCAGGAACCCCTGTTTTCCGATATAAATAATTTAGCCTATGTCACTCTCCGAGCCCTCAACTATACCCATGTAAAAAATCACGTCGATCCGCTGCTCCGTTTACTGCGTGACTGAAGGACAAACAAACAAACTTTCGCGTTTGTAATGTTATAGTAAGGAAGAATGAATGAGAAAAATAAATTTATTGCGTTTCAAAATCAGGTAAAAAAAATCTTTTACACAATTTGCCTGAAGTTCTCTGTATTAAACCGCTAAGAGGCGTGAAATGCCTAAATTCTTGGACATTTAAATTAAAATATCAATATAATTGTTGATTTAAGTTGTAAAGAATAAACATAGAATAAAGATTCAATAAATGTTTCTAATTCAACATTTACTCCGTATTACACTCGTGTAAAGTAATTTTTTCCCGAAATTCAACTAAATCTGCGCGAGTGTGTCTGCTCCGTCGCCCTGTAAATTAACCGTCAAGCTCATCCACGCTTTTGAATGTACATTACTTTCCACAGAAAAATGTACCTTTTCTTATTTAAACCTTTTAGTCAGTAATGTTACACTGTGGCATCAGCTGCAAACTTTCGTAAGCCGGTGTTCACCGGCTTGTTTAGTTTCACTGTGTTTTCACTCTGTGGTCACTTATGCACTTTACGTGAATTATTATTGTACTTCTTAACAGTACCTCACCCCATTTGTCATACTTACGTTTAGAGTCTCGCTTATTTAACTAACTGGGTAAGAGCGTCGCGGAATATACGCCTATCCCAATGAAGAAAACTTATTACCTTTCTACCGAAATACAAAATCAGGTAAATAAAGAAGTTTTATGGTCGACTTTCTCACTCTCTCGCTGCGATATGTTCAGACAGAACAACAGCTGTCTGTGAGAACGTAATTTGTTAAACGTATTTTCATGAACTCACTTTTTTATGTGCTATATTTATGTTATGAAGCCATAAAATGAATTTTCTTAGACATTTCAGAAGCATTACCATATTTACATTTAGAGATAATATAAATGCTACGAGTATTTTTGGAATTTATTATGCCGATTCGTTGTATGGTTTGTAAGAATCAGGATCTCGCATATTCTATGATTTGCGATTCCCATTATATTTAAAAATCAGCTAAAAACGTTTCAACGCAAACCCACAATGCATTACCGCACAAGGGAACGGGAGGGACGGATGATCTTTCATTCGGCGCTCACGGAGTTTATATAAGTAATTTTCAGTCGAGTGAAAAAGGTGTAACGTGCGTGGTCGTACGTGCCTATTGGTTGTCTGTATGAGTATAATAGCTATACCTACTTTTCAAATTACACCAGAACAAATAAATGAATATCTTGCTGTACCCATACTTAGGGGTAGACAATAATTCCATTTCAAACAACAAATTAATGTATATTCATATTTTAAAAACGAGCTGTTTTCTTCTGCGCTTGTCCCAATAAACTATACTATGGGGATATTCAAAATGAATTCCTTCAATGCTGGGAACGCTTTGGCATATCGTCTGGTGCTCGCAAAACAGTTTTCACTTGATTTCAGCTCAATTATTTTTAAAAAGAAAGAACACTTGTTATTCTGAAAAACCGTTTTGTAAATTGTCGCGTTTACTAAATTGTCGCAACGATACAATGAAACCATAAGTTGCCAGTGTTAAATCAAAATAATTAAAGCGGGAATTGGGGAATTGAGACGGGAATACATGTTTTTACAAGGTTACGAAAAAGCTCAGAATACCTAAAAGTATAGTTACTGTACTCTAATGATACTAAAGCCTATATGGATATAAACCAAAGCACACAAAGTTCATTGTTTTTCCTGTTAATGGTTGTACGACGGCTAATTTTTCGTACGTTTTCGTTAGTTTTTAAATTTTATTGTTGCCCGATTCGACATAAATCGACGAAACTTTCAAATTTTCGTAGATTCAGTTGCGTTTTTTACCGAAATTAAAACTTACAGAGTAGCTCAAATACACATTTGAAGCCCAAACTATACACGTTCTAATAACAGCACGGGAGCTCAAGTGCAAGAGATAACCAAAAAACCTTTTAAGACAAAATCCACCAAAACCTGTCACACACGAGATAATCAGAATAACTCACGGCCAAACGTGCGGTATCTCAATCTAGTTCTCCTTCACATAGGCGTTTGTTTCATCGCTATTGACGAGTACTTTTTGCTTTCTCCCTAAACACTACACTTACCCAATAACCTTTGGATTTTTGTTGTTCTTTTTTAACCTATGCTAAAGAGTGCCTTAAGTAACCATTAAAGCAACTCACTAAACTAAAGCACTTAAGAATACAAAACAAATAATGTTGTCAATTTAATATGAACGTTTATAACTTACGTCGGGGGAAGATAATCAGACATGAAAAGCCAATTTGCTCAAACTAACTAACTAGGTACATAGGACCGCATAGCCCACAGCTACGCTGCACAAGCTTGACCTTGTAAGTTATTCGTGTTATCAGGGTTTATGGTTGCATAGTAAACGCAGCAAGATAGTCTGCGGCTGTGCATCATGCAACGTGTCTCGTGGCAGACATCTCCGGACAACGTGCTAAAAGATTAAACCTTAAAACATAGGAGGAAGCGGTTTATATCTTAGAATAAGTAATATAGTATACAGGAAGTGTAGAAGTCAAAGATTTGAATATTTAAACTAATTTTAAAAGCATTTGGCACCGTAATAGATGATCGCTACGCGGAAAAATTTAAAATTATTTGAAAAATATTTGATTGGGACGAGATTTTGGAAATTAATATTTTTTTAAGTACCTACTATTTTCAACAAAATGTCTTATATGCTAATATTAAACTTAAAATACCACCACTACCAGCACCACCGCCACTTAGAAGTGGTGTTCCCCAGGGTAGTGGTTTTGGGCCTATCGTATTATTCCGTTATAAAAAGTAATTTTGTCGGGATTTATTACGCTACGGTATTTTTGTTTTCGTTCTGTAATAAATTAAAATATGGTTTCCTCGTATACCTTGGACCACGGAAGAGAAGATTATGTCATGGGGTTCGTTAGAGCTAATCCTATCCGCAACGTTCTCGCAATGTTTACTATATTAGTTCCTGTTACAAATCACTTGCCTCTCCATATCTCCCTCTTTCTAGAGCATTATCGAGCTTTTCTGTTTGGAGGGATTAACTCTGTGGTGAAGAAAAACAATTGTTACAAAACTCTTTGTGGTCGTATTGTAGTAACATAGTCACGTTAAGATTTAATTGGATGAAGCTTCGTAACCACTGTTGGTATAATTTTTAAGAGTTAATTTTTAGAATTCTCTGACTTCTTTGTAAAAAGTTGCTGTTTGATAGTTCTTTAATGAAAATAAACTAGAAGTCATATCAAAGCTGTCGAGATATCGTAATTGTACCGTTGTAAAAGTGACTTTTACTTTCAATAGAGACTTTATTTACAGTTTAAATGTAGCGATTAATTTATCAGATGTAACCAGACAAGGAGGTCTGCTTTCATAACCAGTGTCTTTTAATTTGTCATAAGAGCCGCAAGTTGGCTTACATAAACTAAGCAATTTAGTATTTAAAATATATGCTCGAATATTAATCCAACAAATTTCCCGTTATCTATTTACTGAATAAGGTCAAAGTTGCAAGGCGCTTTTAATTAATAGGTATCATCGCAATTAGATTGCCCTACAGATATCAGAATATGATTTTCTAGAAAAGGGGACGGGAATAATTCCATCGAACGTAGATCTCTACGTTCAATAATAGCATTAGGGTTTGTTTGAGCAGCCAATTCAGCGGCGATGCCCAAAGGTCACGTGACAAGTTACACAAACTGCAAGCGAACGGCAGCGTCGATCCCTGGAACAAACCTAACTTAACTTCACGGACTGTCTTCAAACAACACACACTTCGACCGGTCTTTGTTTTAAAGCCTTTTTACGAGCGATTGTTTTAACTTGGATGAGTTCTAACACGTGTTCAGTTTTAGTTTCTGCACTCGGCTTCACTCGCGTATAATTCGGTACAAACTTTTGACTCGGATCAAATAAGTAGTTTTGAATTATATTAAACTAGTTGATGCCCGTGACTTCAATCGCGTGGATTGAGATTTTTTAATTCCCACAAGAACTCTCTTATTTTCCAGGATTAAAAGTAGCCTATGTGTTATTCCAGACTATAATTTACCTCTGTGCCAAATTTCAGCCAATTCGGTTAAGTCGTTGCGGCGTGATCGTGTAACAGACATCCATCCATCCATACTCGTACATCCAAACTTTCATATTTATAATATTAGTAGGATAGGATATTAGTAGCATAATTCAGTACGTAGTCATCTAACAAATAATAGACTAATAACTCATCATCATCATCGCCGAGTAATAAACCGAGGAGTGATGTTCTGACAGATTTTTTTATTTGAAAACTGTGAACACTGTTCGTCGGTTAAAGTTTATCTACTCAGCGTTAGTAAAATAAGCTGTTTTTTAATTTTTGTTAGTTTATTTTTTT
Organism: Hipparchia sbordonii; assembly: GCA_038048805.1. Taxonomy (NCBI): domain Eukaryota; kingdom Metazoa; phylum Arthropoda; class Insecta; order Lepidoptera; family Nymphalidae; genus Hipparchia; species Hipparchia sbordonii. The sequence goes on from CM076106.1 coordinate 14,772,158, forward strand.
CCATCTCGGTTTCGTTACAAAATTTCAAATAATTAAATGACTTGCTAAATATTAGGTTGACTCATGTAATAGTGCAATTAGGAATTATATAAATATAGGCCAGGCGACACGACAATCCTGCAGTGCGTAGCTACTGTAAAAATAATCATTTTCATTTCAATTCTTGTGAAAATTATGATGTTATGAACAGAATTTCAGAATTTTGAGATAATTAATTGTTCAAACGTACATGATTTCGAAAAATCAGAGGCAGAGTATCTATATACCTTCTGGTTTTTGTTGCTTGATAATTTATTTGTGTAAAGATTAAACTACCTTGACTGTTCGCCCGAGGGATAATAACATTAAAACACCGTGTAACATAATTATGAAGATGTTTCGTCCCTTCGATAACGGTTCTTACCACAATTACTTTACCCAATAGGTATAATTTAAAAACACTTTTCACCCAATTCGTTTAAGTATAAATCTGAGATTTATTTCATCAAGAATTCTTTATTATAACAAGGATAGTTTAAAAACTGTATCTCCACTATTGAAATCTGAATGTACCATCCGTTATATTGATCTTCTTCGTGATGTAGCCTACACCTTTCACCTGACACCTTTACCATAATAACGAATCGATTGACACCTCACTCATCAAAATTAGATCAGTAGTTTGGCCGCTACAGGGGAACATTCGTAAATAGTCACATACATACATACCTAGACTGCTACAATCACAATCCTTCATTTTATTTTCAGACTCAACCATCCATACCATTTTGTTACATTCACCGTGTATTAGCAACTTTTGCTAGCGACGTGTGACACTGGATTTGCAATGAGTGTAATGATATTTGCTTGCAGGTGGGTGCTCGGCGTTCGGCCACTCCTGCTTCGGTGGTCACGGCAAAAGGAGCGATTCCTCGCCAGACGTAAGATTTCTTAAATAGATCTCTCCCGCTTTACACGAATACACTTTTGCCATAAATACTCGTATATAAGATATAGAACATAATATATAGGGGTTAGGCATACGTGTTGTTTTTATTGCAAGGACAGAGAAAAACAGATACTGAATGAGAAAAAACACTAGTTATGACCGCAGTTGTGGTGTAATGAGAAAAAACACTCAATAAATTCAACCAATAAGGATGGTTCTATTATTATTGTTGCTATTATAAATTAACCTTATCCCCTAAAAATACTCGACAGTAAATTACAGCGAACCCCAGACAGCGAAAATCGGTCAGTATCTACTTCGTGGAACGTCGTTTATGTCACCTAAGTATATGCCGCTTTGCCGCTTCATGCGACCAATACGGCTTTCTACGAAATAAAGCTAGCCGAAGATCCCATTTCACAGCTCCTTGTTAAATATTTAACGTTAGTAGTTGTAGTATATACTTGAAGTTATATAATCATTTATGGGTCAAATTACCTTACCAGCTGCGGTATCGTATAAAACAATGACGACATTACTGTGACGATTGCAATCCCCTCTAGTTGACTGAATTTATGACGTCTTGCTGCATCAATGCATTTTAACCACTGCAGGCAAAATCAGAAAGCCAATCAGATGTAGTTGCGATCGCCACACTGATGCAATCATATTTAGACAGTCCCATAGAAGGTGTTTCTCAGGTGTTTCCCAAAGAAAAAGATTGATATTCCATTAAGGTTAGGATAAGTCATCTTCGAATCTCTCTGGGCTGTTTTAAAGGAAGACGAATTGTTTTGGGTCACACAAAATAAACATTAAACTAACGATAGTTGATGACCACAACTTATTCTATTGATAGTTAAATGATCAGTTATATTACGAAACTAGCTTTTGTCCGCGACTTTGTTCACGTGAAGTGAAGGAGTTGTGACCTTAAGTATCAAGGAATTTGGATTATTGCAAAATGATTGGGGGGTTGTCCTTCAATTATATAGCAACAAAGCAAACAGATTGTTGTGACTTTTGGATGGGAGTTTTATGCCAGTAAAACAAGAAGGTTTTGAAGAGTTCTGTTCAAAAAACTTCACAAACAACTCCACGCTGATGAAGTCGCGGGCAAAAGCGAGCACCATACGTATTATATATTTAAATGAAAACAATATTGTTTCGCATGGATAGGTAACTCCTGTAAATTGTTCTCTATCGCGTGTGAATACGGCGATACCTTCTTGTAATGAGATTCAGCGCTCATAAACATGTCGTTTGCACGTGATTGAATTTTTTTTAAGAAGCCTTTTTATTTAACCATATTTTGTTACATATTGTGCTGAAATACTAAGGTAGGATTTTGTTGGATATTTTAATGCATTTTTTGTGACAATAGAAGTTAAAAATGCGGATGTATTCATTAAGTTCGAAAGTTGTTTGTGGGAAGGGGCCTGATATAAATGCTTTTTCTTTCTTTCTTTCTTTCTTTCTTGATATTCTATAATAAAATTCCACCGCACAGCGGCAGGTCAAGTCAGGTCTATATGAGACAGCTCAAGTGGAGACTATTCCCTAATCTTCTTCGTGGGTATCATGAAGCTTTTACCACGTTTTATCGATTTTTTTCATTTAGTTTAAGGTTTTTGCCTCAGTTTGCCTCAACTCCGAATGAATTTAATTTCATTCGTTCATTGATCATTTATTAATTTCAAACTGTCGCTGGCCGCTACTGGGCACAGGTCTTCTCTCAAATTGGGTTTAGTTCGTGACCCACATCGCTGATGGAATGGCGGATTGGCAGACTTCACACACCTTTGAGAAAATTAAGAAAAACTCTCAGGCGTGCAGGTTCCCGCATAAGTATTTATTCATTTAATGATATTCTTATGATGCATGCATAACTCCAAAAAATCAAAAGCCCTGGATAAAACTCTGCGACCACCGAATATGAGGCCAAAGAACTACTAAGCTATCACTGCTCAGTGCTCATACTCATCGGGTTGCGGCAACTTCATGGACATTTGCCGCAACCCAACGCTACTTAAATAGTTACGAAGATAATGACACTGCCAAGCACCACTACACTGTGAGACTATCTCAGGTTAAGCAGTGTTTGTTTCCACAGGCGCTGGGGCGGGCGGCGGGGCGGGCGGGCGGGCAGGCCGAGACGCCGCCGCAGCCGGGCTACCCGCACCCCTACGCGATGCTGCCGTCGGGGGAAGACATCATTCCTGTTAGAGACGGAGGTATACCATTCTTATTACTGATCACATCACATCATACTAATATTATAAGAGCGAAGATTTGTCTATTATGAGTGTGTGTGCACCTATGTTTGTTACTCTTTCATGCACAAACTACTGGACGGATTTGAATGAAATTTGGAATGGAGATAGATAATATCCTGGATTAACACACAAATTACTTTATATTCCGGAAAATTAAAGAGTTCCCGCGGGAATCAAAAAACCTTAATCCATACGGACGAAGTCGCGGGCATCATCTAGTACTTGCTAAAAAGAATAAACATGTTTTTGTGATATAATGCTTTAACCCATGCTTTTCATGCCAGAAATATCTGGCATGAAAGCGTGGGTGGTCTCAGACTGATGGTTTCAGAGATGGTAGAGTTAGTACTAATAAAAAGACTATCTTTCGGAAAACTTTCTGAAAGCCTGCGAAAAATTATACCTTCTTTATTAATTCTTCAGAGTTAACTTATTTTTCGCTGCTTTGTCATAATGTTACAAATGATTGACGCCTGCTTAGTAAAACTCGTAAAACCAAATGAATTGAAACAAGTGCAGGACCACAGACTGAGTGGCCATTTTACTGTATGCGAACCAGATAAAATAGGTATATTATTATTCATAGTGTATTAAGAACTTTATGCTACATTTTTAACAGGTTGCATTATACGAAATGGGGCGTCATATTATGTTGTAAGATTTACGAGGAAAGATAATATATATCTCAATAGAATGTTGTTAAGATAATCTGCTCTTGGACGCGATAAGTGAGGATAACAATGACCGAAGGCTTTCAATGAAATGTTTACGAGCGAACGGGTTGATTTTATGACACGAACATTTTATAATGTAGTTACGTAGTCCGCGTAGCACTGGCGTAGCAGCGTAGCTGTAGCTAAACTAACGTAGAAGTCTAGCTGACTTCCACGCTGTTATACGGCTTCTAAAATTATTTAATACAATTTTCTCATCACAAAGTTAAAATAGTTAATTTTAAGGTCGTTTTCCCGGTGGGCCATTAGTGGGCCTCGCATTACCTGACCCTACGTAGTAACGACCCACTAACAACTTTCGCTTTGCATTTATATATATATTAGAAGGATATATTCTTGATAAAATACTAACAAATCAATCAATTCTTTCATAATGAAATTTGAAATAAGAATTTATTAAGCTATCTGCGCAGGTGCTTACGACCGAGAGGGGAACAACGCGCGGGATGCCATGAAACTGAAGCTGCGTAACGTTCTCCGTTATTGGGTACGTTAATATGTTATCTATAGTATTCATACTAAATTTTTTCCTCTTCTGGTCTTCTTTGAGAACTGATACACATCCATTACTGGACAATTGAAAGCGTGAATAGACCAACGGTTAAAGGTTCGGACTGAAAATTGAAAGGTCGACGTCCTTCCCCTTGCACTGTTATCGTGCCTAAATCTAGCATAGCTTTGCGTTCATTTTCAGTGCCGCATATATTCAGCGACTCCCTGCGATTCGTTTGATATCGTCGGTCCACCTAGTACAGGGTCTGCCAACACTGCGCTTTCCAATGTGAATAATAAAATATCTATTTTAATAGATATAAACTAATAATTATTTTATAGAGATAGAAGATATTTTTTATAGATAGAAACTAATACTATTAATAATTACTTTCTAGTTATTATTATTTATTTATTGAAAGCACAAATTTCGTGTGTGTTTTGTGAATGATAGATAATATAATTTAATTTAATTTAAATTGTATCTTAGAAGAATTTAATGGTATTTTTGTTAAAGATGGACTACTACCGGCGGTCGAGGCAAAATAACGACGACGGATACTCGTATGAAACTATGTAGAGTGTACTTAGACGATTACGATTCCAAAATAAATGTATATTTTAAAAATTGTTCAGCGAAGTAAGCCTAAGTGAAGTAAGCCAGCGAATTCATTTCTGTAAAGTTTTTTTGTAAATATAGGTTTTGAACACTTTTATCACTTTTTGAACACTTAAAATTTATAAAAATTAAATGATTAATTCTCTATTCCTTAAACTCGGTTTCAATAATAGATAAAATGTTCAACAGTTACAGGATCTATCCTATTAACACGACAAAACTATGTTTTAACTTATAGGTTGGTTGTTATTACTTACTTAGCGGGCTTATTTCGTAGATCTAACGTTGACTGTTTTAAATATAAACGATGTTTAGTAGTAAAATAATTGAAAGATGCATGTCTCTTTAGAAAAAAAGTTTTGTCAATTAAAAATATTTTACATACAGATAATATATAAATAATTTCTAAAATTTTTTTGGATTTTTTATGACAAGGCTGGATTTTTCAGTTAAAATGTTTTTTGAGCTGTATATAATAATATTTGTCTCTTTGTAGAGAAAAATTAATTAAAAATAACTGTTGTTAGACTCTGGCTCTGTAGGATATTATATTCGTTACCATGATACCTTTTGAAAATAAAAAAAAAAACTGAAGTATACGTAGAGTTTATATTATATTATAGTTATACTGAGAATATAATATACTTAGCAGAAATATAACAACAGTAACAATTATTGTATTAGTTCGATTTAATCTCAAACTCTAGGGAAGAAAATGTATTGAATTGTTTTGTTTTGTGACTCCTTCGCAAAATAATAAATCTTTCCAAAATAAGCAATAAGTCGAATACTGAAACTGGAAAACTTGCTAAAAACAAATAAAATATATTCATTTTCTTAATATTGAATCGTTTGTTAGTAAATGTTTTTGTAACTTCACTATTTACTCTATAAGTATATTTACTGTATAAGTAAGTTTAAATGTGTATATTCAGCATCTAACTTTATATGTACCTAACATAAGTTTACCATCATCGAATCATGAAATATTAGAATAATAATGTAATAGTAGAGGAGCAAAGTTTCATGAAGATTGTGGGATATTAAATAAATGGTTACACACGATATGCGCGTGGCGTTTTATTTTTGCATATATTTCATTTGCAAGCTTCTTATATGTCCTAGAGTTATGATTAGCATCATAAATCTACAACTCACTACTGAGTACAAATCTCCTCTCAGAGGAGGGTTATAGGCTATACAATTACACATGGGCCACCACGCTGGCAAATGCAAATTGGTAGATTTTACACACCAGTGAGAACATTATGGATCTCATAAATACAGTTCTATTTCACCGTCGAATCTTACTAATATTATAAACGCGAAAGTTTGTAAGTATGGATGGATGGATGGATGGATGTTTGTTACTCTTTCACGTAAAAACTACTGAACCGATTTGACTGAAATTTGCCATAGAGATAGATTATAGTGTGAAATAACACATAGGCTGTAAGGTCGGAAAATAAGAGAGTTTCCGCTGGAATTACAAAACCTTAATCCACGCGAACGAAGTTGCGGGCATCAACTAGCTGGGATAAATGCGGAACCGAACCTGCGACCCCTCGAATAGGAGACCGGCGTATAAATGATGGACTAGATATTCCCACTATCTAGGCATTCGGTTAATGCTGGATTAGATGACAGCTCATTACACTCAGAGTAGCTTGATCTTCTTAGATCCTTAGATAGATAAAAAAATCACAGTCTGAGTCCGTTAACATATTTAATGATAATTATATCTAATGTTTAACTAATTAATTTTCATTATCTAAGACAAAGTTAACTGACTCTACTTTAGTTCCTATTTCACCATATTCCGCCTTCCTTTTCCACTTACTTTCCACAACTCTTCTGAGATCGTCGGTCCATCGTTTGGGATGTCGTCACTCTGCGTTTACGATATACAACGTTTTCACGGAAGAACTAACTTTAAATGTACACGTGACGTGAACTCCCATAGCAACTATCAAATTAAAGAGTTACCAATCGAAGTAAAGTTGTATGAAGCTTATCTGAAAGTTCACGCGTGTTGTAAAATGTTGTAATTCCGCACATTAGCGAGGGATGCGCGTCCATTAGCTAATTACGAATTAGAAGGTGTTCGAGCTACGTATAGGTACTTAGTAGATAAGAGAATTGTTTTGTTGATTTGCTGACCGCCCTCGACTGCGTGGTAAATAACGCAGTCTAAGATGGTAGCGGGCTAGCTTGGAAGGATTGTTTAAACCCATATTCTAATCGGTTTCTGCTCGGCATCGTACCGGAACACCGGATCGCTTGGCTGCACTGCTTAATCACTCCAACTAGAACAGATCAGAAATAATATCGAAATTGTAAATTTCAAAATTGCCTTCGCCAAAGCCAGCATCTCTTAACACTGCGCCGGGGAAATTGTCAAATGTAATGTAAATATTGTAGTAACACTAGCTTTAGGACTTCGGTAGAATATTGTATATAGGAAAAACTGAGTTGAAAGAATTCTTCGGATGCATGCCAAGAGTAGGACTTGAGCAGTATTAAATATTTCGTCTAAAAATGTTTGCATCTGTGTACCTAACTATCGCGATCGCCTCTGTTTGACTTTCTCTGTTGGTTGAGTATCGATGCAGCAAGAGCGCCATAAATTTACCTAATTAGATGTAATTAAGATCGGCACATTCATGCAATCATTTTTAGACAATCCCAGACAGGCCTAAATACTCACTCGCCGATAATCACAGTTTCAATGAAGATCGATCACCGCTAGCCGTTGCATGTTTTATACCATTTGCTGCTCATTACCCAACACTAGCGGCGGGGTAATGTTAAGTTCGCGGGATGTATCGCATTATATGGGATTAAGAATCGTGTCGAGTAACATAATATAATAGTATGCAATGCTAAATACTGAACAAGTATGTTATAATTAACACTTTACTTGTTGATTACTAACTATTATAAAATGTATAGGAATCCAAAACTTCCGCGGATGGAAGAACCGACTTAAGCTGCCATTTATCTAAGAAAATCGATCTCTAAATAAGTCCATCTTTAAATTATGTTTAATACTGTAAATGTGAAAACGTGCCTCTCTGTTTATTAATTTTTCAATGAACCGATGTTGAAGAGATTTTGCGCAAAGAGAGTTTGTTTGAATTGGTAGATGCACTGGATCATCCGAAAGCACTTTGTAAAAGTTTATTTGAATAAAAGAATATTCTATTCTTTTCTATCCTGGTGAGAGATCTAAATTATTTTATTTTTATAGGTCGAAGTAGTAAACATCAGATAGTCTCCGGAACACAAGATTGACCATTTGTATTTTCTTAACATATACTACTTACTATTTCCTATCAACAATAAGATAACTCTATTGCTTTTCAGTAGGTACTATTAAAGAGCTTTCGAGACACCGATATGATAGCATGATAATAATTGATTACTAGAATAAAGCAATAGGTATTTCCAAACGATTACTCGTAAACGGCTGATTAATATTTCGACACAATGCTATTGTGTGTGATCACTTAATCGTAAACATGAGGCTCACGATACCCGTACATCGACGTATTTTACGTATTTCAAAGACATAGAGAAGGCGACGGAATAAATGATGTCGTCCCCATGCCACATGTAGTACAATCAAAAGTTGCGAATGTTGCGCCTAACTTTGACGCGAAACACACAATTTATTATAATGTGGTGTCAAAGGATTGTAATTACGAGTTTGAGATGGAAATAATTTTAATCATAGCCTGCTTTACAAACACACGTAGCTTTGAAATCATTTTTAGGTACAACAAAAATTACAAGCTGAAAACATATTGAGTATTAAGAGTTAAAATCAAGTTACTTAATAGTTTTCAAATACATAGAAAAAGTTGATCTTAGAAAGTAATTAGAAAATATAATACCAAGCATGCTTGGTGCAATTATTATATTTTCTAATTACTTTCAAAGTTGAAAGCGTTTCATTTCATACAGGTACTTAAACAGAAAATTGGACGGTTTAAAAAGAAATGGAAGTTTTATTAACAGTGATCTTGGGACAGTTTGAGTATAAACTGATTAAGCCACTGAGGTTGTATCGTATTGTAGATCCTTTTGTTCGATTACAAAATAGCCATTTTGTGTGTATGAGTTTAGTTGTAGTCTGAAATTACGCGTTAAGGGCCGATTTCACCATCGTAAAATCGGTCTTCAATAAATGGCGTGTAGTTGCAGTCAGAGGGCGCGGTTAACTTCGCCAATCACACACACACACACACAGTGGGATGGAGGAGACACGTTTATGAAAATCGCTGGTGAGAGTTGGGATTAGTACCTACGAGTATATCTTGAGGTTCTAACTAGCAATCTTGACAATGTATCTTTAAGTACTTATTTGAGCGTAAGTTTGATATTTTGACAGTTGTATATTAAAAATCTGCCAAATATCTTTCTCGGATAAGACTTATTTTACATTGGTGAAATCGGCCCTTTTCCTAATTACTACAGAGTTCCATTTACACGCAACAATAGCACGACGTTGCGCGGCCAACAGGTGTGTAGGCGTTTTATAAAATTGTACAAATTTTCTGAACTTGCTAATAAAATATATTTTGTTAGATCTTTTGTGGTGAATAATCGAATTGTGGTATTTGATGCCGCAGCTTTTAAAATAACTGTACTGAGAAAGCTTAATGGGACAAAGTTTGAAATAGAAACATTTCGTGTAACATTTATAATATTCAAGCTTCAGTCATCCTGTGACCTCGAAATAACTAAAGTGTTCGGAATGATGATATAAAAATGAGTCAGAACGAAATGTATTTCTATATAAGAAAAGAAAGTAAACTTTTCTATTCTTAAGTATTCTAAAAGGTTTTTCAATAGATTTTTTCAATAGAGATCTCCGTAATGATCAGCATCAGTTACCTCGTGATGGTGGCACCTGCCTCATTAGCTACGGATGCCAAGCTTTACTCTTATCCAGGTGACTTTATCGTTGCGATCTTCAATGTAGGCGTTGCTTCGCCGACGAGTTCATGGCACTCGAAAAGTCGGGTTTACACCGACCAAAACTTGGACATGGCTGTAGCTGTTTAAGGATAGGTTCTTATATATTTGCACGCTTCTTCACACAAAATATTCGCTTATAAGTCTATTTTTGTTTTAGAGCTAAAACTTAGCTGTACGAGTATGTATCGATTTATTTCTTTATTAGCTATCGGAAATGAAAATAGTAAAATTATATTTCTTCTAAATGTTGTGACCCTTCAACCTTTCGTATTTTTAGAGCTAAATTTAGGAGAAGTCATACCTACTTTACATAAGAATAAACAATTTTTTTTTAAATTTATTTAAAAAATTATTAAGACGAAAAGTTGCATAAGTCACACTTGTTACATAATATGAAATAACCTGATCTTATTTGCAACCAAGTGATACTGAAGAGAGCTCTCTTAAACTTGACATAAGTTACATTGAAAGGCGGTGAAACGAAATACAAGACTGTATCATTAATGGGAAATGCTGCCTATTCAGCTGTTGCTCTAAACAGATGTCAATGTAAGTCTTTATTGGCTTGGAAAACTGACATGTGTTCTCCGGCCTTCTGCGGCACACAGCCGGCCCTAGACCGGCTTCGAAACAGCGATGCATTTTCCGGTATTTACGATATCTTTGTAGGGCTGACGCTGCGTTACATGCTTAACGACTTAAGAGACTTTCTTTCGTCGTCTTTCAGATTTCAGTCCGCTCATTTACCTTCTACTATTGCTTCATTTCTATTCGACTTTACCATCTTTACAAGCAGCTAAGCCCGAGTTGTTATTTAAAAACAAAAAATATTTCATTAAAACTCCTATAGTACAAAAATTCTATTAGATTCCATTTTTTCATGGAAAATGTAACGAACTTATATTTTTCACTGATATGTATAATACCGCGTTTCGGCAAACGACATGTTGCAAATGTTTCGGCTAGGTGGAGTAATGAAATCCGGCAAATTGCAGACATGGCTGAGGGCAGAAGGCCGCAGATAGATAACGTCGGTGCTACGAGTTAAATAGCATACCTTCATCAACTGCACACTACAATTTCTTCGTCACTTCGACAAGTTCAATTTGTTGCGAATGAAATAAAAACCTACGTAAGACGCAGGGTAGCCTAACTCGTAGAAGTCCCACCCCTGATTTAGCATCAGAATAAGGAAATGAGGTGCGCTAACGATCTCGTATTTACGGTACACGTTATACCCACCCGTGTGCCTCGACAGTCGTCAGTTACTCAGTTTCATATTGAACTTCGATGTGTCGTATGAAATTTTTCGCTACTGGATAATATGACTTGATTGCAAATCTACCCTGTTATCATTTGTAACACGTAGTTATCCATACATCAGGCATTCAAGTCTATAACTCATTTGAAATTGATGCAAAATATATTGCATTTTCTTTGATAAAGTAAAAACATTCTATATATCGCTGAGAAAGACAGGTATGCCTGTCTTCGGAGAGGTATCTATTGGAGATTTCACTAAAAAAGTTCAAAAATCAGAAAAGAAGAACACTTTGAAATAGTAAAAAAAGTAAATATAAGTAGTGGTAGTTTTTAATTTATTTAAGTTATTTATTTAAGTTTTTATTTCAACTTGTACGTGTTTAATAAATAAGAACACTTTTAGTGTTCTTCTTTTCTGATTTTTTGAACTGTTTGATAGCTTAGTCTTAGGTAGTTTGTTCAATCGCGCGCGCAATCGAATGTTTTGATTTGAATGCGGATTCTAGTGGCAATCACGGCCGCCACTCTTATATACTTTGTAACTTTTTTTTGTAACATAACATTGTTATTTTCTTGCTTTAATTAAATAAATCTTAAATACAAAAAATAATTAATTATTATGCCGCACCGTTTACGTAGTAGTCTAATAGTGTGTACTAAGTGCTAAGTGCCATACCCATTCCAGGTTAAGCTCGATCTTAGCCTGCATCGCATCTAACAGACGAAATCGCAGTCAACAGCTTACTTGTAGAATAAAAAGTTAATTTTGGGAATCTTTTAGTATGGAAAGTGTAGCGCAAATGTTAACGAGGTGTGTGAGTAAAGTGCACGGGTCGGCGTCGCTCGCCGGAGCCCGGAAACGTTCCCATCCACCGAATTACTTCGACGTGAAACATTCAATTTGTACAAGAGGCCGGCGGCAGGATGCTCACACGCTGGAAGAGGCAATATCCTTACAATTTTGTTTTAGAAATGTTTAAGTGAACCATTGGAAGGTTTGCTGGTTTATTATCTTCCTAAAAAACGTAAAAAATCTGATTATTAAGATTACGTGACGACATTTTTTGATGTGTTTGTGTTTAAGACTATGTAAAGAAATAGATGTTTAAATATTGCGAAAAAATGACGTATTTGAATTTGCTTTGTTAAAAATGATAAGAATCTTTGTGTGTATTATATGTACTTAATCGTGCCTAATACTCTTATTACATGTATGTGATTGTGCATGTGTTTTGGAAATTTAATCTTTTTTATTTGTATTTATATCTACAGATTATCAAAATCTAATGTTTGTGGATACACTATATATTTTATATGATATTGTGAAACAATGATTTTATTATTGATTAACTAAAATTAATTTCATGGGATCATAGGTTTAATGTACAATGGGTGGAACCTGAAATAAATGAATGAACTAAATTGAATTGATGTACTTAACTATAATTTTGGACAAGTAGCATTGAACAAACTTTAAGCTCTACATCCTTGCTCTACGGCACGCAGATGTAACGATCGCTAACACTTACTGCGAGCTGCCGCCGCGCGTCTCTAGCTGCTACTTGATCAGTGCAATTCTGTTGGAGAGTGCATCGCTCTACCAAATAACTTGTAGATCGACCTCAATTTCGTATTGGAACATTCAGGTATAGTTAGCTTCCGCAAATATTTCTGCCAAATATTGAAGTTAGTTTGCTTTATCGGTGATGGAATACTAAGAGTTCGCCATAACGTTCTCAAAAGTGTACGAAATCTGTCAATCCGCGATTGGCCAGCGTGATGGCCTAAACAATATATAATAACTTAACTGATAGCCTAAACACTTTTCATTGTGAGTGGAGACCCTTGCCCAGCACTATAGACCAGAAACGGGTTCAGATGATGATGAAGGAGAAGAGAAAAATAGAACATTTTAGGCACATATTGCGTAACATGGTCTACGGTGAACCTTTTTTTATTCAATGACAAGATAGTCCTTGACTGCAATCTCACCTGATGGTAAGTGACGATGCGGTCTAACTTGGAAGCTCGGTTTGTATTTACCATCGTGCTGGAACGCTAAATTGCTTCTTTGACGATAGCCACGGCCAAATAGCCTACCACCAGAACAGCCCAGGGACAATTCAGAAATTATAAAATTAAATAGCCCGAGCCAGGAATCGAACCCGACACTTCCCAGTTATAAGACCACAGCAAAACTCCTAATTAATGATCATGCAATGGAAAGTGGCAGGCAGGAGATTTTCTGTCAGCGTGTAGACTTCTACGGCGTAGAGGAGTAGCTACATACTCGTAGAGCGGAGCTACGGATATATCTAATGGTATTGCTTTACAACCTATCACAATATAATTGATAGTAGTACACTAACACGATACTGCATAACTTGTCATATAACTAAAGTTTTCCATATTCCATATTATGCCTCCCTAGTTAGAATTAAAATATAGAACTAAATGAGGTTGTTTTCGCTAGTAAACAATAAAGTTTAACGAAACAGCCGCGACAAGAACAATGTTAGCTGTTTACGAAAGCCGAGACGGAAAATATGGAGCAGAATGGGTGGAAATAAAAAATAAATTGGTATTGTTTTGTTGTAATTGCTTGGCCTTACTACGGTAAGTTGACCTGATTTACATCAAAATGTGAAAAAGTTCGCACGTGGAATAGGTATATTGTAATCTTAGTTGAGATGTTAAAATATAGTTTTTATATATTTAATCCTTTACGGATTTTGTTTAAAAAATATAATAGAAGGTATTACAACGCGAACAATATGCAACGTGAACCATAGTATAGTCCAGCAAATTGTTTGCCCCCCATCTAAAAACATCATTGCTCTGGAAAGCCTGTCTTTCGCCTAGATATACTTATTATACTTTCGGGTTTGTCGGGGCCGTAGCATATTTTATGGATATAGAGTTTGAAAAATCTTAACATTTTTAGATAAACGAAATTAACACAACATAATCGATTTTTTTGTAATATAAAATAAAACGATACCATTGCAATCGATCGTGGATTTTGGTTTATCAGGTGCCTAAACTTACTGCCCTACTAGTCAGTAGTGACTAGTGAGGTCTATACCCTTCCCCAGACACGTACGCAAATTAGTTGACTCCCTAAACTTCTACTTATCTTTTTCTCTTTAAACAATATTTTGTACGGTCAGACATCTTGGAGTATTTAAAAAATATATATTATCTTTGGAATTCAAGCCTATCTCGCTTAGATAACGTGCTGTGTTTTCATACACAATTAGGTACAACAGCAGAATCTGATTTCCGAGCTGGTAGAGTTGGCTGGTTGGTGAGGCGAGGTGGTAGAGTTTTGACTTGCAATAAGAGCCACAATTTGATCAACACGAAATAAATCATTTTCAAATTAAACGATTGAAAGTAATAAACTCGTGGTAAGGGTTTCTTCGCAATGTTGATTTTAATGCAGTTTGTTTTTTGATTGATTTACTTTGGAGGGTTGGTTTTAATTATTTCCATTCGTTTCTTTGTGAGTTTTGAATAGTAAGCATTTTATTTTTTTGACCCAAAAATCAATCTTAATGCATTACTGGAGCTTTACTTTTAATTAAAGTCGGAGGTCTGAGGTTTTCCCCTCGTAGCGTTGTACAAATTATAAAGTGAGCGTGAGCGGCGGCGAGCTGCGCGATTAGCCCAAAAGTATGCCTGGCCCTAAACAGGGCATCTTACCTTTCAGCCGCCGTAACTAATGCCATTATCAAGTCATAAGCGGCGGGCCTTTTGGAATTTGTATCTACTTAGATATTTTATCATTTTTCATTTTAATATGATTAAAAGGTAAGTATGAGTAAAGGTAAAGGAAAAGGTAACTACTTTTATGGTCAAAAGATACTGTGATAATGTGATATTTTATCTCTTCTGTCCTTTTAAAGTTTGGTGGATGAACAATTTGCTTTCTTTATTAAGGATAGCTAAGCTAATCTATTTCAAAGGCATAATATCGTGAAGAAACCTGCACGCCTGACAGTTCTCCCTAATATTCAAGAAGGTGCGTGAAGTTTGCCAATCAAACGGTACGGTTTGGGCAACGTGTTATCTATATCGATACTAATGATTATATAAGTACGATGCTCACAAAAATGGTGATCAAAAGCTAGTGGATAAAAAGAAACTCGCCTGCTGAAATGTTAAGCAAAAATCGCTGTCACTTACGCTTGAGGGCATCGACATATCAGCGAGTGGCCGCAATTAACACTACCTTTATCCTCAGGGAGGATGCCGCTTCAATGCTTTTAGTGTAAACTTGCCTTTATGCGCCATGTGCCCACACCGTTGCCGTTACTGCGCGCGTGGACGAGCTTAATGCTCGACCTCTACACTCAGTTCGTTACAACTAAGTTTTTTAAAGGTCCTTTTCGATTTTGTTAGTGGGCAATAACAAGATTGATAGAGATAATGATGAAGAGGAATATCTTTTTATATTGATAACTTATATTTTAATGATTTTGTTTCCTAGTTTAGCAGTGATAGGCGGTGGTTAGGACTGTGGTTTCCGATTCGAGGGGTCGCAGCTTCAATCCCGGACACGCACTTCTGACGTTTCGAAGTTATCTGCCCTTAAAAAAATTAAATACCAGATGGTTCAACGGTGAAGGAAAAAATCTTGAGGAAACCTGCACACCTGAGAACTTCCCATAATGTTCTCGAAGGTATATATATGAAGTCAACCAATTTGCATTAGGCCAGCGTGGTGGACTATGGCCTATAAATAATCCTTCTCTGAGAGGAGATCTGCGCTCAGTAGTAAGTCGGTTATAGAGCGTTGATGATGATTTCCTAGTTTCTAAATGAGGTTAATAAAATATATCTATTACCTCTATCTAAATCCATTGATACTAGTGGTCAGAACGCATTGACGGGATCGGCGATCATCGCCGCCCCGCTCTATTAAAAGGCAATGTTGATAATTATACTCGTATTAGTCGTATCAGTTCGAGCATATCGCTGCTTCAATGCAAAAGTATCACAAATAAAAAAATGTACAAAATTTCTACAATTTTTATCAAGAATTTATTACGATGTATAATATGCATATATTTGATATAAAATAAGAAAGCAGTAGACAAAAATAGTTTATTTTATGTTAATTTTTATACAGATAATCTGTAAAAAAAGGGTAATTTTTATTTATGGTAGTTTTGAATTGAAGCAGCAACATGCTGACCGGCCATGTGTTACAACCCTAAGGATGCAATAATATTGGAAATAAATGAAAACTGATGCAATGAATATGCCCTATATATTTTCAGGCTTTTTTTATTTCTTGGCTGTGAACACCAGCTTGCAGTTAAGTGTGGACCACCTTCTAGAACTTGCTAGAAGGTAAACATCACTCGAAAATACAATTTAATTATCTTAATGTATTATTTATTTAAAATTAAGTAAACACACATTGAGCCAAAGCACATTATTATTATTTCTTTTCGACTTTCATATACAAAGACTTTCATAGTTAGAATAAAGAGATAACTTTCCGGCAGAGAGACTATTTCAACAATATAGATAAGTCATAAGTACCTTGTTCGAAAGTACTTACAACGAAGATAAGTTTTCAGTTTTTGAAAATTTGAAAAATATGAAATTTAATTTCGTCACTTCTCAAACCTTCTTAGGCCCTGAAGGCAATTAAATCTACTAATTATTGTACTAAGTATACAAAGTCTTAAGTATAAGAAACAGATTTCCAACAACAATACATATTTTTATACAATATTAAGTATTAAGTATATGATTAAAGAATATAAGTATAAATATTTTTGAATGGCACGTAATATATAATTTATTATTTAAATTACAGGAATCAATTGTAACCCAGCCTTACAATTGCCCTTTCGGTAGAGTATTCCGTAAATTAAATTAAATTGGAAATAGTATGTATTTTCAGCTGCGGGGTGGAAATGATGCAGTGTGCTCAGTCCGCGGGTTCCCTTTTCAATTCTCCTCGGACGCTGCCCTCTGGAATAGTAAAAAAACATAATGTCAAACGGCATATTACCGTCAAATCATGCGACAGTGTTGCCCCACCGAGAAAGAAAATGTTTCCTATAGAAGCTTTTGGTTACAATTTACAAAAGATTGATGCAAAGACTAAGTAGTTTTGAACAAAAAGAATATTATAACTTAGTTATAGTCTTTTTAATTCAAACGAGATGAAAAACGGGATTTCAAAATTTCCCGCCAAAAGCAGGATATGGAAACATTCTCAACATTACCTTTTTTACTTACTGGATTGTTTGAGTCTATTGTCTTTTTGAGTCCTCGTAAAATTATGCTTTTGTTTACTTTGTTAAAGGATAAATACTTATTATGAAATAATTTGTGAATAAGTGAGGGATTTCACTAGGCTTAAATCCGCAGACCATTTTGAGACTAAGATCTGAAATTACTGCAATCTACACTGGTAGATGTATATGAACGATATCAAGTATCATTCGGACCAACCAAGAATTAGACTGCATTACGTAGGTACCTATACCATTATCCCATTGAATAGTAAAGCTAGCGTTTTTCTTACCATTATTTGCCATAATTTCATTTTGGAAAGCATATTATCGTCTATCATGGGTTTTGCTTCAAGACTTTTCGCTAGTTGCTGTACAGGAATCTCATCACTATTGCTGCTGAAACGATAAATAAAACAAAATATAGTACACCGAAAAATCACCTGAAAAGTGAAAATCATACAATCGGTGCCATCTCCTGAATATTTTAAGAAGTGATGCAAAACGACATCTCGTGATGTATTCTGCAAACGCTATGCTAAATTCTAGATATGAACCCTAAAATATACTTACATAAATGTGTTGCTCGAGGGAGTGTCATCCTCCACCCGGTAGATGGCGTTGTCATTTGGACTGTCCAATTGCTTCTCGCGATTCTGCGTTAAAAAGTTGACTATGAAATTAAAAATGCACTGTTAATTTAATACATGTCATTAAATTAGAATCGTTTATTTATTTGTAAGGTATAGATTGTACAGGTTCATCTAATTTGAAGTTGGGCGGGTATAAAATAAACTATAAAATCGACGCACAACGCACCCTAGCCCGATTTCAATATTAAAGCATACAAAAATTAACACGTCCTAGTGAAAATGATATATCTACCTCATTCAAAATGAAAATATTGAACTAATGAATACAAAAGAAAGCTACGTGATTCAATATTCGAATTGTGTCAATTATTCTATGTACGCTGTATTTATACCAAAATTAACTAGGATTTTCGGTATTCTTACTTGCAAGGGTAAATATTTATTAGTTAACCGAAGAACTCTAGATTATCTCTACTGTTAAGATCATGATAATAAAACATGAAGTAGTTTACCAGCTCGCTGCTGGCGGCCATCCGTCGCAGCACTCTAGTGATGTACCAATCCGGCGCTGCCGCGGGGGGTTTGCCGGATCGCTTGCCGTGCGCTGAAACACGAGCAAAAACGCATTCAGGTAAGCATTTTCCAATTTAGAACTTAGTTTAATTTAATCAGCTCCGTCTCCGAACATCAGGAGATGTTGATGACACAATCTGGTGCAAATTGTCGAGACTATATCTCGTGATGATGTTCCAGTGTCGGAACCTACGTCGAGTGTGTTTTGAAGGGGTTTGTGCGGCGCTACGTGTTGGTGTTGTGTTGGTTCGGTGTTTCTTCTATTCTGGAGAACGACGATGTGCGGTGCGTGTTGCCAGTTATATAGAGTTTTTCTGATTTGACGGATTGCAGCAAAATATTACTTTTTCTTTTAGTATCTCATAACAACAGCTGATGTCTTGTCGTTGACGCGCACCCGTAAGATTTTTATCTAACAACCTCAACGCACCTATAGAAGTTTTCACTTCAATAAAAAAGTGCAGATTTACAGCGGGCTGCACGTTTCACGGCTTAGGACGGAAGAGCATGTCAAAAACTGTCGCTGAAAGAACGTCAATGATGTAAAATGAATGTCGCCCGTCTGAGCTCACCGCCCGCGCCGCGCTCCGCCGGCTGACGGCTCAGCGCACACCTCGCTACGTGTCGTGTTCGTGCTCGCATTTTTAATTACCTTCGCGCCATTTTGGTTGATGGGATTAAACTAGATCAAACCGTGATCACTCTGACATTCATATTAAAGTAATATTGTCTGCTCGTTTTCATTAAATTTGAGAAACGACTAATAACTTGTCAGTGTGTAAAAGTTCCCTAGTTACAAGAAAGCCTGCAGTTTCACCCATCTGTCTATAAATGAATGGAATATCTTTGTTGTACACATCGGGTTGTACACCGTACAAACATAAACAACGAGTAACAAGTAAACAAAATAGATACAATAGGCGGCTTGAGAAGCCGCCTATTGTATCTATTTCTTGTATTGATTTGTGTATATCACTTCCAAGAAATTAACTTAAAAAGGTAATTAAATTAATAATTAATCTTTAGTAGATTCTCCGTTTATGGTTTTTTATTATTACTAAGAAAAATCTGTTGTCATCATTGTCGCAGTCGCATTGCTTCAACAATCTACGGCCTAGACTGGTTTTTTGCAATGGCAATCCTTTTAACGATGATTTGTAAGATAGTACTAATTAATAGGTATTTTAAAAAGAAGCCATGCTGAACTAATATTCCCCTCTCAACCTCGGAGGAAAAAAAATTTTGTGAGCTCTCAACAAATAAGCGTAAAGTTTGTGTTAGGAGTGAATACGACAATAGTCCAACAGGTGGGGACTGAATCGTCAACGTTTCTTTTTTCAGTCCGCACCTTTAACCGCCGGGCTATGCGTCCACTGCTGACGTTATCGGAGCCCTATTAAGCCCTGTGTGAGGCCGCGTGTGACGAGGCAGCTGCGGAATTTATGACGAGTTAACACCACCATAATTAAAGCTACAGGTGTTAAATACGTTCAAAACATTATTTATAACGGAGAAATACGTTACTTAAATAATATTATGTGCTCAAAAATGACAAAAGAAAACTAAAGTGCATATGCTATTTAAATTACATACAGTGATTTTTTTTATCTAAAAATCTAGATCGGTTCAAATTTTCCCAATATAATGGGTTCCGACTGGTTAGTCAAATTATTATTTAACAGAATCCTAAATTACTGGACTTGGTTTTTCCTTTGCAGTTTTTATTTACGCAGTAGGGTTTTTGATTTTTTAAATTTACTATTTAATGTATAGGTATACTCGTAGTTAGGACTTAGAGAGTGACATAGACTCTTCATAGACTACTTTTTATCCTGTTAAACAGTAAAGATTCTCGCGGGTTTTCAAAAATCTAACGAAGAATTTGCGCAGGTGAAGGCCTGGACGAAGTCGCGCGTAACAGCGAATTGGAGATAATTTCGTCTTTTTTATTCAGATTGCGATTTAGCTTAGTCAGTGAAGCTGGAAGTGGGCTAATCTGGTAGTGGTATAAATAATCTTGGCTTCTACTCTATCACGCTGGAAAGGTAATGCGCTTAATGACACGTAGGTGGGTAAGGCCGTAGATTTTGCCACTTTTTGTAAAAAGAAAATGTCCCTTAACTTGACATGCGTATTAAAAATCGAAGTACTGCGTAAATTGTTATGCAAGTATCCTAATTAGGTTAGGTAGTTCTTAAACTTCTATAGTGCATTCTTAAATTGAATGTATGTCATATATTTAAAAAAATACAATGACTTAAAACTGACCTTACCCCGAAATTTTGCCCAAAATAAGCTGTCTTTTTGATCCAGTCAAATATTTGGCTCGTTATAACTACATTATTTCTATTTAAAGTCCTAAATTACTATGAATATCTGAAATGTGAATAGATTAAGCAATTACATCCTGGGTTCCATGTATTTAAATATGCGTTTTTAAATGTTTTATCGCAATTCAAAATGTTGTCTCCTTATTTTCACTTATTACGTTACTATTTTGTATGTTACCAAAATTGGGCATCTAAATATTCAATAACTTTAGGGTAGTATTTTATAATGGCACTGGCCACACTAAAGATTCCGGCAACGAAATAAAAAAAAAGAAACCGCTATTTTCTAGCCTGTGGAATTTTATCAAAGGTGTGCGCGTGTGTTTCGTCAGCAGCTTTTTTTTGTGAATTTTGGTAATTTTAAACGTAAATAACAGTTTTTATTGCACACATGTATGTGTTATACTCAGCTAAAGTGATTTATAAAAACATGATAATGTGTATTTGACTAAAATCGTCTCGCATTTAGTAATTATTCCTGTTTAAAACCTCAAAAATTACGCTTCGACGTTACTTTTATGTGACTTCTATGTTACTGGTAACGTTGATTGTTATTTAGTAACGTTGAAGTGTTGTAAAGGTTAATGTACACATTCTGCCAGGAGCGGATTTTTCAAATAGTTCTTTTAAATAAAGAATGAGTTTAAAAGAAGATGAGTTAATTGAAACTCATCTTCGTAATAATCAGAATAATGTACCTTTATTTGATAAACAGCCAGAGAGTTTTGGTTACTAAATTCCATTGATTATAGTTTAAAAAAATATATTTTTCCTATTACTGAATTCTCTCTCTTATCTCTGAATGATCGGCGATTATAAAAAATGCTATACTTACAAGTTTATTAAAAAAATCTCCTCCTTTTTTGAAGTCGGTTAAAATAAGTACGTTATGTAATCAGCCTTACAAACACTGCGTTACTTTCACGTTACTTCTACGTTACCGTAACATAGGAGTGTCTATGTTACTCTATGTTACAAAGTGGCAAAATCTACGGCCTTACCCAGGTGCGTGGTCCCGGTAGGGTGATAACTAGGCATGACTGAATCCTATCACCTGTCAAGATTTTGAGAGTTTCGGTGTGATAAAGGGACTAGAGCTACGAGAATCTGTCTCTACCTATTGTAACAGGGTAGATTTTGCGTGACCGACCGTTGCTGTTTAAACACACAGATAAACTTGCTTTAATAGGATCAATAATTTATGAAAAGTAAAATCATCAACTAACTAGTCATCGTGCGCCGCAATCATTAATAGTATCTCGGATTAAGTAAAAGCTCATGTCATCGATATAAAATAGATAATACATAAATGATACTATATTTTGAAGATAAAATAAGCTCCCGCAGTCCACAAAGTTGATTATGATTAGGTATAATCGTCGAGTATAGGCCACCTAACCCACTTGTCAAATTATATTTTTTTCTATATATAGACTAGCACTTGTCTGGGATCACACCTGATGGTAAGTGAAGACGCAGCCTAAGTTGAAGTGCGCTTAACTAGTTGATTCTCGCTCGATTTATTTGTACCAACCAGCCAAGTTTTGGTAGAAGGTTGATTGTGGTACTAAATTAATTAATTACTTTAGCTGTTAAATATATTGTTTGATACGCTTCAAATTTTGAAGTCTAGGATTAAGTAGTGAAAATAAAATCTGCGTGGTTGAAATGAACTCGGTGGAAGCATTTACAAGACTGACACTTTTAGTAATGTGTGTGTGCATGCAGTGCAACAGCAAAAGCTATTGATTGCTTTAACATCGTTAGACAGGTAGCAATCACGCAATCACGTGAGATCGTAGTACTTTTACTATCCATAATCGCAGAAAATATAAATTAATATATTGAGTAATAAAATATATTCTACATAAGATTGAGCTACGGATGTACGTATATTGAAGAAATTCATACTGTTTTTTTGTCTACGTTATACTTTCAAACTTTCAAGTTTAATTAAAATGTGAAGTTACGCTGCTTTATCGAAAAAATCGAGTGGGTGGTTGAGTTTCTGAGTAGAGCAGTGTGATGTCAGTCTGAACGTAATCTTGGATCTATTTGGAGGGAACCAATTTTGCACGCACTGCACTAGTAACTGTAAACTCTGCTCTTTTTAATGTAATTGAATTATACAGATTTCCTAAAAATCAGTTTGACCATCGCAATGGCTGAATTTATGGCGTTCTTGTCGCATTTTAACCAATAGATTTTAGAATAGACCACAAATTTTAACAGTCAAAGAAAAACATCATGGAATATAAACTGTACAGAAAAGGAAATGGGAACTCAGGCGATGGATCTTGATATAATAGTCTAATGCACGTTTTCACAAACCATCCCCTAAGTAGGAGTCTCCCTACCTAGGTACCCCATAAATACAATGCCTTACGCAGTGCTATTTGCACCTTTAGGTGTTCCCTAAAGGTCCATGAAAACGTAATTCACAGAAATTGTCACCTAACTTAGCTTACCTAGCCCGTAAAAGTTAGGGATCGTTGGTGAAAACGGGCATAAGTTGCTTTTATTTGAGCCAAAAATATTCAATTATTATCTATACTTAATTCTAGCTTTAGTTATGAGATACTGTGTACTCACCTCCCCAGCAAGAGTGGCCGTAACTTAAACAGGAACCTGTAATATAATATTTTATGTATTTAATGCGATACTATTTGATAAAAGAATCGAATATACATGAGCAGAAAAATCAATATTGCTAAATAAAAAAATTACATATGATATTTATGAAACTCAATGTAACATTAATAGAAAACTATCGAATGCCCGTGATTTCATTCACGTTGATTTTAATTATCCCAAAGCAACTCTTCGATTTTGCGGCAAAAAGAAGTGTCTCGAAGATACAACTTAGACGACTTCAGTTCAGCGATTCAGTAGTTTAAAGATGCTTCAAATATCAAGCTTATTATGACTAGGGTTACCCTAATATCAACTTTTAAAATATTTGTCTGTTGGTTCATGCGGACTAATATTAGAAACGACTGGTCCAACTTTTTTTTATAAATGGAACAATATTTTCGGTGATGAGGAAGATGACTTGCGTTACGAAGACATGCTTAAGCTACTTCTAACCCTTGGATGTATTTTATATGTGTATTATACAAGGCAGAACGCAACTTCGCACGAGCAAAGCTGTAAACAAAAGCTAGTCTACTTATAACAGGGATGTTGTTCCAATATACACCTGTCTTAGTGAGTGTGTCGACGTCTCCAGTCAACTAAGTTACAGCTATCGGGGGGAGGGGTGCGCGGGGTGTGCGGGGTGCGCGGGTTATGGAGTGCATTATGCGGACACTCCTCTAATGCATGTGATGCGATCAACTGTTTATGGCTTATTGTCCTGCGAGGCACAGTGCACCTACGCGTACTGCATTGTTAGTTCTTTGTTGCAAGTGGTAAGCTAATCTTTTATGTGCGTTAATACAAATAATATACACATGTGATTCAATGAACGACATGAGAGATACCTTGGTACGAATAGGTGTACCTACCATGCAGATTAAATAGATTTTCAATTCCAATTTCAAATTCACGTAGTTAAGACTGCGGTCACCATTGATTTTTCGGAGTTTGTGCGTACAATATCACACGCTTCAACGGCGAAGGAAATCGTCGTGAGGAAATCTGCACGTCTGCAAGTTCTCCATAACAACGTTCTCAGAGAGGTGTGAAGTCTGCCAATTTGCATTGAGCATGGTGGACCTACAACCTTTCTCTGAGAGGAGACTTGTGCTCAGTAGTGAGCCGCTGATCTCGATTGTGAATTGAAGAAGCGGACGAAGTCGCAGGCGTCCGCTAGTATTAATTAAAAATTCAACAATTTATCTAGCATGCTGTTGATAAAATTCTCAAGCTCTTTATCAGTGTTTAAATTTAACTTTACAAAGTGGGTATAAAGTAGATTTGTCAGCGCTTTAGCGGCGTTCCGTCCTTTGTATCGAGATAAATGTGGAGCAATAATAAATATTGCGATGCTTTGTAGTGACTGGGGAATGCTCAGTTTATTAAACTCGCGGCAGCTTTGAGCAAACCTGTTGATCCACTCGCGAGGTTCATTACCTGTTAGTAAATGTTTTTTTGACCAGACCAGAGAAATTCTCGAAATGATCAATTCCAGAATTGTGTCCGGTGGAAATCAAATCCGGGACCTCCCACTTCTCTCGTTTAGCGTTAAACACAACGCCATGGGTCATCAAAATATAATATCGAATAATAAATTGAAAGAAGGAGTATTTATACTAGAACGAACAAAATGTTTTTTTTTTAAAGAATAATAGTCAAGTTAAGCTTGGCTTGGTTTGGTTAATATTCTTTTCTCCCCTCCAAATAAGACGAAGGCTTGTGTTAGAATCGAGTGGGGACCAAACTGTTGACCTTTCAGTCGGCACCTTTTATCGTTAAGCTATTGGTCTCAATATTCAATTGTTTTTTTTTCAATGTATATTAATATTAAATAGTAACAATTATGTTTCCACAGAAGAATAAATTAATTAACTTATAACTTAGTGCGAAATCAGCCTTGACAGTGCACTTCCGGAAACATTAGCAGTTCCGCGAAATCCGAACAAAGCTTCTGTTTCTGTGGAAAACACGATTATTCCAATTAATAAACAGTCACAATGCACATGCACTCTAATAGTTTAAGAGCTTGCAGATTTTGAGGTGGTGCTTAAAAATGCTGGAAGCTTCACATTCGAGTACATTTTACCAACCCAAACCGGGGTTCGGTTATGAAAAAAGCTATATTCCAAGTTAGACCGCTTCTATTAAGACTTCATTATCACTTGCTACTAGGTGAGATCACAATCAAGACTTGTGATGGAATGATAAAAGCCTCAAAATATAGATCTTCTAGCCTGATAGTGGTGCATTTGCTATTTGTGACGTCAGCAAAAAACTGGTGTGAACGTGTTAAGTAAATTGCAAGACAAGAATGCGCCATACCTCTTTCATATAAATGCTCATTAATGTTACGCCTGGTTTCTATTTTATTGTATTAAACAGTCGATAGGCCACTTATTAAAAACTTCATGGTTTTTAATCTTAACTCACACGGAAATCGGGTGTTAGATTTTGTGTCATTTAACATCTTATGAGACCGTAGAATTGCTTGCTAATCCAATAGCACCTGTTGTATAGCAATAAAAGCACCTCATCAAATTTTCCACTAGCACTTAGGCTATAATAAATGCCTCGTAGCTTTTTGTTCGCTGATAATAATTTCCGAGTCAAGCACAGAGTAGTAAACACACAGAGATGGACTCGTAGAGCGCACGCACGACCGGCTACGGTGGCGCTACGCCGTACGCTGCTACGAAATCAAATTAGCCGTAATTAAAATCAAAACATGTTTTACCTGTTTTTAAAAATGACAGTGTTACAAAATCTGAAACAATTTAGATCTATTCTTAAAAAATATTTAAATTGAACGTTATCACGATCCGGACTAAAGTAATTGTCAGCGTACTGCTATATAATTATATTAATTTTCAATATTATATTAATTAAATAAATGTTGTAATGAAGGTTATTCCGATCGTACTAAATGCTTTCTTAGCAATAAAAACATTATTTTGAAGTCAACTTAAGTTGGTAAGTAGAAAGAAAAATTTATATAAAGTGACTTTAATCTAAAACGGTAATAATTACAAACTAATAGCGAGGTGCATTTCTCAAACTACAGTGCATCGAATCTTATATTTACAGCGAAGGCATGCTCAAATTATTCTTACGAGTGGTAGTCGCCCTACTGTCAAATTTTTCATCTCCCTTATATATTTTACTTCGATTACAAAAAATAAGATATTTTATCAATCTTTCACCCAAGAAAATAAAGAAATACCCTATGCCAGTACCAATTGAAATACCCGTCAATAAATTGTCAATTTATTGACAGTGGTTTTTCACTCTATTGATAAAGAGGTAAGACGGGTCAAAATTAAAACTCTGAATAGTCAGTTATTTTGTACACACTTGTGCGCATTTTTTTAATAAAATAAAATAAAAAAAAAAAACAATAAGAAATGTGTGTTTTTTTATTATTGAAACCTAAAAACATTTTGCAAGCAATAGCTTGCAAAAGTATTAGTATAATAATACTTAATACCTTTTCAGTAAGATTCAAAATAAACCAATCAAAACTCTTGTGTCTCTACAGTGAGCCTGCGCTGCCTGAAAAACAATTTTTTTTAAATACTTTGAAGAGTGATTTAAAATTTAATTTGACGTTAGACAAATCATAAACTCAATAACACGTAACAGTAGCGGCGCAACTTTTCCGCCGGGAACGCTGTGGGGGTGCGGGGGTGCGCATCGTTTCATTCAAACATTCCACTACGGCTACAACACCAAACAGCGGTGTGATCAAGCGACGTGCAACACGTGGGGCCGACCGAGCCGCATGCGAGCCTACCTCCGCGCTGGCTGCGCCATCCGTTGACTTTCTGTATAAGGTTCGATGCCTTGCTAGCTCTACTGTTAACTCTCTGCTCTGTGGAAATACAGAACAACATTACATGTAGAGGAATTGATTAAAATAAACTAAAGTTTATCAAGTTTCTCCATGACCCACGCCAGAAGATGCGCTTTGTCTTCATTTATCTCCACTTACTCTTTACGGATGGCACCACGTCGCGTCATTCAAGACCTCTTTCGTTTAAAAATCAGGCGTTTCGACATATTTTCAGAATTTTTGTATAATTTTTTTAACTATAATAATTAAGGAATTATATAGCAAAATGGAATTAGATGGAAAAAACTGTACAAGATGAGTAAAAAAATAGGTTTGTATGTATTATGGAATGTAAATTAGACTTAAAATTCGAATAAATTGGTGCACATAATGTAATTTAAGTCTAAAAACATTGTTCGTTGTTGACGTTGAACTGCAGCGTATCATAAAAGCAACAGGTCAGCGTGTCTACGTCTCCATCTACAACAAACGGCGGCGTCCTGCGGCTTTATGCCACTTTAAACGGTTATCTTATAATTGTACTACCTATTGAATTGTCTTGTGGAGTTATTGCAAGATTACGTGCTGCCGGTGCTCGTGTTAATTAAACAGAATCGGATTGTTTCTAGACAATATTTTAAAGTTTTTCTACTTTGCAATGAAATTATCCTATGACAGTTTGTTGCCAGTTTTGCTCTAAAAGGTATCAACGATGTTTCTAACGTTATTGCAATTTTTACCAATGAAAGCTTCTTCAATTTATAATAATCGTAAGAACATCTAATGAGAATTTCTTATAGTTTAACAGCTGTCTTCTAGATCGACATAATTTTTTGCACGGGTACGTTTGAAGATTTAGAAACTGATATAGGCTACTTTACGAAGGGTTCCCCCGGAATTTTTATTTTTTAAAACCTATCTGCACGCTACTTTGGGCAAAAGCTAGTATATTATTACGAAAAATATTAAAAAAATAAGTCTAAAAAAGTATTAGTCTATGCATGACGTGCGAGGGCCTACCTCAACAGCATGTCGCAGTGAGCTGTAGCCTGTAACTAGTAACAGCAGGGGGCGCTACCGAGAAGTGCACGACCTTTGTTAATTAATTAATAAAATGTCAATTAGCGCACCCGACCGACCGCCCGACCACCACCGACCACCGAATGCATGTGCATTTCCGTAATATTCCGCCTTTTTAATTTCTGTTACTAGGAAAATTATTAAACATTTTGAATACGATTATATTTTATTTACTGAATTGCACAACAATTATACTCAGGAGGCGGGCTCAATGCTACAGTATTCTCTACCAGCCTACCTTTGAGCGTGAGATATCACGTGTGTGTGTGTTAGAGGAGATTAGTAGTCAGTACTATAATATCCATACTAGTACATATTGTAAATGCGAAAGTAACGGAGCAATGAATCGACGTGAGTTTTTGCATTGATATAGTTGAGGACTTAGACAGTTACGAGTAGATACTTATGATATCTTTTATCTCGAAAAAATAGAGGTCCGAGTTTTTAAACCAGCTAACTCCACGCGGACGAAGTCCTTAGCAAAAGCTTATACCATTTAAACATGGTTAATAAAAACTATTAATAAGTACATATAATATTTTATAATAGTGGATCAAGTTAATAAAAGGGTAAAAATAGTACTTTATTAAAGAGTTGGAAATGTAAAGTATGATTAAATTTCGTGTCTTAATAATTTTATTAATAAGGCGGTATTAGTTAGTTAAGAGTAAATATTGGCCTTACTTTATGGCATCGTGGTGTCGCACTTAATGTATTTATGATTGGGCCGCGAGAGCCGCACGCTTTACGACAAAAGTTATTACTTTAGTGACGACATGAGTGTGTCCACATCTTCTAATTTTCTAATCGTTTAACCAGTCCACGCTTCTGGCTAGTGTAGCCACGAGGCAGACGTGTCAGCTTTCCACAAGACAACTGCTGTCAACAACTTTCTCGAACGATTTGGAAAAAATTATTCCCTTAACTGGGTTAGTCAGAAATCATACTAGAAAGTTAGAAACTTCAGTCACAAAATCAAAATCAAAATCAAAATTTATTTATTTTATGTAGGCCAACTTGTAGCTCTTATGACACGTCATAAATCTACCACAGACAGCAGAAATAGATTAAATAAATAAATCATTTAATAGATTAATAGACTGTCTCTTAAATGCTCTTATAATAAAATTTAGGAAGATCTCCATTCTTATCAATGATCTCTTGAAGCATTTTTAAAACAGACAAACATGTTATAAGACTCGTTGATTTAAAAATTGAAGTAGACACACATTCGTTAATAAATAATTTGTTCCCAAGGCAAAACTTTACCGAGTTTTGCACAATAAAAAACAAGCTTGGATACAAGTTAAGTTAATTTGTTTATTATTTAAACCTGAACACGTACTTCGAAACATTTTAGGGAATCACAAAAACTACTAGGTGACTGTCAAAGTTATAACTTTCAACGTCTGTCGCTAATCGAATACTTGGACTGTCAAAACTATTCGAAGTTTCGCCAAGTAGGTACAATAACACTGTCTGTAATTGTGTAAAAATGTAGTACGTGCCCTATTTTTGAAGATAAAATTGTCGCGTGAAACTTTCAATTTCCCAACTTCGGACTGTTACTGAAAATCCTAATCCTAATTCCTAATCCTAGTATCCTAATATATTATATATACCTAATATTAATATTATAAATGTGAAAGTGTGGATGTTTGGATGTTTGTTACTCAATCACGCCGCAACGACTGAACCGATTTGGCTGAAATTTGGCACAGAGATAGATTATAGTCTGGAATAACACATACGCTTTTTATCCCGAAAAATAAGAGAATTCCGGCAGGAATTAAAAAACCTTAATCCACGTGAACGAAGTCGCGGGCATCAACTAGTTTCTTAAATAATGAATATCTACAGCCCGGCCCGGGATTCGAACCCAAGACTTCACGATCATCAACCGAACAAGCTAGCAACTACATATTTGAGGCAATTCTAAATGGGAACATCATGCAAGGATTAGCAATTAGGTAATCTCTGCTATACATTTACATTTTTAGGTTTATAAAAATACAATATGACGTGTTTAAACTCGGAAACTCGTAGGTATGCTAATCGCGATTTGAAAATACCTTTCCACGTTATAAGTGTAACAATTCAATCTACGTAACAATGAAATCATCGTTAGTCAATGTAATAATATGTATATTTTCAAAGCCTTCATTCAGGGATGTCATACGTAATTTACAAATATATAAAGCTTTTACAAGAGTTTGAAAACAAAAAAAAAACAAAAGAAAGAGTATTATGTAATATCCTTGTACAAATGACAGCTGTAGCTAATTCATTTTTGATTCATTGTTTTCAACTCATCACCGGCCGTAATTTACCTGTGCATAGTCTCTTCCCGAACAAGTACGGTTTTGGCCATAGTCCACGCTAGCTAAGTGCGGATTAGTAGACATCACGCACCTTTGAAAATAATACGAAGATTTTTCAGGCATGCAGGTTTCCTCACGATGTTTTCCTTCGCCATCAAAAGGAGTGGTATATGGGTAATCGCTGAAAATGCATCGGTAATAACTCGAAAAAGTCAAATTATCTTTCCTGAGATTGAATTCAATCCTACAAACTACGGCCTCCTTATTGGGATCAGGAATTCCTGATCCCAATAAGGAGGCCGTAGTCCTCGTCCTTAGGTTATCATCGCTTCAAATCACTGGTAGCTACTGTAACTTTAATTTAGTGATTGTGAATTGGCCCGTGATTCGTCTTGTGAAAAGTGGAATGTTAGTATCAAAGCCTTAGACAAAGGGTCGTCAAGTGCCAGAGCACGTTACATTCGCATTTTTGATTCTAATTAGGTCTGTCATTTTATTCATTGAACTTTGGTGTCCGAAAGTAGAAGTACATTTAGATTTTTTATTTATTTATTTTTTACAACAAGAAACTATAAAAAGTTTTAAAACTGTAGCCCGACCAACCTAGATCTCATCAATGCTTTCCATCATTGATTGTCGTAAAGCGCAAGCCATAAAAAAAGGAAAAGATTTTGGACAAGGAGATACTCATTTGTAGAGATTGATAGAGAACATTTCTTTTCCAGTGGCCGGGAGTTTTTGTTCAGTATTCAATAATATCTGTAATACCATAAACCCAATCTATCTATCCTTCTATGTTTAGCTTAACTGAATATAGCTAGTTACCGAGAACGAGATGTCACAAAAGATATATGTTCAATACATTTATAAAATTAACTGAGTGTGTAATTCATAAAAGAAAATGTATTTATGTGATGGAACTTGAAGTATACCAATAATGGGAAAGCTATTTATATTACTTGCTTATTAATAGATTTTGTAATTTCGACTATCATTTTCAAACTAATATTACCAGTATATAATAGAGAAAGTAGACGTTAATCTAAATCAGCAATAGGAAGACTAAACTAAATTAAATGGAGGGAGTCTAAAATTAGTTCTACAATGTGGAGACGAATACTGTATTATAAAATAATATAAGTGTTTTTACAAGCAATTAATTATGGTTATAGGATTCCTTTGATGATGAAATAAATAATTTGATTTTGATTTGATGTTTTAATAGATATAAGAGACAAGATTTAAGACCATTTTCCTCTTCAGAGATAATTATGCACCATTATTTGCCGTACAAACCTGGCGCGAAGCTCGCATGAACGCAGTGGGAATTATTGTAAACTGACGCTCAAAAGATCCGCTCTCCGTCGTTTGCACAATAAAAACGAGAACCTAAGTCGTTAGCAACCGCTTTATTATGCTTTTCTACACAAGGATATACGTACAGTTAGATTCGTTAGAACATAGGTGTATCCTTACTAATCTTATTAATATTATAAATGGGAAAGTTTGGAATTTGGATGTATGAATGGATTGATGGATCGATTCGGCTGAAATTTGGCACAGAGATAGATTATAATCTGGAATAACACAGGCTACTTTTATCCCGGAAATAAGATATAGTTCCCGAGGAAATTAAAAACCTCGATCCACGCGAACTACTATTTATAAATGCGACAGTAATTATTTGTTGTTTTGTCCTTCAATCATGCATCAATGAACTGATCGACATGATTTTTTCTATGGGTATAATTAGAAATGTGGAGAGTACATAAGGCACCTTCAATCTCAGAAAAACGGAGAATACTTGCGGAATTTTTATAACCTTACTCCACGCGGACGGAGGTTCGGGCAAAAGCTTGTAAAGAATAAAAGAAGCAAAAGTTGGAAAAAAAACTCACTCTATAAGTGCTTTTTACCTTTGTAAGGGTTAAAAGGAAAGCAGAATAAAAGAAGGTGACAAAGAAGGAGTGGTACCTGTGCTGCACTCCACCAAGCACACGACGAGCATCAGCAGCAGGACGCCTCGCACGCTGGCGGCGGGGCTGCACGCGTTGGCTTTGCTCTGCATTGTGTGTTCGTACTACTGTTTACTGCTGACAAACGGACACCTTTAGTAAAACAATACACCCTAGATGCTCGCGTCTTAGGCTGAAATCTCTCACTATGTTCAGATTCAAAAAAGAGTTAAAACGAGACAGATTGATGTCAAAGCATATTTGTTTTAACTCCTTTTTAAGTCCGAGCTAAGTCAGAGCACGCTCTATACATCTCAGCCTAAGTCTTACTTGTGACAGACGATATACAGAAGAAGACGCAAGCCTATTTCGGATAAAAAAAACTGAACACGGCATTACTATATGGAAACACTTGCCAGTAATAAGTTGATGCCATAAACCGGTCACCGAAATCGTTGTTGTGTTAAATATATTAAGTTTCACAGAGTTTACCGACCGTATTCAGTAACAATACAATAATTCAGTAATTTTATAAACATAATAACATACTTGTCGTACAGATTATTTTGGGCGGTGTAAATATTCATTAACAGAATAAAAGCAGTTCCCTAGAAGTGTTTTTAGTGCTGCTAGCGGCTGTTTGTTATTTATCAAAATACTCGTAAACACTGCTTAAAACAATAACTCAAATTTTACAAGGATTAATTTTCTTACGGAGAATTTGTGTTGATTGGAAACAATAATAAATAAGATAAGAAATGTGTATTTTCATTAGAATAGAATAGAAATATTTTTTATTCAAATAAACTTTTACAAGCACTTTTGAATGGTCAATGAATCTACCACTGGTTCGGAATGCCTTTCCTGCCGAGAAGAGCCAGTAAGAAACTCGGCGGTTGCTCTTTTCAAAAAAATATAAAAATTTACAATTGTTATTGAAACTATGCTATGTATTCAGTGCTTCCACGATGAATTTTCCTGAGTACAATACAAGTAAAAATAAATACAATACAAATACAAATAAATACAATTCAATACATGTTAACACAGGCAGGCAAAAGCAGACCCATTCCCGTTGGTGGCACCCGTTCACGAGCATGACGCATGATCCAGCCATTGCTTCGCTCAACCATATTTGAGGGAACGTAACAACCCGCACCACACGACACCACCACAGAAACTTTAAAGAGAGCATGACATACTTAGGCTACCCATGTTAAGGCATCGAATTGAATACTAATATTAAACTACTCATTTTAAGACATGACTGAGACAAATGAAGTGGAAACACCGTGGAACAGAATACAATAAAATCATGTTACACAGGATAGTTATTACTGTCTTATGAATCACTGGAGCGAATTATATCCACGCTTTTTTATCATTTACATAGTCTTCAATTGTATAATATGCTTTTTTCATGAGAGCAGATTTAATTGATTTCTTAAACTTGTGTAGAGGCAAGTCTAAGATTGACTGTGGAATTTTATTGTAAAACGTCACGCCCATTCTCACAAATGTCTTTTGGACCCTCTTGAGGCGCAGCCCAGGAAACATGAGCCTATTTGGATTTCTACTTGGTCTATCGGACAAATCACTCTTTTTTGTGTGACTCAAAATGTTTTGTCTGACAAATATTATGTTGTTATAAATATATTGTGAAGCTACTGTAAGAATGCCTATCTCTTTAAATCTTTCTCGAAGGGAATCCCGCGGCCTCAAATTATAGATTGCGTGGATTGCCCTTTTCTGCAAAACAAAAATTTTTCCAATATCGGCTGCCTTACCCCATAGTAAGATTCCGTATGACATAATACTATGGAAATATGCAAAATAAACAATTTTTGCAGTTTCTATGTCAGTCAACTGTCGAATCTTCCTAACAGCGTAAGCAGCAGAGCTAAGTTTGCCAGCAAGCGTTGCTATATGGGTGCCCCATTGTAGCTTTGAATCCAGGGTTAACCCCAAAAACACTGTGGAGTCCTCAGTTTTCAAAGGTTCATTATTTATCTTTAAATTTTTACTGACAGTTCTCGTGTTAGGTAATAAAAACTCAACACACTTTGTTTTTTTAGCATTTAAAAGGAGATTATTTGCCGTAAACCATTCAGAAACTTGAGATAATGCATTATTTACATCGTCAAAATTGTCTTTCATCCTATCGACTTTAAAAATTAAAGACGTATCATCAGCAAATAGTACAATATCGCAAGTATTTTGGACAAAATGTGGTAAATCATTTATGTAGACCAAAAACATGAATGGACCTAGAATAGAACCCTGGGGTACACCCATTACTGAGGCTGATCCGGATGATTTTACATCA
Organism: Hipparchia sbordonii; assembly: GCA_038048805.1. Lineage (NCBI taxonomy): Eukaryota > Metazoa > Arthropoda > Insecta > Lepidoptera > Nymphalidae > Hipparchia > Hipparchia sbordonii. The sequence continues at coordinate 14,807,354 of CM076106.1, forward strand.
TTGACACATACTCTTTGGACTCGGTTGCTGAGATAAGACGCAATGAGACTAAGTGCAAAATCTTTAATGCCATAGTGGCTCAGTTTAAGCAAAAGAGTCTCGTGATCAACGCAGTCGAATGCCTTTGACAAATCACAGAAAATACCAATGGCATTCTGTGAGTTCTCCCACGCATCGAATATGTGTTGTAATAGCCTTGCGGCTGCATCGGTTGTTGATCGACCCTTTGTAAAACCATACTGCTCAGTATGTAGGAGTTTGTTTAAATTAAAGTGTAAAAGCAGTTGGTTGAGCATTATTTTTTCGAATATCTTGCTGAGAGTTGGCAAAATTGAAATTGGCCTGTAGTTATTCGGGTCACTTTTGCTGCCCGATTTAAAAAGCGGTATTAGCTTACTACATTTCATAAGATCTGGAAAAGATCCAGAATCTACTGATTTATTAAAAATTAAAGCAAGATACGGCGCAATAATATCAATTACATTATGAATTATTTTAACTGATATCCCCCATAGATCTGCTGTTTTCTTATTTTGTAAAGATTTAAATGTTTTGACTATGTCATATGGGGTAACGTGTTCAAACCTAAATAACTTATTGCACTCAGAGACATTGCTTCTTAGAAGACGATAGGCTTCTGCCGGCGAGGAATTTAGAGAACTGGTTGTGGTAATTGGAATATTTTTGAAAAAGTTCTCAAATGTATTTACAACTTCTATATCGGAGTTAATTACATGATTATCAATTTTAAGCTCCAATTTATTATTATTATGCACCTTATGTTTACTCGTTTCATCGCTAATGATGTCCCATGCTGTTTTAATTTTATTATCAGAATTGACAATTTTTTGTTTTATGTGAAGTGACTTTGCTTGTATGCATACATTTCTAAACAATTTAGAATAATTTCTTACATATTCAATAAACGCGGGGGAATAATTATATTGTTTTTCTGCATACAAGTCAAACAGCTTATTTCTACTTTTATAGATGCCTGCAGTTGCCCAGTCACTAAACTTAAGATCTTTAGACAGTCTTTTCTCTATCACCTTAAAGATAGAGTTATATTGTGAGCTTAACAAATCAAAAAACTCTGTATAAATTTCATCCGGATCATCCTGTGCAAGGTCAAGCGTCGGCAATATAGCTGAGATGTTTTGTTTGAAATGCTTTACTTTTTTAGTGGTAACTGGCCTGTATTTTATTACTTTTGTTATATCGACCGTAGCAATTAACAGTGTCGGATCTACATTTTGGCGATTTTCGTTTTGTTGCATTAAGGGTCTTAGAATGGGGATAGCAATGCCCCCACCAATTGTGAAACTTTTGGAATCAACCAACCATCTTTGGTTTTTGCAAGTGCAAGGGTTGGATATGTTGACTGTTTTTCACTTTTCACATATTTGAAGCTTTGAGCGGCCGTGCCCTGGAGTAGTGGTTTTTCACATGCGACTATGTTAATTGCTACGGTCGATATTCTGTTCACTGCTTGGAATAGATATCATTTGACCGCAATGATCAGATCTGAGATAAGTGATAATAGATTTTTCAATAATGTTACAATCACAAAAAATGTTGTCAATACAGGTAGCTGAGTTTGCAGTTACTCTTGTAGGTTCATCAAAAATATTCTCTAAATTAAAGCTTTTAAATAAGTTAAGTAGCCTACCAGTAAAAGGAGTGTGAAGCAAAATATCAATATTAAAGTCTCCACAGACCACTATTTTTTTTGATGACCTACATAGCCGCCTTAAGGCATCCTCCATTACCTCCTCAAAAACAACAAAGTCGCCCGAGGGTGGGCGATACACGCAAACTACAATATATCGGTCCAGCTCAACACAAGACAGCTCAATAGTGCGTTCTATAGAAAGACTAACAACGTCTTTTCGCTCTTTATAATTAATGTTATTTCGCGTTATGATCAATGATCCCCCGCGTATAGCAGTCTTTCTTGAGAACGCACTTGACAGGGAATAATTATCAAGGTGTACAATTAACTGATGAGTATTGAGCCAATGCTCAGTGAAGCATAAGACTTCAATATCAAATTCTTTAATAAAAAGCTCAATCTCATGTTCTTTGCCAGATAAGCCCTGTATATTTTGGTGTACAAGATTAATTTTAGATTGCTTATCTGTTGTCTTATTGCTTAGTTTAAATTTTTTAAATTTTCACAAGTATTGTTTTTATTTGAGTCCAAATTCACAAAACTGCCGGATAGGCTCCGTATATTTTGCTGTACAATGTTCAGTTTACAGAGCCTCTCCGTTGTCTTAGTATCTAGTTTAAACAAGCAATAGGCTTACTATTACTTGAGTCAACAACAGAAATATTAGTACTTAAAGTACTGGAGTCAAAAACAGAAATATTAGTACTTAAAGTACTTGTGTCAAAAACAGGAATATTAGTACTAGAAGTACAGTTTGTATAATTGTCAAAAGACTTTGTTACAACACTTGTAACTGTATCATGAATTAAATTGTATGCTAGTAATGAAGCTATAAGTCGCTTACATTTTGTAGGCAGATACATATTATCTGCGGTCAATTTAAACTTATAAATAAACTTATTTATGTCAAAATAAAATATAGCATTTCTGTGGCGGTTTGTCAAATTAAACATTTGTAAATTTAATTTATGTATCCGTTGATTTTGTTCCTTACTCAGAGTATTTGAGTAAGGTAGGGCACATATAATAAACTTACATTGAGTTTTATCATGTAAATACAATAATTTCTCAACACATTTTAAAATTTTATGCCTGTTTACTATTGAACTGTCGCCAATCAGCAAGATTACATTAGTGTTTGCGTCTAAGGTTTCCTTATTTAAGCTATTTATTAGATAGTCAAAACTTGCCCCCGGTGAACATTTGTTAATCACTGAGTGTTCCACATAATTGCTTAAAATTGAGCCAAAGTCTCTACCTAATTGGTCAGAAATAATTACAGTCTTTTTACTAATGCTTGAGGATGAAGGTACTTTTGTGTTCACACTACACTGCACTGGACAAGAAGGCAACTTGACAGGGATCACTGTACTAGTATGATCTTTGCTAGCCATAGGTACATGCAAGGAGTTACATTGACATTTACTTGTTAATGACTCAAAGCGAGCCATATTATAGTTACCTAGGGCTAGCAACTCATCCGCTGCCAATATCTGCTCACGGATCTGATTCTGTGACTGCTCATACTCAGTACTGACTCTTGTTAGAGAAACATTTAATTTACAAATTTCATCATTAAGATTTTGAACATCAGTTTCATATTTCATTCTCATTTCTGTTAGAGATGAGCAATATGTGTCAATATCATGTAATAACTGGGCCCGTTCTTTCCTTAAGGATACATTTTTGATATGAGCCCTTTGTAATTTAATTAAATTTTTGGTTTTTTTAATTATTTTACTAATTTTTATGTATTTTTTAATTTTCCTATGGCTGTTAAATTGTACCATATCATGTTTTTGGTGTGTATTACTACTTTTAGTGCAGGGGCTGTCAGATGTCAGATCTATGATTGGCACCCTCGAGGATGAAGCGAGCAGTTCGTCATACAAGTTATTGGTTGCTTGAGTTTCATATGTTTTTAATTGAGACTGAAGGTCATCAATTATTTTTTGAGCCCTACTCAATTCATCCTCTAGTACAGATATCTTTCCCAGAGCCTCCTCATAAGTCTGTATGCACACATTAAATGAGCTGACTGCCTCCTGAAGTTGGTCCCGTTCCTCCAACACTGATGTATGAGTGGAATTCAGGGCAGCCAATTCAGCTTTCAGCTGTGAGTTCTTGGTAATCACAGCTTTGACTTCGACCTCGCTTTCCTCTTGCTCCCTCAGCAATTGATTATTCAGTTGTCTCAGAGATTTCAGTTCATTAAGGGCAGTTTTAAGCTTCAGCTGTTCTTCCAATGCTGCTGCCCGTCTGGTCTGCATTGTAATACTTGCAGTAGTGCAGTAATACACCTGAAACACCAAATAATATGTGTAAATGAAGGAAAAACAGAAAAGAGTGTGTGAAACCTAGAAGAGAGTCTGAGATTTAAGATTTATTTTACAAAAAGTGTGGAAAAAGAAAGTTTAAATAAGTATTATTTAGTGTATTTGTATTACTTTCTATTACTTTCTAAAACAAAAACAAGATTTACAGAAAACACACTTATTTTTGTATATTGAACAGCTATTGTTAGTTAGGTTAGGCTACCTACCTACCTAAATTATTTCTAACAGCAGCAATTGGTAAGTACCTAGGTATGTGTTAGTGCAATAAACTAACAATACCAAATAGCTTATCATATAAAAAGAAAGGAAATACTCCCCCGGTTTATCCCGATGTCGTCGAGTTTCGAATCACGCCGTTCGCCCGCCAAATATCATAGGTGAATCAGGAACTTTTCGACGACAGTGGAGCAAATGTGTAATAATTTTAAAGTAATCTATTACAAAATAGAACTTTAACACTTATTTAAATAGTATTTCAATAAGAAACTAATATAAAATTAAAATTAAATATATAACAGCTGATTTTGCAACATTTCACTTTGACAGCTGCCACAGAAATTCATAATATTATTCATTTTCAACAAATTTGAATTATCTGCTTTTAAGAACCAATGCAAATTAGTATTGTTATGTTTTATAAGGGGTTGATTTTCGCGATCTATTTAGAGATTGGCAAGTTCAGGCCACAATTTTTTTTATATACATTATAGGCACAAGCTTGATCTCTATCACATCTGATAGAAAGTGATAATGTGGTCTAAGATGTAACGCGTATGTCTAGAAGATGCCTATTCATTCGTGGTTTAAAGATACTCACATTGCACGTGTTGGGAAACACAAACCTTGGAATTACACCAAAACGAAAGTATAATTCTTCTACCATATGATACATTTATCAAAACTATTTTAACTCATGTGGGTACACAAGGGTACGACAGCAGTGTGTTGTGAAGACATAGCATAACATTATTTAGCGGGGGCTGGAATTCTATAATAAAATTACATTTTTCCTTTTTAAATTAACCTAATGTTCCAACGGTGCTTTCTCTTTCAGTTTTTAATAGAGTCGACATCGATATCGACCTGGAGAGTACTGAGTAGGAGTACACTTCTATGTGTAAACTATACTTTCTATGTGCTTTATTTTATTTTTAAGTTTGTTATGTAGCTGTAGGGCAAACGTAATTACGAACTTGTCATTTCTTTGAATATTGCAATTATAGAGCATGTTCACATTCTGCTATTATCTATTATACTCGTAGAATAACCGCTCGATTACTTCAATTCACTGAAAACAATTTTATTATATTGTAATGAAGTTTTTTATCTAGTCTGTTCGCTATTTAATGATAAAAGTTTACAACTAGAGTCCAAAGTTTAGATAGGAAATCATGACTTTATCATTTAGTTATTGCAGTTCTTTTAGCTTCTAGTTAATACTTCGTACTTTCCTATGCCGTAGGTCTTTGAGTAGGTAAAGAAAAACGAGTATGACAAAAATATACGTAATTACATATTAAAATTCAGCCTTAAAATGAGACAGGTAAAGAAAGATATTTTATGTCACATAGATATACATTTTTTTACTAAAGAATAAGAGCCAAGTTGAACTTAACTTATATTCTCCTCTCCCCTCCAAATAAGCGAAAAGCTGGGGAAGTGGGTATGACAATAGTGCAACGGATGGGGCTCGAACCTGCAACCTTTCAGTTTTCACTCCGCACCTTTAATCCTTGGTCTATTGAGGTTTTTAATAATTTATTAAAAAAGAGCCTTTTTTGGTTTGTGGTTTTGTCCTTCTATCAGCAACAACGGCAACAAAAAGCAACGGAGCAACGGCGTGACTGGATTTTTTTAAAGGGTGTCGTTGGGAACTTGGAAAGGGACAGAGGCTACCTTTTATCCTGGAAAAACAGTGTTTTTAAATAACTTCCTCCACCGGACGAAGTCGCAAGCAAAAGCTAGTTATAAAATAATGTTTCAGAAGAGCCAACTTAAGGCGTATATTTTATTATAATATTTTGCAGGATTTATCGCCAGATAAAATGTTCTAAGCAGAGACAAAAGGATAAAGTTATCACATTGTTGTCACCGGCTCTAAACAAGAGGTGAAAATTTTGAGCCCCAAGTTACCACTGATTATTATAATTTTTTATAGTATTATTTATTAATAGGTAATTTTATTATTAACTTTATTGGCTTAGTTAGTATGTGAAGTACCTAATGACAGGGCAGTAATGTAGGGGAAATTTGACTTTGTTAAAGTTCTTTTACATTACACATAATTTCATTGTACCTATAAATATTAGGAACCATCAACTTGCTTCTATGAATGTAGTCGACGCTAACGTACTTGTTGAAATCGTAATTGAAATACTCATGTCTTGAGATCTCGTGTCGAAGTGGTGACGTGTTGATACTGCTCTACACACACACGCACGCACTACACACAGCACACAGACACTGCACACTGGCTGCACTCAGGCTAATGGCATTAGATACGTACAAAAGACATCCGAAAGCCATACCTACCCACACATGTCTACGAGTACCCACTAATATCTTTGAAGAAATGATGAAATGTCGCAAGATTACGCTCTGGAAATAGGCAAAAGGTTCTATTTTCAGTCTACTTACACTAATTAATAATTAATTTGTCTAAAACCATCGAACTCTGACGGTTAGAAGCGCAATAGTCGATTTAGTGAGCTTTTGAAGGCTGTTAAAGGTCCTGTTAGTACGAGCTCGTAGAATTAAAAAAAAGATCTACTGCGTTGTGAAAGGGTGTTTTCGTTACAACAGTACAGGAAAATAATTATTACATGGTACCAATAATATTACATGGTACTCACAAATTCATTGGTTATTTTGAGTCTACGTTTGGAGCGGAGCTTTTTTGGAAAACTTCTGTCCTGAGCGTTATAGTTGTGTCTAGAACATAAAAAAAAATATTTGCAAGTCTTTGATAGCAATCTTACACGATTGTAAGTGGCGATGCAGGCTAAGACAGTAACCGGCTAACTTGGAAGTGGTTGAACTTTAAGCGGTAGGTACGAGTATATAAGTGGTATAAAAATGAAGTATAATGTTTATTTAATCGCTTTTTCTTCTGCATTGGTCGCGATGGCTGCTGAGCGAGTGCGTCGGGCCGCACAATGGATTTGCAAGTCTTGCGCCGACATCTCGCGAGCAGTGAAAGGCTCGCGTGCTCTATTCCAGTTTTTTGTACAATAAACGAGTCTATGTTCAAGCTCAGAATAGCTACATTTTTATACTCCAGCATTGAAAGCGGAGAGCACAGAAGGTTACTTCTTTTGTCCTTTTATATCGGTTGATTAATAGTCCTTTAAAATGACCTGGGATTTTAACAAAATCACGTTTTATTTAAAACGGTTCATAAAATCAAGAAATCGATTTATTAGGCTCGTTTGAAAGGATTTGATTGGCATTATGTCCTTTATCAATATCATTTCTTATGTGTGAATAATATCTTAATTTTCCTGTATACCAATAGAAATACGCTATTTCTATCAGACAAACTACAAAATATAAAAAAACAGATTACCTACGTTATAAGGAAAATCTACAGGAGATCACTCACGGCCCATACAAAAAATACCAAAATTTGAAAGTGTCGGCCAAAATAAAATAATGCCTTCGATAGATCGTATTATGACAGCCAAGCTGCAAGATTGCTATCGGAATAGATACAGTAGTTTGATTGAGTTAGACATTTTAGGATATACTAATCAATTTTCCTTCGTCCTATAAGAAAAATCTGAGCTTTGCTCTGTAATGAAACTTTTTTGTAGAATATGTTCTAGGCTTCTAGCAACCCTTAAAACTTATAAATACACATTAAGATAATAACTAGTAAATTGATAAAAACATTTAATGTAGAATGTGGAAAGAAAAACCATAAAAAGAGATGGAATAGTTTCACAATACGAGTGCGGGTGGGTATTTGGTACCGCGTCCCCCTACCGGGGCGGGCGGCGAGCCGCGCACAAGTTTAATCTCTTTATTGTCCTTATCAGTATGATTATTTCGCTTTTAAGCTAGAAACATACTTTAGAAATGTAGCGACTAATCGTCGTGTTTTCCCTGACCAGAATCATACTCTGAACAACAAGCTGTGATACTCTCAGACGATGTCCGGTCAACTGGCCCATTAGGTATCTCATTATAGTTCCAGGAATTCAAGATTTTCAATGATACTTGATGCTCGCAACTACGCATAAGCGCCTATATATTTAAATTAATAACATAACGTATACACTTTTAAAACGTATAAAACTGTATAATATATCGTAAGAACTATGTATAACATAAAGAATTATACATTTTAATTACACGATTCCGAAAGAATATTAAAAAAGAAATATTTTTTGTAAACCCAAGTGAATAGCAAGAGTTCTTAGAAAGAATCGGCTTTGCATTTTATATCGTCCACAAGGTAGTGTAACATTAGATACACATTGTAATATTTGCGCTTTGAAAAGAACAGCTGCTGAGATTCTTTACTGCTCTATGGTTTCCGAATCGGTAGTAGAGTCTTGAGTTGTCATAAGAGCTGCAAGTGGCGAATACGAGAAATAAGAATTTTTCAAACTATAGTTGGGCCTGTGGTGTACCGCGAGCCAATGTTTCAAATGGCCCGGAAATAGATAAGTGCGGCAATCAGGGAATTATCCACGAGCTGCGGCTCCCGGAGACTCTCCTACTTTTTTATTGATCACGTATTTTACGATTGATTGCTGTAGCAAACCGTGTTAATCGCTTCACAGTATGCTATTTTCATTATGAGAAAACGTTTTGATAGGTAAAACTTATACCTACTTATAAACATTTGTAAGCAAGTCTACTTTCTAGAAAACTCAGCCCGTTACCAGCCTTTATAGCTGGCCACAGGTCTCTTGCCTGAAAGAGAAAAGTGGATACGCAAACTTCACGCAGCTTTGAGAACATGGAGAACTCTCAGACATTATTAATTTCCTTTTCCTCACGAAGTCTTCCTTAAAAGTCACGTGCCTCCAAAAAGTCAAAGGTTCGTGGGTAGGATTTAAACCCCGGACCGCTCAAAATGTATGCCAAAGTCGTAATAGAAAAGTGTGTGATGTCACCGCTTGCCGTCAGTGACTTTCGAAGGTCTTTGTAGTTAAGTTAGTATTAAGTTAGATAATTGTATTGTTGAGTTAGATTTATTTTTAAAATGTATGGGTCGATGGGGTTGACATGTAAATAAAAGCCACGAGGCTACCGTCCGATGGTTGGTAGTACAGCTGGTAAAATGTGACTCCAGTGGTGTCAACGTGAGAACGTGAAAACATGGAATTAGAGAGTACCTCATTATTGATGCATGAAAGTTCTGCAGCGTTGCATAAACTGTCACAGGAGTACTACATTTTTAATTCAAAAATACCACGGCGTAGTACAGTGGCCGCCCCAGATTTTACAGCTACGCTACATGGTCCTGACACTGACGTAATGATTTTGTCAAACGTAATGGTTTTTGCGATCTCCCTGGTGCAGTGGTGAGTGCTGTGGTCTTATAATTGGGAGGTCTCAGGTTCGATTCCCAGCGAGGGGAATTTATAATTTCCGAATTGTGTCTGGTCTGGTGCCAGGCTTTGGTCGTGGCTAGTTACCACCGTCAAAGACGTGTCACCAAGCGATTTAACGTTCCGGCATGATAGCTTGTCGAAACACATTAGGGGTATGTGTTGAATTTACACTGCTATACCCCTTCTAAGTTAGCCCGCTACAATTTTAGATTGCATCGACACTTACCATCAGGTGAGATCGCAGTAAAGGACTTATTTTCTTATTGAAGTTGCGTCCATTCCATTGCGGGTGGTACGGTTCAGTTACTCTTGTATAGCAATCGACTGCGCGGCTTAAGCTATTTCTATTGGTACGAGTATGATTAATGCGAAAATGTGTTTGGTTGTTTGTCCCTCAATCACGCATTAACAGCTACGGATCGACGCGATACTTGGCATGGATATTGTCGAGAACCTGGATAGTGTTCTAGGCTTTTTATCCTAGTTCCCGCGGGATCTGAAACCTAAATTCACGTTGATGAAATCGCGGGTAAAAGCTAGTGTTGACCGATTTAGAAAGCTTAAATTCGAACTAAAGCTTTAACTTTTCTGTTATGTCTCGGAATATTACGTCGATAGTAAGAGTGACTATGCAATGGAACCAGGGAGTTCAACTCATTATAATCCCAAGAATTCCCTTGCAGTATGAAAGCCAATGAAAGAATCTCGACCCTCAACAATGAGTTGCACGACGCAGAAAGAAGAAGAGTCATCAAAAGCTATGGCTTCTTGACACGATCGAGATGTCAATCATATCAAGTGCATATGAAGCACCATAGATCACTCGCGCATCATTTGTCACCACCTTGTTTGTCACACACCGCTCGTGTCAACCTCGAGCAATATTCAAATGACTCTGAACCGCTGTGTGTACTCAGCCTAATCGCGTTAGCTTGATTTGTTGGTTATTCAAATTGATTACATAGGAACAGGTGTTTGCTATTGTCATTAATTTGTTAATAATTTTGCGAGTTTGACATTTCTTTTTTGTAAGTAAAAAAATTTCGTTCGAAGTATTTGACATGATTTTAAATATAATTATATATTATTTATACCTGTAAGTGTATTAAAGTGAATGTGTTCAAAAATAAATAGGTGCTTTATTTTTGTTAATCTTTAGAGAGAACCGTAACTTGCTGATTTAGTTACCGGCGGTATCGCATCAAGTTTTCCTATCTATAGCATTATTATTTGCCTAAAGTTTTTGTATGGCATAGCTTATTATTAAAAGGAAAACTTTGATCTCCAAAATAGGTTACTAATATATTTCGAAAAAACTAATCTTATGTACCAAACATGCTTTTCCTGCTAAACGTTGTTGTACAAAACACTAATTTCATGCAATGGTTACCTGCTTTGCACGTACTTGGTATTGGTATGGTATTTATTCGGACATTCCAAAAATTTCCTTTCGTACATCATATCTTTATAATGACCAACACAACGCGAAAAACATTAATTGGTCGCCATACTCAATAAATTGGTTTATATCTTTGATGATGTATTTTGAACAATGATTTTTATTTATAAAGTGTTTTGAAACAAGTAAATTTAAATCGAGCATATTTAAAATAACAAAAGGAAAGGGTATAAGTTAGTACCAACTTGCAATTTAGTTTACGTTTTAGAATTAGTCCGCTTCAGATTGGCGTTTCGACATGCATTGAAAATGAATTAATAATGTACCTAGGTACTTAGTATTAATTGTTCATTATTTTAAAATAAACGTTTTTTAACATGCCACCTAAGTACTTAATTAATTTCTACGAAAGAATTTCCATAGGTTGTTTTATTTTCAATTGGATTGTTTTAGAATGAAACAATTTATTTTAATTAGCAGCGTATTTTAAATGCACTTTTGGGAATTCTTTTTACGTTTGTTTATTTGGTCATAAAATTGGTTATAATGACATTTTAAACATTTACTGCCATTATATAATAACTACGGAAAAAAATTTTAAATTAATTTTAAAAAACACTTTTGGCTTCACAAAATTAACAACATTTAAAATTGTTTATTTAATGTTCTCTTACGACAAAAAAAGACTACCACCAGTTCGGAAAGAAAATTCTGAGAAGCAAGAAACTTCTTACTATTAGTTCGTTTTTAAAAAAAACATACATATAAAAAATTAAAAAAAAAAAAAAAAATAATACACACAATATCCTACTCCTAAGTAATGAGTAATTAATTAGGTTTTATCTTTTTGAATGTAAGGAATAAGTAGCATGCGGTGACTTACGTCTGCCGCCTCGAGCACTGACCGCCGCGCACAGGTGTCTACAGCGCTCGTCGCCGCCCCGAGCCTTATATAACACGTGCTGCACGAACCGCTGGCTGCGCGCTGGCGACTTACGGGCTTACGGCCACTAGGAAAATTTTAACTCAAGTCGACAGTAACTTTTTGCATACTGTAAAATAAAACATATAATTCTTCATCACTGTGGCATGTTCACTTCTCCCCGAGTTTTATAATATCCTCTGCAAATGTTTTCCTGGTAGAAATCTGTACTTACGTGTTTAATGAAATGACGTGTCCTGACTGACATATCTGTCAACGCAGTCTAAGCCGCTTGAGTTAGCAACTTTCAACAGTAGGTTACTTTAATGACGTAGTTAATTAATAAGAATGAGTTTTTTCACCACCAAGGGAGTTAAATAGGGGATGGAAGCTTGTTACTTCTAAGCAATAAGGCAGCAGTTGGAATTTTTATAGATTTTGTTTATTTTTTTCACGTTTCCAAAAACACTACAATTGTCATAATTTTTCCAATGATTACATGCAATCATTTAAAAAAGTAATTGTGTTAGAATTTTAAATTACATATAGCATTATTAAATCACAACTTGGGTAAACGTGTGAAGCACCTATACTACGGAAGTAAGTCCAGCGCACGGTGATATCGTAAGTCACCAGTGCGCGCGTCCTCTGTCATTTGTTTATGAATTTTGTGTGGGCCCTGCGATGCTTAGACTTTACCGTTATATCACAAGTTTCTTTATCTCCGAAGGACATTAAAATAATAAATAGGAAAGAACTCTAATAACTTAATTGTTGTTCCACAATTTATGTCTTCAGTTAAAATAGTCGTTCGTAGTATTTGCCTTAAAATATCCGTCATCATCATCATTATTGGCAGCCCATTAACGACTCGCTGCAGCGCAGGTCTCCTCTCCCAATCAAATTGGGGTTTCACAAACCTTTGAGAACAATATGGAAAACTCTTTGGCATGCGTTTCCTCGCGAAATTTTTCTTCATTGTTGATTTAATTGCACGTAAATAATAATTAACTGCACGTAATACGCACGTAACTCCGAAAAGTTGGAGGTCTGAGCCAGCGGTCTCCTTTTTGGGAGACCGCTGGCTCAGACCTCTAACAACTAGGCATTCACACTGCCTTAACCTATTAATTCAGGCTTATAATTAATAGGTATTTACAGTAGATTTCAAAATATTTTAGAACTTTAACTATTTTATGCCCGCGTTTTTAAAATCACGCGAAAACTTTTTGATATTCCGGGCTAAAAAGTAGCCATGTCACTCTACAGGCCCTCAAGTCGGTCAAGTCGTTTATGAGTTTTAGCTAGACTAACGAACAGCAATTGATTCTTATGTATCATATAGATTAAAAAGCAGTCACGACCTAACGACAAACTGTAACAATAGAAAAACTGTTATTACCTAAATTGGTCTTTTAATATTTATTTTTTTATGGGTCTATGGCCTGAAATAAACATATTTTATTTTATTTTTTTTATTTATTTTTTAATAAGAAAAAGCTTTAAAGAAATAGATGTTACGGAAACATAGTCATAGTAATGTAAATATTTGGTACCAAGGTACAAAGACACCAACCCAGTTTATAAGATACAAGCCATTTACAAAAACAAAAGAACTCATTCTTATTGTTTACTTTCTTCTTTTAATAATCAGAAACTTTAACAAAAGTAAACCGAAAATATTTTTGCACTGAACTTTATAATAAATTAATATTACTCGTACATACCTGCGAGTATAATTATGCCTGTGTTGTTACCTGCATAAATATTAACTGTACAGAGAACCCAAGCCAATTTAACTCCATAGTGTTTCAGGTACCATGCAGGTATCGTAAACTAGCTTTTAAATAAGATCACCCAAAGATATATGGGTATTATACATGGGTTATTGATGTACATGGGTCTCTTATCCCAATTCTATAAGGACCAATAATATATAGCTATACATAAGTACACTACAGAGTATGTACCTACCTGAGCGATAAATAATTGTAAATTAGGAACAATTCTGAATTAGGAGAAGAAAGCCTCAAAACTGTAGCATCAACGCAAATTAAGACAATCAAATACTACCTAACATGAAAAGACAGGGTAACCAACTGTACCTAAATAAACTCTCTATACTTGCGGATTTGTATTTTCATTCTGTATGTAAAAAAATTGTGTAAAAAAGCAAAAAGTAGAGATTTTAAAATTTCGACTTTCCTTAACTAACCTTTTTCTAAATAATTTTACAAATTTTTAATTTAACATTTATGTCATGCTATTTTATAGATTTAAACAATTTTAACTTAGTTCCATATTATGAATAAATTATTGTGGGACATTACCTACCATTAACAGAAAAAGAATTGTTCAAAATATTGGCCACCCAAAAAAATTAGGCGTGAACCTCGACGTACGAGTAAATACATATTGATAAAAGTACATATTGATAAAAGTACATATTGATTAAAATAATAAATGACGCCGTCTTTTTATTCCGTTAAAAAGCCAGAAACAGTACTGCTGAGTTTCTTGCCAGCTCTTCTTGGCAGAAGCTACTTTCCGAGTCGCTGGTAGAGTCTTGACCTATCATAAGAGCCTCAAGTTACATTAAATCATAGATTTATGATTAGCAGTCCCGCGACTACCAATTATTCTAAGTCTATGCTTGAAATAAATAAAAGGTTTAAAGAATTTATTGTCAAAGAACAATGTGCCCACTTATACAGAGAACTTAAGACTTTGAAATTAATATAAAATGTACAATCATATGAAAATAAAAATGGTGACTTCTAATGATTTGAATTTACAAACTCCAACTTTCTCGTATAAAATCTTCGAAAGCAATAGCACTTATCCAAAAAATTGGGCAACTTTGGCTACTCTACACGTTGCACGAGCGGTTTGTCAGCTATTCTCGCGGCGCCCTGTGCTTGAGTTAAGCCTTCTCCGTACAAGTCTACAAAATCTCAATACGTTATTGCGGTTTCTTTTTAACGCCCAACGGAAAAAGAAGGGTGTTATAAATTTGACGTGTGTCTTACAAATGTATCATAATACATTTGTTTAAAAAATTGCAACAGAAACAAATGTATCATAATACATTTGTTTCTGTTGCAAGCTAGCTTGTTCAAAATGAATCTTAGCTATAATGTATGAAGATCTGCTCAGGCGTTTGAAGATCGTCAGTTCATATCCTGCTTGATTTAAGGGCCGTACAAACTTTTACAGGAGATTTGAAATTTGGGTTACAGATTATTTCCAAGACATGATCATGTTAGATAGGTGATGATCGCGGAGGAGAATCTGATGATGGAGAAGAAAACTGGGTAACAGGATGTCAGGTATATCGTACATAGTCCAATAGTTCGGCCATAGATTCACATGTCGGGGCTGTTTTAATTTTATACTTGTTATATATCCTTCAAGGTTATATACTATAATCACAGCCGAGTGAGCCGAGCGTTCTAATATTATACTAAAACAACATCACAATATGCAAGGACGCATTTGAGTATAAATGCGTTAGTCCGGTTTGCCTCAAAACCTGTTCAAAGCTCATTGGCTGCAGTGAATACTACCTGAATTGACTCAATGCGTTTGAAATTGTTGTTTTTTTTATTGACACAGGAAATCTCTGAAAATTGTGTAAATCTTTACGATATACTTATGTGCACAGGCCTTAATGCCCATTTTTTGAGGTCGACGACATCTCAGATGATTTAACAACTGTTTTGATATTTTTCCAATGGCTGGACAGAGGATCTTAAGAGAGTAGCCTGTAGTCGCTGAATACTAAGCCAGTTCTATATATAGAAAGAAGAATCATCCGAATGCATGAGGTTTACAGTAAAGAAATAACTAGGTATTCCAGTTTTGTGGACTAAATCTACTCCCACCCCGTGTAGAGTTTGCTATAAAACGTGACATTAAACACTCAACGTGATTTAATGACAACCAATTTATTGTGCATACATCGGTCAGTTTACGAGCCTTCATCAGAGGTCGGGGCTTCCACCTTGTCGAATCTTTGTTGACTCCATGCGTGAAATTAAGTACATTTTCTAAATAAATGAATGTTCACGATAATCGCATTTTTGATCAATCGTCACATTACAAATTCGAAAGTGTAAGCAAAAAACAATTGTTCCCTATTTTACGAGTCAAGCCTTCAGTTATTTTTAATGAAATTTCTTGTAGTCGGATATACTTTTTGTCCCAGAAGATGACTGAAACGGTATTTTTAAAAATAGCAAAGTCGCGGGCGTATTAATATAGGCACCTAACTTTTTTCAAGTCAAGTTAAGTATAAAACTCCGTCCAAACTACCAATTTTTTCCGTTTGATTGATTAACCAACCGCTGCCTAGAAATATTTTAAATATCATTATTTGTTTGTTTGTGAATTAATATACTTAACTTTTGTGAAATATACTTCCGTTTAAGAATCACTTGATCATTGTTGATGTATTTTTTATTAACTGATAGAGAACTTTACCGCTTCGAGCATAAAATCCAAGACGAGTTCGAGTATACGTAGTTAGAAAAGTAGTAACTTGCAAGTTTTGCAGAAAACACGTGTTTTGTTGAACAATTGAGCACTGAGTGGAGTGCACCGGAACAGTGGTTGAATAGTTTGAGCGGACATAAAGACTCACATCGTGCGCTTGCCGTGACATCACGCATCCTCGTTTAAAGATGTTACGACTAAGCGATAGTCAATAACCTGACTTTACTCCTAACTTTTTATAAACATCTCTCTAATTCTGCAAAATAGCTTTGTTTGTGTAAAATCTTGAGTATTTTTCTTCTCCTCTAAACCAAAAACTTTATTGCAATTTTTAACGTATCAGAAATATCTGAATGTAAAATCTTGACATATTTTATATGTAGCTTAGACCTGTTTATTAAACGTATTAAAGCAAATAAATGAATTTATTATTATAGCTCTCTTCAGTAGTTTTTACTATCATCACATATTATAGCCACACTTTCACGTAATATAGAAATTTCCCACATTCGCTATACTATAGTCTATAAGTTAAGTGCTATTTGAATAGCGAATGGCGTCTTAACAGAGCACCATTTTAATTTTAGCACCATAAGTTATAGCTCATTTTGTACAGGGTTCATAAAAAGATTTTATTCAGTGTGGGTGATACGTACTTAGTTGATTTTTTATGTGACTTTGTACTCGATACAGTCAGTCCAACATTCACCATCTACCGGGCTCCAGGCTTTCGTGAGATGAATGGTTGAATGAATTTTCAACATGTCAACGCTTACAATTTCGTACTAAATGAGGGGCACAGTAAAATATCAATAGGTCAAAATTTGAAATTGGTAGTAATAGGTAATTGCACGTTAATTGTCACCTAATTTAAATGAGCCACATCAACAATCACGTGTCGAAATGAACAGGTGTATACTGTATATAAATAGGTGTAAGTTAGGAATGATGCAATGATTCAGTTGTTGGATAATTACAGGGTGTAGTGAGGCGAGGTGTCGGTGCGCGGTGCGGTGTGCGGCCGACCGGCACTGCACGGTCAAAAGGGCACACTGATAATGTTAAAATTGTTTGCTATTATTTTACGGTGCATCGTTACAAAAGATCTACAGCAAAACCAAAAGCAAGGGTTAGTAGTCTATGTACAGTGTACACATGTATATTTTTGTGTATGTATGTTCCCGCCGCGCCGTAGCGCCTAAACTACTGAAACGATTTTGACGAAATAGGTATAAATCGATTCGTTATAATGGTCTGGGTATCATAGCCTACATTTTGTACGAACAATAATAATCCAATTTTTCATAATAGAGTAACAGTTTTTAAACTTTTTTCTTGTTCGAGTGTGTATGGTCATTGGTCACGAAAGTTTCTACTCCCACTGATGAAAAAATTAGAAATTCTTCCATTGCCAAATGTATGCAGTACAATGCGGTGGAATGCTGACTCTTCTTCTCAGTCGTTACACTCTTGTCAGAGTGGTCGTGGTCGTCATTTTGGTGTTGTGGCACGCTTAACTAGCTGCTGACTCTTAGGAAAAGGAATATGATTTGAAAAACATCTGTGTCTCTCTTGTCCTTCCCTTCTCCCGTTATTTGGGGTCGGGTGTCCTCACTGCGCTGCGCCAACACGCTCTATCGCGGGTTGTCGGTTCAGGCAATTGGGCTTGCTTGAGGTGTAAAACATTTGTGTAATTTTTATCAATTAGTAGATAAAATTATATCGGACTAGTATTTTCTCGCTACATGATTAATCTAATTTTGCTAATATAATTAGGACCGGTTTTCTCTTTGTTTGACAATCTATGAAAGTCCACTGCTGGACCCCGGTTTCGCGCCTGTATGTGAGGGGTGCGCGCTCCAGAGTCTAACATAATGTTTGAAATACGCAAAACTAACAATTCCAAGGCCTCACCGGTCTAATGAGGGGGAATGATCTATATAACGATGAGCGTAAACTATGGAAAGATGGGCAGATATTCCACCTCTGTCTGTTTGTAATTTCTAAGTTCGCGAAGTTATTGGCGCGTAAATTTTGAATTGATTCGGTAAGTTTTGATTTAGACCTTTCCTTACAAAACAATAACAAATGAATGATTTTCTTAAAACAAACCCCATTTAAAATAAAGAGGTCAAGAAAATTTAGCTAACTTCTCAGTAAAAATTCTATTTTGATTCAATAAATTTGATTAATTCGTTTATGGTCAGGTTTGAAAAACCCCACGGGAACACTTTTTTGGGATAAAAAGTATCCTATCGTACTCCTAGTAGACCAGGGTAGAAGCCTTTAAAAATAATAAAAAGTGAAAAAAAATAGTAGTAGGATGAAACCCATTAGAAAAGGAGGGGAATATTATAAAAATGAAAGGAAAAATAATTTACGGGCGATCTGAGGTCGGGAAGGGGTGGGGGTGAGTTTTTAAGGGGAAAAAACGGTTTTTCTCGATTTTCGGCAAAACTAAAAGTCCTATCGAAAAAAGTCAAATGGCAAAGTTGTAGGTAATAAAAAGATCTAAAACTTTTGTATTTACACTTTTTTCACTTAACCTCAAAATTTATGTGAAAAATTCAAAAAACCAAGTTTTTGGTTTTTTATTTTTATCTTTTACAAAAATTTTTTTTTTAACGAAATTTGGTGAAAACTTACCTTTTTATGTCCCAAATACGCTGTAATTTATTTGATTAAAAATATTTATTTTTTCACCTTATTTTGAATTAATATCAAAAAAACACCCTAATTTTGAATCGAAAAGTCACCCGTCAAAATATCAGCTTTTTTCAAAAAGTTGGTATGTTTTCTGTTCGTTGAAATCTCTACTTTCCGATGGTGAAAAAAAAAATATATATTACTACAGTAAATCTTCTCAGAAAATAATTTCAATCTTTAGGTTATGTTACGTTAAGCATACTATTTTTTAAAGAAAATATTACGATTTTAATGTTTGAGTTGATTGATACAGATCGACCTATACGCAGAATAGAGTTACTTCTGCAAAATCCCTACTTTACAGGAGAGCGATTTGAAGTTTGTCTTGCCTGTAACTTTTTTCGTTATTTTTCTAGAGAATTGATTCTCATAGTATACTTTTGGAACATTATTATGCATTGATTACTATCAATAAACTCAATGCAAAACCCATAATTTGGAATTTAGGAGGTTCTATATGCATATGTGACGATTTTTTGCGGATGTGTCCATGTTCTATATGTATATGTAACCTTATACTTGGGAAAAGTGTTCGTACCATGTCTATATATAACTTTTTTTTATGGAAATACTAATCTTCAAACGGTCTTATTTGCTGTAAAGGATGAAATATAAATACAAAATAAACAGTGTTTCTTATTTCATAATAACACATTTATTAGTAAAAAAAAATTCAACATAATTTGACTAAATTTTTTAATTACTAAGCATGTACCTACTATAAAATTGTCTTACAAAAAAATGTAAAAATTAATAATAAAATAACTGAAAGTACTTTGTATTTTATATAGGTAATACTAGCTTTTGCCCGCAACTTTGCTCACATTAAGTTCGATTTTTCAATCCCCTATTTTACCCCCTTAGGGGTTGAATTTTCAAAAATTCTTTCTTAGTGGATGCCTACGTCATAATAGCTATCTGTATGTCTTTCAGCCCGATCTATCCAGTGTTTTGAGCAATGTGATGATGATGAGTCAGTCAGTCAATTAGTCACCTTATCCTTTTATATATTTAGGAAATTAAATTTAGGAACTATTGTGTAAATATGTAAGTAGAATGTATTAATAATCCTACTACAGAAACCTCAAAATGAAACTAATAAATAACTAATATAAAACATAAAAATAAATAACGTATTAGGAACTATTATTTAGCATTAATAATAATCCTATTATAGAAAACTCGAATAAAACCAACGAAATAAAATTGCTACAAGGACAATATATAAGTTCTTTCAGGAGTTTTAAAAATAGTACAACCGAATATTGGCAAACAAAAAGGTTTAAAAACATTTTCTCTATTTTCCACAATTTTTCTGTGCGATTTATTATTGGCAATCAATAAGAAATCAATCATATCTAAGTTCTTCTTCGACTGAGCGTTATCCCACTAGGTGGGGTCCGCTTTCCGGCATGCTTTTGCCCACTTTGCCCGATCTTGTGCATCCAATTTTCTTAATTTATTGGCTCTCATATCGGCGCCTACGAGGTCCAGCCAGCGCTTTCTTGGACGGCCGCGAGATTTAGCTCCAGGGACGGCGATGTTAAGACATCTATTACCGACGTAGCTTTGTGGTTTTCGTGCTACATGACCATACCATCTTAGATGGGCTTCTTGCAGCTTATCTCCGATGTCACGGACACTGAGCCTACCGCGGATGTGATCGTTGCGTTGCCGATCGCAACGTGTAACATATCTAAGTTATTTATGTCTATATTATTAATATTTTAATTGAATAGATATTTTAAATCACGAAGAAAATAATATTGTGGTGGCAGAGATCCACTGGGTACCGCGCAAAATGAAAATTTTAAATTAATCAAAATAATGAATTTGTAAAGAAGATGCGGCACATCATCATCTCTAGAGTCGTTAGGTGCACTGTAAGAGTTAGTTGTAGATGGTGATTGCGTCCAGTGATCATCATATGGTTAGAATAAAAGGCATCACGACAATTTATGCGTATTTAACGGAGAAGGCATGGGAGTAGGTACACGTTTTGGTGATGATATTCAAGACAAATTCCCAAAGCTAACAGCAGGGGAATTTTCAAAGTTGGACCGAGTTAAAAGTGTTAGGTCTAGTTGTTGCAATTGCAGGCAACGGTAGACATTATTTATTATCTTTTATAGAATTTTCAGCAACATGGTGCAGCCTTATGGCTAGTTTTGTCAGTAGCAAAAACTGGTATTTATCATTATATGCCGGCTGCAGTATAGATAATCGACTGTCTCTTACAGTTTCATCTGATATATCAATCTTCCCATATATCAGGGACCTCTTGCCTAATTTTTTCAGCTCTCTGTGGTAGTGCTGTTATTGTAAAAGCTCCACTACTGACACTGCCATTTTCTGAAAACAAAAATTAACATCACTAAAACGTTAAAGCAATTAACTACAGAAAACAGGTCTAAATAGTTTTATGTAGTTTTTTTATAAATACTTAACATAAAAAAAATTATTAATTTTAGGCTTTTATGGTAGTTTTCAGTTGAATAAGGATATATATCTCAATGTCAAACCAAGAATAAATGAATATATACACATATACCTCATAATTTCAAAATGATTTCCCTCGAACAAAGTACCTTGTGCACATTGTCCCGATATTTTTTACATGATTTCCGAATAATAAAGTAGTATGGTAAAATAATTAATATTATTGATTACTTATTAAAATGTATGAATTAATGTTTAATAGGTGTAATGAATTGATATTTCTTTTTTTGATTGTTTTTTGTAGTAAAATCTAACATTCCGAGGTATAATGTTCTATATGAATGTGGAACCGTTTAACTTAATTATTTAGCTTTTAAAATATTTATCTGTAAAAATTATTATATACAACTATCTAAGAGCACTCTATGTAATATAATTACAAAGCTGAAGAAAGAAAATTCCATTCACTTACCTGGAACATCCATTTTTCCATTTTTTTTATCTCCACGGCATTTGTCGTATTTCTATATTCAAATTTTTTTGGCTTTAACGAAGGGAAGATCATATGTTTTGAGCGTGTATTTTTAAGTTTGAGCACATATAGTAAAAAATAATAACAAAATTAACACGAAAATAGCAGATAAAAGTGTGAGCGTGTGCACACTATCATTTCGGAGAACATGAATACAACTGCAGATGGGACCCTCCGATCGCGCTGATCTGGACAGTGAATACTGACACTTGTGCTGTCGGGCCCTTCTTCTTTGGGGAAATAAATTAAATGTACCTTTATTCGACTGGTATCTTTGGATCTACATAACTTTTTAAAATTTTGATTTCACTAGTAAATATTAGAGATCTTTTTAGGCTTAAAAATGCAATAAAAAATTTTTGTGCCATAATCATATATAACTCTATTCTACGTATAGGTCGAGATAAAAATTTTTGTTTTATTTTTTTAAGTAAACTTGTCACAATTATCTTCAAGAAAATAACTGAATAGAAGCAGTATTACTTTGCGGAATTCTTTGATAATCAAGAACAAACCACATTTTTATATTTTTATACTAATTGATGAATACGGCAAATTGTACCTTGAGTTTTTGTTATTAATTTATGACTAGGCGCATTATTGCTTTAAGATGTTATTTTAAAACGAAAAAAAACTACTTACTTAATAGTGATAAATTGCATATGTACACCCCTTTAAGTAAGCATAATATTGTGACAGGCAACTACGGAACCCTACACTAAGCGTGGCCAGTCGCGCAATTGGCTGTTTATTTGTAACTTATATCGATCAAAAATAAGGGAAACTCCAGGCAGAGAAGTGCTCAAATGACTTATTGCTGACATCTATCCACTATTCCAGAAACAAGTTACTTACTATAATTGAACTACTGAACCACTGATCACGCATTCGTGAACAGTGGTTCAGTGTGAACCATTTTTGAACCTTGAGAGTGAATTTTTATTCGTAGAGTATGGTAGCGACTAGCGCCACCCAGTGCAAAGCTCTTGAGTCTTGCTATGTACTGCGTAGCCAGGGTGCTACGGCATGTCGTAGAACTACTATGGATGCCGTAGCACGCCATCTTTGGCCGTTAGGCAGCATTTACACAAAATGGTTCCACAGTTTAGAACATGACTGTAACATAAGCTTTTGGCAGAGTGAAAATAAAAGATTATTTTTAAAAAGCCTTCGAATGATTTTCCATTTTGGCAGTAAGTACCCTTTCTTACCAAGGAGAAAACTAAGACTACTCAGATACACCTGGGAGGACTTATCTCAGACCAAGGAAAAGGCACGCCCAAGCATGTTAGTATATTGAATCGTCTGTTTAGTCTATCTATCTCAAAAAAAAAAACGAAAATGACGAAATTTAATACGAAACAGCTATGTAAGATTACCTGGTATGTAGTTTACGACTCGGTATAAGTACCTACATTAAATTAGTATCAACCGCCGTTTATGACTTGATATCGGCTTTCAGTGATCGCAGAGTGTTGTGACCGCACAGTTCACGATTCATTGCTTGCTCAAAAATTATCATATCGGTAACCTTTCATTTTTGAGATAAGTGGTATTTGTAATTTTGCTAAACTCATTAATGTAACCTCCTGCCATACCTTGCCTTATTAACCTGGCGTTCTCTATAACATCGGCTCAAGTCTTGGCATAAAGCATAAGGTAGTCAGAGCAGACGGCCGCGAATTGATGGCAAAACGCCGCTGGCGCGGTGCCAGACGTTCTGCCTTCCACTTGACACAAACGACGAGTGAGGTGAAGGAAATCGAAATATTTAGCAATACAAATGCTATGCATGGGATACAAAGAGGCAACACTTTGCGGAATTCCATGATAGTATTAAAAATTGATATGATCCGGCAAACCAAGAATAATCCGCATTCCACAACAAACAAAGTTTTGCGAGATTAAAATGTACTCGTAGTTCACATTTTACCCTTGCAAAAATTTCTGTATGTTCTAACAACATCCTTCTCAGTTCGGGACGAAACACTACTTGTAATACTTGTATTTTCAAATGTTAATATATTTTGCCTTATCATAGTATAAAGCATCTTACATATAATATTAACGGGCGAGTATGTGTAAACTAAGTAGCAATAAAACGTCGCTATCAGCAGTCGTGGTCGTTACCCCGAGCGCGGCCACGGACTGTTGGTGCTGGGGGCTGGCTGGGGGCTGGCTGGGGGCTGGCTGGGGGCCACCGCCGGCGCTGTTTACTTTTTTACTAGATTTACGGTTACAGCGTCGCAGAAACTGAATCTAATGCCCTAGTTCTGAGATTTGTAGCAGCACGCCAAAATTGAAATTATATACAATACCTAGATTCCATTCAAATATTGAATACTAGCTTTTGCTCGCGCCTTCGTTCACGTGGAGTTAAGTTTTTAAAAATCCCGCACGAACCCCGGGTTTCTGAGATAAAATGTAGTCTTTGTCGATCTCCAGGTCCTTGACTATACCCATGCAAAAAATTGCGTCCACCTGTTGCTCCTTTGCTGCGTGATTGAAGGACAAACGGTAAGGGTTGACGTAAAAATACACGACTAACGTGGGCTGCTTCGCAATAGCGAACTTACTCACTTATTAGTTTTTACTCCACTTGAGCACAAAAGAGCGGACAATAGTCTGATGGATAATGGAAAAAGGGATAATATTATGTTGCTTTTACTTTGCTAATGTTATAAATGAACCGGCATTCCGAACAAGTGGTAGATTCATTTGACGATTCGAAAGCAGTTTATAAAAGTTTATTTGCATAAAAAAATATTCTATTCTATTCTACTCTACTCTACTCTACTCTACTCTACTCTATTCGCATAAGAAATTATCTTTCCAGTGCTCACTCCATATTCTTTATAAACAATTAAAATTACACTGGGCATCGAGTCACGACTGTTTTGCCGAGGTGCGGCGGAAAGTTCACTGAAAAACTTTTTCTTGTAGCACGTAGGTGTACATTGCCTTTAAATTAAATTAGAAAGCCGCAGCATTGTCCAGTTAAACTAACTAGACTTTAACGTAACTACGAGTGAAATTGTTTATTATTTTAGTTGGGAGGTCTCGAGCATATAGTTCGGAGTAATTTTTTCATTAAAGCGAGTTTTTTGTTTTGTTTTTAAGCACAAAAAAGACCAAAAAGGTAATCAAACTCACTTATTTTACTAGTTCTGTGGAGGAGACTGTTATTGGCACTGTGGATCCTTAAATTCAGAAAGTCAATGAGTTCGTATGGGATTTTTCAAATACCTAAGTCTTTGCGGATGATGTCGCGTGGATGAGCTAGTTAGAAATAAATTTTCTCACCTGTGTACTTGAAGCCCTCATATTCAGGAAAATATCAAGTTTATGATGAATTCCGCATCGCGTTTCTCGGATTGAGTCTCCTTATCTGCAATAAAATTTGGAGTTTTATGGTGACTCGTAAAAAGAACTTCTTGTAAAATTCAGTATTCTGCGCAATTTTTTATAATGATGTAATTTTGTCTAATGGAATTGTTTCTAAGCCTTACTACTCAACTTGTGTTCTTTTATTACCTTGAAGGGAATTTGACAGTGGTGTAACATAAAATTTAACTAATTAATTTAAACTAGTTGATACTTGTGATTTCTTCCGGAAAGGAAGAAATTCTAAGGAATTTTAAAACTTACGTGATTTTTCATGATAAAAATAATGCTTTGCGAAATAAAATCCGCTTTGTTTTCAAAGGTTTGTTATAATCTGACAGACAGGAATATTTTTCCATTTTTTATATAAGAATGGATGTAGAAACATAAAACAAATAAATAGCATTTTAGCCATTTTGATAAATTATAAACTTGTCTCTACTCTCGAGCAGTAAGTACTTGAGGGTTCGTGAAAGTAAATGGACACAAGCTTCAGACTCTTAATGTCTTTGTAACAGCCCTCTCGAGACAACACCGGGTGTGGGCTGTGGCAAACTGACGAACAAACAAACCCCAGCCGCACACTTATTACTTACTCGTACTTATTCTTTACTTACCACTAGTAAACAAATACCACTCACTTACTTATTTCAACTTATTCCACACTTGAAGGACCAAAGCAGCAGTGTCAGCCAATTAAAAGTTTACCGAAAACTAGTAACTCAACTGCAAAGTTCAGTCATTTCAAATAACTTAGAACTTAGGTACTCGCAGCTGAGATATTTGTATAAAAATATTTTCGCTAGAATTAATAAAATGTTGTGTATCATACTAATACTACAATAAATGCGAAAAAGTGTTGGTTTGTCCCCCAATCAAGTAACAACGGAACAACAGGTCGGCGTAATTTTTTGTGCATGGGTCTAGTTGAGTTGGAAAAATATAACTCGAACGACGAAGTCTCGGGTGAAAGCTACTAATTTAAAATAATAATATAATGCGATATTTTAATTTTGTAGATCAACAATGAAATAGGGCGGCAGTAAGTCCACACTCCACACAGTATGTCAGTCATGACGCGGGGAGCCAAAGCTGGGAGCAGAGGAACGACCGATGCGGTGTGCGGTTGGGATAATTTTACATTTATTGTAGCCAAATCGTATAACGATTTATTACATTTCCATTTAAATAAATCAAGAGATCACTTTTTAGCGATAATACTGCCTTATTGTATTGACGTAATATATTGTGTTAAGTTTTCTTTTTTCCGTGTTTATAGTCCAATAAAGCATAATTAAAAAAATAAAAAGTCTAATTTTATGACTACAGTTCACTCTGAATTAACTTATTATGAGGATTTTATATCTATCTTACAAATATTAAATAAATAAATAACAATTACTAAGCCAGCGTGATGAAGCCGAGCCGGAAACAATACATAATCCCACCAAACATCCTCCGAGTGGATTAATGACGGATTGACTGACTGATCTTCTTGGTAGTGAGTCGTTCATTGGTTGCTGATGATGATGTAGTTTTTATAATAATAAATGGTTAGTGTTGGTTCGTTCTCTCGAAAAGATTAAAAAAAAATTCTGATTGGGTATAGCATAGTACTTTTTAGAGTACCTACTCGTAGGTACCTACTGATAAAATAGTTGGTTTAAACTCTAATTTAATGTATTAGATATGTTTTATGTACCAAATGGATTCGAGTTTAAAGTGCAGGTTGCACAAGCAACAGCAAGTAATATTATTACAGCTGTAACCGCATCGCTGTCCCGCACTCAGGTCGCAGCGCGGCTGCTGCTCGTAGACCTCGAGTGCGGAGCGGCGAGGTCGGCGAGGTACTACAATATTTATTTACTGGAATCCCTTCACAAGAGACGGATGAAAATGTATGCTGTAATACCAAAAACTAATTGAAACGGATATTTGCTTAAATATTATAATACTAGCTTTTGTCTCCGACTTCGTTCGTCAAGTTTTTAAATTCCTGCGGTTAGCCTCTGTTTTCCTATGTCACTCTTCAAGCCCTCAACTATGCCCGTACAAACAATTTTCCTGCATGTGACGTACGGATCTCATTTTGACACTCAGTTAAAGGGGGTTCCCGAGGGTTCTTTAAAAGTTATTACCATGTCGGTGAAGTTGCGGGCAAAAGCTAATTAAAATTAATACTGACAGAGAACCGATGCTATATTCTCATCTTTTTGCAGATAGAGTTGGCAACTTGTCATTGATTTTTCGCCGGTGAGCTCCACAACGAGAGAATGCATTTTCGCATTTCACCGAGGATCGCTTCGACATATTTCTTTCAAATGTTACATCGTGTCGCAATAGAAAGTTAAAGTTTATAGCGGAATTTAAATAGATAGTTTCAATTTAAATTTATAAAGTATTTCCAGAGCATTGTAAAGGTGATCTATTTTTTTAAAGAATATAAGCCAAGCTGAATTCGTAAAATAATATAATAATTTTTCTCTCCCCTCCAAATTAGAGAAACGCTTTAAGTGTTAGGAGTGGGTACGACAGTAGTGCAACACGTGGGCATTGAACCGCCGATTCTTTAGTTTCCAGTCAGGCTATTGAGGTTATATGAAATTAAAATGAAATTCCCCGTCTCCGCCAAACCAAATATTTGGAGCTCAACTTTCACGGTATGTGGGCAATTTAAATATTTAGCTTAGATTTTGGAATGTGGGTTTTAAATATTTTTTTTACTGCGCTCCAGTAAAATGTATCGGGTTTCACTCAAACGGTTTTGGATCAAAATTGGTAAAAAATGTTTTAAAAAAATGACAACTTTTTATTTGCTTTTACACAAAGAAATAATCAAAATGAATCAAAAATAAAGATAAACTTTGTCTACCTGAATATACGAGATATCTAACTAACTTTCTAAATATGTAATTTCATAAGTTCGCTCGAAGTTACCCGCACGCATGGCAAACAGGCTTAATTTACTTAAATGTTAATTATTTAGATTACTCGAATACGACTTCAATTTAGATAGTTGAGAACTTCTGTCTGTAATCTCACTACCTGCCGACATTATTATCAGAAATACTGAACTCCATCAGTTGACGAACTTCACTCGAGCATCATTCGGTTTATCGGCGCAGGAAACCTGCACGCCTGAGAGCCTAATGTTAAGTCTCTTAAAAAGTGCTTTTGAATATAAAACAATTACACTTAGGTGTTAAACAATAGTCTAGTGCAACTGTACCTCATCTGAGCTGTCATTCAGCGTTCTTTTACGCTATACACAAGTAACCTTTACTCGTATCATTCTGCTAATAAAAATTCTTTTCAAAAAACCGACTTCAAACGCCACTACAAAGTATAAAAATAATTTTATTTTGTACACGTTTGTTGAAGTCGGGCGGCTTAAATAGAAACGATGAAACCGATACGCGATGCTCACCCGATTTCAATAACTGTGTCTCTTATATGTCACCATAAGGTAAGCGTCGCGCATCGATTTCATCGTTTCTAGTTAAGCCCGCCCGACTTCAACAAACGTGTACAAAATAAAATTATTTTTATACTTTGTAGTGGCGTTTGAAGTCGGTTTTTTGAAAAGAATTTTTATTTTAAGCTTTTTAGTGTAGATTGTTCCTGCTCTCTTTCTCCCCTCCCTCCAACACTACGGTACTAAAGTAGTCTATACTTGGTACCTACAGTACTTATTAACAACACACAATTTCTAAAGATCTAGGACCAGGAGGTCCATGATGTAGTCCATGCTTGGTACCAACAATATCAATTCGAAAGCGACAGTTCGTAATCCCTCCAACCCTGCAGCATCAGGATTGAGGAGCTAGTACCTTGAATTTTATATGTAGTATATGCTTGGTACCAACATAATCAATTCGTAAGCGACAGTTCCTAAATACTCACAGATTAGGTAGGCAGTACCCCTGCATCATCAGTATTGAAGAGCTAGGACCTTGAGCTCCACGATGTAGCCTATGCTTAATACTAACAATATCAATTCGCAAGCGAAAGTCCCTAAATCCTCACAGTTTAGGTAGGCAGTACCCTGCAGCATCAGGAGTGAAGAGCTAGGACCTTGAACTCCACGATGTAGACTATGCTTAATACTAACAATATTAATTCGCAAGCGAAAGTTCCTAAAACCTCATAGTTTAGGTGGGCAGTACCCTGCAGCATCAGGATTGAGGAGTAGGACCTGAAGCTCTAAGATCTAGTATATGCTTAGGCCAAGCATACCAATCCGTAAATGACAGTTCCTAAAACCCCATAATTTAGGGGGAAAGTACCTCTGCAGCATCAGGCTTGAAGAGTTGAAGGTAAAAATTTTTATGGGACCATTTCGCGAGCTTCCTCTGTCGATTAAAAAAAATATCGCCTGAATCGGTCCAGAAACCCCGGAGTAATCGGCGGGCATACATAGAAAAAAAAAAAAAAAATATACCGGCCGAATTGATAACCTCCTCCTTTTTGGAAGTCGGTTAAAAATTAGGCTACTATGAAGTTCTAGGGTAAGCGATTCAGTAAGACACAGCGTATAATAATCTATTATTGTAATTCGTTGCGGCTTCCAAAAGGACCGCGTCGCGTGCGCGTACCAAGTAAGTGGATCGACGTTTCTGCCAGAGGGTATATACCTTACGTCGAACCCCTACAAAGTCGTAAAAAGCTCAATCTCAGTCCGTTAACTCATTATGCTTCGATTGCCCCAAAAATAATACGTAATGCCTAAAGTTCGTTCGTTTGTTCCACATAAAAGACAAAGCTTTGTACAAATTGAATCACAAAAGTTGCGGAATTTGTTTGCCTTTTTCTTTTTATTTGAAGACACGGAATGAGCTGATTTTTGTTTTGCCGAGGGCTCGTTGAACATACTCTCGCTGTCATTAAAAATTAATCTCGTTTCACTGTTACCTTACAATGCCTGAATATTTCTTATTTTTAAGCATAGAATGAATAGAGTTGCCGTGCCACTGTAGACGTATAGAATTATGGATGAGCGAGGAATTATTTTGCTTGATTGCCTTCCGCCTTTCACATGCGCAATTAATTTGCGCACTAGCCTGAGGCACTGGCAGAAACACCAATAATACGAACGTAATTGTATTTATATAAGAATATATATGAGATTAATTATAATATCATGATCATCATAATTATATCGTCATCATTGAGCATGAATTTTCAGAATCAAATGAGCCAGCCAGAACTTGTCAAAAAAAAGTTTTTTTGTAAATTTAAACCTTTTCTTTGCATTAATATATAAATTAATTAATAATAAGAAAATATTGAGTTTTGAGGAGGTTTCTTCTCGGTGCAGAATGGCTTTCTGAACCAATACCACATTGTAGCGTCTCAAAAGGTGAGAAACCATCTACAAACAAAGAAACTTAAGGATTTATAAAACAAGGACGGCTTTTAGATTGAGCGACGGTAGGAAATAATTCGGCGTTTGAAAGTATTTTCTGTGCCTGAACGAATATTTATGAAAATCTTTTTATACCAAATACAACAATGTAAGTTACGAAATTAGACTAATTATACAAAGTAAATAGTCAGAATTTGTAAGGGAAATTATATTTCACAGTAATTTGCTCCGCGGCGAAATTGGCTGCTTACACAACCTGCCTCCCAACGAAGGGGCAGAGAGGCCGCTTCGGCCAAATCAAGCCTCTTTTACAGTATTCATTGTGAAGAATAAAAATTACTTTAGACGCCATACTAGATATTATAATAGAATCTCTGCACCCACTCTGCACCAAACCTTTAATGAAGATCTGATTTTTTTTAATTATCAATTCAAACTCGATACATTTATAGCCTAAGGAGAGCCTAAGTTATTCAGGATGTCAAAGTTCTGTTACCCATAAGTAAACAAAAGTGTCCTACCGCAGACTTTAATTGACTATGTATCTAATCCTTTGGTCTTGTTGGTTTGTTGAGCGGCACAAGTGCAGTCAAAACATCGATCGTATGCTTAGTTGCTACCGCACCAAGCTTACGTAAAACTAATTTAACGTATTACTTTTTGAAAGAATATAAGGCTATGTTAAGCTTGACTTACGAATATATTATTTCTCATACGATATAATCCGAGCAAAGATGTAATTCTTAAAATAAATTAATTTTCAAGGAGGAGCAGTTGAACTACCGGGAAAAAATTTTCACTAAGTCAACGTTAAAATACCGGGTATCCGGCTCAGTGCTACCACTGAGCGAGAGGTTAGAAGATATACGCAACTGCCACTACCGCCACCACTAATCCGTTGAACTTATAAGGAATAACAGGTGTAAATTAAAATTTAAAACAGCCCCGACACATAAATCTATGGCCGATATACTTGACATCTTGTTACCCAGTTTTCTGCTTTCATCAGATCTTCCTCCTTGATTCTCGATCGTCATCTATCTAACACTAATGCATTGAGACCAATCTAATAAGCCCAAACACACTATATCTACTGTAGATTTAGGTATCAGACTTCTTGATGCTGCTGCATCAGCTCGAGGTTACCATTTTTCGGAAAAAATCCGAAGTAACAGTACACTATAATATTTTAAATCATCACACTATAATATTTTAAATCATCATCAGGGAAAGTTTCTAAGACCGTTTAATCAAGTAGGAAATGAGCTGATGAGGTCTTTGAAGATTCAAACGCCTGAGCAGATTGTCGTAAATTATAGCTAAAAACCATCTCGAGCACATAAACTTTCCAACAGAAATATCGGTCGCATCAAAATCGGTCCATTCGTTAGGGAGCACGAGGGAACAGACAGACATAGATACACCGACACACAGATACACACGACAAACTTATAACACCCCTGTTTTTCCGCGGGAGAGAAAAACACATCCAAACAATTTTTCACTGCGAGAAAGTAATTTAATTTGGTGTATTTTTTGTTGAAACTTAATTTATAAAGAAGAAAAGTAATTATCGGCGCAGTTTAAAGTTTTTCCGTTCATTAATCTTGCTTCGCGAGGAATGGAATCCCCTTAACTACTCTCCGGCCGCCAGGCACCGGTAGCTGTCCTACACAGCTTACATTATACACATATAGTGTATGTACGATGTAGTTATACTGCGAAGCCACTTCTCTCACCGAATATTGCCTGGTAGAAATCGCTTTGCGAACAATAAAAGCCATGTACATGATTCATATTCCTCTCTCGCTTCCAAATAAGTGTAAAGCTTGTGTCGGCAGTGGGTACGACACTAATGCAACGGGTGGCGATCGAAATGTCGACCTTTCGTATTCCAGTCCGCAACTTTAACTATTGGGCCATTGAGGCTTGTATTGCAGCACGTAGAACTGAACTACTCGCATGTGACTGCGGTGTCGCTGTTCACTCTCTAATCCACTTGTTCAGACTTAGTACATTTTACTGAACTCTCACAATTCCGTGAATTATTTAGGTATCTTACTTCCATAGTTACGCCTTACATCAATCCCGATAGATGGAAACTACGGGAACGTGATCTATCCTTTGTACATAGGATTACGGCGCGAGAAGAGCGCGACAGCCGCAGAGTGTTTTCCTCAGGATCTCTATGGTTTATCGTTACATTATTAATTATAATATTTACACATTGGATTATTGGATTACATTGGGCTTTCTTTGATACTGCGTAAAATTACAATCAGACTATGTACAGAGTGCTTAAAATAAATCTCTTATGTCTTGGTGTTGTTTTAAGAATGGTACTCGAACTTCATCACAACCTGGCATGGTACCCGAGATACTGGCCGCATTGCTCCTTTGGATGGCCAAACAAATTTTTTGGCCAAATTAAAAAAAAGTTTTAAAGTTTTAGAGCTCGAGCTTTTTATATTTTTAAAACATAAAAATACACTTCAAATAAGTGTACAATATTGCAAAATGAAGTGAAGAGTGCAATGCTCTTGTGAACACGTGTGAAATGAAGTGTGAAGCTATTTCACACTAAATTGAAGTGTCACATCGGCGCTCGCTGCTGCCGGAGAACCCAACCCACCGCTCACCGACCCAATGCGATGTGTTTTCATAATATGAGTAAATAACCGAACAGAGACAAAGCCTCTCTCGGAGCTCGGACCCTCGCCACCGAGGCAGGGGTTGTCAAGAAGATTTGTGCGACGCGCGTGTTATTTATTTTGGCTAAGAAAATTCTAATAAGTAAGTAATAGATGTGTTTCATTGAACAATATTTAACTTATTTTCCAGAAACCTTACCTCCGTTCGGTAATTTAGTCACGTAATACGTGGTACTAGATAAGAATAAACTAATATGAGCAATATTTGATTGTCAAAGTGATATTTAGTTACTCTATTTTTATCCAAGTTTAGAAGTTTCACTCGTTCAAGCGCGCAAAATGTTCCTATCCAGCACATGATCGAGCGATTCATCGTAGTTTTTGTATTGGAGGGTATATTATTTTGTACAATAGCGATCGAAGTACGATGGCAAAAAAGGATCAGTTTTTCATTGACAAAGGTGCCCGTGTGGTGACTTCGCATTGTAAAGAGCAGTGTTGGCAGGACCCCTATTAAGTGGCTCGTCTAATGTCTTCAGTAGCACAAGACCGAGACATGTGGAAGTCGGATGAATGGATGGATGGATCTACGTCCAGCCGTGGACTTGTATCAGTTGATAAAGAGCAAGAAGAAGTAAAAATTTAATGACAATAAAATTTTATGACGCCTCATTTATCTAAAGTTAAAAAGTTCTTTAGCAAGTAGAAGGGAACTGACGAGCCAACCAATATTAATGTTGACTCGATTAAAGATATAGTGGCCCTTGCGTAGGCGGATAATATTGTAATTTTATTAAAATGGTTTACCAGAGAGCTAAGATATTACAGGGTACAGGTAAACACAGGTGCACTCTATTACCTCACTCTCACAGTCCGATGGCGATGGGATACAAATCACACACGACCAGAGAGAGATCAGACCCTCCGAGCCACGGGGGTGACGCAACACTACTTCCTGACTTCGGGATCATAAGTATACCTACTGAGAATTTCTCAATAGAAAAACCCAATTTAATAGCCCGATGAGGGAATCGACTCTGGGACCTCGTCATATGCAGTCGGACGTTTTAAGCAAGTCACCGAGGCAGCTATGTAAGTGTGCATGTATTTGAGTGCAGGTCGGTGTGTATCGAGCAGTGCGCCGCGCGTCGGTTGGCAGCAGAGCACCTCTCCATATTTCATTTCATCTTGTTGCGGGTGAGGAGTGCCGCAGCCTACTCACGCCTCTTGCTGCAATGCCTGCAACTACTCTATGCTCCTGCAGTTCTTCCCATCGCGATATTATATTGCTGCACTTTAATATTAAAATAGAACGTTTACCTATTTCTATATTACTTAGTGCCGATTGGTGAAATCGGCCAAACAACGTAAAATAAGTCAGTAATATAATTAAGTCTATGTATCCGAGCCTTATCCGAGCGTAATTTTGATATTTTGGCACATTTTCATTACAACAACTGTCAGAACGCCCAATTTATTCCTCGGTTAAACGTCACTCCACGTTGGTAGGAAGTAAGGTTTTCCACCTTAAGTTTATAAAAAAATATTTTCCATGTAGACCGTGACCGATATTCACCTTTCCTGTCCAAATAAGCGTACAGCTCGTGTCGGGAGGGGGTACGACAATATGTAATGGGTGGGGTTTGAACCGACAACTCTTTGGTTTTGAGGCCGGATCTTAACCGTTGCGCTGTTGAGGCTTCATTTGAACATAACAAACTACTGGTATGCAGCAGCTTTTTATTTTGTTGACTGAATAAACTCTGCGATTTTAATATCGAGTGGAACAATCTCCGCAAGGCGTAGTGTAGCTAGTAATAATCTTCTTAGATGTAGACCTTCGTCAAGTAAGAGTTGCAGTAACTCCAATCCCCTCGTAATATCAGTATGCAGGGACGGCTGCGGTGCCCAAGTCGCCCAAGTCGTAATCTGGACATTCGTTTACGTCACACGGTGAAGAAGATGTACACGATATTCACTTTGGAATTTAATATCAGAATTAAACTGCCTGTCTATGATTACAAATAACTTACTCGTATAAGCTCATATGAATATGCGATATCTACCGTAATACGAACACATGCTTTTAAATTTTTTATACGTCTGTACAGGCTAATGTTCAGTGCGGCTGTACCGATTTGGAAGGGAATTTTACAGACCCTTACACATTTTTGCTGTAGACCGAAAACATAACTTAAAAAATGAAAATGCCGGAGAAATATTCGAATGAAGAATTTCGAATACGTAAGTCTCCTGGCTACCTCAGCGAAGGTATAGCGTACCCTTCTAATGACCCAATTACGCCGCCGCCATCGGGCCCGCTCGGAATATTGCTATTGGCGCGAAATTGTACGAGCCCTTGTTCTGATGGAAAATTCATATTTTACAACAGCATCGCCAAATTAATTGCTTTATACATGTGAAGAGTTATTTCAGAAACACCTTAATAGACCTCGTCTGTTGGGATATGAATCTAATTATCGAAACACAAAATCTTTTGAAGGTAGATTACCTTCAAAGGATTTTGTGTTATTATATAAAATAATTTAGGTTTCTGATATACCGACCTCGACGGCTTCGACGACCTCCCTGGCGCAGTAGTGAGCGCTGTGGTCTTATAACTGGGAGGTCTCGGGTTCGATTCCCGGCGGGGGCAATTTAGTAATTTATTATTTCTAAATTGTCTCTGGTCTGGTCTGGTGGGAGGCTTTGGCCGTGGCTAGTTACCACCCTACCGTCAAAAACGTGCTGCCAAGCGATTTAGCGTTCCGGCACGATGGCGTGTAGAAACCGATTAGGGGTATGGGTTGAATTTACACTGCTATACCCCTTCCAAGTTAGCCCGCTACCATCTTAGACTGCATCGTCACTTACCATCAGGTGAGATCGCAGTCAAGGGCTATCTTGTCATAGAATAAAAAAAAAAAAAAAAAAACCTATACAGGTATCGGTTAGCATATTAGCGCGGTACCTGACGGCGCGACGACTGGATTGTTTTAGTGAAGTGTTCGCTGGAAAGTATCTATAGCAATTTCTTGTAGAGTTCGATATCAAACATGTCAAGCTTGCAGCTTCAATTGTTTAATGAAGAGAAGAGAGAGAAATCGTCTGCAAATAATATTGTTAGTTGACATTTTGTTTTATGATTGTGTCCCTTATTAAGTTTTTTAAAAACAAAACTACGTAAAAAATGATCACCTTATTTATTAGATCTATGCTCGGAGTATCCCTGCGAGATCAAATCAGAATGAGGAGATCCGTAGGAGAACCAAAGTCACCGACATAGCTCTGCGGGTTGCGAAACTGAAGTGGAAATGGGCGGGGCACATAGTTCGAAGAGCTGATGGTCGTTGGGGTCCCAAGGTGCTGGAGTGGCGACCCCGCACCGGGAAGCGCAGTGTTGGCAGACTCCCCACTAGGTGGACCGACGACATCAAACGAGTCGCAGGGAGTCGCTGGATTCAGGCGGCGCAAGACCGAGGTCTGTGGAGCTCCATGCAAGAGACTTATGTCCAGCAATGGACGTCCATAAGTTGATGATGATGATGATGATGATTTATTAGATCAAAGCTTCTTCTAATGAAAATGATTTGTATAAGAGCCATATTTGTACAGAATCATATTTTTACAAATAAGAATATTACTTGGAATTTGCTCTAAGCGGGGAGAGCGCTCGAAATAAAATTTTATCTCATTTTATCTCGAATGCAAACAATGTTTTATTTATTTTTAAATAAATTTTAGGAATTTATATTTAGCGAGTGGTTCAAGCGGGATTTACTGTTAAGTTTAAGACCAGCGATATTTTTCCTGCAGTGTAGAGCCCGGCTTTATGAGTCAAGCGACACGTAGAGTGTGAGAAAACGCGCAGCGCCGTAGCCGTGCTACGATTACTATGTATTTCACGTTGCTGGAAAATGCGCAGCACCGTACTGCCGTCCTCAAGTTACTACGGCGTTACTATAACGCCGTTAACTACCAAGACCCCATTTCGAGCTATGGTTCAAAAAGCGGTAATTGAACGAGCGAAGCGAGTTCTCTGAGTCAACTAGGGCGCTTGCCTACTAGACAGAGAAGTGTGTCCGTCTAAATGTCTGTCAGAGCCCTATAACTTCTGAATTACTGAATATTAGAACGTGAAACTTGGTTGAAAATTCAGTTATATCCTGTACTTGAACAACAAATACTAAAATTAGATAAATGTTATAAAGAAACGAAATTATTTAATTTTAATGCGCCATCTATTAGCATTATTGTGAAGCTAATAGCTATGTTAAAAGTTAATTATTACAATATATAATTAAAACTTTTGGGAATTATGGGATATCGCGAGGTCTCAGTTCGGGGCGAACCACTAGTTATATTGCTAAATCACAAATTACAGCATTAAGGAGAATACTGCTTCAATGGATCGATAGAGAATTAATTAACATTAAAAAATCGTATTTGGTCACATGATGGTTAACGACGGTATAGCTTGAGGACGGCAGCGTAGCCGTGCTACGATTACTATGTATTTCACGTTGCTGGAAATGTATTTACTAGTTCGATCCCAGTGTCTAGCCAAAAAAAAAATGTATTGAGCTTCAAGATTTCTGTCAAGAAATTCTCAGTACTAGCTCGGGGTCAGGAAGGTGGCGGTGTGTCACCCCCGTGCCTCGGAGAGCACGTAAAGCCGTCAGTCCTGCGCCTGATCTCTCTCCGGACGTGTCGTATTTCCGTCTCATTGGACTTTGAAGGAACAGAGAATGCACCTGTGTTTGTGCACTATAATATCTCGCGCGTAGATAGCTAATCTCTGTGGAGATTGACCGCCGTGGTCGGAATCGGTCGGGAAAACATTATGTCCAGCGGTGGACTTCGAGCGGGGGACGATAGCGACGACGACAATATTGCTTGTCGCTTGTGTCACTGTTGTAGCTCACGGTGCTCGAAGGTCGTGGCCCGGTGGAAAGTATAGCCCAGTTAATAATCTTAAGGAAGTCTAGAACTTTCCGTTCCATGCTTGTTTCCTAAGTTTTTAGAAAGTAGGAGGCGAGTTTAACTGAGAATACAGCAGAGGACTTTCTTTCCGCTGATTAAAATGGATATATTTTTTGTGCGAAGTTATATAATAATTCCTAGATTCGGGATCGCGTTTTTTAAATTTTAACGATTACTGTATAATTTGTACAAGAAATATTTTATTATTTGATATTTATTTTTATCTTCTTCGTTCAAATCATCACAAACAATATATTTCTCTCGTCGAAAGAAAAAGAACATAATATTATCAAGTATAAAAGAAATAAGTATTTATCCCCCTACTTTAAATGATTGAGGGGAACATAAAACCTTGTACACAAAACAAAACTAAAACCGTGTTTTCCTTTTTTTACATGAAATGTCCATTTACTCGAATCAGAAATAGACGGCAGTGTTCCGTTTTTGGGAATAATTTACTCGCATATTCACTGACCTACATTCACATAAAAATTAACATATTATTTAACGGAATTATATTTATAGCAAGGGTTTCAGATCTCCTAACACATTATAAGAGAGAAGAGTAAAAACTCTCCTTTGGTTCGGTTTAGAACCTACATAATGTACCCACCCCTGAAGCAGTGTAGTGTACTAGTTCGGCAAAGAACACTATGGGGAACTCTCAGGCATATAGTTTTCCTTGTTTAAGCAAGTGATACCAAAGCCTTAAACTTGCTTTTGCCCACGGCTCTACTTACGTTAAGTTAAATTTTTCCAGCGCCTATTTTACGTCCATAAGGGTTGAATTTTCAAAAATCCTGCCTTAACGGATGCCTACGTCATAACAGTTATCTGTATGCATTATACGTACTTCAGCCCGATCCGTCGTTCGTATCCGTTGATATATCAGGCTTATCTTTTTATATACTCAGGTTTCATTCGTTCATCTCAACCCATCGCCGGCCTACTACTCTCTCGGATTTGTATCTATTTAATTAAGTAATATAAACAGTATGAAAGTTAACCATTGTTTCTCGGCGGGCCCCGGAAAGGTCGGAAGGGTGCGTGCCACGGCCGCGACGCGCGCCCCGCATTAATATGCCGTGATTTATTGCACGCGATAACGATATCGGGTACGCCGTCCCAGACTCCCAGTGGAGCCTGGTACAGCGGTACCCCGAACTGAGAGAAACGAAGGACCCTCCGGTTCATCCGCGACTGACCGGAAAATTGTAAATGATGTAGACGTGAACTGAGAAAACAATTTTTTTGTTCACGATGAAGCCTGATGGTAAGTGAGGATACAGTCTAGGATGCTAGTGGGCTAACTTGAAAGGGTTTAATTAATACGTGATTTCTACACTGCGTAACACTAAATCGCTTGGCGGTACGCATTAGCTACGTGAAGAGCTTCTCACTTGACAAAACAATATGTAAATTGTTGTTGAAGCTTTAAGCGAGTTTGTCTATGAGGAGTTAGATATCTTGAAACTCCTGAGAGAAAATTATGCCTTGTCAGAACAACATTTAGCCTATGCCACTCTCCAGATAGTCGATTATAACCTTGCAAAAATTAAGTCAATCCATTGTTCCGTTGCTGCGTGATAAACACACTTTCGCATTTAATATTAGAAGGGGAACTAAGATTATAGTTCTACCACAAGTTCACAACAGATTTATCAGGCTCTTCACGGCAGGCTCTACTAACCACCAACTAATTAGAAGTAGACTCTTCGTGACAAAAACAACACGATTGTTCTTTGAACCTCCTAAAGATTTCCGGTTCAAAGTGAAAAGTTATTTTATGGATTAAATGGCGTCAATAAAAATATTGGCTCGCGTGTTAGAAGTTGATATTATTAAGTGAAAACTGTCACCTTAAATCAATTTCTGACTTCAGTTGTCGCTGGGCTTTTACCTAATGAAAAATAAAAACAGCTGACCTTAATTATTTGCACGAGTCTTTCTGAGCCACTTTTCTCACTAATGCTCTTTGACAAGAATTCCATTTCAAAATGTTCGCCCGACTTCGACGTCGCTGCGTTCATGAGTTTGAATATTTCTTATTTAAGAGTTTTTCTCAGCAATTATTATGAGTTTATTTAACCGATTTCAAAAAAGGAGGTTCTCAATTCGTCGGAATCTTTTTTATTATTTTTTACGTATGTTCCCCGATTACTCGAAGACGCCTGGATCGATTTGGAAAATTCTTTTTTGTTTAAGAAGGTATTCCCCGGTGGTCTCATGGTCATCAGGTCAGGATCTGATGATGGGATCCTGGAGAAATCGAGGGATTTCTTTAAATTTTATGGGCACATGTTTTGATATACTTTGGAGTACCTAGCATTTGAATTCCGTTTTTAAAAAGGAGTTTTTAGTTTATATTATAGAATATCATCATTGTTTACATTTAAAAAGAATACGATCCGGTCATCGCGATTTGCGATCGATAGCACAACACCAGTGGTGGTGTTCCCTAAAAATTATTGCATCAATGTAACGGTCGCAATGACCTCTGATTGGCTGGAATAATGACGTTCTTGCTGCATCAGTGCATTTAAACTAATAGTGGGAGAATACCAGCCAATCAGAGGTCATTGCGATCGTACATAGATGCGGCACAGCAGAGCGGCTGGAATATTAAAACAAAGCGCGGTAAACTCCCCGCGAACATAAGTCACTGCTAATTTCTTACTAATTTGACAAGTCATCGCGCTTAATCGATTGCGTAAACTTAAAGCCGGTGTTCCACGTGAGGCGGGGCGATAGCGCGCGATAAAGCCGCAGCCCCGCCTGAACACCAGCCACCAGCGATCAATCTTCAGCCCTGCTCCCTAGCTCACTACTCGTCGCAGGTTAGCGAACGTACAGAGAGGAACTACTTTTCCAACCGCTTTGCCATGACTATGTTGATATTTAAACTTTTATTAAATTCGTTGACTAGTTTAGATAGATTTAATAAGTGTTAAAAAATAAAATAGGATTTTAGAGGAATAGAATCACAATGCATCTGGAGATGATGTTTGAGAATACTACTTTACGACGGGGCACGTTTAAAAAAGTTTGCGTAACCCATTGTTTTTGTCCATGGTAATTGGATAACGATGTGTTCTCGTGGGATTTTTCAAAACTAACTCAACGCGGACACTATCGCGGGTAAAAGTTACCGTAGAATAAATTTAACGCGCGGTTTATATATCAATTAAGAAACAGTGAGCGACAAAAACAGATGCAACAATGGGCACCGCGCTTAGCTATTGTATCCGCTACACATCCCGCCAAACCTGCTCCAACCAAGATTCCATCGTCATTTAACCCAAATACTTGTAAGGCCACGTAGCCCTACTGCACAGTGGCTACGCCGCGTAGCCGGCGGGGCCCTGCAGTACGTAGCCGTGGCAGCTCTTCCGCCGCACGGCATTCCACGTTCAGCCGCGACCGCCGCCCGCCGCCCTCCGCTCCCGCGCGCCGCCGCCGCTCCCGCCCCGCTCGCCGCCCAGCGCCTGACGAGGTGAGCGACACGTAAATACGCTTATTAACTGAAAATAATTATTGTAAAAATCCTATACTGCCCTCGTAATTGAAAACACAGTAACTTAAAGGTAACTTCTATTGAACTTACTGTGTTTTCAATTATGAGGGCAGTATAGTACTCAGTTATAATATTTTGATTTTTTTAGCAGAGACCAAAAATATGGAAAAGTTAGTAACAAAAAAGTTTGAATTGCGCCATCAGCCGAAGTTCTCAAAACGAATACCTTAACGTAGTTTTTTAACTTTTATAGTTTACTTACGTTTAATTTTAATGAATTTCCTTTTTATCACACAAATTAAATAATTAACAGATATTTTAATTAAGTGTAAAGCATATATGTAAAACAGGAATTTTTAAGTTGTAAAATGCAATAGTAGTTTTGAAATTGATTCTCCATAGCTCGCGTTCCGCG
This sequence comes from Hipparchia sbordonii, assembly GCA_038048805.1. NCBI lineage: Eukaryota > Metazoa > Arthropoda > Insecta > Lepidoptera > Nymphalidae > Hipparchia > Hipparchia sbordonii. Next base: position 14,849,730 of record CM076106.1, read on the forward strand.
CTCGCGTAATAAATAACTTTTGTAAAGTTGCGAGTCGATCGCGTCGGGATTCTCCGGCGTCGATTTTCTCACTCGGCGAACTTCTTAAACGATAAAATATGTGTTACATAAATCGTCTTTTGTCGGAACTAGTGTTCTAATATGATTTATGGTTTTAGTTATAACGAAAGACGAGTGTCTGCCGTTATCTGAGCTTCTTTCCTTTTTAACCCACGAAAAAAAGGTTCTCAATTCGTTGCGTACAATATTTTTTTTTGTAGAATTTGAACGTCTCGGTAATCGGTAGTAGAGTCGTTACAAATGGGCGCACTCCCAAATACATTCCTACATCACGGGTGTAGTTTTCAGATATTAGAAAGTTTGTTTTAAAAGGCTTAATTAAATACTTCGTTCTTTCCGTTAAGGGCACGATCTTCGGCCGCAGTAACTTGCAAGCAATTGAAGTGAGGTGCACGAGCCACTTTGTTATAAAAAAAGTAAAACAGTCATGATAAAAAAAAAAGAAAATTTTTTAGGGAAAAATTAACAGTAAATATTCTTCTAAAAGCTTTTGCCTACTTTTTGACATTTTTTTTTTTAGTTTAACTTTGATATAATTTAAATACAACCTGAAAAACAATTAAAAATTACACTGTTTTCGGAATATTATTTGATCGAGTGAAGTTCAAAATATGGACTTTTGAACGATAAAATAATTTAGAACGTGTATTAAACTACAACATATATTTTAAACCTATCAAAACAAAGAATATTTGATTGTTTACTATTGAATCAAAAACAGTTTTCGGAGATCCTGCCGTTAAGTCGATACTGCGTGAAACATTTTAGCCATAATTTTTATATAGGTACTCAATAGGTAGCCAGTTGTTACCATGGTAGTTAAAATTTAATAAGCTACAGTATGTAATTATTTTAACAAATGTACCTACCTTTTATGGCAGCATGACCTATTTGTAATTTTCCAAGTTAAGTGTACCTAATGTTATGTTTGTCTACAAGTTATACTTCTTCTTCGTCAAGACGTGCTGGACTATTGTTATAGAGCAGTGACAGCCTAGTGGTTAAGTCTGCGGTCTTCCATTCTGGGGCCGCGGGTTGGATCCCTCAAACCTTTTTGGAGTCATATGTGCGTTTAATAAATAAAATACCATAATATGCTTCAACGGGGAAGGGAAACATCATAATGGTATAAGAGTTATGTAAAAGTTGCCAAATTGCATTGGGTCAGAACTGTAGAATATGGCTTATAATATAATCGTTCTATGAAAGGCCTGAAAGTAGACTTCGCGCTCACTGCTGAGCCATAGATGAGTTGCTGGTGTTGATGATTTTTAATTGTTTGAAAAAAGTTCCTTTCCCAACGGTGGGCACTGGATAAGTAACTGGCTACTGCGTGGATGTCGTTGTCTAGATCGCTTGACGTATTATGTAGGGTACTGGTCCCAGGGGGCCAGGTGAACGCGTCTGTTTTACGACAGACAGTTATAAATGTACTTTTGGGGATTGTCTATTTACTTGTGTTACGTAATACACTCACGACTTTATCGGCGCAAAAAAGTTGTGCGCTACATGAAGTATGATGAAGGTTTTTGCAAAAACAGAAATTAATGGCAGCTATTACGTAGGGCACTATAAAGTGTGTGCGATATTTTTTTTTAAATAAAGAGTTACCCGATAAAATGTTATAATATTACTAGCTTTTACCCGCTACTTGTCCATATGTAGAAACTATTTAGACAATCCTTTCTTTTTTCTGAATATTATCACGTCTACAGATAAAGAGAAAGTAGCGATATGACGCTAGATCTATAAACAATGAACTACTATAAAATTATCAAAAACTAACATTTAGAAAATCTTGAAACTTTTAGTTTTAGACGCATTTTTTAAAAATCAGGATTTTTAAGATGATCAGTGTTGCAGGAAACTAGCAATTTAATACCTACCAAAAGTACGCGTCGCCACATCCACAAAATATTTGTACTTAATGTTTCTTAGCGAATAAAATGTTTTCAACACAATGAAATAACTCTCGTATTATAAATATGTTGGAAGCGAGTAAATCGCGGATCACGGGCAAAATTGGAGCTATTGGCCCGATACGAGATAGTGTTTAATGGATTGCGAAGTCCGATAGCCATCACTAACTCTGTTCCCCATAACGGCCGGTTTATATTATTCGAGCTGTTGCATCTAGTAAGTTGTACCAGCAGAGAGATGCTGTCAATAGCCTACATAAGTATCAGTAGATTGCATCGCGTTGAAAATAATATTTCAAATAAAAAAATTCTGGAAGGTAACGACCTTTTTCATTAATCACTCAATGGTAAATGTTATCTCGGGATGATAATGCTCTAAATCTTTGCGCTTCCGACACAACTCAGAGCAGGGATTAATTTTATTTTATTTGATTCTACTTAATTAGTCAACTCTTACATCTATACTAATATTATAAAGAGGAAAGATTTGTATGTAAGTATGTTTGTAACGAAGTCGCTCAAAAAGTACTAGACCGATTTGGCTGAAATTTAAAATGGAGATAGAGTATACCTTGAATTGAAATATAGGCTACTTTTTATCCCGAAAAAAAATTATAGTTCCCGTGGGGCTCCAAAAAAACCTCATTTCACGTGTACGAAGTTGCGGATATCCGCTAGTTAATAATAATAATTATTAAGTTAAATACTAGTCAATTAATTCAATAATAAAAAAATCTAGACTGAGAATCGTGAAATTTTAATGATAACAATCAGGTCGCCTAGTCTTTGTATCTCCAAAGTCAACTATCCTTTTATAATAAAGAGAGAGCGCGAATTTTGTGAGTTTGTATGTATGTCCGGAGCAAACTTTGGAACCACAGCACCTATTTCAAAAATTCTTTCACCATTTCAAAGGTACATTATTCCAGATGGTTATAGGCTATATATTATGCACATAAATGTATTATGCTAGATATTATGGGCAAATTTGTTAAAGAAGTCGGAAAATTGTTTGACTCTTAAACGTTTTCAAGGCGTGCGCTGGGTCATATACTGTTATTGCATGGAAATGATGTATGGATGAACTGTTCCTCTCAAAGAGTCCTAAAAAAAGTTTGCGACAGCATATGTCTATCTTCTAAGGATAACTTACAGTAACCATTAATATCTTTCAAAATTTTGATTAACCGGCGCGGCAATGCATTGTGGCGTCCCGATCAGTCCCGTAAAAACAAATATTTCATTTTTCAACCCAGACGAAGTCGGGGCGGGTCGCTAGTCTTAACATAAAAATATTGACTTGGATCAACGTTGCTCACACCGCACAGTCCCTGATGAGCCAAGGAGCCACACCACACGCCCGGTCGTCTCTTGCTAAATTTTAGATCGAGTTTAATCACACTAGACTTAAAGCAAAACAGCCAATCGAGTAAAGGAGTTTATCATTAGAGTACATTTTCGATTGTTCTTCAGTCATAACGCTCATGTCGCAAATCATCACTAGTTTGATTACTAAATTGGAATATCACTGGATCATTGTGAACTAGCTACAATTGCGGGCCGAATGTTTATCACTGGCATGCTAGGAAATAGCCACTTCCAGTAGTTATTGTACTCGGCGAGACGCGGCCCTGTACATTAAGCATGTACGAGTATATATAGTTAGAATTTATAAGTTATTTATGTTTACTAATTTTTAAACGTTATGTATGTTCCACTCAAACGAATACAAGGGGCACGCGATAAACGTGATTTTTTGACTGATAATTTAATAGTTACAGACCTACAGAGTGGCGCGGGCTGCTTCTATCCCGGTAAAACAAACATAACCTAACTCCACGCGGATGACGGTGCGGGCAAAAGCTATTTTTATTTAAAATTATACTTTGGCTCACGATAAGTTTGCTTTGGAAACTCCATTTTACTCCCTTAGGGGTTGAATTCAAAATCCTTTCTTACCGGATGCTGCGTCATAATAGCTATCTGTGTACCACAGCCCAATCCGTCCAGTGGGTTGAGATGTGCTTTGATAGATGATAGAGTCAATCAGTCAGTCACCTTTTCCTTTTATATATTTAGATTAAGATTTTATTAAAAAAAATTATATTCTCATAATGGCAATTTTTATTCTAAACAAGCTTTTACCAGCGGCTTCGCCCCCGTCCTACTTCTTAATTACTAATTTTGATTTATCGATTTTTCTGCTGTTCTTTTAGGAATTTCCAATACATATATTTTTTGTTTTTAAACCACCCCTGTATTAAGACGAACAAAACAAAAAAATATATGTTCAAATCGGTCTGGCCCTTTTTTGAGTTTAGCCAGACTAATGAAAAGCAATTGATTTTTTATACATATATAAATAGATAATAACAGTATCATTTTATTTTCATAACAATTATTATAACAGTAATCCTTGCAACCTTCGATCACAAAGCTTGCAACAGACCAACTTATGTATAGCGTGGACGAGTGTCAGTGCAGCCGACGCCAGGGGCACTAGCTGAGTGTGCTCCACCAGAGCCAGCAGATAGTAATACTAGAGAACTATATACCGTCCAAAGTAACGAAAAATATTAGCATATTTCAATATTTAACACGAGTTAGATTTGAACCTCCTGTGTTTCAGCCTTAAAAGTTTTAAAACCTAAGCCGAGACCGCAGCGACACGATAACTCGCGCTAACTTTTCAATAACATTGCAGTGCATTATTGAATTTAATTCTCGCGAACTAATCCAGTCGAAACTGCTTCAAAGCTTTTCAATTAAATAAACAATTCTATTCTACGAGTAGCTCCCACAAAAGTAATTATTTCACGTTAAACTGTAATTAAAATTTTCTTTGTGTGCTAGCTATAATAACTCGATTTTTGTTTTTTGCTCTTTGTCCCTTTTAGGTGAATTCATTTAATGAAAATTTGAGACTTGGGTGGTTAGGCTGCTATAAGCTTTCCTCGTATTAGATTTTGACGTTGTGTTTATCAGTGTATTGTGACATTATTATTTATTCATTTCAACTATTATTATTTTTAAAAATTCACACGCCATATTGCAATTATATGTAGTAGGCTGTAAATGGAACTGAATTATTATTTTAAAACTCCGCTGCTATTCCGGCATCCTTATGAATAAAGTGTTATTTATTTATCACTCTTGTTTTAAAATGAAAGCTGTTTGGTTTTACCGTTTTGACGACGATGATATTTGAAAAAAGAAAGAAGTTCGTTTTATATTTTTTAACAGAAATTCATTTAACCTTGAAATGACAAACATTATAATTTGATTAAGTGTATCCTGAAAAAACACCGCATTTTTATTTTCTGGTACAATTCGTGCCAAGTCTCGCCATGGCGGGTACATTTTCGCCGCGTCACGTTGCGCCGCGCCGCGTGTGCGCGCCGCACGCCGTGAGCCGTGAGTCGTGACACCTCCTAATGATTCCGGTAAATTATTCCCTTGTATCAATCTTCCTGAAATGTACCTTGAAATAACAATACGAAGCTTTTTACGTCATTGTAGAGAACAAAAAAGTTTTTTGCCACAGACCGTACCTAAATCATCTCCTAAGTAATAGAAGATTCCTTACCCGGTTTTGTTTCCACTTTTAGGTTCTAAAGGTTTTAAGGTCTCTTAACTTAGCTTAGGTAGCCTGCAAAAGTTAGGGGACTTTGCTAAAAACGGGCAGGTATTAGAGTATCAAGCAAAAGTTTAAATTGAAACACTGAACTTACTGTACTACCGATACCACAGAATACATAATAGTACTTCGATTTGAGTATCATAATTATGAAGAATAGGAAAATTCGAGTATATAGCAACCCAAATCGTATCGGGCACAAGAATTTACCAGCACCGGTTAGCTAAAATGTGACGATGGCGGTCACTTTTGATTGGGTTCGTTAGTCGCCACTGGGTAAAATGAATTGTGCAGCAACAAGACTTGATTGAGATTGTAACAATGATTAATGCAGCTTTTCTGCATTCCACTAGTAGCTATCTTAGCACTCAAATTTTGACTGTTAATTGCTACCACTGTGTTGTGACGGGCTGGTTTCAACAGTGGATTTAACTGAGAATTAGGCTAAATCTATATATGAATTTAGCTAATAGTAAGAGAGTATCAACCGTAATATTATGATTGCGAAATAATTTTTTTGTATTTTTATCAGCCGACCATCGCGGTCATCAAAGATTTCTTGAAATCGAATTATTTTATTTTCATGTTAAAATATGATTTCATTCTACAGTATCATTCATTCATAAATCTTCTTCAAATCCAATTATTTAGATTGATCTTCATCCGGAAAAATACGTTAGAAATGGCACTTTACATCGGAATTCCAAGTTTGTCGTTGATCGTAAATTCCGCCGTGAGATTGCCTCCCTACAGGTACATTATATCAATATTGGCAATTTTTCTCGCAAGATTAATTCCAGTTTTCATCCGCAAAAGAATATATTGCAGTTCGAATCTAATTAAAATAGTTAATACTTTATGCAAGTTTTGCAATTTCTTTTGAGACGAACTGCATTTCATTTAAAGGAATATAGATTGCATTGCATTTGGAGCGAGCTTCAATATCTCAAAGTGTAGTCTAATAATGGACTTAAGGAAAACATTTTTATTTTATATAATTATAAAAGAATAAATCCACCAATTAATTATATTTTAATCCATATTTCTAAATATTTCTTCATTTCCTGGGAATCTTTTCCGCAAGTAGGCGTCGATTCGCCCGTTTTGCGTTTCTAAATATTTATTTCACATGAAGAAACTTGGAGCTATGACAAGTAGGTACAGGCTCTATCACCGGTCGTAGAAACAGATTCAATTGAAAATGGAAGGCAAGAGAACTAAAAGTGTTATTATAATGTGTAACTATAACAGTATAACTGCACATTTGAATACACAGTTTACATACTACACCTACTACACGTAAAAGCTTCAAAGTGAAGGGGTGAACCTCACCGCCAAATAACCTCGAGGATTTGAATAACGATACTTAAAATAAAGAATAATAAGTATATCATATTCATGTATTTTAATTTACACACAGTTGTTTCATTTAACACGTGTTTTTAGGTTTTTTGGCACAATATTGTAAATATTATATTATTATAAACACAGGAAAACATTGTGATACTCGTAAAATAATACGTACATACTTATTTGATTTATCCCATACTGAGTATATAATCACTACGCTTGTAGGTTTGAAGATGTCATGATGTCGTAGGTACAGGATATCTGACCTTCATCATTCTTCATTTGTCTTGCGTCTCGGGTCGTATTATACCTATTATGTGTATCTATCTAAATTCTAAACTTCAACAATGAGATGCTACCTAACGAAATGTGGAAATATCATATAAAATTCATAAGTTACTCCGTTTCAGTATTTTTCCAGAAATAAAGGCTGTTCGAAGTTATCCGATGGTCATAAATCTCGCACCTCGATTTTGGCAAAATATCCCCACATTTCATTTTCAGTCACTTCTAATGTTGCCAATTTATTTCAGGTTTTTACCATCCATTTGAGCTTTTCTTTCGAGGTATTCCCGCGGCTCCAATTCATTTATTACTCGACTACGCTAATACAATTATTTCAATAAATGTAAATTATTCGTAAAAACATCAAAAACGAACTCGCGGGGAAAATCTATAACATTTTTTTTGTGTAATTTTTGTACTAAACATCAAAGATTTTTAAAAAGTCCTTTCTATATTTAGATTCAAAGTAATTTAGTGCCCCAGGTGCCTGTAATTCTCGTGGAAATCTGTGCAATCGTTGGCTGAAGTACCTACGGCAGGCCGTCTCTCCCCAGCTTGTTATGTAAAGCACCCTCTGTACTTTCGCGCTTAACTTTTTACGTGAAAGAAGTGTTTATCCTCGCGCCGGAGGCATTTGCATACGATATGAGAACACGCCGTGAAGATGGGGGTTTATTGAACAATAGAGCCTGTTAAATTACATGTATTCTTTCTTATAGATTTGGAATTCAGATCAGATTTGGTATTCAAAAATACCATCTGAATAAATACTTAAGAATGAAGGCTCAATAGCTCAATACTCACTTCACAGGATGGACTGAAATCAACAAGTTTAAATGTTCAAGTCCCATCCCTTTAGTTGCAGTCGTACCCAATCTTAATTAAATAAAAAGATATAATTAATATTCCTAATTATTGTTATAGGTACCCATCTGTTTTTACATTTTATAAAATGCCGTAATATTATTTTTTAATTACAGATCCAGTTCGTGTCTTCGAATTAATAATATCAAGTAAGTACGTATTAACGAATGGATTTGATTCCAAATGGAAGGACGTGATTTTGACCGGTCCGATCAAATCAGTGAAATAACGAACATTCTTTTCCGAAGAGAGCTAATTTACTCGTATGTAAGACAAATTAATGATCTATGACAGATTCAAGATCGTGTTGATAAGAATATTTTGAAGCGATTTAATTTTTTTTATTTTAAATGTTGAAGTTAATAATCGTTTCATAACAGCAACTGGCAATTCGCAATAATTTTATTGTGATGTGCACAAAAAACTTAAAAAAATCCCTTTGATAAAAAAGTGGGTCCATTTACATCAACTTTTATTAAGTATGTACTTTGATAGTTTCAGTGTCTATTGTGTGTACAAGTTTGCGGCAACTATTTAACATGGGCTCTTTTGATTTGCTCTCAGTCAACGATTTTGTTTTTAACTTTTTACCAATCTATGTATTAGAGTAAAATTGTGAAAGGACATCTCAGTATAATCGTGTAATATCGCAAATAATATGATAAAAAACTCTGTTTTTTTGGTTTGGTCTCTTTTATTAAGTTGCCGCGTATCTTTTGAGTAAGATACAATCATGGAAGTAGGAATTTCCTAATTTATAATGATTTATCCATTGAAAGTGATAATTAATTGTAATAAATAAATTTATGTATACACTGCCTACGTATTCTTTAAGATTTTTTAAATACTTACTGCTCTGTGGAACAATGCTAACTGTAACTTTCAATTCTTCAAAAAAATGTATTAATTTATGTTTACGAAGTACTTAACTATTCCTCTCAGTTGATAAAAGCTCAACATTTGGTTATTACTGAAAGGCTCAATACGACTGTCTGTAATCCAGCGTGCTAGTCGTTAAATGAATTAATCGCATCGGATGTTTGCGGAGTTATAACCGACATAGTATTCGCAGCACGATTTTCATTCCGGCGCAAATCTTTGTACAGCGAGCGTGGCCAGTAATGAAGCGTTCCGTTGCTCGACAAACTATTTATTAACACGCCATTATTCAGGATAATACAGTTTACTTTGAGCTAACTAAACATTATACGTTTATCAACTATTAACTATAATGAACACTCGTATTTCATCTTACGAGTAAACTATTTCATATTATCATGAAATTCTCCGTATCAGCCCGGAGTTGGGGAGTTAGTGGTGTTTTGAAAAAGAGGGGTGTTATAAGTTTGATGTGTGTATCTGTTTGTTCCCTCGTAGCTCCCTAACGATTGGACTGATTTTGATGCGGTTTTTTTCTGCTTAAAAGTTAACGTAATCGAGATGGATCTTAGCAATTATTTATGAAGATCTGCTCAGGTGTTTGAAGATCATCAGCTCAATTCTCACTTCATTAAAGGGTCTTACAAATTTTCACTGGTGCGAATGAATGATTTTAAACTCGGTGTACTGTTACTTCGGACTATCTCCTTAAAATCCTTAAAAAGCCTTGAACTGATACTGCAATAGGAAGTAGTCCGTGGGATACCCAACTCCTCAGCAACTTACAGCGATAATAATTTATTATATGTAGTGTATTTGGACTCATTAGAATGGTCTCAATAAGTTCGTTACTAGATAAATCACGATCGAGGATCGAGGAGGATCTGATGATGGAGCAGAAAACTGGAACAGGATGTCAGGCGTGTCGTACATAGTTTGGCCATAGAGTCTCATGTCGTGGGTATTTTAAATTTTTAATTTACACTTGTTACGTTACCCCCTTTCAGAGAGTAGCTATTATTATTATCTTTTTGGTTGTTTCTGTCTGTTTGCCGTTACCCAATAGTAAAAGAACAAAGGAGATCATATACTCTTTAATATCTCCTGGATAGTTAGCTATCATCCACCTCCTGTAAGATTTGTTGTCGGGGGCCCAAAATCGGGTGGGAAGGCATTATTATAAATCATGATCGCGGAGGGTGGTATCAAGTTTAAACTAGTGCGAGGTTGCCCTATATCGGTGTTCTACAGGGTTTAATTATTTCGTTGAGTATGCTCATAAACTATGTAACTAAACTAACTTTACCCCTGTACTTATAACTAAAGACCCTACCATTTTGTATTCTGTGTCTATACCTGTATATAAAGATAATCGAATAATCAAAACTACGTGTATCCAGTTACCTAATTAGTGCTGATATATTTACCTATGTTAAGTCGCAAGATATGCAAAGGGTCACACAAGATACGCAAGATATGCATATCTTGCGTCAGGCAGTAGACTCAGCCGCATCGACCGCATAGAAGGAATCGGCACTGACCCGATCTCTGCTAATGCATTTTTATCAAGCATCCGATGCTACCAAGGCATTTAATGGAAAAAAATTCGCCTTGCGCGGCCTGAAAGCTATGCTCGATTTCGCAAAGATGTAGGATCTTTGCGAAATCAAGCATAATTTTCAGGCAGGTTAGGATCCCTTACCGAAATACATCACATGAATCTATATCTACTGCAGTGGTAGTAGTGTAGTGATCTACATCATCCTTAGCATTTTATTATCCCTGATTTTATTATCCATCAATGTCTTAACTCGTTTCCTTAGTAGCAGGCCTCCTTGCCTCGTGACATCGCCCGAGGCAAAAATATAGCGAATAGTGAACGTAATGAGAGCGCTCCTGTTGTTATAATGAGCGCCTGTACTGCTGCAGGAAATAAGTTAACTCAATAAAGGCTTTCGCTAATACAATTGGACACTGTCCAAAGTGGAAGTGTAGGTAGAGCCGCCCCGCGCCACTCGCCGGACTAGTTTGACGTCAAATGTACTAAAAACCACTATAAAGTTTTTGTTTACAATTTATGCTACAGCGTAAAGTTCAAGTTAAAATTTGCTTTATTTAAAAAAGTTTAGCTTTGGCACTTTAAAATCTAAATATATAAAAGGCAACTGAAATATAAAATAAATATATAAAAGACTGACTGACTGACTGACTGACTGACTGACTGACTGACTGACTGACTGACTGATCTATCAACGCACAGCTCTAACTACTGGACCGATCGAGCTGAAATTTGGTATACAGGTAACTGTTAGGACGTAGACATCCGCTAAGAAAGGATTTTGGAAAATTTCAACCCCAAGAGGGTTAAATAGGGGGTTAAAAAATCAAACCTAACGTGAGCGAAGCCGCGGGTTAAAGCTAGTGGTAAATAAAAAGCATTAGTTGTAAGCCTCTTCTCACCTAAGGGAACTTTCGTACTTTGCAGACCCGTGAGCTCAGTTGTGACTGCCAATACATTAAGCGATGTGTCCACTAGCAATCAAACTTGGAGAAGTTAATTTCGGCAAGTCTCTTGCACTGTGTGTAAACTCTTCCAGCAAAGCAATTTCTACAAGTGTTACTTGCCTAGTCTGATTTGACTTCTGCAAGAAATTGTGGAAGTTAACTTGCACTCGGCATTTTTTTGCATAACCCGTACATGCGAACTGTATATGATTTTTACCTGACTTCAAAAAAGGAGGAGGTTCTCAATTCGTCGGAATCTTTTTTATTTTTTTATGTATCTTCCCCGATTACTCGAAGACGCCTGGACCGATTTGGAAAATTCTTTTTTTGTTTGAAAGGGTATACTTCCCAGGTGGGCCTATAGTCATCAAATCGGGAGCTGATGATGGGATCCTGTAGAAATCGAGGGAACTCTTCAAATTTTATAGGCATTGATAAACTTTGTAGTGGCGTTTGAAGTCGGTTTTGTAAAAAAAAATTACATTTATATTGTATTATTATTGAGTTCACACACTTTTATGATGTAGTTTAAACCTATACTACGTTATAATTTGTCCTTACTCACTTTCGATGAAATATGTAAGAAACTTCTATTTTTAACCGACTTCCAAAAAGGAGGAGGTTATCAATTCGGCCGGTATATTTTTTTTTTTTTTTTTTTCTATGTATGTCCACCGATTACTCCGGGGTTTCTGGACCGATTCACGTGATTTTTTTTTAATCGACAGAGGAAGCTCGCGAAATGGTCCCATAAAAATTTTTACCTTCAACTCTTCAAGCCTGATGCTGCAGAGGTACTTTCCCCCTAAATTATGGGGTTTTAGGAACTATCATTTACGAATTGGTATGCTTGGCCTAAGCATATACTAGATCTTAGAGCTTCAGGTCCTACTCCTCAATCCTGATGCTGCAGGGTACTGCCCACCTAAACTATGAGGCTTTAGGAACTTTCGCTTGCAAATTGATATTATTGATATTTAGCATAGTCTACATCGTGGAGCTCAAGGTCCTAGCTCTTCAATCCTGATGCTGCAGGGTACTGCCCACCTAAACTGTGAGGATTTAGGAACTTTCGCTTGCGAATTGATATTGTTATTATTAAGCATAGTCTACACCGTGGAGCTCAAGGTCCAAGGTCTTCACTCCTGATGCTGCAGGGTACTGCCTACCTAAACTGTGAAGATTTAGGAACTTTCGCTTGCGAATTGATATTGTTAGTATTAAGCATAGGCTACATTGTGGAGCTCAAGGTCCTAGCTCTTCAATACTGATGCTGCAGGGATACTGCCTAATAGATACCTAATCTGTGAGGATTTAGGAACTGTCGCTTGCGAATTGATATTGTTGGTACCAAGCATATACTACATCACAATGCTCAAGGTTCTAGCTCCTCAATCCTGATGCTGCAGGGTTGGAGGAATTACAAGTTACACTAAAAAGCTTAAAATAAAAATTCTTTTCAAAAAACCGACTTCAAACGCCACTACAAAGTATAAAAATAATTTTATTTTGTACACGTTTGTTGAAGTCGGGCGGGCTTAACTAGAAACGATGAAATCGATGCGCGACGCTTATCTTATGGTGACATATAAGAGACACGTTTATTGAAATCGGGCGAGCATCGCGTATCGGTTTCATCGTTTCTATTTAAGCCGCCCGACTTCAACAAACGTGTACAAAATAAAATTATTTTTATACTTTGTAGTGGCGTTTGAAGTCGGTTTTTTGAAAAGAATTTTTATAAAGCTATAATATAAGCTTCTCCTTTGTCTAATTTATTAAATATTAAGTAATACGTTATTTATTTAAATTTTAGTTTAATGTCTACGAATAAATTGTGTAGAAAACACCATTTCCTCGTAGTGAATTTCAATTTCACAAAATAAATAAGCTAATAGTATTACTTTTATAAATATGTTAATTATAAGAATAATAATAAAAACTTAAATGAAGCTAAATTAGAATCATTGAAAAAAAATCAGTCTTTGTTTGGATCAATTCAGTAAACACCTCTAAAATAAATAACCATATCAAACAAAACGAGCCCTTAATGAATAATCAAATATTTAATGTTATGTCTACTCGAATTTAATTTCAATCGCATCCCCTCAGCAACAACAGGGTTTTGGTTGAACCGCTCTAGCTTCACTTTTGATCAGAGAACTAGTTCAACTACAGATTAGGCGTACTTGTAAATGACAGTAGTTCGAAACTCTCGCCTGATATGGCTGAAGTTTGTTGAATTGAACATTTGTTCATGTCTGACCTTAAGCTGAAGACTACAGCATGATTCAGATATTTTTACGTTGATTGATAGTAAAGTCGGTAGCGAAATGGGCCGAGAGAGCAACTTGTTCCATGTTTCAGGGAACACGTTAACCTATTCGTGTTGGTCCCGGTTATTGACATAATATATCGATGTTGACACTCAAATCTATAATAAATTATAATCGTTCAAATCGAACTTTTCTCTAATTACATTCGATGCAAGAAAGATGCGAGATATTCTGGGAACCCAAGTAACCTACGGCCATTATGTGCCTAATGAAAGGGAACCCACAGCAATCAGTTGCGGTGCGTAGACTGATTGGAGATTTCTTTTAACTGCTGACTGGAGTAAATTGAACAAATTATATTGTTCTTTGTATTTTTAAGACAAGGAAGTTATTTCAAAGTTAGTCGAGTTCTCATTAATTTCATTAATTACGAGAATTTATTATTTTTTTAGGCCGAAATGCTTCGGGCTCTAAGACAAATGTTTTTCGCTCTATTTCTTCGATAAATATATCGATTGTCTTTGCTCTTTCCAATAAAAGAAGTCAATTTTTTTTTCATATTTGTAAATCACCAATCTGAAAAAAAAAAAACTCATTTCACAAATGAATTAATTGACTATTTTATACGTAAAAAACAGCATCGATAAATAATCGAACAACCCCTGAAAATAGACTTTTATTCCTGCATCAATCGAAAGTTGGCCGGTGTCCAAGTCTCAATTATTTGTTCCGTTCATACTAAATCGCAAGCAATGCTACTCGCTACTTGTTTGCTAGTTATTTGCTACTAATTCAATAGTAGGATGTGGCGGGTTCTGTAGTAGAATAGCAAGTAGCAGCGCGCGGCGTGAGCGGTCTCCGGGGTCGACATGCAAATGAGCGGGTAACAAGCCGTGAATGTTGGATGACGCTGTGCTGGCGCGGGCCCGCTGCCCTCTGGTGGTTCTCTCTTCAACACGTTTGACGCCCGGCCGCAATTAGCCAAGTTTATTGAATTACTCCGAGGACTGATAGGCTTTAGTTGTATTTAAGCATGGACGCTACGAACTATAAGCCTTAAGCCATTCCACTGTGTATTCCCCAACGGAGTTCCAATGTTACGACTAAAATATTATGCCTATTTTTTTATACTTATATTTTTAGCAAGCTAAAGAGCGGGCGGGTCACCTGATGTTAAGTGATTACCGCCCCCCATGAACATTTGTAGCACCTGTGGCACCACCAATGGTCCGCCCCTTCAATAGCTCAATGTTGTAATTTAGTGGGAACATCGTCGCAGGAAGTTGGTTACACAGTACGTGGAAAAAAGACCTGGCACAACAGATGGGCGAAGTGCTCCAGATATTCAGGTAGTCCTGGATGCCTGGAGCGCTTCGATAACAATTTCAGCCTCACCAGAGGGTGAAATTGTATTCAATTGTATTGTATTCGGTGGCGATTTCTTTATTTATTGCAATAATCTACTCATAACTTAGACCATCCAATAAGGATGCTGCCAACTAAATAAACCACCAACTCTTTTTAAACGTCAAAACGAGAGCGTAGTATTGAAGATAAAGTAAAGATTTCCTATAGGATTTTTAAGACTCTAATCCACGCATGAAAAAGTTCGATACAAATGATCGAGTTTTATCATAGTATGGACTACGATATCTCAGTAACCTCTGCTACATATACTCATCTGTAAATGGAGCAGAGGTTACTGAGATATCGTAGTATCGTATCATGTAAGTCTCGCTCGTCAATCCCGCCGCCGGTTGATCAGTCCCCCGCCTCAGAACTGTCGCCTCACGAGACGCTCGCAAGGCGCAACACGTACTACCACCCTTTTACGTAATGCACTCGAATAACTTATTTTGTTATTTAAATCGGTTCATACGTTATTGAGGGCTTATTTTGGTGAAACATACGTTTGAGATGCTAAAAGGGTCGACGAGGGCACGAGTTCGGAGCGTTCGGAATAAGGGGCTTTTCTTCATTGACTTTTATCATTTGCCTAAATTTCTTTTGCTTCTTTCGACATATTATGCCTACTTGGGTATTGTATAAAAGCCTCAATGGCCTAACTGCTAAAACTGTGGGCTGAAAACTAAAAGGTCGACGGTTCGATCCCCACCTGTTGCACTATCGTCGCACCAACTCCTAATATTTCCGCTTATTTGGAGGGTAGAGGAGAATATTGTTAAGTTTAGTTTAAATAGAGTATTAATTTACTAACAGGGTGGATATAATACTGTTGTGGCACAAGGAATTTCATAAAGATTCTCAAAACAACACAATAAAAATGAAGAGTAGGAACTCAATGAGTAAGGGAGGGTAAGGGTAGTCAGGCGCTACCATTTATAGCGCCTTGATGTTGCTGTAGCGCCTATATTGTTATTTACTAGAAGAATTGAGACTATACGGTGATACGGAACCCTTGTGAGTCCAGCTCTCGCTTGACCGCTTTCGTTGTTTCTGTAACTCTTCACTGAGTTACAAATCACAACAGCCCCGCGGGCGGGCGGCCCCGCGGGCGGGCGGCCCCGCGGGCGGGCGGCCCCGCGGGCGGGCGGCCCCGCGGGCGGGCGGCCCCGCCCCGGCGGCGAGGGGCGAACTTGTTAATGTTGAGGCTTGCCGACGCTTAGAGAACTTTCCGATATTTGTGATCAAAGTTGAGAGCCGCTGTGACACGACGCAAATGTCTGCCGATGAAATATAATTGTTTAGGGTAACTTTGTTGTTCTTCTGACATTGGATTAACTCGGGCACATTTTAGAGGACTTGAAGACATAGGCTGCCTTTTACCCCGGAAAATAGAGGTTACATGCGAGATTTTTGGCGGCCCAAAGCCAGTTGAAAAATAAATCAATGTGCCCACTACATGACACCCTGGCTATACCCTGTGTACACATCGAGTGTGTGCTCGCACGCGACTTCACTCGCCCTGTTCGCCGACACTACAACACTTGGCGCGGGTCGCACGGCTGTCTGTAATTACAATGAATAACACACTACTCGTTACATAATATGCTTTATTGAGTTTGTTAAATTAATAGCGCTTCACAGTTTGTTTAGTATTAGTAACGTTGGTTCTAATTACGTAGGCCTGTTATTTCACAAGTTTTGAACCGTCAATTGCCATGCTATAAAAACTCATAGTTAGTAGTTTTTACTACAGATTGATTCCCAATTTAGAAGTTTTGTACTTATTTCATATTTATATGCATGCACTATCTAAAAGACTATGTATGCCTGTATTTACGTATATTCTACCGTAGTGTGTAAGCTACTGAGCAAATTTTGATGAATGGAGTGTCAATCGATTCGTTTTTATTGTCCGGGTGGCATAAGCTATATTTTATAAGAATAAAATCAATATCATAGATGTTAGATACATCCAATTTTCAGGGGTTACAGTTTTAAATTTTTTTTTATTGATTTGTCAAGCGAGAGATCGTAGATCTTATGATCGACGATCGTCAAGAGGTATAGCAAACGATCAATTCAAAAAGCTTCAATTCAACTGTGTAGTTACACAGTTGAACAGTTGTTCAACTTTAAATTATATAAATAGTAATAACAACATAGTTTACGCACTCCAGACCTTTTATATTTTATTAAATAGTTACTTTATATTTCTTTGACATGCAGTTAATCATACCCATAAATTAACTTTATTAACTGTAACACAAAGAAAGTAAATTCGTTTATATAGTCCATAGCGTGTTATCGAGGTGGCATCGGTTAGCTGAAGTGCTGGCACACGTCATACCAGCCGTCGACCGCCTCACGCAGCCTTGTTTAATGAAGTAATTGCACCATTTTGGCGTTTACTCATTGATTTAACTGTGTTTTAATCGCAGGGTTTAGTTAGGCGGTTAAATTGCGATATCGCACGTTACTTTTTTATCAGCTTCCTCGGGGTCCTTGGAAATATTTATGATAATATTATGTGGAGTTAGCTTTGTCGAGTTGGGTTTTTCCGCGGGAATCCTCTGTTTTTCCGGCATGAAAGGATATAATCTAACTCTCGAAGTCCTCAAATATATACAAAACATCACATCTGTTGCTCTGTTGGTTCGTTGTAGCGTGGTTGTTTGCATAAGTACGTTCATCGTTCATGAACGTACTTATGCAAACTGAAATGAGATATGAGATAACTCCTGTAGGTAGATTGCAATGTAAGACCTTCCGAAGTAACATAATAAACCAAGCACGGAAGAGAAAACGTAGCACTCGTTGAAAGAATTACGGCGAAAGAAAGGGACCGGAAACACATTCACAATCTCGGCACGTCCGCCGGTAACGGCGTGTTGCAGCTCGCGCCGTGCCACGCGCCCTCAGCAAAAACTCTCGTCTGCTTCATTAGGACTTTAACCCGATCTCGACATGGAAATAAAATATCCACGTTTGTCTTTACTTAAATAAATTTACTCTTAAAAATATCTTAGTCGTGCTGTCTCAACTAGGCAGTCTGTGTTTTTATAGTTTACTTTCTTGTATTCGTCGTCGCTGCCTCTAAACACGATCTCGTATCCAGCGGCCGTCGGCGGCTCACCTGCAGGCTGCAATCTCCGTTCGCAATGTTTTCCTTCGCCGCTAAATCAAGTGATATTAATTGAATCGCTTAAAACGCACAGAACTCCGAATAATTAATTAGAGGTCGGAAATAGAGCCCCGAACAACTAAGAAAGGAGCCGAGGTCTAAACTATCACTCTTAATTAAAATTAAAATCTATATATATAAAAATGAATCCCTATTTCCTTGGTAATCGCATCACGCGTGAACGGCTGGACCGATTTCGCTAATTCTTTTTTTTTGTGTTTGTTATTATCAGGAGAAGGTTCTTATGAAAGAAAAAATTAAGAAAATTGCGCGAAAAATTAGAAAATTTAAGAAAACTTAACCACCATATTAAATTATTTCTAATGTAACCGCTTTTACAATTCAAACTTTTTTGATGTAACCTTATGGCGTTTGACATAACATTGACAGAATGCGTGCTGCCAATTTTGTCAAAGAGTTTCAATATTCATAGTTAAGACAGGACAACGTCTGTCGGGTCCGCTAGTAACTAAATAATAATTTAAAATATTACCTACTTATTTTAATATTTACTTTTCTTTGACGTCTAGTAGCCGCCTGGCTATATCGAATGCCTGACGTGTCAACGAATCTCCTCGTTTATGATTTGATCACGTCGAGAAACAGCGTAACTCGATGTGCCTCGCTGTATCTGTACGTGATCGAATCAGAAATGAGATTAATATTTTTAATAATTCATACATTCATTTGTTATTTATAAGTTACCAAACCTTATCGCTAATCGAAGAAACTAAAGCGTCCGAGATATTTTATTACTTCTGGAGACACTTTATGTAAATCGGTACCGTCTCTCTATAATGAAGTTTACGTAAGTCCTACGAATAATAACGTAAATCTTCGGAATACCTAATAAGAAAATGTCTTTTGAAAATAGTCTGTAATAAAACGAGAGATTTTCTTGCGTAGAGTACTTAAGACATAAAAATGATAATGAAATGTTGGCCGTTAGTGTAAGGTACGCTTACCTCTCTGGCGACCTCTAGCGATGTCTGCCGACCTTTGCGTCGAGGAATATGTGCAATAGCGTTGGCCGACAGCCCGGTGATAGTCGTACATAATAAAGTCCCGCAAGCGTTGACACGATCCCGGTGAATAATTATAAATATGCCTTTTGTTTTAGATGCCGGATAGATTAAAAAAATATATTTTAATGATCGCGATATAAAATAAACTTTTTTTATTGAAATGAAAGCACTTTTACAAAGGGCTTTGAAAAGTTTAATGAATGTACGGTTAATGATTGTATCTCCTTCGATCCATTGTTGTGTTTGAATATTTGCAAAGAAAAAAATGAATGAGTCGGCTAGACCATTTCGAATATCAAAATTCAAAATCAATACCTGACACTATTTTTAGCAAATACACACTGATTTATTATAAAAGTAATCATAAATTCTGCCAGAAGTAACAGCTGTAACAATAAAAATGTTAATTCAAATTCTATATACACTGCCAAAAGACCTCTTAGATAAAACTTTAGGAAAAATCTCAGGAGAATCTAGATATGGTTTAGTTTGTTATTTTACTATATTATTATGGTAAATCAACAAAGTTCAGAAATCATTCGCAGTGCTTGCAATAATATTTTGTCCAAACACAATTCCGGATAATGTACGAAATTCAATAATAACTTAAAACTTTTTAATATCTACTAGCGATGTCGCAATCTTTTATCGAGACCATACTCGAGTGGTTGTGACATAAAAGTTTATTGGCGCAGCAAGCCTCGGCAAGCCACCGAGAGAGATATTTGTAAATATTATCTTTAGATTCTGCAGGAAGTTTACAATCTAACCGCACCATATATCCGCCGTCCGCCGTCCGTGATAACAGACTGTATTTACGACATTCAATACTTCAGTAAAGCTCTCAGTGCATTGAAATATTCCATAAAAATGTTGACAAAATTGATCTTCTTGATTCAGAGAGCTAATGAAATGAAACAAACGAAACTTTTGGCACAGTAGCTTCGAATAATTGTATGATCAATTGCAGAATATTAAGATATTTTGTGGAAATTCATTGTACATACTTTGTCTCGGCAAAATATTGTCATCCTAAGATATGTTTATGACCCTAATATTTCAAAAGTTTTCAACTTTTTTTTAAAGCTTACATTTGGGATCCAAGTCTGTCAGATTTTAGGTTCATAAGTAGGTTTCATACGAGATAGATCAATCCATACGTTTTTTTTTTATTCGATGACAAGATACTCCTTGACTGCGATCTCACGTGATGTTAAGTGACCATGCAGTCTAAGATGGTAGCGGGCTAACTCGGAAAGGGTATGGCAGTGTACATACATTCAACCTATACCTACCCCTAACATACGTTCGCAACAGAAAGGGGGCAACCAAATAACAAAGTGAATGGGAATATTCTACTTTGCTGTTACTTTTTAAGACATTCTCGGCTTATTTAAACAACGGGTTGAATTCATGTGATGGCAGAAAACTATTTTGGCAACAGTTGCCAAGAAAAATCAACAAGAATTTTATCTTGAAATTTTTCCTGTAGAGTTTAAAACAAAAGCGATGTCGAGATAACTTAGTGCGTGACACTTAAAACTTCTTTTCTTGAATTGAATACAAGTTTTGCTTAGTTATGAGTCTGTCTGAATTCTGTCTCTTTGGATATTCATTTCCTTGTTCTTTCCTTCCAATTAACTTACACTTATTCTGCTAAATTATGCTAAAAGACTATTAATTTCAAGGTAGGTTAGGTATATTAAAATAACTAAACAATGGCCTAACTAAAGTTATTAAACTATTCATCTGCACCTACTTAATCTCACCCCATTAATTGCTTATATCCCTTTAATCCTAATTATGAAATACGATGTCCAGACAACGAAGAAAACAACTCAGAAATGGTTTAATCTCGCAGCTTTCAGAGAAGCCAATACAATTTTTGGAACTTTATTAGGAAAGTTTTATAACGAATTGGAATCTGAGACAAACGGCTACTCAATTAAAACTGAATCCCGAAATCCGAGCGGATACCTAATTAAAGTAAATTGTAAACATCGTACGACATTGTTAAACCGAGGTGAATTTAAACTGCTAGTTCATTTTAATACAGAAAATTTAAGTACTAATTAAACTGAAATTGGAATTGAAAAACAATAATATAATATAGGAACTACCCGACATGCTCTTTTATCAATAAAAAGTTGACCGTTACTACATTACTCTATCATTGTATGAAGTGTCTCAGTTGATGAGTTTCCAATCATACAGTCAGATGTTGTCACGCTATAAGAGCCTATTTCTCCATCGTTAAGTAATCTTTAACCGACGAATAAATTAGACGTTTTGACAGATCGACAATACCACGGCAATACAATAAACTATCAATATGTCAACTTTATTCCTTAGGCGGCGGTGAAATAGAATTTAAAAATTACATACTTAAATATTGCTCCCAATGAGTTTATTACGCGTTCTAATATCAGAATGTGAAATTAGGTATGCAGCTGTTACACGGCCAGTAAATATAATACGAGGAAATATTTCTGCGTCTGTTCAAAAAACATTGCAAGTAGGAACAAAGCGAGTGGCAGCTGGCGACACAAAAACTTTACCAACAAAAATATGGTGGCCCTTCGCAGGACGACGCGACGGAGTGAATATTATATGAGAGAGTACAGCGGGGCTTATTGAAACGGTCCCGTACCGTTCCCGTTCGCATCAAATGCTATAACATCTTGTATTTATCAACATACGATTGACCAACTTACAAAACTGTTATCTATTTTCTTTCCTCGTCTCTAGAGCCTGTAGTAGATCTCCTTCTCGAAATACATGTAGCTTTTACACACTTAATGAATTTATATAATAAGACAAAGATGCATGACAGCTTCGTCTTTGCATCCTACTTTCTAGAAAGTAGTGTAAAAGCATTGTAATAGGCAATAGCTATTAATATTGACATTGCAATATTTTGTTTTAAAAAGAGCAACTGCTGTGTTTTTTACCGGCTCTTCTCAGCAAAATCTGCTTTCCAAAACGGTGGTAGAGTTTGGACTTGTTATAACAGCCACAAATAAATGGTTTTTTTAAATTAGACTAAGGAGTCTACTTAAGTCTTATATTATGAATAAATCGAATATTGATTTTGAGTTCGACTGCATACACTTAAATTGCACTTAAATCGCTACGAAGTCAGTGTAATTCTGGCAAATAGCGGCACGTTCCCACCGCAGCGACGACGCCTTAATGAGGCTGCGGAGCGATGCCGCCGGCGCGCTGTGCGGGCGAGCTGCACGCTTACATCGTTAGCAGCTCTTTACACGCCTTCAAATAAATGCATTGCTGGAATCATTAAAGCGAAATGTGTAGTTTTTTAGGTATACAATTAGGATAACGGTAACAAGAAAATTTTAAGGAAGATGGTTGATCTACATTCATCTTAGTCTATAACTACAGCTATCGAAAACTTTTCATCGAAAGTATAATTATTGTATTTATCAGATTAACTCCGAACCATTTTCGTACTGTAAATCTAGTTACTATTATTTATTGTACTAAAAGGTACAAAACGGGTATTGTACACCGGATAAATATTTACACCGTTAAGGGCCCGTGGTCCCACCAATTTGTCCCACTAAAAGAACAGCTTTTTACTAACTGCATATGAAAGTAAATACGATAAATATATCGATACTATCATTCGCCCCTAGCGCAGTAGGACCACGGGTACATAGTGGTATACCGTGGTCCTACCAGTGGGACAAATCGGTGGGACCACGGGCCCTTCACCATATTTACTAACGACCCGCACCGCTGTAGTCCCTCAATCCAAATATCAACATCTCTAACAAGAATAATAACTATCGAGGCAGGTGTTGTACATTAATATAATTATGTCAGTTTGGTTAAACTACGAAATAAGTCTTCTATGTCCAAGAGAGCTGTAAGAACCTTGAGATTTAGTTTATTATACGATACGATGCTTAAATCCCTGAAGAGCTTTTCTCTCGAAGAGAACTGATAATATCTAACTATTATTTTCTTCGTGTAAGTTTTAACAAAAACGTGCTACTCGAAGCTCAAATAAAGCCCCCCACTCCCTGGAGGGGGCGCGTCCCCGGGGACCCCGGGGCAGTCATCAACGAATTGTTATTATTATTTCACTGACTATTAACAAACGAATTATTTCTCTGGCTGTGAGGAACCACAGACGTTTTGTTGCTGAGCCGAACACCAACACAGCTATTTGCTGTTTATTGCTTTTAAGCTTACGCCTATTTTAGGTTTAACGTGTACCGACTAAGTAATTAGGAATTTATTGTACTGCCTTGTTGGTTTGGTGCTTTAGCATATTATATTTTGACTGCGAATGATAAGGTCCCGGGTACGATTCCTGGATTACCGGGTCGAGAAATTCTCAGCGATTACCAGCCCGGGATCAGGAAGAAGGCGGTGTGTTACCTCAGCGCCTCGGAGAGCACGGAAACATCTTAGCCCTGGTGGTGTCTCTCCGGTCGTGTCGGATTTCCGTCCCATCGGATTATGAGAATGGGGTAGAGAGAGTGCACCTGTTTGCGCATATTGGTACGTCGTCCCGCTTGGTGAGTAATATATCTGGAGATTGGTCGTCGTGGCCAGATTGAAATACATAATTACTTTTTTCAATTACTGAAAAAAGCCGGTCACCAAGGCCAAACACTGCCAAATAAATTGTTTATACGTTTAGAAAACGATCCAGAGAGTATTATAATCAAAACACAAAAGTTTAACCTTATAGGTAGGGGGAAGTCCCGTAACGCCGGACGGCACCTAGTACCGGACACTCGTACATCTCGGCGACTAAGCAAGCAAGCGATTCAAAAACGAGTTAGAGGGGCGCGGGGGGATGCAGCAAAACTGAGTCACGGGACCCGGTTTGCCCGTGACGCGCGCGACAACAGTGGGAGTAGTTGATTACTGTTTTTGGCCGGACGACTCTGCGTCACCTAAGATTTAGGTGAGTGTTACAGGTGTATCTGTTATAAGTTGTTTACTATATTTGTTTTTAATAAAGTAGTGTTCATTGTTGTTAGTAAGTAATCAATAAAAGTTTTTGAGAATTTTGAAAATGGGTTTATGGGACCAAACAAGTTTACAGGGGTTTGCTAGGGGTTCGAAGTGAAGTCTGTCCGATACTAGGTGCCAATTCCAGAGACTGCGTTTTTTTTCGCCAAAGTTTAATTAATTTTTTCGAATATATTTATGCAGAAGTTGCATTTTTGATAATTGATATTGATTTTAAGTTTTGTTGACTAATATAAGACGTAAATAAAGTAATATTTTTCTAAACAGATTTTTTTATTTTTCATAAAAACCTTAAGTGTCCGTCACTAGGGGACTTCCCCCTACTCGTGAGAATTAGAGGGTTGGTTTTTTGTAACATAATAATTTAAAACCAACCTTTGAATCAAAAAGTGTCGGCAAAAACACGACTGTAATATTTCTAGCAAAAAGAGAATTTTCACAGTAATTTTCC
Organism: Hipparchia sbordonii; assembly: GCA_038048805.1. Classification (NCBI taxonomy): domain Eukaryota; kingdom Metazoa; phylum Arthropoda; class Insecta; order Lepidoptera; family Nymphalidae; genus Hipparchia; species Hipparchia sbordonii. The sequence continues at coordinate 14,874,579 of CM076106.1, forward strand.
CACATTTCACTATTGTTTTTACACATAAAGGGTTTGTGTTTGTAGCTACAACTGCATGCTTGTCACTAAAATGAAAAATGAAAACTCTCACTTTTGTCAAAGAAGCAGTTACGCGAGCCTCTCGCACGGCCTCGGGCGGCGCCACGGGCGCGGGGACTTCACACCACTCCATTCAATGTTCCATTTATGTGCAGCTATTTTTACGTTCTAGTTCCTTTAGCGGACTCGCATACATCGTTTTACTTTTAAAAATCAGTAACAAAATCCTTCCGTCGTCATCCCAATCGATCTTCAATCGATAGATGAATATCTTAATATTCTCTCCCAAATAAGTGAAAAGCTAGGTCTAGGACTGGCCAGGTCACGCAGGTACAACGGATGGGGCTCGCCGATTGTCGACCTTTCAGTTTTCCCCTTGTTATTGGTTAGGTACAGAACCTAACAAGACCTAAAACTGCTGTCGAGATTTAGGGGGCATGTTTATTTTATTTATACTCTAAAACCTATTTGTAATCCAAAGAAAAAAATAATTTATGTCAAAATAATAATCATAAATCTATTTACTCAAAACATTCAAATGCTATGAATATATACTTTTTACTTCACTCGACACTTTTAATTACAGGCTTGGCACTCTCCTTAAATCCAATTTAAATGTTAAAAAGTTCATTAATTTAAATCTGCGCGAAGTGTTCCGGAATAAATTAATTTATCCGTTAAATAAATTAATTCATTCGTTTAATTAAGATACGAATATTCAGAAAAGGCGAAACTGTGCGTCTTTTCGGAAAGTGTCGCCGATTAATATTTAAATCGTGTTATAGGGAGGCCGTTGAAAGAAAAAACGTTAAAAGTTATTTTAGAAAAAAACTGCCTTCGCATTTTTCTTTTTTTGAATCTTTTGCATAAAATTCCTCTTATGTAATAATAATTTCTGGAATTAATCACCACAGGATACTAACGGGAACAATTGTTGTCAGATATAATTTTCCATTTGACTCGAAGGGAGAAGGGAATTTAAGGAATAAGCATTATAGACTGTACAAATAATACCCCCCGGTAAACAGAAAATTACAGAGACCTCGTTAAATAAAACCCCACCTTTTATCAACATTTAGAACAATCCGGAAACTCGACGCGAAAACCCAATTTGATGGCGTGCAGCCTCCCTCTCAATCAGCGAGACAAAGTCTCAATTGTTCCACGGATCACTTCAATTGAACCCATGTCGAAGTAACAAAGGTTTGAAAAATGTAACGCTATTAGTGTAAGTTGCGCAGAAACAATGGAACTCGTAGATAAGGACCGCTTTAACGACGCAATCATGTCAATTTGTGAGTCTTCGGGAGGGAATTCGCGTTTTTCCTTTCCCGCTAACGAGACTGATCTAGACAAACAGTTCTTTGATCAAATAATGATTCGCGTGCATGTTTATATTAGCCCAATGTTTGAGTGGGTGCGAAACTTTCGGAAATATTTCGTGAAGCACTATTGCTCCACGTGTGGTTCTGTGGGTTCAGTGTAATTTTCCAAAATTACATCTAGCGGCCCGGCATTCGCAATACAATTATAACATATTTTGTTTTCCTTGCCAACTCTTATAAATTACAATCAAGATTATAGCTACGAAATTTAATCTAACCGAGGTCGCTTCAGCCCCTTCTCACACGGCAAGACCAAAATGAAACTAGTTTTCAACCCCCGTAACCGATCACTAATCACTATACCATATTTGGCCACTTGAATCAAAAATATAATGTATCAAACTCGGGTCAATCCTCACTTAGTATAATCATCCCAAAACAAAGTGGATTTTCTCAATGAAATTCAGAGGGAGTAATTGGCATCTGTAACCGAGAAACCGAGGCTCTTGGTACTGGAGTGTGATGGATGTTTAGATAAGATACAATTTACGTCACGGCGAGGTGTTCCCTTACAGCCGCCGGCAGCGCGGAGTTGCGAAACTCTGCGGTGTTTCGTGTTAGGGGTGAAATTCTGACAACTTTATCCATTTAGCTTTTAATGTTTACACATTTTGTATATTCAATTTATATTTTAACTGATTTCTAAAAAAAGGGTAATACCGTTGTCGATGCCGAGACCCTCAATTTCAGGCCATGCTGTTATTTTGTTACGATTTATACCTAATTCTACAAGACGATGCCCGCGACTTCGTCCGCGTGGATTAAAGTCGATTTCCAGGACAATTATTGCTTGACCGCTCTCAAATAATAATTTTATAATGCATTGACGATCTAATCTTCAAAGCTTGAAGATAAAACTTTTCAATACGGTGAGCAAGTGTTCGTGACCAACATCATGTGCTAAGGTCAATGTATTCAATTACTAGCTTTAACCAGTGACTTCTTCCTCGTGGGGTTAGGTTTTTAAAAATCCCACGGGAATCCTATGTCATTTTCCAGGTTCTCAACTCAACCCATGCAAAAAATCATGTCGATCCGTTGCTCTGTTGTTGCGTGATTGAAGAACAAATCATCACATAAACATACTTTCGTATTAAGAAGGTGACCGGTGAGTAATAGTTTAGGAAACGGTATATCATATTTCAAAAGTTCCGAGTTCAACGGTTATTTATTTTATCGTGTTATCTTTACGAGCGTTTTCATCTGACTCGAATTAGCTCTGAAAATATTCACAACAAATATTTACATTACCGAAACGTAACGTAGAGTTGTATCGGAAACAAATTACGATAACCGATATCTTTAATTCCGTTTAACAAATAAACAGAAGAGTTACAGCTCGCGTTTATATTATTTTGAAATTTTTACTCGCACATTTGTAAAGCCTAGCGCGCACGGTCGTTTATTGCATTCCACTATTTACGATGCAATATGCGACCGACTAACACATTAACACGATCAATAGCTGTTGTTAATTGAATAAAAATGTATTTTGAAAATCGGATATAAATCAAAATTTTAATCACCCCGACATGTTATCGACCACTTTCTTGCTTAATCATCAAACATATTCATTTAACTACTTATTAATTTGACTGTACCGTTATTCGAAGCTTAATTAATTGAGATAGGCACTACGTTTCCCGCCTTTATACCTCTGTCTCTCCCTGTCATATTGCCGTCTCTTTCTAACCCACCACCGGGTAGTGGGGATAGCGCTCAGCGTAGCGGCAGCGCTCGCCATTTTGATCATTGGCTTCCGTTTTATAGAGCTGAGTTCCTATGACAATTTACCTGCTTGGGCTTGTTTGGGTCCTGCGATGTCTCACACAAACGGACAGATAACGCAGTCAAACTTGTACCCTTCCGGGGTCAGTTTAAAGTACTTCATGGTACGTACATAAAAATTGCATCCGTCTATAAATAAAATATAAATGTTCTCTAAATCTAAAGAAATGAAAAGGAATATAAAGGAAATGTATATTAGGGGCAAGTACACAAACAAGAATAAAACGATCTCCGGACCTCGTAATATTTAATTTCAATATGTATACTGGAAACGTGTTATTTCACATCATTTTTACAGTAGGCGTGCAAATTCATGCAGTGTTTCACGCTAGGCTTGTTCAAATTCGTTTAAATTTTTTATTGGGAATTCTCGATTCGGATGGTGTTTTCGAAACAAATGTCACGAGTCACGAACATTTCCCGAACGAAAAACTGTTCGGAAGCGGCAGGGAACGCTTTTAGTGACAATTTTGCGGTTCTTTCGGGAAAAGCATTTAGGTTTGGTATTCGGGAAATGTGCGCCAAGCCTTCTTGTGTATTTATTTATCATTCGGAGTGAAAATTTATTCATTGGTGGCGCCCCGGGCGGCGATGACTAACAGCGCGTAGCGACGACTGAGCGGAGGCGCCTATTTATATGGCTTTATTTGTTTTGCGTTTACAATCTCACCAAAATGTTAATCGACTTTAAAAAAAAACATCGACCAAGTGCGATTTAGACTTATAAAGAATGAGCAAATTATGCAGACAGATGATACACAACCGAATCGCTCACAATCAGTGGAAAATTTAAATCAGTTTTTATAAAACGGGAAATTATCCATCAACCGCAGCAGTAGATCGAAAAAAAAATTTCCTTAAAAATTGACGAGCCATAAATAAATTCTACAAAAATTTGTAAGCGCTACTCGCATGCATTCCGTCGTAGTGAAACATTACGTTTAAGTACAGTATAAATTAAAAAACTTTAGGTTTTATCCGTGGGAACTCCGGTATGCCGGGATATTAAAATGTTCCATGGATGAAAATTCTCGCATGGATTCCATCCATCTCCCAAACTTTCCGTATGAAATGGGTACAATTTACATTATTTTGGCATATCTCTAGGCATTCAATAAAATAAATCACAGAGTAAAGTGTGATGTATTGTAAATTTTAATATAAACAAAACTATCCCGTCGGCTGAGGATGGAGGGGGGCTGCCCTTATTTGCATTTCAAACGTTCCCCTTAATTACACATCCCTTACTGAGCAGCGAGGACCCTCACAAAGTGTCTGCGCGGACCAGCGGGAGCGGGACCCGCAACTTTAGTGATTTAGTATCATTGTAGTGTAGCCGCATGTAAACTAGAGCAGAGATAGCATAATGGTTAGGATTGCGGCCTCCTGTTCCCGGGGTTGCGGGTTCGAGTCCGGGCTTCGAGTCTATAATGACTGACTGATAACTGAACTCCTGATTTTTCCGAGTTATATGTGTTAAGCATTGACTAACGTGTTTACCGATTACATATCACATGCTTCAACGGAGTAGGTCGCTTGCATGTCGCACCTCAGAGTTCTCCACAATGCTCTCAAAGGTGTGTGAAGCCTGCCAATCAGCACCGGGCCAGCGGTGGACTATGTTCTGAAACGTTTCTCGGAGAGGAGACTTGTATTCCGTAGTCAATAAAGTAGGTAGCGTGAATTCGGGTTAGTGGGGAGAGTGAAAGACAGCTGATCATACCGAAATATGGGGAGGTATGGATGGTTGAGGATTGGATAATATGCCGTGTTGAATTATACCGTGTTACTTGTTTGAACTTAATACTGTTATTGCTGCTTGGAATAATAGTGGCATTGATACGCGGCATAATCCATATCAATACAACATTATTGTCATCTTCAAAGCACTGTGCAAAGAATATAAATAAAAAAGGTGGCCAAGCTTCTTTGACATTCATCAAAATCTCCGAGATTTCTGGTATTTTTCTTTTAATTAATAGAGGAAGTTTGCTACTTTGCTAAATTTTCTTGATCACCTAAACTGTAGGGACTTTATATTGTCGAATATGGATTTATATTATAATAGAAGGTCGTAGACTTCAACATTTTACTCCAGATCTCTCTTCCCACTCCTCAATTCTGATGCTAAAAAGGTTAAAAGAAGACAAAGACGCTCGCCTGCCATCAATTCAATGTACGTGCATACGCGATTTGGCTTTTTTGGGCTACATGCAGCCCAATTTAATATAAATAAAATAATTTTGAAGTTGGAATGTTCGAATGTGGTTCGAATAGTGGTTCGATTATAATTGACGATCTATATCGGTATTTTGGATACCATTTTTATATCCCGAAATATCAAGAAATTCCCACGGGATACTTAAAACACCTAAATTCACGCGGACGAAATCTCAGGCATCACCTAGAGATAAATAAATGACGCCTAGGAATACGTGAGACTATTAGTTATTCTGTATCTACTCGCTTCCAGGCGACGGCTCGTCCTCGTGACATTGTCTGCTCACGCACTAACGGCCGGGATCATGCCGCGGCTCTCTCGTGAGACTGGCCGTTTACTCGGACCCATAAACATAAATAAAATATAAGGGATCATGGATAGTTATTGACTAAACAAATGTTTTATGTTTTAATAAAGAGGTATTGTGTGCTGTGACCGGATCTAAAATGCAAGCTACTTCTGTGTCAAAAACGTCCAGATCCGATCAGCGGTTGGGCTAGTTTTGCTTATGTTGGCATTCAGAATATCAGTAGGTATGCATATATATTATAATAAAAATATAACATTATATTATCTACACATAGGAGTATATGTATATCTGTTCCCGTGTATTACGGCGTAACATTGGGATTATATATTCTCGGAACATAAAACAGAGATATTATATACATATAACAATTTTAGCTCAAAGCCAAAGCTTTGCTGTTTTAGGTAGCGAGAGCTTTGCTGTTCTCGGTAGCGGCAATTACGTGAGCATGTTGCTCCGCATATTGTTTTTTAACGCGTGTAAAATAATATAAGATATTATTATGTAATATTTGCTTGTAAATTATAAATTATAATTGTAGTTTAATACGTAATTTTAATCGGATGAACACAACTTTTGTGCATTAGGTAAAATGCACAGTTACAGTATATAAGTACTGTTTCTTTTAATTAATAATGATCTTGTGAGATGATAATAAATAGGTAGGCTGCTGGCTGAGTTTTTTGTGGTTCTTCTCAAATCAGGGCGCGTCTGGAACGCGTAGCTTTACTCCTGTTATAATCTGTTCTTTACTTGCTCAGTGGTATAATACTTTTAAAATTATAATTTTTTGTACAGCAGCATATGGTTTGCTAGCACCCTAGTTCACTCGAATATTGCATCTATCGGGCGGGGGAGTGAAACAGCCTGTGAAACCTTTGAAGTACTTCTGCACTTGTCATTATACATTCACGTCTCCGTTCGTTCTTAGCGGTTCACGTCTCGCACAATGGCGGCCTCATTTATTTTCCCGCTAGCGATGTGGAGCCAGCAATGCGTACACACTCGTACTGCCACGTTCAGCCGAACTTGACGAGCCCCTCTAGGCTAATATTTTATAATAAAGTACCGCAGCGCGCAAACTTTGCATGGAAACATTGAAAGTGGCAGCGGAGGTAAGACCCACTTGTTCACATAGCGCGTTGCGGCGCCGCGACATATTACTGGTTTTTTGCACTGTATACCACATTACTACATTTACATTTTGTTTTATTTTATTTTTATTAGCGACACAGCAGAAGAAGCGCGGCGCAGGCACGCAGCGCACCCGTACGGCACACGGCAAGCGGCCGCGCCCGGAGGCTTCCTACGACATGATTGACGTGTAATCAACTCGCACGAATAGCTATTCGTGCGAGAATACAGGATAAAAAGCTTTTTATCCTCGTACTGAAACGACCAATCAACGGTTTTTCTGCTTGGTTACTTGAGTCCCTACTTTCAAATCAAGTAATTTTCATCGTCGTTATTTTCCATTAACAAACTCATAAAACAGTCACACGTGTCACCGAGATCATCCCCATGTCTACCACTCGTATGCCAGCTGTGTGTGTGTGTGTGTGTGTGTGCGCGACGCGGCAGTGGCCCGCCGTCGACCCTCCGCTACAAAATACTACACCTCCACCGTATTCCTTGAATAATGTTTGCTATTTGCTTACCTCGGAACAGAACAGGATAAATGGAAAAAGTGATAAACGATGCCGCCAAAACCATTCCTTGATGTTGTTTTATTTCTTTTGTAGCATTAATGTCAAAGTTACGTAAAATATAGTACTCGGAGCAGTCACGTAAAAATGTTATAAATGTTATAAATTGTTCATGTTAAACTCGTTAAATGAGCTGAAGTTCATTTGCTATTTCAATTATTACAATAAATAATATAAATACAAAACTTATTACATAAAAGGTAAATAACCTTATCTTTCAGTTAAATTTAATTTGCGTGGACAGAATGAAAGAAATATTGCGTAAAGATAGAGAATATAAGAAAAGAGAAACAAAGAAGAAATGAAATATAAAGCATTACATCTTAGATTGGATCCTTAAATTCTCGCAGATCTTTAATTCAAAGATGTTCAAAGTGAACTAAGAGAGTACCTGTTTGTGAATGATTTAGTTGTCATTACTCGTGTATGTCTTGATCCCGGCAAAGATGGACACGACTTAACTATGAGTAATGAAACCAAAATTTGCGCTGCTGATCGGAATATTATGCCAATCAGCATTTTTGTCTTCAAATAAAATATGTGTGTCATTATTTTTACTCATAGTCATTTTTTTTGTCCGCGTGGTCCATTTGTCAAACTTATCCCTCCTTATCCTTCTCCAGGGAGTGAGTGACGCGGTGACATAATGTGCAGGCTTTTCAACAGCCATAAATATCAATAGCGCCTAAAACAAAGATAAAAAAAAACTCTTATAAAACCATGACACCCTAAATCTACCCAAATATTTGAAGGCAATAACTCAGTAGTTTAATCTGTAGAAGCTATTTATTCTGTTCTATTTTATATTTTATTCAAAGGTCGTAGATTGATGGCATTGAACTACTGTGGAATAAATTCTTTCCTCCAGAATAAGTTTTACCACCTATTCAGGACTTAACGGCGGCTGAGCTTTATGTTTCATAAAGTCAAGTCGTTCGCCGCGCTGCGCTGTTCCATCGTTCACGGTGAAAAGTTCGTAGGCGTTACGCTTAGGTAGTAGGGGGAGGACCAAATATTGCATAAGTAGTGTACCTTAGAGCGGCACGCCTAAGGTGTGTATAGGGTGAGTGAAGTTCTATGAAAAAACATAATACTTCTTTAGGGAATATCGTATGGGTTCACGTAACCGATATGTTAATGTTAACAGTATATTATAGGCATCTGTAGCTTTGAATATGGCATGCTTTCATCAATCATCAATCAAGGTTTTAAAATTTCGAAAATAGTGTGCATCAAGTCAACTTGTAAAAGTACCTATACGGAAATGGATACAGCGATTTTGCTGTTGACCCGGATTCCAGTTCGAATGCTTTTAAGAATAAGATTGCCGGAAAAGAAATACTCTAACGAGCACTAACAATATTTCACTCTTTGTTGGAGCATTTGCTGAGAACGAGAATCTCGACTCTAGATAATAGAACCAACTTGACTTTCATTACCTGAATGGATTTATTTTGCGTTTAGATACGCTGTGTTTCTTCCGCGTCCTTATTACGTAATGTGCAAAATTTTGCCTCGTACTAAAACGCAGGATTTGTATATTAAAGCAATATACGAGTACCAGTCTATAGAATCCAAGAATTTTATTCCGAGCACGCACGTCGGACTTACGTACTTATGTTGTAAGCGATTAAGTATAAATTGCTTTGAGGGGCATTAAAGGTGAAGGGAAACGTTGTGAGGAAACCAACGCCTGAGAGCGAGGCCTGCCAATCCACACGGGGGCAGCGCGGCAGACTAGGATCTGCACTCTTCTTTCTAAGTTTACTCGACTACTAAGCGAAACGCTTAATTTAGGGCAACTATAGATAGACAGTTGATTTTTATTGTTTTAGACTTTAGAAAAGATGACGTTTCATATGATTTCATATACTTATTATTATTTTAATGGAATGCGTCCAAAGCGAAGTTTCGAAAAGAACACAATGCCATTCCAAAGCTTTATAAATGAGGTTAAAAAATAATATATATCTACAAAGTTGACGGTCACGAAAGTTTTACTAAGAAAAACATTTCGAGCATCCCAAAATGTTCATATTTTAGCGAATAAGCGCCGCATTGTTAGTCATTAATTAATCTGGTTTTATCAGCAATTAGTCGAGCGATCCGGGGTATCCTCAACTTGTGAGGGCGGCGAGTGGCGCGAGCCTCCCGGTATTGTAAACAGCTTATCGCCGACCGACGAGCGACGGATTTCCCCTTCAACTCATAATTAGGAGAATTAATCAAGGCCCTTCGCACGAGCTAAGATCGAGTTTCGTATTCTTGATACGTAGAAGGCGACAGATTTATGTTACCTATACACCTTGTAAACAAGGAAATCATACATTCTATTGATGTAGAGCTTCAATTCAATAGCGCAATGATTTCTTTGCAGTCTGAAAACCCGAAAGGTCAACGGTTCAATCTCTACCCCTTGCAATAATGTCGCATCCACTCCTAACAGAAGGTTTATGTTTGCTAGAAGAGAAAAGGAAGTATTAGGTAGGAAGAAGTCATGTTCAGTAAGTATATATATTATATATATATACTTTTAAAAATGTAATATTGTACTCGTAAACGCAAAAGTAATTTTTTTGTTGCTCTTTTTTCAATCATGCAATCGTCGACATGGCCAAAATATCTTATTCTAATCTGGCGATCAAAATTTTATGCTAAACGAAACCGTTGAGATGTTGATGTAAAAGTGTAGGTATATTTTGTTTATAAAACTGCGATGCGATGAGGAAACGAGCTCGGCCTCCCGTGCGAGACATAAGAACATGTATTTTCGATAGGTGGTATGTTAACTTATGTTAACGCGATTGTACTAATGTTCTCTCCCCTCGACCTCCAATTTTTTTGAACGTTGAGCTATCGGGGCATTTAGAATGTATAAATTTTAATAAATTAAAGCAATTTACGTGGCATGTAGACCGTAATTTATTAGCCATATTTACCCCTTTGCGCATTACCGCAGTATTACCGAGCCTCCATTCCTGGGAACACATTCCCGCGATGAAATCAAATGTTTGGACTCGAACAATGCATTACAATATACACACTCTGAAGGTTTGGAATATAAGCATCGAAATAGAGTATAATATCAATTGGAATTGTATTTTTCACTGTTAATTAATTTAAAGTTAATTTAGATTTATCGTAATACTATTATTATTTATACTGTGAATCGGCACTTAGCTAACGAAGTGGACATTCTAAGAGGCTGTTTGTGAGCATCAGCGGGTTACTATCCACCACCTAAAACTAAAAGTTACAAGCTAAATTGACTTAAGTGACAAAGATATTATGTCACAGTATACTATGCTGTCGTGCGGCTTCCGATAATAACTAGCATCAATTCAAGAAGCATGTTGTGAAAGCGGCCGGAAGGGAAACTGCGTAGAGCGAGTTACGAGTGTAATCGCAGGATCAGCCCTCGGCATGCGGCATGCGAGGGCGGGAATCACGCGCGACACGCACCGCGGCGCGCACCGCGGCGCGCTGAACGTTGACGGCGCTACTCGATAACTCTTTGTTGGGTTCAATACACGAGCGCATCATCTGCTGTTGAACGACGCACCATCTTACAAAATCAAAGAAATGAAGAAAATAAACTAGTGGTTCGCCCCGAACTGAGACCTCGCGATATCCCATAATTCCCAAAAGTTTTAATTATATATTGTAATAATTAACTTTTAACATTAGACGCAATAAAAAAAATAATAGTTGACATAAAACTGTTTTACTGACACAGCGCCATCTATTAGCATTATAGTGAAGCTATTAGCTTCACAATAATGCTAATAGATTAATTTTAAATTATTAAATTAAAATTAAAATTAAAAAATTTCGTTTCTTTATAACATTTATCTAATTTTAGTATTTGTTGTTCAAGTACAGGATGTAACTGAATTTTCAACCAAGTTTCACGTTCTAATATTCAGTAATTCAGAAGTTATAGGGCTCTGACAGACATTTAGACGGACACACTTCTCTGTCTAGTAGGCGCCCTAGTTGACTCAGAGAACTCGCTTCGCTCGTTCAATAAGATTATATTTGTTCAAAAAATATACTTATTAAATTTATATAGGCTTAAGAAAATATACCGTCACTATAGCAAACAATATATGAATTGTACCTACTCATGCAAACTCAAGGTCTAGTTGGGAGCTGTAAAATAGGTCTCAATACAATCTCCATTATATACGACTATCTTTTGCCCGCAGCTTCGCTCACCTTAAGTTTGATTTTTCAAATCCCTATTTTACCTCCTTAGGGGTCAAATTTTCAAAAATTCTTTCTTAGCGGATGCCTACATCATAATAGCTATCTGTATGCCTTTCAGCTCGACCCGTCCAGCGTTTCGACCTGTGCGTTGATAGATGAGTCAGTCAGTCAGTCAGTCAGCCAGCCACCTTTGTCTTTTATATATATTTAGATTACGTAATACTAGAACCGGTCTTAAAAATAGCCCTTAATGATTAAGAAAATTTTGAACATTATTCATAAGTCAAAATACCCGAGAAAGCTTATCCATATGAAGCTATTCCAGTTTTAATTCCACGAGTGCTGTTAAAACCTACAACAGAACATTATTTTAAAATTCTCTTTTTCATTGCAAGTATTAAGTTTTAAATAACATTAACTTGAAAATAAAAGCTTTTAAATAACAATAACTTGAATAAAAGCTTTTAAATCACAAGCAGCTTATATAGTGCTTACCGGTACGTTCATAATAAATCTCCCGTGAGCATGTATTGTGCTGCGTTGAGTTTCTTTATTGACGTAATTTTAATTAAGTAAGAAACTACATGTGAAATCAAATAATACAGAACTAAATTTTAAATTATAACTTAATTCTAAATATCAAAAATAAAAGCTAAATAAAAAAAATATCATCTAAATCCCTGGAACGAGGAAATGTACCCCGAACACTGGCTGTAGAATTAATATTATGTTTTGAGATCATGTATCGATCGAGGTAAGACATTGGATTTTGCTGTAAAAAAGTAATAATTACAGAAAAGAATAGTAATAATTACAACTTTTGAACTTTCTTACTAAAACTTCTTAATTGACTTCCTTTTTAACCGACTTCCAAAAAGGAGGAGGTTATCAATTCGGCCGGTATATATATATTTTTTTTTTTCTATGTATGTCCACCGACTACTCTGGGGTTTCTGGACCGATTCACGCGATTTTTTTTTTTAATCGACAGAAGAAGCTCGCGAAATGGTCCCATAAAATTTTTTACCTTCAACTCCTCAAGCCTGATGCTGCAGAGGTACTTTCCCCCTAAATTATGGGGTTTTAGGAACTATCATTTACGAATTGGTATGCTTGGCCTAAGCATATACTAGATCTTAGAGCTCCAGATGCTACTCCTCAATCCTGATGCTGCAGGGTACTGCCCAACTAAACTATGAGACTTTAGGAACTTTCGCTTGCAAATTGATATTATTAGTATTAAGCATAGTCTACATCGTGGAGCTCAAGGTCCTAGCTCTTCAATCCTGATGCTGCAGGGTACTGCCCACCTAAACTGTGAGGATTTAGGAACTTTCACTTGCGAATTGATATTTTTAGTATTAAGCATAGTCTACATCGTGGAGCTCAAGGTCCTAGCTCTTCACTCCTGATGCTGCAGGGTACTGTCCACCTAAACTGTGAGGATTTAGGAACTTTTGCTTGCGAATTGATATTGTTAGTATTAAGCATAGTCTACATCGTGGAGCTCAAGGTCCTAGCTCTTCAATACTGATGCTGCAGGGGTACTGCCTACCTAATCTGTGAGGATTTAGGAACTGTCGCTTACGAATTGATATTGTTGGTACCAAGCATATACTACATATAAAATTCAAAGTTCTAGCTCCTCAATCCTGATGCTGCAGGGTTGAAGGGATTACGAAATGTCGCTTTCGAATTGATATTGTTGGTACCAAGCATGGACTACATCATGGACCTCCTGGTCCTAGCTCTTTAGAAATTGTGTGTAGTTAATAAGTACTGTAGGTACCAAGTATAGTACTACTTTAGTACCGTAGAGTTGGAGGAAGGGGAGAAAGAGAGCAGGAACAAGCTACACTAAAAAGCTTAAAATAAAAATTCTTTTCAAAAAACCGACTTCAAACGCCACTACAAAGTATAAAAATAATTTTATTTTGTACACGTTTGTTGAAGTCGGGCGGGCTTAACTAGAAATGATGAAATCGATGCGCAACGCTTACTTTAGGGTGACATATAAGAGACACGCTTATTGAAATCGGGTGAGCATCGCGTATCGGTTTCATCGTTTCTATTTAAGCCGCCCGACTTCAACAAACGTGTACAAAATAAAATTATTTTTATACTTTGTAGTGGCGTTTGAAGTCGGTTTTTTGAAAAGATTTTTTTCTCGTTAAAAATCAATTACAACGCTCAATACGTTTTACTCTATTGCATTTGGAAAATTTGAAGTCAATCCGACATTAGTTTCTAAATTACAGGAAAATTTTACGTTTAATCAAAAAAATTTAAAACTGAAAAATTCGAAAGATCCAGTTGGGGAGATCCTTAAGAGCTAGGATGGGCTGTATCTACGTTGAGCACTGATCTCGACCGCCAAGCCCGAGCGGTCCCCGGGCCGGCGCCGGCGGTGGGAGGTGCGCCAGATCGTAGAAGCCGCCGTAAATTGAGTCAGTTTTGTGTTCAGGATCACTGTTTGCGTTAACTACGCAATCTCTACTGACCATAAATTATAGGGTTTTCTCTAAATTGTGCGAAAAAGCCTGTACCTCTCACTTTAAATATGTGAATGTGTATAGGATGAAAGTTCGAAACAATATTAAATTTTATAGTTAAACTCGTAACGTTAAATTGTTCCAGCAATAATCAAACGAGTCCACAAATTAATCTCAAGATATTTAAGTAAACGTTGTATTTCTGATAATAAACAATTATTGAAGTTGTATATTTTATATTTGCATCAAAACGTAAAGAAGGTCTAGGCGTACGGTACTTCAAACAGTTTATGTTTCCCTCTGACCGGTATCAATCTCTCTACGGCCTTTCACGAAATAGCATATATTCGATGTCCATCGGTCCGAAGTGGCCGCTGCTCGTAACTGTCACCCCTCGAGCCTCGACACATCGGGGGCCGCAGCACGCGTCCGGGTCAGCGCAAACTTACACCGCTACATTGATTAATGGTTTTAATAAAGCGCCGTCCGCCGACGCAGAACCGACACACTTGACAAACTGTAAAACCGTCTGAGCTCTCGTTACGTGTCCTCGTAGGTGCTGACGTATTAAGTTATATTGCCGAAGTTATAAGTCGAAGGTTTCGTAGAGCACGTTTTCCGCGGTTAGATACAATAAGTCTTCGTGAGAACGGTGGAGGCGGGCGGCCGCTCCACGCGTAACATTATTATTTAAAATGACGGAGCGTAGCGGCTACGAGCGGCTACGGGCTACGCCGACACTGCTACGCGCTGAATACAAACCGTCGCGTTGGTTGTGTGGGGCCACGGGCTTGCTGCGTAGCGGCAGCTTTTGCTTATCCACAACTATTGCTTATATAAAAAAATTATAGACGCAAGCGTAACGCCAACTCTTTTTATCCAATATTTTTAATCGCGCACGCACTTCAAACGCAGGGCATGTTTTTATCGGTAGCCAGTGCTAAAGCCACCCAAAAAACTAGACTAGAAAAGATTCAGATATAACAAATTCCTAAATTAACTAGACTAGAGAAGATTCAGATATAACAAATTCCTAAATTAACTAGACTAGAGAAGATTCAGATATAACAAATTCCTAAATTAACTAGACTAGAGAAGATTCAGATATAACAAATTCCTAAATTAACTAGACTAGAAAAGATTCAGATATAACAAATTCCTAAATTAACTAGACTAGAGAAGATTCAGATATAACAAATTCCTAAATTAACTAGACTAGAGAAGATTCAGATATAACAAATTCCTAAATTAACTAGACTAGAGAAGATTCAGATATAACAAATTCCTAAATTAACTAGACTAGAGAAGATTCAGATATAACAAATTCCTAAATTAACACTTAACACTGCGCTAATCCTCAAAAAATTTTTCTTTACTTTGAACGTGTTGCTGTTCTACTGTTACTCGCTGTAGTATACTCATACACTCACGTATATAGTAGTCAAGTATATAGTCCGTATATACCAATGCACACTCCAGGCACACATAATGTGTGTTACACAACCGACGTGCTATCCGACCCGTGGTCCTAGCACGACTGACTAATGACTCTAATGGCGCCTGTATTTATAACATGTTTCCTCCAATATTCACAGACTACCCTCTGTATGCTATACTCGCCGTGCGGCTCTCGCTGTGATCTGCGATTAGCTTTAGATTTTCAATCTTATACACGTTTTGTAAGATAATTTACAACATTTGTTTTAGTCAGTTTTGTGACGTCTTTATTTACAATATTTTCAATCGAAACAATATTTTTTATTTATATTGTCTAAAAACTGTTTTATTACTTTACTTCAATAAGTAATTAATTTTTTAAATCGAAAAATATTTTTTAAAGAACGTTACTTCAACTATAGTGGTTAGTTGGTGTCGACAATGGGTTCGACGATTTACGACATTAGCGCAAGCGGTGGGTTATTTCGCCACTAAAGCTTTAAGAATTCAAACGAAATCGTTTGAATTCTTTAGATATTATCAAGTAGAATTTAAACATCATTATGTTGCTCGTAAAATATATTTTGTGCGGGCGTTCGTTGTTGAAGCCCTCGGGAAATCGATTCTGAAAATCTGGAATAAGACTTGAACGGTACAATTATATTTACAAAATCCTTCCATTCTACGTAGAATATTATATTCAGTCTAAACCATGACATAACAACAGACGTAAACTCGTTAAGGGTTCGATCGATATTCAGAACTCTGCAACTTGGAACGTTTTATGTGGGGAGTTGCCCAACCTTCTGAATAAACTTACCTTTTTATGGCAAACTCGACTTCTTTCGATTTTATGCGTGCTTAGCCGTTTTCTTTGGTAGGAAATGGATAAAACTTCGTAAAGATAAATTTAGTAATTTTATTAACAACTTGTGTTTATATTTTTGGTTGGTATATACTTATCTTTCTTCTCGTTTCCCTCACGAGAGATGATGCTCATCTCGAACGAATTAAATGAGCATCATAGCTTATAGTGATAAATTATAACATTACTAGGCGATGCCTACGACTTTGTGCACATGGATTTACTGTTTAAAATCCCGCTCGAACTGGGATAAAAAGTAGCCTATGTCACTCTAAATCCTCAAACATACTCGCGTCGATCCGTTGCTCTGTTGCAGCGAGATCGAAGGACAAACAAACACATTTTTGTATTCACAATAATAAAAAGATGACCAATCTGTGCTGGATGGCTATGGAATTGGACATAACAAAAATAGTATCAAAAAGTATAATAAAAAGAACAGAGACTCAAAAAGGGTTTGGAATCTTGGGATCATTCAAAAAATATAGCAAATAGTAGTAGGTATTTAAACCTTAAACTTGAGCAAGATTATAGGTGGAACAACGATCGGTGGTACTACGATTCAAAGCAATGTCATATCAGCCGTTAATCGTTTTCGACACGTTTGAGCTGAAGCCCCTCGTCGGACAGCAGGTGCGAGTGGCGCGCAAACTGCTATCGGTTTTAGTTCCAGCGCGTCCTCTGTATTAATTGAGCAGTAAACATTCCTCTATGGGCCGTAAATTTGGTGTGTTGTTCGGCATTTTGTGTGAAAATTGATTTCGTGCGATAGAGCTTCGGTCGCCGGTTCACACCGCCCGGCTCGATGTAACGCCTACTATTGCAAGGCTGATAGTCCAGCGGTTAATGCGTCGGAAAGCTCTCAGCCACACATCTCGGATTTTTCAAAGTTTTGTGTAATGCGAAACTTTTAACTGCTGAAGTGAAGATACTAATTTGTATTCTGAAGGCAAACATTGGATACTTTGATCGAGATTTTTCAAGACATGAATCGCCGCGGAGGGAGTATCGTGCATCAGCCGGCTGTAGCTATAAAATGAGCGGGCTCAGCGGGCGACTGCGGCGTGTCGCAGTTGTAACTCATAACTTTGTTAGTTGGTGTTAATCCTAAAAGCCTCCACCCCGTCGCTCGGAGCCGTAATTGTTGCTCAGGATGACAAATGCTCTCTCCGCTAAGCTGATTACACATTACAGTCGAACTGGTCTTTATGAGGTCACATTTTTCATAATACTCAATACTTGAATTCGCCAAGGCAGTGCCGCTTGCCGGTTTTAGTGTAAGTGCAATCTATATTTGGAGTAGAATGGACTGAGAACAATGACGCATATTTATTTTACCATTGATTGTTCTTCGCATTTCGAGTTAGTGTTCGATGCCATCGACCCTCGATGACGTTGTCCATATTTCACGTATGCACAATAACGCCGTAATCACAATACACGCGTTATAAAATACAAGAATGACAATCGTTTATTTTTTTACTTGTATATCTTAATTTATAGAATGCTACTTAAATTTCAGTAAGTAGGTAGTTTTAGTAACTTACATTTTATGTAGCGGCTGTTGTATTTTTCACCAGAATTCTTGTAGAAAACTGAATTCAAAACTATTACTTTCCCCTGCGTATGTATGCTATTATTTTCAGTAGGAAAGATTTTTTAACGGCCACATATTAAGTCATTAACAAAATTGTATCGCAGCGTTATTTTAAGATATAAGATCTTCTATTTTATTGAAAGAATCTATCTCACTGAAAGCCTGAAATATTTTTTGTGCGAAATTTTATTGTGAATATCTCTCAAACTTCAGGGTCATTCTGAGGATTAAAATATAAAACTTCGATCTGGGAATTGTGTTGCGAAGGACGGGCCTTCCGCAAAATGAATACCAACAAAAACCTCGCGCTCGATATAGCGAGGAAATCCTTTGTCTCGCTTACAACCATCTTTGACCCATTCCACTAGAAAAATTACTAGACGATAATATCCTTACGTTATGGCATGTTTTTAAACGTGAAACTGGTAATATACGGTACACTGTACAAGTGTACACCAGTACAGTGACTAACAGTAGCAACAAGTGCTGAATTCATCAAGAATATAAATGCCAACTCTGTATTTTCTTTTAAATCGCCTATACTCGTACATCGCCTGCACAGATTTTCACACATTTCTACTGACTAACTTTGATCAAAGTTCCTAATTTTGTTTTGGAGTTGATTTAATTCCTTGTCTACTTCTATAATTATTATATAAACAATAAAAACTAATTTTGTTCTGACTGACTATCTTCTGACCACAGTTAACGGTCATCTAAATATATAAAAGGCAAAGGTGACTGACTGACTGATTGACTGACTGACTGACTGACTGATCTATCAACGCACAGCTCTAACCACTGGGCCGATTGAGTTAAAATTTGGCATACAGGTAGCTGTTAGGACGTAGGCATCCGTTAAGAAAGGATTTTGGAAAATTTCAACCCCGAGAGGGTTAAATAGGGGGTTAAAGTTTGTATGAAAGTCCGTCATTTTTCAAGTTATATCCATGAAACTTTGTATTTAGGCTTTAGAATAAAAATAAAGAAATACGTGTTTCACAGATTTTGAAAAATCCACCCCCCAAGGGATCAAATAGGGGTTGAATGTTAGTATGAAAGTTTTTCATTTTTAAAGTTGTATAAACTTTGTATTTGGCCTTTCGATTAAAAATAAAGAAATACATGTTTCATCTAAATATATAAAAGGCAAAGGTGACTGACTGACTGATTGACTGACTGACTGACTGATTGACTGACTGATCTATCAACGCACAGCTCTAATCACTGGACCGATTGAGTTGAAATTTGGCATACAGGTAGCTGTTAGGACGTAGGCATCCGCTAAGAAAGGATGTTGGAAAATTTCAACCCCAAGAGGGTTAAATAGGGGGTTAAAGTTTGTATGAAAGTCCGTCATTTTTCAAGTTATATCCATGAAACTTTGTATTTAGGCTTTAGAATAAAAATAAAGAAATACGTGCTTCACAGATTTTGAAAAATCCACCCCCCAAGGGATCAAATAGGGGATGAATGTTAGTATGAAAGTTTTTCATTTTTAAAGTTGTATAAACTTTGTATTTGGGCTTTCGATTAAAAATAAACAAGTACATGTTTCACAGATTTTGAAAAATCCACCTCCAAAGGCATCTAATAGGGGATGTATGAAAGGTTTTAAAGTTGTATAAACTTTGTATTTGGGTTTTCGATTAAAAATAAATAAAATACATGTGTCACAGGTTTTGAAAAATCTACCACAAAAGGCATCATCTAAATCTAAATATATAAAAGGCAAAGGTTACTGTCTGACTGACTGATTGATCTATCACCGCACAGTTTAAACCACTTTGCATACATATAGCTATGATGACGTAGTCATCCGCTACGAAAGGATTTTTCAAAATTCAACCCCGAAGGAGGTAAAATAGGAGTTTAAGAAATCGAACCTAACGTGAGCGAAGCCGCGGGTAAAAGCTAGTCTCTATTAATCAAATTGCAGAGAATATATTTTAGGCGCCCCGATTTGACCGATATTCGAACTGTTAACTCGTTTCTTAACTACTATCGAAACTGTTTCTCTTATTCAATAAGGCAATAATGTTGTTTGTTTGTTTGTTGCAGAATAAAAATGTCCATCTCAGCGTTCCGGCGGAAGAAGCTGCTCTACGTGTTCAACGTGTTCTTCGGTAAGCTTCCCAGCCAGCTCTGTTACACTGGCATTTGATTGATCGCACATCGCGGCACGAGCTATATCCTGATAAGTAATATGCGAAAGTTTGTCAGTATGGATGTATGTAAGGACCGATGGATGAATCTTTATTACTCCTTCCAACACAACAAATGAACCGATTTGTCTGTTTAGCTTATATTTAGTGTGTACCTATTATATTGTGTGTTTGTTTATTTACATTCCTTGTAAATGTGTAAAATTAAATCTATAACACTTAATCCCTATTAGTTTTAGGGAAAATAAATATGCTATTGAGTTTTAACCTGCTCATATTTTCCCAATTTTTATTATTTTATTGTTTTAGTGTCCTGTCACAATTTTTCGTAAACATATCAATCATTTTACTAGTTTTATTATAAACTAACGGTTCTTACAATTTTTTGGTGACACATAAATCCTACTAATATTGTAAATATGAAAGTTTCGATGTATGGATGGATGGATGAATGGATGAATGGATGGATGTTTGTTATTGAATTACGCCTAAACGACCGAACCGATTGGGCTGAAACAAATTCCAGTAAAGTATCAAAGCACAGAGATACATTTTATAGTTTGAATTAACACGAAGGCTACTTTTTATCCGGGAAAATAAAAGAGCTCCCGCGGGAATTAAAATCTTCAATCATATCTTCGATGACCAATCGTTTGCTTGCAAGGCAAAGTTGCGTAATGTGAAAGCGAAGGCGCTGAGAGTGGTTTCTGTTTCAGACGTCAATCAGAGCGGCACCATCGAGAGGAAAGACTTCGAGCTCGCGATAGAGGTCGGTATCGAGGCCCGCGCCGCTCTCACTGAAAGCGCTTTTATGTCCCGAGGGCGGCGCGGCGGTTTGAATATTCATATTTTATTTAGTCTCCCCTCAAAGAAAGCTAAAGTTAACATTAAAGTGCCCGTTAATAACTTCCTCTGTTCAAAGATTTTACTATTTTTATAAAATAACCTTAACCTTGAAGCTCAAAACAATGTGTCGCTGGCCCGTGTAGTGACCATTGCGGACAAGAATATCGAAAAAGAAAATGAAAAGCAACGAGCCCAAACTTGAAAAGCATGGTATCTTGAATATGGGGAAGCGCCTCTCGTTCTGCCGGGCTCAGGTTGAGTCTGGCGGAGTGCTGAATGAGTTTCAAATCGAAAAATATTATTGGCAATCATTCATCAACCCAAACTTATTGCTCAATATAATTTCGTTTGCTTTCTTTAGGTTCCCGAGGTTCTGTCAGATATACTTTGGATAGTGTGCGTAGGATCCTTACAACCTTTTCATATCACCGTTTTGATACAATCAGAAACAAAATCCATGTACTATTTAATATTATAAAAGTTCTTGCAAATTACATCGATGTATATTTTATGTATATTTTTCCCTCGTACTGTTTTTTTCGGGTATTTGCCATAGAGTCTTCTATTGTATGTCGTCTAGTCCTGCTAACGTGCACAAGTTTCCACAATTCCAACCCCCCCATAATCTAATTCAAAGTAAACTAACTCCACTGAAGGAGTATTTTTGCCGGAAACGACCCCGTGGTGCGTTTCCCGAAATTGGCTTCCGGTAAATAATTTCTTAAGTTAAATATAACAAACCTTTGTTCTGACTTCGGAAATTATTAACGAGAAAGAGGTTTCTTTCTTTCGTTTTAATTTTTTTATTCATGCCGAAAAGAAAATAATTTAATTAAATAGAAGGGATTTCTCGGAGGCTGTTTTATTAATGTTCGCGCAGGTCGTACATTCGTACGAACTGCCCTGATAAGGACTAAATTGCCCCGGTAAAGCAATATTTTTTTTGTGTGTTGTTTAGAAAATCTGCAGTCTCCGAGGCTGGAAACCCGGAGACGCCAAGAACACTGAAACGCACGAAATTATGATCAAGATCTGGGAGGGGCTGCGGAAGAGGGCCGACTCCAACAGGGACGGACAGGTCGGTGTCAGCGGCGCTCACGACAAATGTCATGTCGAAGTCGACACAATGGTGAAGTCGAGCGCTTTAACTGACATGTTTATATTTATTATAATAATTCTATAATATTTCTACACAATAATTAAGTAGAGTACGAAAAATATTTGAAATTGATAAAACGAACGTGGTACCTTGAATGTGTTAGAATGTTTAATCAGCAGGCCGTATCAGCTATCAGCAGCCGACGCCGCAGCCCGTGTTTAATTTGCGTAATCCTGACACTCGCCCGACAAAGGAAGGACCTGCAGATACGATCTGCGAGTAGCGCCGCCGTAATCCGTTCACTCCACAGCTGCTTACAGAGATTGCAGTCCGGTGCGATGTAACCATCCTACTAATATTATAAATGAGAAAGTTTAGATATACCTATATCCATAGGATGGATGTTTGTTACTCAATCGTGCCGCAACGACTGAACAGATTTGGCTGAAATTTGGCACAGTTATAAATTATAACGTGCACATAGGCTACTTTTGATCCAAAGATAAGAGATATTCCGCGGGAATTAAAAAACCTCAATCCACGCGAACGAAGTCGCGAGCATCGGCTAGTGATATTATAATAGAGTAGGTAGAAATAAACATCTACAATACGAAATTTTTATTACCATGCCAGCAAATATGGTCTAACTAGACAGGTGCGTTTTCGAATTGCGTAGACCCACACATATGCGTCATGTGCGCTGTCACAGTAATGAATACTTTATCGCAAGCATTTACGTTCCTTGACGTTTGCATATTGGGTACTTACTTGACTTACGCTAACGTTTGCATCAATGCAGAGACCACAGGCTATTTTGAGGGGGTGTTTATTGCGTGCACCACAGTGTTGATGCATGCGTTAGCGAACTAAAAGCTTCCCCACGGGTGGTTATA
Source organism: Hipparchia sbordonii (assembly GCA_038048805.1). Classification (NCBI taxonomy): domain Eukaryota; kingdom Metazoa; phylum Arthropoda; class Insecta; order Lepidoptera; family Nymphalidae; genus Hipparchia; species Hipparchia sbordonii. Next base: position 14,897,628 of record CM076106.1, read on the forward strand.
TTTAGTATAGGTACGTCTAACGCAAGTTCAAAGCACACCTGTAAATTAAGACCTTATAATATGTTGATACTAGGTCCACGGTAGACACCAATCAATTGACATATGAAATCTCAGACCAATATGAATCATTAGAAGTTGGTGTTTGAGACCGTATAAACAAGTGTCCACACAAATATACACACTTTTAATAGGTACATAAAATTGGATTACCGACCTCAAATACCAGGAGCATAAACAAACAACGGCTAGATGGATGTAACTGAAACAATAAAAGTGGCGTTTCATAAAAATGCTAATACACAACCCGCAATAGCAAATGGAGACAATATAGAAACATTAAAATGCCAGTTTTAATAAAAGCCTGACCCTTCCTTGATGGATATGTTTGGGCCCAGCGGGGACAAGGCCTCGGCGGAGAGCCACCTGCCGCTGGTGCTGTGCGGAAGTCACCTACGCATTTACACATTCACGCGTCATTTGCTCCGGGTTTTTATGAAGCTCCAAAATAAATTGTATCCTTTTACACGCGCTCATTTTTCAAGTACCTAGTCCACCGTAGTTGATGATTTCATACGTACAAAAACATTGTTTCTCTTCCTTGGCTCACACTGTTATCCCTCGGGAGATTATTCCCTAGTGATTATCGTTCGGTTTCAAACTAGAACTGTCAAACTCACTTATCGTATGAAGAAATGCGGGTGTGACAGTTCTCAGTTGGCAACTTTCCAGTGTTTCCTATATCACTGGATAATATGTCAAAATAGATAACACGGCAGCCGGTGAGCCAGTGTATACGTGTTCATGTAGACGATGTCACTTAATTTAACAACCGAGCATTTCACGTTCACTGAGTGTTAGAGCTTAACACGAGAGAGCAAGGCTTTGTGCGTCTGCGAAGCGGCGTGCGAGCGTCTAATCCGCCACTCGTCCGGAGCGAGCGTCGCGTCGTCGTGGAGGCTTTAAAGCGATTACCGCTCTCCGATGCCGACTCGAGCGTCATCCGCGCTTCATCGGAGACAGTGTTACGAGTGTAAGACACATAGTCGCGCGTCGCCTAATCCGCTGCACGTAGTGTGGACTACGGCCTACAATGGAACGAGTGTTACGCCATTCGAGGGATTACGTTTCTCACGAGAAAACTACTTTATAAATGTATGATTTTTATGGCCGCCTTTTTCCTCTTTTTAGAGCCCTGGATCGACATAAAAAGTTATTGGATTTTTTGTGTCAATGAATTATCAGCAACGGCCCGAATGACAATTACAGGGATACTCCGTCGTGTCGAACTGATTAGAAAACAGAGAGTGGCACCGTGTTTGCATACAAGCACAGTGGCACTGTCTGTTCCAATCGGGAAATCTCCTGCATAGTTAGTTATTCAGAGCCCACCGTTTACAGTGGCCCAAATTCAGTTAGGCAAATATTTATTTGCTACAGTTCAAAAATTCATAGCCAAAGAGGTGAAGTGAAATTGATAAAAAATTCACTTTTATGTCGAATGATTCGGTCTGTTTTTGCCGGTCTTTAACGCTATTTTACGAGTAGATTGTAACAATTTGACATGACCACATTAATTCAACTTCACATATAAAGTTATAATATTCAAAAGCTGAATGTATTATTCTCACACCATAATATTATCGTCCAAGTTTTGTTCACAAACTTCTCGCGGGAGAATAGGATGAAAAATCCTGCCACCTGGTGCAGTACCAGTGTAGATTGATTGCGGGGGCCTGCTGTCGAGTTCCCTATTTTCGACATTGCCAGTGGCTGTGGAAAACAATGGAAAGTTGTCATCTAAGAACTGTCAAACTCGCATTTCGTAAGGCGCAGTGCGCGTTCGACAGTCCCCAGCGACCGTCGGTCTGTCGTGTGTATAAGGCTATGTTCAGATGGCTGAATTGCGACGCGCGTTTTCAAATCGCGCGCTTAGACATCCTAATATACACCTAGCAACCGTTCACATGCACACGCGTTAACGCGCGTCAGCGAGCGTCAACGCGGCGCTCAGAGAAAAAATTTCTAGACGCAGACAATCGCGCGTTGACTCGCGCTTTGATATTAATGTAATGTCCGTTTGCTGTTCAGTTGAGCGCGCGCTTTCATCGCGATCGCATGTAATTTTGTTAATTTTCGTAATTATATTTTGTTTTCGCATTTAAGATATTGACATCGACTTATTAATCGATGAAGTAGAAAAAAGGCCAGCAATTTGGAATATAGGTTCGGAATCCTATAAAAACAAAATTTTGAAACGACGTGCTTGGGTTATTTTTCAAAATTGGATGAACCCAATGTGTACGTTTTCTTTTTCTATATTTTTCTTTATAATATAACCACAAAATAATAGCCTCTTCCACGTCCATTTTCTACGTTCTACCGAACTAGACCGACGAGTACTCTCGCAACGCGCATTAGCGCTCATCATCTGAACTCTCTTCAAATTTGATCGCGCGTTGACGCGCGTTAACGCGCGTTACATGTGAACATAGCCTATCGGTCTCGTTGTCGGTCGCGTCGGTCTCGTCGTGTGTATAACGGTCGCGTTGTCGGCAGGTGTCGGTGGAGGAGTGGGTGTCGATGTGGAACGACTACGCGCAGAACCCGTCGGCGGCGCTGCAGTGGCAGCAGCTGTACTGCCAGTTCATGTTCCAGCTGGAGGACGCCAGCGCGGACGGCGCCATCGACTGCGACGAGTTCACCTCCGTGTGCTCCGCCTACGGCATCGACCCGCACGAGTGCAACATGGCCTTCACCAAGATGGCCAAGGTGACACCGGCGGCTTCGACTCGCGCTTACCATACATGTATCGTCTTCGATCTAACTTCTTGTATTTCTTGTGTGTTATCCAAAAACACGGATTATTTATTATCATCACTAATATCTGATGATTCGGTGGAAATAATAATTTTTGATAAATATAAGCCAATAATTGAACTATTAATTATAATTAATTTACCCATCAATATACAAACATAAGTCATTAATTAATTATTGACTTATGTTTGTATATTGATGGGTATGAAGTGCCGGAGAGTGGGGACCGGAGACCTCTTTTATTGAAACTGTTCTACAGTAAAGGTATTTTGTAGAAGAAACGTACTAGTGGTTTATTTTGGTCCCCAGGGCAAGGCCAGCGTCTCCTGGGAGATGTTCCAGGAGCTGTGGAAGGAGTTCTTCGCCACCGAGGACCCCAACGCGCCCGGAAACTTCATCTTCGGCCGAACTAGCTTCTAACTCGACCCCGGCGCCGCCTGCGGCCGCGGACGGAGCCGTCGCCCTCCGCACCGCGCCGGACGGCTCCGCCTCGAGCCCCGACGCACGAGGGAACCAGCGCTGCGGCTCCGTCGCGACTTCCCGCGCGAGCTTCGACGAGTTCTGGAACAAGTTCAATTACGAATCGCGAGATAGGCCACTAAATTAAATGTCAATGTCACTCGATAACTTCATTTTGCGTGTGTGTTCAGAGCGTAATGTAGTCATTTTCTTCTTAATATTCGATACGTCATACGTGGAGTCGTGTTCGCGGTTTTTTCCATATTAAAGCTCAAATGAATTTTCGATTTCTTAGGGCGTTCGCTAACAACGAACCTTTCACTGTCGACTTTATTATGTAGCATATCTCGTAGTCATATCTAGTCATAGTTACTGAATTCCTAATCTATTGTACTCGTTGTTTGAGTTAGGTTTCCTCGACGTGAGCCAAGCGTTCAATGTGTTTATGTGAAGATGTACTGATCGTTTAAGGGAATATACGAGACCAAGTTGAAGTCCCGCCACTCACGCTGCGGCGCCGAGTGTCGGCTCTCCAGTGTGAAATCTTTATAACTATAGTCCAGTGATGTTTGTATTACAAATATAATTGTATCTAAGTCCAAGTTCGTTATATTGTATTATCTATTGCGATAATATTATACATTATTAATGATTGTTTTATTTTATCCGTGTTGTATGATTTAGATGATTAAAGTGATTCACGATGTTACGCATTTAAATGTTTTATTGTATGTATATAATGAAATAAAAGTTTATGTCACGACTTATTGTTTTACTTATTTTCGACATCACTAGATCTAGTATTAGACACGACCTAAAATCAAAATTCAAAAAGTCAAAATTGTCATAAACCGTGGGATCATAATCCTGCACGGTCTCCACTCACAGAAGGTTTCTAGGCCATAGTCGATCACGCGGCCCTACATCAAATGGTACACTTCATATAATTATACGTATACACGGTGTTATTTTATTCCCCGTAAACCCTGAAGGAGGTGAATGTGCTCATGAAACTGAACAACTTTCCCCAAGGAACATAGGTCGAAATATGAAAAAAAATTTTGGACCTCCCATAGTAAATCAATCAGCTAATCGTCAATTTTGTATGGAGGGTCCAATTTTTTTTTTTCATATTTCGACCTATGTTCCTTGGGGAAAGTTGTTCAGTTTCATGAGCACATTCACCTCCTTCAGGGTTTACGGGGAATAAAATAACACCGTGTATAGTTGAGAACATCGCAGAGATCTCAGGTGTACAGGAATTTCCTCATGATGTTTTCTCTAGCGTTAAAGCGTGTGAAATTTAAAAGCTTAAACTAACAAATTGATTCAGCCGTTGTGGCATCAACGTGTAATTCATTCATCCAGAATATCACATTTATAAAATGAGTAAGAAGACAAGGAATCGAATGGTTCGTGCTCGCAAAGCGACAGCGCACCTCCGCGCCGCAGCGGTCGTCGCCATGTAGCAGTGATACGAGGCGCGTCGACGAGAGATACGAGAGCTCCTGCGATCATTCAGATTGAATGGAATTACGGCAGTAAAGCCTCACAGCGCGCGTAAACCCGCGCGACGCCCGTTAAGGGGCAAGTCTGGAAGAAATGCGCAAATAGATACTTACGGTTTAACGCAAATTAAAAAACTCATTGAATTGAATGACACCACAAAAAAACCTCAATTGCTTAATAGATGAGGCTATAAGTACGCCACGAAATATATCTAAAATAAATCTCAGTTTTTGAGAAAAAAAATCGGCAACATTATCAAAATCACCCAAATCGACCTTTTCTATTTAATACATCTTATGCTATTCCGATGTTATATTTGGAATAATTTTTGGTTAAATCGTGAGAAGGAAGTATAGAGATTATTTTCACCATTAAAATTTTATATTAATTCAAACCAAAAAGCAATAATATAAGACTAAAAATCATTAATTTTGTAGCGAAAGTCGTTCCCCGTTGCTCATACATTTTAGTATGAAGCAGTAGGCGCCCGTAATTCGCTTTATATTACAGTGTTCAACTAGAAATGAATTCAATCGCGTCCCAATATTCAAGGTGATAGCACGCTCGTTTTCGTAGAGCACCGCAACTCCGGCGACCGCGATATAATAATTGTTTCGACGAGCATTAGGGTGGGTCGCGAGTGTCGGAAACGACTGCTAATTTTATTTGTATTCTTCGAGTACGTAGTAAGTATGTGAGTTTTATCATGTATTTATTTAATCATCAAACACTTCATTAATTAGCAAACACTAATGTACTCATTAATATCGTAACTTATTTTTCTTCTCACTTCAGGTAGATATGAAAAAGCGTAAAGGAAATTACTAAAAACACAAAAAAAAACAAAGGAAGATTTAATATAAAGCTACTTATAATGTACTCATCTTTTTACCCGACTTTTTTATTTTTATCGTTGACAAGATAGTCTTTGACTGCGATCTCACCTGATGGTAAGTGACGATGCCAGTCTTAGATGGTAGCGGACTAACTTGGAATGGGTACGGCAGTGTAAATTCAACCTAAGCCTAATCGATGGCCTATAGAAACCTATAGGCCATCGTGCCGAAACGCTAAATCGCTTGGCGGCACGTCTTTGACGTAGGGTGGTAACTAGTCACGGCTAAAGCCTCCCCCCAGACAAAGCTTCGACTTCGACTGTGGCGAAGCCCAAAACATTGTTATGTTTTCTGGCTGAATGTTTGTTAACCTTCAATAGTATATTTTGATACAAATGCGGAAAATCGAACTTTCCGCACGAGATACAGCTACAAAAAGCTCTTTGAGCAACCGTATTAAAAAATTACTTTAAAATGGACTAGCTGCCTTTATAACCCTACAAACACTAAACCGATTTGGCTGATACATATTTTGGAATTCAGATAGCTTATACCCTGGATTAACATATAGGCTACCTTTTAAACCTTTAAAATCTAATTGGGGTTTGCAAAAAATCTAATTTAATTAATTATATCCTAATTTCTAATAAATACCTTATTAACTATATTGTTTCAGGAAACAAAGTGTCAATTCTGGAAAACAAAAGCTTGAAGGATGATGCGTGCACTGATGTTGAAAAAGCAACGAGAGTTCTATTTCAGGAAATAAGTACAAAACATGCAAAATATAATTGTAAAATGACAAAGTTACTTGGAACCAATCTGCTTGCTTCAACTGCCACAAGATACATAAGCTACATATTGTAACATTTTTTGTTTTGAAAAGAGCAACTGCCGAGTTTCTTGCCGGCTCTTCTCAGCAGAATCAGCATTCTATATGAAACTAGTAGGGTGCGTGGGTGCGCGGCTCGCTAAAGCGAACCGCGGTTTTTCTGTTCACCAAGTAGATCTTTGGGTCTTGATCGTCTTTTTAGAAATATGTATGGTCGCTATCTAGAATCTGGCATTTTGAATTTTTTTTCAGCTGCCAATTGGATGAGGTTTCGAGTGATTTTTGTTTGAGGATCCCCCACCTATCTTCGATACCCATACCGTGCTCCTTACCCGTCTTCGAAATCCTCAATCATCAGCTCTTTCCCTATTTTTCCTCCGAATCATCACAAATTTTGAAAAGGAACCAAATGAAAGTCTTGCATATTTCCCGACTCGCCATATATTTTGTAAGAAAAAATTAAAATCCACCATGTTTAATTTTTTTCTATTCATCAAATAGACCTTCGGGTCCTGATCATCTTTTTCCAAGAAACCACTCTTACATCTTTTATAGTTTCCGAGATAGACACCGACGAAATTTGTATGGCCGCCATCTTGAATCTGCCATTTTGGAGTTTTTTTTCGGCTCTCTGCCAATTGGATGAAGTTTCGAGTGACATTTGGTTGAACACCCCCACCTATCTTCGATATCCTGGCCGTGCTCCTCACCCGTCTCCGAAATCCTCAACCATCAGGTCTCTCCATATTTTTTCTCCAAATGAATTTTTGTTCTCTATACGAAATCATCAGAAATTTTGAAAAAGAATCGTATTAAAGTCTTGCATATCGTACCCTTATTGCAAAAACCGATTATCTGCATTTTTGTACCAAAATTAGGTTAAATATATCAATCGACTCCTCAACTCACGGCGAAGCTGTAGGTAACACCCATTATCTGCTACGACGCTTTTTTACGGAGATAGCTAGAGTTAAAAGCTACTACCTACAGGTATGATTTAATTACCTTCTTAAAAAAAGAACTAAACTCATTTAAATAATTTAGATTTATAAATCTATACCACAAAAACAATGTATTGTATTATAATACTTTTCAGATGTAGTTGCTTGATTTATCATTATGTCAATATTATTCTGTTAATACATGTTAACCTGCGTTAACAGGTTTCAGCTTTTATTAATATAATAGAAATTGCTGATGTATCTAAAAAGAAAAACGAACTAAACAACATTAGTTGCTTTTTGCAGAATAATGAACTCAATATTTTGTTAAAATTATTGCAGGTAAAAGAACTTAAGTTAACTTTTACTGTATAACTGGGCTACGAGGGTTTTTGAACATCTTCACAAATCAAAAGTTTTTTGATTTGTTAAGCTCACAATATAACTCTATTTTTAAGGTGATAGAGAAAAGACTGTCTAAAGATCTTAAGTTTAGTAACTGGCCAACTGCCGGAATCTATAAAAGTAGAAATAAGCTGTTTGACTTATATGCAGAAAAAAATATAATTATTCCCCCGCGTTTATTGAATATGTAAGAAACTATTCTAAATTGTTTGAAAATGTGTGCATACAAGCAAAGTCACTTCACATAAAACAAAAAATTGCCAATTCTGATAATAAAATTAAAACAGCATGGGACATCATCGGCGATGAAATGAGTAAACATAAGGTACATAATAATAATAAATTGGAGCTTAAAAGTGATAATCATGTAATTAACTCCGATACAGTAATTGTAAATACATTTGAGAACTTTTTCAAAAATATTCCAATTACTACAACCAGTTCTCTGAATTCCTCGCCAGCAGAAGTCTATCGTCTTCTAAGGAGCAATGTCTCTGAGTGCAATAAGTTATTTAGGTTTGAACACGTTACCCCATATGACATAGTCAAAACATTTAAATCTTTACAAAATAAGAAAACAGCAGATCTATGGGGGATATCAGTTAAAATAATTCATAACATAATTGATATTATTGCGCCATATCTTGCTTTAATTTTTAATAAATCAGTAGATTCTGGATCTTTTCCAGACCTTATGAAATGTAGTAAGCTAATACCGCTTTTTAAATCGGGAAGCAAAAGTGATCCGAATAACTACAGGCCAATTTCAATTTTGCCAACTCTCAGCAAGATATTCGGAAAAATAATGCTCAACCAACTGCTTTTACACTTTAATTTAAATAAAATCCTACACACTGAGCAGTATGGTTTTACAAAGGGTCGATCAACAACCTTTGCAGCCGCAAGGCTGTTACAACACATATTCGATGTATGGGAGAACTCACAGAGTGCCATTGGTATTTTCTGTGATTTGTCGTCAAAGGCATTCGACTGCGTTGATCACGAGACACTTTTGCTTAAACTGAGCCACTATGGCATTAAAGATTTTGCAGTTAGTCTCATTGCGTCTTATCTCAGTGAACGAGTCCAAAGAGTATGTGTCAATGATGTAAAATCATCCGGATCAGCCTCAGTAATGGGTGTACCCCAGGGTTCTATTCTAGGTCCATTCATGTTTTTGGTCTACATAAATGATTTACCACATTTTGTCCACAATACTTGCGATATTGTACTATTTGCTGATGATACGTCTTTGAATTTTAAAGTCGATAGGATAAAAGACAATTTTGACGATGTAAATAATGCATTATCTCAAGTTTCTGAATGGTTTACGGCAAATAATCTACTTTTAAATACTAAAAAAACAAAGTGTGTTGAGTTTTTATTACCTAACCCGAGAACTGTCAGTAAAAATTTAAAGATAAATAATGAACCTTTGAAAACTGAGGACTCCAAAGTGTTCTTGGGATTAACCCTGGATTCAAAGCTACAATGGGGCACCCATATAGCAACGCTTGCGGGCAAACTTAGCTCTGCTGTATATGTTATCTTTACATAGTATAAAACAAAATCGATTCCCGCTGTCTGGCCCTCTTTATGTACGCGTAGATCTTTTAAACTACGCAACGGATTTTAATTCAGTTTTCATCAGTAGATAGAGGGATTCGAGAGGAAAGTTTACAGTTATAGTGTTTCCCTAAATTCCTACGGGAACGGGACAAATGTAGATGAAACCGCAAGGCACAGCTAGTTATTCTAATATAATAAAACGGAATAGTTTTTTTATTTAAATGAGCTAATCTCTAGAACGGCTGGACCGATTTCAACGAAACTTTCTTTTAAAGATAGCTGAGATTATAAGAAATAATGTAGGCTTGCCCATTTCCCACGGGAACGGGAACTCCTCGGGTAAAACCATAAGGCGCTGCAGTTAGTACGTACAAAGTTAAATGAAATCTACTTTACCTTCAGCCAAAAGCGACTAAAGATATTTATTTTACACCTGTACTGGCTAAAGTTGAACTAAAACGATTTTTGTCTTGATGATTATTACTATTCAAAACAAGTGATTAAATAAAAAATGCCATTAGAGCTACCAGAACGGTAAATTTGAAAATTTGGTAGTTTTTCTACATTCAGGAAAAACTAACTAAGTGAGCTCCTTACCGGTTATTTTCTTCTTTTTGTTGAAAAAATAGTAAGTTTTTTTCAATTATTAACCTACTTAACATTTCTTGAATAGTTTCTTGTTTATAAAAATTATTATTGTTTAAAAATGGACATCATTATGACTAATTTTTAAGTCGTTAAAGTTTCAAATGCTTATAACTCAAAAACTTTTCGTTCAAATTTTGGTGCAGATAATCGGTTTTTGCAATAAGGGTACGATATATTTTGTATGAAAAAATAAAAAATCCGCCATATTGAATTTTTTTTCTATTCATCAAGTAGACCTTTGGGTCCTGATCATCTTTTTCCAAAAAACCACTCTTCCATCTCTTATAGTCTCCGAGTTAGACACCGACGAAATTTGTATGGCCGCCATCTTGAATCCGCCATTTTGGAATTTTTTTTCGGCTCTCTGCCAATTGGATGAAGTTTCGAGTGACATTTGGTTGAACACCCCCCACCTATCTTCGATACCCTGGCCGGTGCTCCTCACCCGTCTCCGAAATCCTCAATCATCAGCTCTCTCCATATTTTTGTTCCGAATGAATTTTTCTCCTCTATACGAAACCGTGAGTGGAAAAAAATTTTTCCATACAAAATTTTACAGGAGAGGTGATCAATGAGTCAGTGAGTCAGTCAGTCAATCAGTGAATCAGCACGAGTAGCTATATATATATTAATAAATAATTTTGAGTTTGAGTTTGAATTATTTAGTGACACTTGTTTTGTCTAAACTAATATCATAAAGATGAAATCGACCTATACGCAGAATAGTTACTTCTGCAAAATCCCTACTTTACAGGAGAGCGATTTGAAGTTTGTCTTGCCTGTAACTTTTTTCGTTATTTTTCTAGAGAACTGATTCTCATAGTATACTTTTGGAACATTATTATGCATTGATTACTATCAATAAACTCAATGCAAAACCCATAATTTGGAATTTAGGTGTTTCTATATGCATATGTGACGATTTTTTGCGGAAGTCTCCATGTTCTATATGCATATGTAACCTTATACTTGGGAAAAGTGTTCGTACCATGTCTATATATAACTTTTTTTTATGGAAATACTAATCTTCAAACGGTCTTATTTGCTGTAAAGGATGAAATATAAATACAAAATAAACAGTGTTTCTTATTTCATAATAACACATTTATTAGTAAAAAAAATTCAACATAATTTGACTAATTTTTTTAATTACTAAGCATGTACCTACTATAAAATTGTCTTACAAAAAAATGTAAAAATTAATAATAAAATAACTGAAAGTACTTTGTATTTTATATAGGTAATACTAGCTTTTGCCCGCAACTTTGCTCACATTAAGTTCGATTTTTCAATCCCCTATTTTACCCCCTTAGGGGTTGAATTTTCAAAAATTCTTTCTTAGCGGATGCCTACGTCATAATAGCTATCTGTATGTCTTTCAGCCCGATCTATCCAGTGTTTTGAGCAATGTGATGATGATGAGTCAGTCAGTCAATTAGTCACCTTATCCTTTTATATATTTAGGAAATTAAATTTAGGAACTATTGTGTAAATATGTAAGTAGAATGTATTAATAATCCTACTATAGAAACCTCAAAATGAAACTAATAAATAAATAATATAAAACATAAACATAAATAACGTATTAGGAACTATTATTTAGCATTAATAATAATCCTATTATAGAAAACTCGAATAAAACCAACGAAATAAAATTGCTACAAGGACAATATATAAGTTCTTTCAGGAGTTTTAAAAATAGTACAACCGAATATTGGCAAACAAAAAGGTTTAAAAACATTTTCTCTATTTTCCACAATTTTTCTGTGCGATTTATTATTGGCAATCAATAAGAAATCAATCATATCTAAGTTCTTCTTCGACTGAGCGTTATCCCACTAGGTGGGGTCCGCTTTCCGGCATGCTTTTGCCCACTTTGCCCGGTCTTGTGCATCCAATTTTCTTAATTTATTGGCTCTCATATCGGCGCCTACGAGGTCCAGCCAGCGCTTTCTTGGACGGCCGCGAGATTTAGCTCCAGGGACGGCGATGTTAAGACATCTATTACCGACGTAGCTTTGTGGTTTCCGTGCTACATGACCATACCATCTTAGACGGGCTTCTTGCAGCTTATCTCCGATGTCACGGACACTGAGCCTGCCGCGGATGTGATCGTTGCGTTGCCGATCGCAACGTGTAACATATCTAAGTTATTTATGTCTATATTATTAATATTTTAATTGAATAGATATTTTAAATCACGAAGAAAATAATATTGTGGTGGTAGAGATCCACTGGGTACCGCGCAAAATGAAAATTTTAAATTAATCAAAATAATGAATTTGTAAAGAAGATGCGGCACATCATCATCTCTAGAGTCGTTAGGTGCACTGTAAGAGTTAGTTGTAGATGGTGATTGCGTCCAGTGATCATCATATTATTAGAATAAAAGGCATCACGACTATTTATGCGTATTTAACGGAGAAGGCATGGGAGTCGGTACACATTTTGGTGATGATATTCAAGACAAATTCCCAAAGCTAACAGCAGGGGAATTTTCAAAGTTGGACCGAGTTAAAAGTGTTAGGTCTAGTTGTTGCAATTGCAGGCGACGGTAGACATTATTTATTATCTTTTATAGAATTTTCAGCAACATGGTGCAGCCTTATGGCTAGTTTTGTCAGTAGCAAAAACTGGTATTTATCATTATATGCCGGCTGCAGTATAGATAATCGACTGTCTCTTACAGTTTCATCTGATATATCAATCTTCCCATATATCAGGGACCTCTTGCCTAATTTTTTCAGCTCCCTGTGGTAGTGCTGTTATTGTAAAAGCTCCACTACTGACAATGCCATTTTCTGAAAACAAAAATTAACATCATTAAAACGTTAAAGCAATTAACTACAGAAAACAGGTCTTAATAGTTTTATGTAGTTTTTTTATAAATACTTAACATAAAAAAAATTATTAATTTTAGGCTTTTATGGTAGTTTTCAGTTGAATAAGGATATATATCTCAATGTCAAACCAAGAATAAATGAATATATACACATATACCTCATAATTTCAAAATAATTTCCCTCGAACAAAGTAACTTGTGCACATTGTCCCGATATTTTTTACATGATTTCCGAATAATAAAGTAGTATGGTAAAATAATTAATATTATTGATTACTTATTAAAAAGTATGAATTAATGTTTAATAGGTGTAATGAATTGATATTTCTTTTTTTGATTGTTTTTTGTAGTAAAATCTAACATTCCGAGGTATAATGTTCTATATAAATGTGGAACCGTTTAACTTAATTATTTAGCTTTAAAAATATATATCTGTAAAAATTATTATATACAACTATCTAAGAGCAATCTATGTAATATAATTACAAAGCTGAAGAAAGAAAATTCCATTCACTTACCTGGAACATTCATTTTTCCATTTTTTTTATCTCCACGGCATTTGTCGTATTACTATATTCAATTTTTTTTGGCTTTAACGAAGGGAAGATCATATGTTTTGAGCGTGTATTTTTAAGTTTGAGCACATATAGTAAAAAATAATAACAAAATTAACACGAAAATAGCAGATAAAAGTGTGAGCGTGTGCACACTATCATTTCGGAGAACATGAATACAACTGCAGATGGGACCCTCCGATCGCGCTGATCTGGACAGTGAATACTGACACTTGTGCTGTCGGGCCCTTCTTCTTTGGAGAAATAAATTAAATGTACCTTTATTCGACTGGTATCTTTGGATCTACATAACTTTTTAAAATTTTGATTTCACTAGTAAATATTAGAGATCTTTTTAGGCTTAAAAATGCAATAAAAAATTTTTGTGCCATAATCATATATAACTCTATTCTACGTATAGGTCGAAATATTTGCTTCTATATATTGAACTATTATAGTTGAGCAACTATAACCCCTTTTTTATTCAAATTAGTCTGTTGAAACATGAGTACGATGAAAAATGTTAACGTTCTCATCATGATTATTTAGTAATCTTTATCCAATTACATATTTTTGTAACTATAATTGACTATGTATTTGGAAATTCCTCTTTAAATAATTCGAATCGGACCTCTTATTTAGAAGTTATTCATTCACGCAAAAGTTACATGACAAAAAGCGTGCACTGTGACCCCACCCTATGCCACCGGCTACTCACTACCGCACGTCGCCGCCCGCGAACTAAACAAAACGACAATCTAATGGTTAAATACATTGCGTATTTTCTGTGAAATTCATTAATATCCTACTAAGACGAACGCGTGATGTACATTTAACTTGAGGGAAGCGCCAAACGTAGATTGTTAAGATTGTTACTTTCCAGGGTGCGTATACTAATATTGTATGATATGTCTGTGTGAATAGAAATTATCAATGTGGGTGTTCAATCGCAACTTCCCACGCGTCCAGACTGCAGGCTTAACTGTACAATAACATAAACGTGTCTCGCGACATGCTCTCGACAAAGGCTCGTATCACTATCGACGCTAGACATCGCTGGCATCGTCGGTTAACTACCCAACTAACAAAATGGTCTTAATATAAGTCATATAAGAATTGTGTAAACGTTTTCGAAAAACTGAATGGCGTGAAAATAAGGCTTACAAACGCTTATACAACGCGATTTTGGCGCAGTTACTATTTCTATAAAGTCGTATAGCTGTCATTCAAAAGTCATAAGCGAGAACATAGTAGTGTTGTAATATTATCATTGGTATGAGTATTTAGTCGTATAGTTATCATAGCATTCATAGCGCAGACGTTTATCGAACCAATGAATCTATTTGATGCAGTATTGAAGCGCTTTCAATTATAAGTAATAGAATTTAACTATTAATAAATTCTGCATGTGTGCAGATTATATTTTTATACTATAAGTGTAATCAAATTATTTACAAGTTTGAAATGGGATGTGTTTATGTTTAAGTTTGGAAAACTTAATGCGAATATTACTTTAGGGACCAACTTTTTAGGTTTATTAATAAATTTTCAATGCCCCCTTCATTTATTGTGTATTTAATTATTATTTTTTAAATAAAAAATAAATTATTAAATGTCATAATGCCATTATGACTTACGAAATACTTATATACCATGAGTACTGCTGTGTTAAGAGTTAAAACTCCCTTCATCGTGCCATTATAAGTTACAAAATACTTGTATAGGATGAATACTGCTGTGTTAAGAGTTATAAACTCTTAAACAACATGGCGTTCTTTCATTACGAACCTATCAGAGTTCCCTAAAACATTTTAGTAAACTGTTATTTGTCATTCCAAAAAATAGTTTTTTACATTAACAGAACATTTTAGAGACCATAAGTTTTTTGGGAATGCGGCAAAAAACATATTTTGTCAACGTGGAAAAATGACATAATTGTCGGTTCCCAACTTTATCCGGGGACTAGGGGCCGTTGTGTTGTGTCGTTAACCATGGGAGATATGGCCATAATGACTTGATTGACATGATTAAGATTTCTTTAATTATCAGGGATAAAATGTAGCCTATGTGCTAATCCTGGGTATGAGCTATCTCCATTCCAAATTTCAGCCAAATCGGTTCATTCGTGTTGACATCGATTTTCAACAGAAAAAAAAAGATACCGGCCGAATTGATAACATCCTCCTTTTTGGAAGTCGGTTAAAAAATAGGTACGGAACCATCACTCTCTGTCGCGTTTATTGGGCTTGGCTGGTTTACATTACTGCGAATATATTTAAAATGTCATGTTCACATGCATAGTCTTATAGTAGCGTTATTAAGGTTGTAATACCAGCCAAAATGTCCCGCCTAAAACGTTTGTATGACTGTGTATTTTCTACGATTAAATTGCTTTATAGCTATTTCATACAGACGTTTGTACAACGACTTTTATTACCTAATTGCATTGAAACTTAAATGCAATATACATGATGCCTGTACAACGTTACATTTTAAAACTTGCTAATATACGACACCTATGTGACGAAATAATCATAAAAGCTTAAAATCTTATGACCATTTTGTTAGTTGGGTAACTACCTATTTGTTATATATTTTTGCGAATAAATTGAATCGAATTAAGCTACTTTGGTCGCCTACCTACCTACATATTATGGATATATTTATTCAATACTTAAATATGGTATACTGCTATGGGGGAATTCCACGGACATAAAGAGAGCATTTATTGCACAGAAAAAATGTATCCGCGCAATGACGGGTAAAGCTCCATATGAGACATGTTTTTAAATCTTTAAGAATCCTCACACTCCCTAGTATCTACATACTGGAATTAGCAGTATTTGTAAAATCAAACATGCATCTTTTCAATAAGACTACTTTACAATTCCCACGAGCCACTAGAAAAAAAGAAAGATTAATACCAAAAAAACTAGCGAGGACTGCCATGTACTCGAAAAATTGTTATGCCATGTGCATAAAAGTATTTAATGCAATTCCATCTCAGATCTCAGAGTTACCCTACAAAAAATTTAAAATTACGCTAAAAAAGTGGCTAGCGCAAAATGTTTTCTATTCGCTGAATGAATTCTTTGAATGCGATAGGTCTAAGATATGCTTTAACAGTGTGTAATGACATTATACAAGATAAACTTTAATCTTTAGTTTTTAAGCAACTAGTATTTTGTATGTCAGTTATTACCTGACTGAATATGCGGCACTATCAAGTTTTAAGATCTTATGTATACCTACCCATATTCTTGCAAATAAAATATTACATTTCATTTCATTTCATTACTATAAGAGTTTAAAAATATCAAATTCAATAATTAATATACTTACTTAAAATAAAAGACAATAAGAATAATAGTATTATAGTAACAAATATTATACTTTTCCTATAAGCACTCGAAATTATTTTAGCACTGATATTTTTCCCACTACATCAAGCTGGATTTTCCAAAACCCCGATAAAGAGTCATTCTCTACTGCTCTAGGTCCTTTAAGGTTCCTTATCCGAAGGGTAACTAACGGCGCCCTATCACTGGGGACCACTAAGCCTCCGCCGTTCGACCGTGCGTCTGTCTGTCAGCGGGCTGTATCTCATGATGCGTAATAGGTAGAAAAATGAAATTTTCAGAGAATGTGTAAATATTGCCGTTATAACAACGAATAATAAAAATAAACATAAATGAAAAATTAAAGGGGGCTACCAGAGACGTTTTTTTTTCGGCGTTTTTTAAAAGCAGTATTAATAAAATTATTATGGTGGTATAGAGACGGACGCCACTGTCCATCTTCGACAGCCAGAGCTCGTGGACTGTATGAAATTTAGAATTTAGACGTTCCAGGTTAAGGGCGAATAAAGGGATAGCGGGATCTCCGCCCACTAACCTTGCAAAGTCCCCGGGACTGGAGCCAGCTGCGCACCTCCACTATATCGGCCACTCCGGAACACGTCGGCGTCAGCTGGGCAGCGAAGTCGTTACACACACACTTTTTGGGTTGGGTTTGACGCACAAGGACGGGCGACACAATATGTGCATGCGTCTCGCGGGGACGAAAGTTCGTACTGACTTATGTGTCATGGCGTCGCAATTTTGACGCCACGAACGTCATTTTAGTGCAGAAAGGGAAATGGAGGGTAGATGGGGAATTATTTGACATATATTGTCAATCCAAATAACTAACCAAAAGGTTGGCGTCACAATTTCGTTTTGATTAGATACTTTTGTTACACGGAAATCAGTAAAATGTAAAACAGCCCCTCTCTAATTGTCGAGGTAATTAACATTTGATGACGACCGTTAAATGCAGGCCCTCGTAATTGCCATAACGACGAGCATCATAACGCGTATAATGTGTCGATACTTGCGACGCGCGACGTGGGGAAAGCTATCGCACCGGCCGTGCCGTCATAGAAACCACTGAGCCAGGAGCGATACTCGCGGAGTAAGGCACCTCTGAGACATATACTGTGCGGGACAAATTGAAGACGACGTCAAACGGAAATTAACTTTCACTAAGTATGGTGAAGCAACTATTCGCTTGGTTTAGTGAAAGACACGGGCTACTTTTTATTCCGGTAAAATAAAAGTTTCCCACGCGATTGTTAAATTTTTTTAAAAAGCTAGCTCCTCGTGGATGAAGTAGCGGGCGAAAGCTTATCCTAATCTAAATTTATTTTTTCTTTGTACGGATTTTGAAATAATCAAAAGCTTGTATTTGGCGGCGGGCCTCCGAAAGACACTGGACGACGATGTATACAAAATATTTTTTTAATTTAATTTCGGTAAGAGCAACCACCGAGTTTCTTGCTGATTCTTCTCATTGGAAAAGCCATTCGGAATCAGTGGTAGATTCACGTAAGGATTCGAAAGCGCTTTGGAAAAGTTTATTTAAATAAATGGTCCTTCTAGTATAATATTCTATACTATTTCAATCTCGTGGTGAATAAGGGTCTAGTAACACGGTATGAAATTGCAGCGATATTATAATTATCCAGTCAAGCTGCTGTGAAAGCTAACGACATTTTTGTGTCCCGTCACGCTGCGCGCCGCTCCGCTCCGCGCCGCTCCGCTCCGCGCCGCGCCGCTCCGCTCTCCACGGCTGCAGTTATTCTACTCGCGTCTCGCACACTCTACAACGTTTGACGACGTGAAACGTAGCACGAATAATACTCGTATTTCCTCCAACTAAGATTCGCTACTGAATTGCAATTTATTTTGAAAGAATATTTATCTTGTTGCACTTGTCTTACATTCCCCTGTACTCCTCAAATAAGTGTAGCTCCCGTTAGGAGAAGGTACGACAATAGTGTAGTGGGCAATAGTGGTGGCGATTGAACGTTTCAGTTTTCCGTCCGCACTTTTAACCTTTGGGCCACTGAGGCATCAATTATTTCAATTTCATGATGGTCGAGCTCGCGGCTGGCGCGGCTGCTGCGCGATCGCTCACGACTTTTCTACTTTGTTTTATCATAACTTTGCATGGGATGGCGCTACTTTTGAGGGAAATAAAATACTCTTCGTTATGTTCTTGGTAAAAAACTGTCAACAACAATCGATTGTCTTTAGCAATTCTGCAAGTAGTTTTTGAATACAATGGCTAGCATTATCCGAATTAAATATCTGAATTAATTTTATAGAATAAGTTTCGTGGGATATTAAGTCCCACGTTGGGCGCTGTCATATCAATATAAATCATATTTTATTTTATGTATTTAAAGTTTTATTTCGATATTTCCCTCTCTCTGGGCAAACTTTCAACATCAACTAACGAAATTAAAGGGACCATTCACCCTCCGACGAAAAATCGACAAAGCGGGCTGGTTCAATAAATCGCGCCCACAATATAGGCGGTTACAGTGACGTTTGCACAGATCATCAGAACTATCCATGAACTCCTCTTTTTCCGCTAACCAGTGGAAATATCGAATAATCTGGTCTTATTCCTTCTCTACTTTACAATGTGTGTCTGTGCAAAATTTTAGCTCTCTTTGCCAATTTCACCAACGTCGAGTGACGTCTAACCGAGAAATAAATTAGATGTTCTGACAGTTTTTGTATTGAACATCTGCCAAAATATCAAAAGGCTCGGGATAAGAGCTAAAATAAGATAAGAATTGAATTGAAGACTTATCTTGGTTATGCTAGAAGAAGATAAGGCTTTTGGCTTATTATATACTCGCTTTATGCCTCCACGATGCCATGTAATTTCCGCTTGCCTCAATTTCTGCACTGGAAGTGTTCTGCGAGCGACCAGTAGATGCGGCGCCGCCGCGGGCCGGACGCGGCCGGACGGGACACTGCTTCAGTGGACTGGCCGCACTCCGCTATCTAGATCATTCCGGACATCATTATCTAGTAGGTTAAGGCCCGGCTCCTATCTTCCATCTATTTTTAATCTTTCGATGAGTTACTTTTCTACTAACTACCTTATGATTTGTCATAATAAATATAATATGGACTTTTTTGACAACAACAGAGTTATTAGTCTTTATTACCGAGATTGAATATTATAGGAAATGTACTACCTACAAGCCTACGTTAGATACCTGCCTATTTAAAAAGTTAATATCTTGCGTTACTTCCCATATATAAAATCTAAGAGTTTTCTTGATTAAATAAAGTTAAAGCAGTATTACTTTGTCTGACAGTTCAGTGGATTTCATTTGAAGTCCACACAAATAGATAATTATAATTTCATATTAAAAAATATTAACTGCTACCGGCGAATTCATTCGCGTGGATTTAGGTTCAAACTTAATATGGTCCTTGACACAAATTTTGCCACCTCTATCCACCACTTATCTCGTATACTTAGCCAAAGAACACATGTATTTTTCTGTTTATCTATGACGTAGAGTCTTCAGTTGCTGGAAAAGATCGCTATAATACGCGGCGTCAAGGCCATCACCAAACAGGATAAATTGTACTTGATTTGCTCAAATCTACCGCCCGATCTACTTGATTTACTCAAATTATGATTCTGATTCTGTTTTCTGTGCTGCAGGGATATAACAGTATAAATTCATTAATTAGTTTACAAAAGTTTCGAAGTCGGGTTTGAAAGGAACGGAGTTTTCAAGTGTTTGTTATGCCGACTCGAGCTCGAGTCCGCGTCCCGGAGCCTCCGCGAATCACAACGAGGTGTTGACTGCAGATATTCAAACTAATTGCTTGTAATTCGATCACGTTTACATCTACTCGGTCTACTGGCGAGGCGGCGCGGCCGCGGGGACGGACGGATCTAATTAAAAGTTTCCAATTTTGTTTTCAAAACAATGAACTGAAATTTCGAACTTAAACTAGACTTTAAGTGTTTTAAACATAATAGCGGTGATAGCGGAGATAGCGGAGTGGTTAAAACTAGGAAAAATCCTCATAAGGAAATCAAAATTTCCTTCCTAACTTTTCGTAGTGGTGTGCGATTTAAACTCTCGTCTATCATGTCAATGATATTCGCAAAGGTATGTGAAGTCTGCCTCCACACATTGCTAGCGCAGTAGACTAGACTAAACCTTTTCATTTTAAGAGGAAACCCGTGCCCGACTTATATTGTATTGTATACTTGTACACTTTTATATAATGCTCGCTCATGCTATTTAATAATAATTATTTTTTCATGGTTATTAAAAGAATTTAAAGAATATCTTTTGATTCCTTATAAAATTGGCCGGAATCTTAGAGGATATAACCAAGCCGCAATGGAGAGTTATGACCCTCAAATCCGGCCAATTTTCAAATTCTAAATTTTTATCTCTGAAATTAATAAAGGGAAAAATCTGAAATTTAAATTGGATTATTAGGTGTTTAAATTAACAATACAGGCGAAAGAAAATAACATGAGTACTTATACCGTACAGTTTTATAATAATGTTTTGCAAGGAAAAAGATACATTTTTATAAGGTACCTACTTAAAAATAAGGACGGACGGGCCGGTTTTCTTTATTCAAGTGATCCAGTTAAAGTAAAGCACTACTTAGTTTCTATAACACGGCCCAGTTCCACCGCCGCGTGCCGGCCAGCTCTCTCGCTTAAACTTAGACAAACAGTTCAGGGCAGTAAACTGAACAAAGCCAACGGTGTCTGCATCGGCCGTTTCATTCCGGAGCTGTGGGGGCAGCTGCGATAACGTCCTCCTGCATACGTGGACGGGAAACCAATTCTCTTTAAAATTGTTTAAAAAGTAAAACGATTAGGTATTATAGTCTATTTTGCTTCCACGTCGGAGTTAAGTCGTTGTAAGCTCTCTTTATACAGCCTCTTACAGTCGGTGCCAGGGATTACAGTTCAAATAATATGGCGATGGACTTCACATTTTGAAACTCGTAATTTTTAATGTAAGTTTGAGTAGTTGAGTATAGCTTTCTTGGACTTTTAAAAGTTGCATTTAGGGGTATTTTGTCTTATTCTTAAGGGCTGTAATTTTTTATGGACCTGATAAAGTTTTTTAAGAGTTCCTTCATTCCGAATCTAGTTTTGGTCGTTTATCTACCTTGTAATCGCTAAGTTAGCCTGAGGATAATATGATTTCATAATAATTTTCATAAAATAAGATCCTTTCCGTGGGCCAAGAAAAAGACTGCCAATTATTTCTACAATAGTTTTATTTATGCAAAAGATAAATAGTAGTATGAGATGGAAGCCATCATATTAACGTCTCGGTTTATTTCTATTCAAGTGTGGTTTGTTTCCATTGTTCGCCAGCAACAGGCAGGTTGGCCGTAAACGTGAATTAACTCTCCCTCGAGAGCCCGCCTTATCCCGCCAGCCGCTCTCCACTCGATAGGTACAATATTTTTATTAGACTAAGTCTTTGTTAAGTCGGCCAATATACTATTTTCATATAAACAAAATGGACCAATAAGGTTGGAAAATAAGTTTTTTTGTTGTGTTAGATTGAAGTTTCTATTGTGCTTTTTTATTGCGAGATAGGCTTGCGCCAAAGACTATAACAGTGGCTTGCGCTTTACGACAGTGACGGACGGCAGCGGCACTGATGAGACGCATTTTTTCTAAACTAATTGGTTTCAGTTAGTTATATGTATTCTGTTATACGTATGTATTATGTTTGAAATATACACAAGTTAGGTCAGCTTGTTATAAGTTTTTTTTTCAATATACTTAGGTATTAAAGACTACATGACGCTCGCGATTTCGTCCGCGTGGATAAAGGTTTTTATTCCCACGGGAACACTAAGTTTCCGGGATAAAATGAGGCCAGTGTGTTAATCCTGGGTATGAGATTCGTTGTGGCGTGAAGGACATAGACACACATACAAAGTTTTGCCTTTATAATATTAGTGTTGTACGGTTCAGGACCGCGCAGTAATGAAACTGCTCGAGTAGAGGTTCAAGTTTATTGGCTCCTACTGAGGCTGATAATAACCTAATTACAGTAATGTGAGCGCGATGCGATGTTATGTGCACTGATGTATGAATAAATGAAAAGCGTATTTATAATAATGCGTGAATGATGACTGGGTGAATTGTACGGTTTCGACATGGACCGTACAAGTGTGATTAGTACTTGACTGAGATCACACCTAACGATAAATGAAGATGCAGCCTAAGTCCTAAGATGAAGGGCGTTTGCCTAAAAGATGCCTATTCATTGAAACTGTAATATTCAGAAACTGTCTGTTTGCTATTCCACTCGCGCAAGGCAAGCAGCTTTGATCTCATTGAATTTTCCGCGATATTGATAGTGTATAGTGTGTAGTGGTTGCCCGCCAGGGACGCGCGGCGCGGCGCGGCGCGGCACGGCGCGGCGCGGCACGGCGCGGTGCGGCGCGGCGCGGCGCGGGCGGCGGAGAACAGGCAATAAGCCCGCGGAGCCCGCGGCTGTTGTGAGAAGGGCTTTATGAAGATCGCTCCACGCTACGTTCTCTGCCCGCCGCACACATGCTGCCGGATTGCGTCCTCAGGAGAGGCGTTATGAAATTTTATTCCAGAATTTTTAGATATCCCGATACTTATAGGAGCTCCTTGGAGCTCTCACGGAATTTTTAAAATCCTAAATCCTCGCGGATAATCAGTGCGGGCATCGGCTCAGCGTCGTCGTCATCGGCCATGCGGCCACCGTCGGACGGATACCTGTTTCAGGTTAACGTTGCCCATCCCGGTAGCTCCAGCTAGTCGCGTCAGCTATTACGTTATAATTGTGACGTTAGCTGGTAATACAGTTTATAATTCAATTTAAGTTAACAATTTTAGCCACTAATGCATCACAAAGTGTAATGTGTCCGCGCTAATGTCCGTGACGTTCGTATGATTCCGCTTTACGAGCCCTCGACTACAATGTTCCGGCAGCGCCGGACACATAATTCCACCGCGCGCTAATACCCAGTCGGTGTACTCCGTTATTAGCTTCGTCGTAATATTCACTCCTGGATGTTTCACTGTAACATGCCCGCGCCTCGCGGAGAGACCCGATTGTTATTCTTGTTGGGTTCTTATCAAAAATGTTTTATGGAAATGCCACCTAATGAATCGTAACGAATTCGTGCCTTAATTTTTTTATGCGAAGAACACGCTGTTTTTAAATTAATGAGATGAACACGAGAGGAGGTACTCCACCTAATTTTATTTATTATGTATATTTTATGAAACAAATGAGTGTAGAAGTTCCTTCAGGAGCCCTAAAATACACCTATCAAATGAAGAAGAAAAGCTAAATTCCGACAATCGAATATAATATATTCATAACAACAAAACAATTGAAAGAATCTCGCCGTGTATTTCACCACTCTACTCGAAGAAACGTCGCTGAAAGTGTGGAACTCTTCGTCACCGCTGCTTGTCGGGCCCCGCGCACGCCCACCGGCCGCCCACGAGCGCGCCGAAGCCCTCCGCCGCGGCCAGCAGCCGCCGCCGCCGCGGCCGCTGCGGCGCGCGCGAGAACGCCACCAGCGCGCCGCTGTCGCAGTCCTTCAGCAGCAGCAGGTCGCTCGCCACCAGCCACTGGCCGGCGCTGCTTGTCGGGCCCCGCGCACGCCCACCGGCCGCCCACGAGCGCGCCGAAGCCCTCCGCCGCGGCCAGCAGCCGCCGCCGCCGCGGCCGCTGCGGCGCGCGCGAGAACGCCACCAGCGCGCCGCTGTCGCAGTCCTTCAGCAGCAGCAGGTCGCTCGCCACCAGCCACTGGCCGGCGCTGCTTGTCGGGCCCCGCGCACGCCCACCGGCCGCCCACGAGCGCGCCGAAGCCCTCCGCCGCGGCCAGCAGCCGCCGCCGCCGCGGCCGCTGCGGCGCGCGCGAGAACGCCACCAGCGCGCCGCTGTCGCAGTCCTTCAGCAGCAGCAGGTCGCTCGCCACCAGCCACTGGCCGGCGCTGCTTGTCGGGCCCCGCGCACGCCCACCGGCCGCCCACGAGCGCGCCGAAGCCCTCCGCCGCGGCCAGCAGCCGCCGCCGCCGCGGCCGCTGCGGCGCGCGCGAGAACGCCACCAGCGCGCCGCTGTCGCAGTCCTTCAGCAGCAGCAGGTCGCTCGCCACCAGCCACTGGCCGGCGCTGCTTGTCGGGCCCCGCGCACGCCCACCGGCCGCCCACGAGCGCGCCGAAGCCCTCCGCCGCGGCCAGCAGCCGCCGCCGCCGCGGCCGCTGCGGCGCGCGCGAGAACGCCACCAGCGCGCCGCTGTCGCAGTCCTTCAGCAGCAGCAGGTCGCTCGCCACCAGCCACTGGCCGGCGCTGCTTGTCGGGCCCCGCGCACGCCCACCGGCCGCCCACGAGCGCGCCGAAGCCCTCCGCCGCGGCCAGCAGCCGCCGCCGCCGCGGCCGCTGCGGCGCGCGCGAGAACGCCACCAGCGCGCCGCTGTCGCAGTCCTTCAGCAGCAGCAGGTCGCTCGCCACCAGCCACTGGCCGGCGCTCTCCTCCACGAGCCTCACGGTCGCGTTGTCGTCTGGGAATAACAAATTCTAATCTACTAAAATATAAAAATATGGGTAAAAGTTGAGAACCTGAATAGTGACATATCGAGCTTCATCCCTGTAGCAGGCCTGCTGTCGTCAGCGTTTTGTAAAATGGCTTTTGTTAGACGGCAGTAGCACACACCGGCCAGTTGTCCCTTGCCCGCCGCGTGCGATAGTTCTCTCGTAAACATTGTAAATTGTAATTGGCCTAACTAATTAAATTCCTAAAGTCACTGTGTGAGTTGTCATTTACTGTAACCTTGATAGGGGAACACCGCGCTACTAGGAGATTCATGGGGTTCTGCATTTAACCTTAACCACAAGAACATCCAAACTGGTGACCCGTCGACGCGTAGTGATCACCGAGCAAAGCTATCAAGGTTACACGTGTAAACTAAATTAGTGTCATCGTGCCTTGGAGCGGCGTGTGCAAAAGGGGCAACTCAGCAACTCACGGTGGACAGTGCATTTAAGTAAATTAATAGAGTGTAAAGTTCGCATAGACTTTTGAAATATGGCCCAACCAGCGACTGTACTTAAACTGGAAGATTCAGGGTTAGCGTCCATATCCCTTGCATCAAAAATCCCTGAATTCTGGACAGACCAGCCGAGAGTCTGGTTCATACAACTAGAAGCAATATTGGCGCCACAAAAACTGGGAGATGAAGCGAAATACAACTTGGTGGTAGCTAAGTTGGGTAAAGAAGTTATTCAGCAAGTGACGGATATCCTGGTCAGCCCACCGGAAGAGCATAAGTACAAGGTACTCAAAAACAGGCTACTGGAGATTTATGAAGAGTCCGAGAATAGGCAAATTCAGAAGCTGATAAGCGAAATGGAACTGGGAGACCAGAAGCCCAGCCACCTACTCAGGAAAATGCAAGATCTCGCAAGAGGAAAAACAAGTGATGACACATTAAACGTCTTGTGGCAGAAATTGTTACCGGCAGCTGCCCGCGGAGTGTTAGCCGCCACGGAGGATAAAAGCCTGGACCGGCTAGCGGCGATAGCCGACAAAATTATGGAAAGCTTAAGGCCTCAACCCGTCGCAGAAGTGGTGAAGGTAGACACAGCGTCAAGCACTACAGCGATGTTGGCAGAGATAGCTAAACTCAGCGCGAGGATAGACCAGATGGGTCGTTCAAGGTCCAGTTGGCGAGGCAGACAAGGTCGCGGAAGGTTCCGCGGTCGTTCCCGTTCCCGCGAGAGAAGCAATAGCAGGTCCAGACGGACACCGGATAGCCCAGACTGGCTCTGCGTATACCATTTCAGGTACCGGGAAAAGGCAAACCGTTGTGAGCAGCCGTGCAGCTGGAGGAAAAATCAGGAAAACTAATTAAGATGCAGGTAGAACCGGTGGGTACCTGCGTCGAATTAGGAAACCACCGCTTATGCGTTACAGACAAGGAAAATGGCATGCGATTTTTAATTGATACAGGAGCAAATATTTCAGTGCTACCTAAGACTTATAGAACCTTGCGTAATAGTGCAGTGAGCGATAAGTATAAACTTTATGCCGCGAACGGAAGTGAAATACAGACATACGGAACACAAACTTTAGTGTTAAATTTAAGATTGCGCCGTGCTTTTAAATGGACTTTTGTGATAGCCGACGTTAAGCAACCTATTTTAGGAGCGGATTTTTTGTCTAAGTATAATTTGTTAGTAGATTTAAGGAACAAGCGACTAGTAGATCAAGAAACAAACTTACACGTCGTTTCTACAATTGTAAATTCGCAACATGAGTCGATTTTTACTATAGCCGAGTCTCATCCTTGTTATCCCCTTCTAAGTAGGTTTCCGGAATTAACTAAACCGGTGACTTTCAAAGAGCCACCTCAGCACAGCGTGAGACACCACATCGAGACTACGGGTCCGCCAGTGCATGCGCGCCCGAGACCGTTGCCACCAGACCGATTTAAAAAGGTAAGAGAAGAATTCCGCCTTATGCAGGAAATGGGTATTTGCCGCCCGTCTAAGAGTGCATGGGCTAGTCCGCTACATGTCGTACCAAAAAAAGACGGAAATATAAGGCCGTGCGGAGACTACAGAGCCCTAAATGCCATTACTAAACCCAACAGGTACCCAATTCCTCACATAAAAGATTTTACATTTATTTTAGCCGATAAGAAAGTGTTCAGTAGGATTGACATCAACAGGGCGTATCACTTTATTCCGATAGCAAAGGAAGACGTAGAAAAAACAGCGATTATAACAAGTTTTGGTTTATTTGAATTTCCATGTATGTCTTTCGGTTTGAGAAACGCAGCGCAGACGTTCCAGCGTTTTATGAATAATTGTGTTTTACAGGATTTAGAGGCAAATTTCCAACAAAATAATCCTGAATACGCGGAATATAAACCGGAATTCGTTTTCTCGTATTTAGACGATTTAATAGTAGCAAGCGAAAGTAGTAGTCTGCACGAAAAACATTTAGAGGCCGTTTTTGAAAGATTGCAGCAAGTAGGCTTAACTATTAACTTAGCGAAGTGTGCGTTTTCACAGGAAAAAGTTGAGTTTCTGGGTCATGAGGTCTCAGCCAATGGCTTAAGACCACTGCCAAGCAAGGTCCAAGCCATTGTAGACTTTCCCAGACCAAAAACGGTAGAAGAACTTCGTAGATTTCTTGGCATGGTAAACTTCTATAGAAGTCATTTGCGTCATGCAGCTCAGTATCAGGCAGAATTAAATAATTATCTTCACGGGGCAAAGAAACGTGACAAAAGTAATATTGTGTGGACAGAAAGTGCTGTTCAAGCGTTCGAACAATGTAAGTTGAGTTTACAGAACGCTGCATTGCTAGCGTATCCGATTTCAGGTCAGGCGCTTGCCATTATGGCAGACGCATCAAATAGTTGCGTCGGGGGAACGTTACAACAACAAGTGAATAACGAATGGGTACCATTAGGTTATTTTTCAAAGAAATTGACTGACGCTCAACAAAAGTACAGTACCTACGACAGGGAGTTACTTTCGCTTTATTTGTCAGTGCAATATTTTAGGAACATGTTCGAAGGTAGGGATCTCATTTTGTATACGGATCATAAACCGTTGACGTTCGTTTTTAAAAAGCTAGGAAGTAGCAAGGAAACGCCTAGGAGAACCCGTCAATTGTTATTTATAAGTGAGTTCACGACGGATATTCGTTATATGAAAGGCGAAGAAAACGCGCCCGCAGACGCGTTATCGCGAGTCGAAGCGATTTCGTGCCCGTCAGTACTTGATTTCGCTGAAGTGGCACAGGCCCAAGCGAACGATAAACAGCTCGCAGAAACGATTGCAGCAGGAAACGGTAATACGAAACTTATAAAGATAAACCTACCTAACGTACCTACAGCGATTGTTTGTCACTTACGGGGCGATAAGGCCAGACCGTACCTACCGGAACAGTTTAGGCGTACTGCATACGAGGCTATTCACAACCTTAGCCACCCAGGCATTAGAACAACGAGAAAAATGGTAACTAATAATTATTTTTGGCCTGGAATGAATAAAGATATAGGTATTTGGGCTAGGTCGTGCATAGAGTGTCAAAAAGCAAAGGTTCAGAGACACACCATGTCACCACTAGGACAGTTCGCAAAGGTAGATAGGATGTGTCATGTACACATAGATATTACTGGTCCCTTTAGCACCTCTGAGGAAGGATATAGATATTGCCTCACGATGATTGATAGACAAACCGGATGGCCGGAAGCATTTCCTATTAAGGACATTTGTGCGAAAACTATAGCTAAACTCGTGTATGAAATGTGGGTCTGTAAGTATGGAATTTTTAGCAGACTGAGCTCAGATCAGGGTCGTCAATTCGAAAGTAGTCTCTTTAGCCACCTAATGAAATATTTAGGCGTCCATAAGTTCAGGACGACACCATACCATCCACAAAGTAACGGTGCCATAGAGCGTTGGCATCGTACTTTTAAGGCCGCCTTAATGGCGAGGTTAACGGACAACAGGTCCTGGGTTGACGAAATGCACACCGTTATGCTGGGACTGCGTGCAGCGCCGCGCAGCGACACCGGGGTAAGTGCCGCCGAGCTAACCTTTGGGCGAACTCTGAGGCTCCCCGGAGAGTTTTTCGAACCATCAGACAGTAAGATAACGGACGGTGAAGAATATCTAAGGCAGTTGAAACAGGTAATTACTAGCTTAAGACCCAGACCCAATACCCAACGAGACTCCCGGACTATTTTTGTACATCCGGCATTAAAGGATTGTAAAAAAGTTTTTGTAAGAAATGATGTGATGAGGAAGTGTCTGCAACCCCCTTATGACGGTCCGTATGACGTCATAAAGCGGTTTGAAAAAGGGTACGTTGTACAGTTACCCAACCGACAGTCACTTATCTCTATCGACCATTTAAAACCAGCGTTTGTCCTGGATGTCAAAAATCCACGACAAACGCCGGGTGAAACAGTAGTTAATAAATCAAGTAGTGTTAGCAACGACGACATTTTGCCGACTCCGCCGATTACTCGTACGACGCGCAGTGGCCGGGTCAGCAAAATGCCCGTAAGATTTAAGTAGTACGCTAAGTGTAGCAAATAAGCATAGTTATGTACTTGTTGTGAAATGACCCCGATCCGCAGTTTTGCATTAGAAGATAAAAGTAGATTTTATTATTTCGAGAAACATCTTGTTCATTCCACATTCAGTCACCAGTCATTGAATATGGGTAAACAGCAGAGTAAAACTAATACGGTCGAAGAACAAGTCATCATAGCACAGAATGGATCGACTGGAAACCAGGAATTAGAAAGCAGCATAAGATTATTCGGGAATATTTCAATTGGCATTGTAGCACTGCTATCGCTTATTATACTGTATTGGATATTGCGTAAGTGTAACCAACATTCGAAAAGTTGGGTGCGACGACAATTGGACGGCGCGGGCTTAGCAACAGGGCTCACCGCAGCGACCCCGCCGCCTCCTGCACAGGTTGTGGTGACGTCAGCGAACGTAGTGTAATGTGATAGTGCATGTGTCGAAAGTGAAACGAACAAAGTAATAACGTTATAAGGGCGAGTACATTTAAGTAAGCTGAAGCGGATCTGGATCATTAGATAATAGGGTTGTCAAAAATGAAAGAATTGGATTAATTGTCAAAATTTTTTTATTGTGTGTACTTAGACTAAGATTTTTGTCATTTTTTGTTAATTTTTATGAGATAAAAATTTGGGGCGGTGTGATGTAGCAGGCCTGCTGTCGTCAGCGTTTTGTAAAATGGCTTTTGTTAGACGGCAGTAGCACACACCGGCCAGTTGTCCCTTGCCCGCCGCGTGCGATAGTTCTCTCGTAAACATTGTAAATTGTAATTGGCCTAACTAATTAAATTCCTAAAGTCACTGTGTGAGTTGTCATTTACTGTAACCTTGATAGGGGAACACCGCGCTACTAGGAGATTCATGGGGTTCTGCATTTAACCTTAACCACAAGAACATCCAAAATCCCAGAAAAAAATACCGGCCGAATTGATAACCTCCTCCTTTTTGGAAGTCGGTTAAAAAGGACTGAAGTTGTCGCTCAACCTAGTGGAGGTCTGCTGACACTAAGCTTTCTCAGTATGTGCGTTGTTAAAGTCGTCTATGCAAAAGAACACTGCGTCGTAAACGACGTGCCGCACCTGCCAGTTCGAGTATGATGTTCTGCAGCACGCCGCGGCCGCGCTCGCAGCCCTGCAGGAAGTGCTGGCGCCGCGCGCCGCTCCTCGCGCCGCCGCCGCGCTCGCCGTCGGGCCGCACCTCCAGGTTACAGTCGTCCCACGACACGCGCTCGTCAAAGTCTCCGTACAGCAGCGAGTAGTGAGCCTTCTCCTGCGGTAACGGTGAATATTGACTTTGTTTTACCACCTTCGGGTGACACGTGAGAGACACGTTTATTGAAGTCGGGCGAGCGTCGCGATCGGTTTCATCGTTTCTATTTAAGCCACCCGACTTCGACAAACGTGTACAAACTAAAATTATTTTTATACTTTGTAGTGGCGTTTGGAGTCGGTTTTTGAAAAGAATTTTCATAAAGTGTGCAACTTTAATACATATTTTCTGAATGACTCGACTGTGACTCGCGGAAAGACGGACAAACAGAAAGACGGACCGGTGGGGGGCTTACCGCCAAGGTTTAAAAGTAGTATTATTTCAATATAGTCTTGAGCCACGACTTACTTTAAAAGGTTGGCACGGAATGACATGTCAAAACAATGATCAAATAATACCGCTTTAAGCGTTAGCGCTACGCCCTCTGGTTTCATAGAGACTTTAGAAACAATATGTTTATAGAGTAAAATGCTGTGCAGTTTAAGAGATGAATATCTTATACGAACCTCTGAATCAAGTTTCCTGATGTGCATCTTGAAGCAGGGCACTTTGTGCGTCGCCCGGTACAGCGCGGTCTGCCACACGCCCGCCATCGCGTCGATGCTGATATCACTCGAGCTGTTGAACTGAGGACATATTGCACGCACTGAATCGTTCCCGTCATCGTCGAGAACTTTAGTTCCACCGCTGTTATCGCTCTCTGTCGTCAATTTAGTTGTGTGCCATTCTATATTATCATCTGTATCGCGGTCAGTAACTACTGTAGTGGTATCATTATCCGTTTCTGATGTTATATCATAGTCTATAAATTTCAGCTCGCTGTCACTTGTTGCGAGTTCGAAGAGTTTCAAAAAGAATATTATATTAAATTTTATATTCTTATATGAGTACATTTCGATTCCAATACTGCTCCGCTACTAACGACTGCGAGACAGTCCTCGAGAGGCGGCGATATTGGATAATATTTTGTATTGGCTTCTAGTTGACGTTTTTGTAAATATAGACTTTTGTTATGACGATTGACATCATCGTCTTCTAAACTATGATGACATCTTTATTGTTATGATATAGATCGATCAGGGGTTTGTCTAGCGATGTATCCACTGACGGTAAAACTTGAAAACGATATCTGTAAATTTTAAATAAGATTTAACTTCTGCAAGAAATTGTGGAATTTATCTTGTCCTTTAAGCAAGAAACCAACTTAAACCAAGGCGGATGAAATTGCATGCAAAAGCTAGTTACACATTAAAAAAGTTAATGACACCAATTGGAATAAAAGACATTCAACGTTCTCCATCTAAGTTGTGTCGCTTGTCTGTTTGCGGAACTTTGCCAAGTTTTCCGGTAATGAGCTCTTCACCGCAACAACTGTCATTTTCCACACAAGCCGTGTATGCGAATGTCAGCTCTATATCTATCGCATATAGTTTATTTTCAAATGAGTTATCGTTAATGGATGATACCACTGCCGACACTTTGAGACAAGGTTTTCATATTAAGTTTTAATTAAGCAATACTACCTTAGCTGTGTCGTAAGGTGAAAGTTACACTACTTTCAATAGTTGTTTAGCTTGTTACGTTTATACCTTAATTTCACAAGAGTTGGTAATCACTGTAAAATTGTAACAGTTTATTCACTGTCCGACGGCCGTGTACGGCTGGATTAATGAAATGAAACCGCATCGATAGCAAATACTGCTGCATCATACTACCCTGTGATTGTACCTACGTGCCTTTAGTTTCGTACATTTAAGTGTACTATAACCAAATATTATATAGTATTCATAATAACTATAACCGCCATACAAACTCGCAACTAAAGCTTCTCTTTAGAGTATTATTAAACATCAATTAAGTCAGACTCCATTAGCACTAATGAAGGTGTTTCACACGACGTATTGCAGAAGTAACACGCCGGACTCTCTCTCGATTTTTTCCGCCGGTTCTCCTTTCTCGATTGCTAATATTAATCGATTAATTATTATTTATATATATCCATACTAATATTATAAAAGTAAAATTCTATCAATCTATTAACTCGCCGACGACGGACAAAGGTCCTATGGGATTTTTAAAGAAATTAATATGACGCGAATTAAGGCACGAAAATCAATTACATATGTAGTATCTTTATTGTATACTGTAACATACAGTAGCACAGCGTCCCGGACGCTGCGATACAGGAGTGTCGTATGAGACAGCCCTCGCCGTTCGAGAAGGACATCGTTGGCAGGAAGCCTCGGTGCAAAGAGAATGCCGAACACATTATAACAAAGAACACATAAGCTCCTTGACGCCACAGTCTCTGCTCTCGTGATGTCGCAGAGAGATTTCCTCGTCGCTTGTCGTTTTGAGATTGACCGTTTCCCTAGCGGAGTAGCTACAGCACTGCGTTTTTCAGTGCACTCAGCACTTTGGGATCCTAACATAATGATTTTTTTATTTATTATTATTTCCCTTTCGGTTCTCCGAGTTATGTGCTCCGCTACCGTCATTTCAGCTTCCCGGCTTGTGGATCTATGCCGGTGACCCTGACTCTTCTGCGGATCTTCGCAATTCTTCTTTGATTACGTCGTATTGAGATAATCTAAGCATCGTGCTCCTTCGGAATCCTTTCGAGAGACTGACGACCGCGACTGACTGTGGACATGTACCGGTTGAAATGGTGACGGATCACGCATTTCTGCGAGGAAACGCTTGTTCACCGTTTATGACAGCTGAGGGAATATAGTTTGTGGATGATTGTTGGCGTGGGAATGTCACGACAGAAATAATTATGTTGCTTTATCGATATTTTATATTAAATAAAGTTCGTTGTAAGTGGTTGTAGTTTCAGCACACATCGAGCGTAATAGAACAGCAGATCGGCGGCGCTGCACCTGCCTCAACATTTTTATTAAAACCTGAATCGCTTCCGATAAAATTTTATCTGGACATAAATTTGAAGTAAAACACACTTCTGTTTGCTTTGTGATTTCGGACGCAATTATTTAAATATTTATGAAGTTGCACCCCTTTCTGACAAAATATGTACCTAACCTTCTTTTGTTTGATTTTTATTCTACTCATAGCTATGAACGTAACTTATCACATCACGCATAAATTGACTTAAAGGGCGACGCTTTTACAGTTCGAATCTGCTGTAACTTTAAACTTATGAATCAATAAATAGCATCCTTGCAATGAAAATAAGTCACTGAGAAATTAGCTTATCTCATATTATGCGAGTGTGTACCGTAGCACGTACCTACTGAGGTGACACCGGGGGCAAAAGCTAGTTAGTGGTTTTCTTCTGTTCACCAGCGATCATGTCAAACTTTCTTATAAACTTCAAAGGCCGAGGACTCGGGGAGGTTGAGGGGGAAGAGAGGAATACCGAACGAGATAAAGGGTTTTTCTGGAAGGAATGCAAAGGAGTCAAAAGGGTGATTAAAGTTGGTATCTAAAATTATCATCTATTAACAATGAGGAAAGTTTAAGCTTTTCAGTTAATAATAATTTTTATCTATCTAACAATCTGCAGATCGAATTTTATTTTTTAAATTGATACTGATTATGAATTAATCATTGAAGTGTGCGTGAACTGTTTATGGTCCAGATTTGACGAAGGAATCTATTTCTAAAAATCGCCAAAAAGTAAACAAATACGTGCTGAATGTAGAACTTCCTCGTTTTTTTAAGTCGGTTAATAAACACAAATTTCAAAATCGGGAATAGTTTCATAGTCAAAAATCAAATCATCTGGGGTGCAAAAATTTTTTGCACCCAGTTTTGTCTTTACCTACTTCTAAAGAGTTTTTGTAAAACGCAAAGCCAAAAGCGAGTCATTTGGTGGATAGAAAATAAAAAGCCACGTAAGAAGTCCATTAAATCATCATCTGGTTTATATAAATGATGGTCATTACTGGTATACCCAATATGTTAGTAAATAAAGAATAAATAATAAAGAAAGACTAAATCACCGAACAAAACTTTCTTATATTATGTTGTATCGTTGTTGTATGTTTCGTTGTATATTATATTACTGGGTTGTTCTGCGATGGGTGCACGTTAATGAGCGAGCCCGCCGTAAACTAGGATTAACGACTCCGAGAACAAGCTCTCTCAGTTCATGTAACTGCTTTTCACCGCAAACGATAGCTATACCTAATATTTTCATATTATCAAGAAAGAGTAATATTTAAGTATTTTTTTCCAATATAAAAAGGATTAAATAAATCGTTAGTCAATGCAAATTTTAATTAATTTTATTACGTAGCTAATATTGTTGATTCTGAAAAACTTTTAATAGATGTAGATAATAGGTTCCGTGGGAAACGTTTGCTTTTACAATTTCTATTCGCAAGCGAGCTGAGCGAGAAGAGACAATCATCAACACGAGCCTGAACATGCGATGTTTAGTTTAAAAGCACGACAGTTCAATAACTAGTAGACATGAAATGTAAAAAAGATATCTACCGCTGCTGTTTTCTTTGTGCGAGACACCATTCGTAATTTATTTGCCGCAATAAGTGGTTCGCTTGTCGCATCCCAGCCTGAACATTTTCCAGAGGTTGCAATAATAGCTCTATTTCAATGATGTAAAGTTTATATTTATAACTGTAATATTAGAGACTAAAATAATAAAACAAACTTTTCAGTGATAGTTTTATTAGAGGCAAAGTTTTAATGTAAACTGTGTGGGTGACACCGCGAAAACTTTATATTATTTGAAATAAGAGAAAAAGATACGGCATACTCGCAGCAACACTTTACTTCATCGAACACTGAACACTGCATGAAATCAGATATTGAATTTTCTCACGGAGAAACGATTTAGAAATTTTTGTAGGGTTCCCTGAGTCCCCAGTGTTACGAAAAATATATATCTACTTGTACATAAAATAACATAACAACTAACAATATAATATCAGCGTGTTGGATTTATTTTTAAAAATTCCTTATCGGCCTTCATCGATTAACTCGAGAGCCTGGATCTTGTTAAGCTTTCTCAGCGATACTGATAATGAAGATCTCGAGATACCTTCAGTGGCACTAGGGGATGCTAGATAATCATTATTCGGTGTGTACGAGCTGTGGCCTATATCTTGGTCACTGGAGAGCCTCGTGCTCTCGAACTGTGATTTCGTCTAAATGCAATACACCTTCGAATTCAAAATTAATTTACAAATTAAATTCTAATTCGAACTATAATAACAAGTACAATACGATGTCGGCCAACCTGTGGCTCTTCGATCGACACTGTAGCACAGATTCGATTCGGAAAGCAGTACCAGGAAGTAACTCAGCAGTTGAAGGGCACAGGGAAAAAAGGAGCTCATCGACAATTTTACGTTTTTTGAATGAATTAGGTATACCATTAATTATTTATTATTTACCAACCCAATCTTTTAAAATAACAATCTATTATGTTAATTATATACTGTTCCTTTTTTATATGGGTACAAATCATATTCTAGTACAGTTGTAAGTGTAGAAATTGAAATTTTAGGTTTAATTCTTTGATTACTTGAGACAATGAGAATGTTAATGAGCTCCTTCTTTTCCTGTGCCCTTCAGTTGTTATTTTCAAAATAAAGTGTCAGAATAGCTAGGTATAAGAAAATATTCTTGTGGACAATCTGGGTAGGCGCCAGGCGGGCGGTGGCCAGCTACGGCCGAATTCGATGAATATATTCTCGAACTGTGTGGTTAGTTTAAGTTTTGATAGTATACTTCATCGAATCTTCGACATCGAGCTTCTTCATACATCTACAGCCAGCGCCCCAAGCGGCGAGCGGCGGACCTAAAAGTGATCGAGTATTTCCGAGTATGAGCTTACACGTTACGGTCGTGTGACGTCACCATCGAGAATTAAACACGTCTTCGAACAAAGATACGGAAAGTATTGCTATTTGGCAGTATGAGTTACATGTTTGACATCTCACAACCCGAAAATGACGTCATTTTCGAGTTGTGACACGAGACGATACTCGAATTGCAATTCACCGAAAATATTCCGTGAGAGCTTGGTGATATACGAACGAAATGTTGAAAAATAATTAATTTGAAGAGTTCTAGGACCCACGAAGACGTGAATAATGATCACAGAGGCTGTGAAAGCTAACCGCCGGGAAGAGGAGGAGAAAAGTTTGACTTAGAGGCGTTAATAGTGTTGTGCTTCTCGGACAAAGTGTAGGGCACCAGAAGACGAAGAAAATCACCTATGCGATGGACCCATCAAATAAAGTCTACGATGGGCGGTCAATTGCACAAGTGTACGAGGCTGTCGGCCAGAAGGGAGAAGTGGCGAAAGCTCGTGAGGCGATTCACATCTACTGCTAAAGACGTCACTTCGTTGATGATCACCACCTCTCTGGCCAGAGTGTCACGAAGACGAAAAGAATCTCAGATGAAGCATTTTGTGCAAAAATTCCCAACGGATCCCGAAAAGTGCTTATTCAATGGAATAACATAGTTTTTTTTTTAAATAAACTTTACAAAGTGATTTAGAATCGTCTAGAGAATCTAGCACTATCTCTAACTCTTACAACCTAATAGGTTCAAAAAAGTATCACTGGTGAGTGGTGACGAAGATAAGTACCTACCTATCACCCTATGGTCGATGGGGTCCCTAGGAGCTGGAGTGGCGACCCCGCACCGGGGAGCGCAGTATTGGCGGACCCCCCACTAGGTGAACCGACGATATCGAGTCGCAGGGAGCCGCTGGATTCAGGTGGCGCAAGATCGAAACCCGTGGAAGTCCATGCAAGAGACCTTTGTCCAGCTGTGGACGTCTGTCGGTTGATAAAGAAGAAAAATGCAGGTTGCACCATGTTACTTATTACAGGATCACTATAGACCAATATAAGCTGTCAACTAATACCAAGTATGCAGGTGCTAGGTGGAGCTCGAATCATACTTAAATATTATCAAGATTTTCATAATAAGATAGATAGGTTATATATGTATAAGAATAATTACCAAACCAAATGTAAAAATAAATTTATAATCTTTATTGTTTCAACTTTCATTTTAACTGCCCAATTCTGTCCTAAAATGTATAATTTATAGCATACCTACTTAGCTTATTTATCTATTAAAAAGAAATAATATAAGTATTTGAAACACTAGCTGAAGCCCGCGACTTCGCATTTTTAATTCCGCCGGGAACTCTTATTTTCCGGGATAAAAAGTAGCCTATGTGTTATCCAGACTAATCTATTTCTGTGCTAAATTTCAGCCAAATCGGTTCAGCCGTTGCGGCGTGATTAAGTAACAAACATCCATCCATAATTTCGCATTTACATTATTAGCAGGATTCTCTGTAATAAACATGTTAGTACTAATATACTAACATGATTGACTAATTTCAATGATAATATATAATTAAATCATATTATGTTGTATTCACTAAGTAGATATAGGGTCTTGACTTCATTCATGTGGATATATATTGTTTTTAGGAACCTTTCTTGTATGAAAAGTAGCCTAGTAGAAACTTTCATATAATAATAATACTTATAGTCTGGTCAGATGGTCTGCATTAGCAATTAAACTGTATAGCATCCATACTTTTCTTGCAGTGCATCTGCCAAAACAGCATTATCAAAATCGGGTCAGCCTTTTGACCTTTTTTAACCATGACCAACAGACACAAAAATTTAAACTTAAATGTTTAAGACAGTTTATTTATTATAGATAGACTGCCATTTCAAAATAAATGCCTTTGTTCAGCATCAATTTACCTGTATAATATAATTAAGTAGACTTTGTATGTAGGTATAGATTAAAATAACTTGAATGTACATATAAATGAATAGAAATGGTTTGTAAATAAATTTATTTATTTATTCATGTAGTAATTAGTATAAATATAAAACAAGAATGGGTCTATTACAGAATATAAACAATTTATTTTATTTATTAAGCAACCATAACAAATTACATTAGATTCTCTGACATGAATTCTCAAAGTAAAAATTACATTCCATCCCATTATAACGCTGTATACTTGCACTAAAATGATTATAAAGTAGGTGTAGGTAGGAATGTGCTGTGCCCCTGAGTGGTATAACAAGCGGTGAAGATGCAGAAGACCTGCTGACTGCTATGCTTTTTCCAGCCTAAGGGCCTAAGGGCTATTCCAGCCTAAGAGCTGAATAGAGAGATGCAAATGTATACCCATTCTTCTGGTATAATAGTGTAAGTAGGTACTAGCCACTAGTTGCGTAGGTTATACTGGAAAAAAAGAAAAAACATATCCCATAAGCTATTTAATCATTAGTAACTAGCTGATGCCAGCAACTTCATCCGTGAGGATTTAGTTTTTCAAATCCCACAGAACTACGATTTTCCAGGATAAAAAGTTTAGCCTTTGTCACTCTCCAGGTCCTCAACTGTACACATGCAAAAATTACATCAATCCGTAGCTCTTTTGCAGCATAATTGAAGGACAAATCAACAAACAATAACACTTTCACAATTATAAAAAAATTAGTAGGATTGGTACGGAGAATGACATCACAATATATCAAAACAACATAACATTGTTCTTTAGTGTAGGAAATCTTAATATTTTATAGGTCTAATAAAAAAATTAAGTAGGTATGCTTACTTCAACAAATACAATAGTTTATTTTGTTTACCACGCATTCTTTAAACCAGTCATTTCTCAACACAGGATGTGTTGAGCTACACAACTGGACAGCCGCCGTGAGTCAGAGTCACAGAATCAAACGAAGTTTAGGGTCTCCTCTCGAAATGAGAGGATTAGGTCATAAAATAGTACAATTACATACCTATTAGTTTACAAGATGATGCTTGATTTTAATTTTTCCATTCCAATTCAGTTGGTCAGTTTGCGTAAGCCCGGACAGTTTTAAATCAGCTAGGGTTATGAAAATTATTAACTTGGTGGACAGTAGATACTGGATTAGTGCGAAAATAATTGGTGGCGAATTTTGAATTCAAACACAAACTGTTTACAAACACCACTTACAAAACTATTACAAACTCGTCAGAGTTATCAGAGTATTATATTCCTTGATTACAAATTACCACTAAATATATATAACATTTTTCGGTTTTGTATTCCGTTCACAGATTAGGTATTAGCAAAGAGAATGTAATCACTCCGTGGGTATTAGTTACTACGTAACAGATGCGACAGTGACTTTTTCCATCTAGTTTCCAATTGTTTCGTTTTGGCGCTGCTGTAGCTTTGCAGCTGAATTGACAGGATAGGGCTTACCCGAGTCGATAACTCGTTTAGTCATTATCGATACTTTAGTGATGTACTTCTATCGATAACAAAATAATGTAGGAATTTCTTAAATATTTAAAATAAAAAATAAAAAATCAAACAACACTTATTTACTTACACTTATTTATTTAAAACTTTTATCCTTAATTTAAAACATTTATACTTCAGATATG
This sequence comes from Hipparchia sbordonii, assembly GCA_038048805.1. NCBI lineage: Eukaryota > Metazoa > Arthropoda > Insecta > Lepidoptera > Nymphalidae > Hipparchia > Hipparchia sbordonii. The sequence goes on from CM076106.1 coordinate 14,938,185, forward strand.
CTATCTCTTGAATATCAGCCATTTTTGATCTGTATTTTTCTTCTATGACCCCTTTTAAGATTTTATTTAAGATATTGCACCAATTGTGCACATGTAATCTTATTTTATGTTTTAAAAATATGTTTTTTAATAATTCTTTATGGGTGGAACAACACCCCAACCAGAAAAACCTCAAACGAGTGTTTAAAGCAGCTTTTAAATTTGTGCCAATATTTTTTTATGCCCATTCTCATTTAGATAATTATGTATAAACGTACTCGCATCCCTGTACAAAATTACAAAATTTTTGCTAGGATATGCTAAATTATTATTTTTTAACAGTTAGTCTTCCCTGAACAAATTTTATCATCCATAGAGTTGCTTGTGTAAGTTTTTAAACAATTGATTATCAATCTGGGATAAAAATACTCTATGTTATAATTTTTAAATAATAATTTAGACAATCTTATAAAGCTCCCTAAGGTTCTGATCCAACTTTCTAGGGATGGAACACGCACTAGTCGAGGTTTTCCTGTTTGTATTGCTAGTTTACTAGTAGTGTCTTCAAATGTTAATTGTTTCAATTTTATAATGGCTTCTGTCCAAAACTTTATAAAACAAATTCCTTTTCACTGCTTTACGCAGTTTTCCTTTCGCTGCACCGCCTGGATAGCAATTGACACTATCAAAAAGTTTGTCAAAAAATTCTAAAACTTCTGCTGTTGTCTCCATACTGCTTGTCTTTCCAGTGTGTAAGTTATCTGAAAAATATTAAATAAAGATAGAAATGAGTAAAGTATGTAGATTGAATTTTTTTATAATTAACCATCATCTATTTAACCAGTAATATTATTCTTAACATTAACTATAAAACATGGTTGATTTGTGACTAATATTCTTGTAAATTATGCTCTTTACATAGAAATAGAGATAATTATATAATAATTCAGCCAAATCGGTTCAGCAGAGTTATAAATAGTGTAACTAGCACGTCTTTCTTTTATAAATATAGATTATTATATTATAGGCATCGGGTACTCTTAATAATTGTATGCTAATTCAGTCATACTTTATATACTTACTGAGTGCATTAGTGTATTTTAGCATTGCAGCGGTTCAAGCACTAAACACCTGAGGAGCAACGCTGACTTTTATTTTTTTTATTTTGTCAGGGTTTACATGATGTGCAGTTAATTTTGGCAATGTCCTTGTGTGCCCTAATTTACCCAGAGATTATGCCCAGCAATATTGATGGTACCATCTGAAAAGAAAATAAAGTAGTTTAATGTTGGCATTCTATTTATTATAAGCTTTTTAATACTTAAGACTAAATCTCTATTTTTTATTTATTAGGGTTTCAAAGTGCAAGAGCAATTTTGAAAAGATCAAGATCATGACTGTTTATAGGCCACCTTCAATACTAAAATCTTCAAACACCTTTAAAAAGAGAACTGTATAAATGAAACACTCTTACCATCTTTGATGTTCTGAATGATTCGTTCTCGTACTGTGTTCTCCCTAAAAGCTTTGATTGCTGTTCTAAATGTTGATCCTTGGTCACATACACAAATTTCTTAAGGAATCGTTCCCGGGAAAACAATAAAGCTTATGCGTCTCATTAGTTGAGGTTCAACCACCGACACAACACTTAATTGGTCCCACGACGATACTTTCACGTTTCGCGACCACAATCCTAACAACCAAGATGCAAGCACGTACAAAATAATATTGTAATCTTTGCACGCAAACGTAGGAGAATTTGAAAATAATAAAAACAAATAACGACTGAAGATGGCGAGCAAAGATAATACAATGGCGAGTGGTACCGGGTGGTACCTATGTCTGTGGCTAAGCGAACGATTGCAGCGCCAAAACGACACATTTTGGAACTAAGCTGTCATAGCCCTGATTCCGTTATCTTTATGTTTAGAACTTTTTGTTGATATTTAGGGAGCCACAGACACTTAAATCTGTTTGTGGTTTTTAATGACTTAGGTCATAGAAAAAATATCCTTTAGTAGGTAATAGAATCTGCAAAGCGTGGGCACGCAGTGAGAGACAATAAATTGTGACTGTGTCTCATTCTATCTTGTTTGACTTTTCTATACTGCATCTCTTTCGTGTACAACACTTACATCAACTCTTAGGTCTTATGTCAAATTACCATAGACAACCATACCATAGATTGTATGATGTACTGACACTTCCCAACATATATATAGTCTATGCTGCCACTGTGATGCCGTCAATGACGTCACAAAACGATGCAAAAAATGTCAAATTGGATAAGATGGCAGCGTATACCTGTCTCGCTTTTTCTGCAAATGTGTAAGAGAGACAACAAATGTCAGGCTTTTGACCTTCGTATTGTCGAATAGTTTACTCATAATGCCTACTTGACAGACTCGTGGTACCAAAGTGACATAAACTATTCACGCAGTGAGTAGTTTGTGAGGAAACTTTACGGAGCTCGAAATTGTAGTAAAAAATCTTAAACTAGGCACACTGCCCCTCGTCTCTACATTAACCGTTTCGTTGCGACCGCGTGTGTGTCCCGGGCACGGCGCGGCGTCCGCCGACACTCGAACGGTACTATCGAACGGGCGTCCAGACCCGGGGCAGCTGTGCTGTATGCCGGGCCGGGGACTGTTGCTTGGAATTTATTGAAAGTGGAAATTACGAAAGCGACCACTATTCTGAATAGCTCCTGTATAAATATTTCACAGCGCGCGCTCGTCGGGACCTACTTTTTAAGGTTCCGTAGTAAAACTAAAAGAAACCCGCATAGACGCGCCAAATCCGTCCTTCTGTCCGTCTGTCCGCGGCTCGGCGCAGAGACTGTTGGTACTAAAGAGCTGTAATTGGCAGCGGCGGCGGCAGTGCGGGCGCGGGCCGACACACCGCCGACACCTAGCGTCGCGACTCGCGCCACTCGAGTACCGACAACTTAAGCGATGAAAGGTGGACGACCGACCCAAGGCAGAGAGACGAATGCTATCGCGGGAGTCATCTATTTGTCAGGCTCGTCGTGACTAACGCTGACTGTAAACAAACTTAACGTTAACGTTAATCCCTTAATCCCCATAATTAATCAGCTTCCATAGCCTAATCTTAATGGCTCTTAATCCCGCGGCCGCCCAGAGAGTGTTCGCCGAACGTCGTAAGGAATACTTAAATAAAAATTCTTTTCAAAAAACCGACTTCAAACGCCACTATAGGTACTAGCTTTTTAACTACAAAAATGAAAGGAGTTAATTAAAAGCAAAAGATCAGTTTACGTCGAACGCGTCGAGCGCGAATCATTCTCGCGCGCTCTCCTCGGCCGGACCTCGGCCGGACGTCGGCCGGACCTCGGCCGGACGTCGGCCGGACGTCGGCCGGACGTCGGGACGGTGGGGCAATATTGTTAATCGATATATTTCCTTCTCGATATTGCTGCTGATAGATTCTGATATGTTCTTGTCCTGAATTCAATAGCTCAACGGTCAAAGCCGCAGACTGAGAACCTCGACATCCACGGTGCGATCCCCATCCGTTGCTTGATCATTGCAAAGACGTGCCGCCGGGCGATTTAGCGTTCCGGCACGATGGCGTGTAGAAACCAATTTGGAGTATGGGTCGAATCTACACTGCCATAGCCTGCCGAGTTAGCCCGCTACCATCTTAGACCGTATCGTCACTTACCATCAGGTGAGATCGCAGTCAAGGACCATCTTGTCATTGAATAAAAACAAAAAATAAGCGAAAATATTCTGGGGGAGAGGAGAACATCAGTCGCGTAGTCGTGTACGGCATGGCTAGTAAAAAGTTGTCATTCGCTAAAGGCTCAAATCGCTTCAGGGGTGTCGAAAGGTTCCACCGAGCCGATATTCACGGGCGCAGCGATGGCTCCTCGGTACAAACAAAATTGAGACAACAAAATTGAGAGGCAAAACAATGTTATCTGGATTTGGGTGTCATCCAGCGGTGGGCGATGCGGCGATGCGGCAAGTGCGGCGTGCGCTGCGGGTGGCGAGCGGGCGGCGAGCGGGCGTCTGCGGTGCGCACGGCTGCACGGCTGCACGGCTGCACGGCTGCAGCGGATGTTAGGCAACATTCGATAACAGTGCGATTGAACTCAACTGTTAAGAATTCAGTCTGCAAATAGTATCTCTATAGCGAGTAGGTACCGTGATACCGTCTCGATGTTCGCCGTGATAGAATAGAATAGAATAGAATAGAATAGAATAGAAATATTTTTTTATTCAAATAAACTTTTACAAGCACTTTTGAATCGTCAATGAATCTACCACTGGTTCGGAATGCCTTTCCTGCCGAGAAGAGCCAGCAAGAAACTCGGCGGTTGCTCTTTTCAAAAAAATAAAAATTTTACAATTGTTATTGAAACTATGCTATGTATTCAGTGCTTCCACGATGAATTTTCCTGAGTACACTGTACAATACAAGTAGAAATAAATACAATACAAATACAAATAAATACAATTCAATACATATTAACACAGGCAGGCAAAAGCAGACCCATTCCCGTTGGTGGCACCCGTTCACGAGCATAACGCATGATCCAGCCATTGCTTCGCTCAACCATATTTGAGGGAACGTTACAACCCGCACCACACGACACCACCACAGAAACTTTAAAGAGAGCATGACATACTTAGGCTACCCATAAATAGATAAACTCAATAATTTATTTATGAATGTAGCAGACTTTACCGTACACGTAAAAGAAACAGGTAAAGGCGTAGGCTTTAGCTTAGTAAAGATTCATGATAGCAGCTGCTAACTATTATAAGTCTACGGCTTAGGCGCTACGACTTAGAAATTATTTATTTCGCGTAGGCCACGTGTACGCGAACCTGTGGCTCTCATGAGTTATGACACGTCGAGACTCTACCGTCGTCGGTTCGGAAATCAAATTCAAACAAGTCAAAATATTATAAACTTAAACAATTTTATTACTTATGTTGAGATCTATAGAGCGTGCTCTGACTCAGCTCAGACTTAACATAGAGGTTTAAACGAGACTTAATCTGTCTCGTTTTAACTCTGTCTCGAGTTTGAGCCGAGGGAGAGTGCGGTCTATAGATTTCCGCCTCACTCCTCGCGATACGGATTACCTACCTCTGTCCGAACGCTCAATTCGAGCTAATAATAATTTGGAGCTAGGGATTATCTGTTTCTTCGTACATTTTTGTTGACCGCAGACTAATGTCGCCAAGATGGGCAAGTGACTACCGAGTCCCACAGGTACTTGCTCGTGAACTGTAGTAACTGGCTGGCAGTTAGTTGTTGCGCTCCGTGGAGGTCGACTGTAGCTCCGAGTTGTAAACTAGGCACGGCTCCACTCGACTGCAGCAACTTGGGCCGAAGCGCGCCCGCTCCCCGCCCCCCGCCCCCCGCCGCCCCCCGCCCAACGATCTATTCCCAACTTGCTAGTAGGTGAGCTGCACTCGAGAATTAATTACAAGTTTTCTTGTTTTTGCTTTATTATGCCATTAAACTGTCACACCCCTTCTACCGAGTCAACCCGCTTCCGGCAGACTGCGTCGTCGTCAGCGCTTGACTCTCTCGTGACGTGTAACTCGTCCAGTTAACGGCAACGTTGCTATAGATACATTTCTAGATAGTATAGTATGTAGATGACAAATCAATACGTTTTTTCTCACTCCTTATTTAAAAATGACCTTCGTGACAGATTGCTGCATAACTATTTACGATAACTTGAAAAGGTACACGCAGGGCTTGCATAAGAATAGTACTGTCAACATTAAACAACATGAGGAAATTCCGTGCTCTAACCTCTTCAGCTGTCGATGCAATGGTCTGGCTGAAGAGTAACGTTCGGCTGTGACCCTTTCTCTACGATCATGTGTAATAGAACTGAAGTAGTACCCTCCTACGTAAGATTAATAAAAAATGTATTAAAAACAGATATCGCAATATCACGCAATTCACAGGACCGGAGAGCGATTCCTTGTGCTGAAACATTTTCATTCTAGACATATTCTAGGTGTATATCTAGAGAAGTAGTTTCAGCGTTTGACCATTATCTAAACCGGAGAGAAAGCGGGCCAACTTTGAACGCTTCGTTCCTTAAATATCCAATATCGCGATTCAAAACCGATATTCCCGAATCTTGCGTCCAATGTTGAGACTATCTCGCTAAATGTCTCGTACAGTATTATATACTGGTTACGATACATTTTCAATTTGTATAGCGATGTTGCCGCATCGCCGTCGTTACATTATCATCTACAGACTCATTGTGCCGTGGCAATAAGAGCCGGAATCGCAGAAAGCAGCTGCATCATTGTAGCTACATTATACGAGTCGAGAAGACTCGAACACTTGCTAATGGTTTTTAAGAACAATATTTTTCAATAACAACGATTTTCCGCATTTTGACGGCAAATTCTTATTTCGGCATTAGTCAGTACTGTCTCGCTATGCTTTGTAATTATTCATTGCTGGGAGTTGTGGCCGCTTTTATTCTATCTCACAGTGGAGGAGGTTTTTTTGAGACATGTCGGATAGTCGTAAAACAGAAGAACCTGCCAAAAGTTGTACTTGAGTGTTTTAAGTGCAAAACACCGCCATTAAATCGACTTAGGAGATTTCAGGAGAAGATTGACAAAAACGTACAAACAAGCACACAAAATACTGTCTCCGGTCCTTCGTGGGAGCTCGTGGGTAAAGGGATTATAACCATACGGGATGGCAGAAAATGATAATTTTCAGGAAATGGACGGAATGCGGCGCCCGATAATACGTAATGCGAGCCGGAGGCGGTGTGGAAGCGCTATAGAGGCGCCACCACACGTGACTGGACTTCGAGAAGTGCGTCCGAGTAAAAACAAATTACTTCAATATCATTGGTAGGTATGCGTGTCGCGCAAACTGTTCTGCACCACAATAAAGCATTCATTGTGAGTGCAAATAATCTAGCTACATTTTCTTTTGAGCACAATCTAAATCCTAAATTAAATTGACTGGACTTAATCTAATGCTGTCCTTTTTCGCAGGGAACATTGTAAAAGAGATAGCACTAGATGTACACCTGTTAGTTACTTTTAGATCAGATATTGTGTACAACAGAATTACCTAGACACATTAACCGTTTTCGTGAAAACTTTAAAAAACTAAGATTTGGGATACAAAATAGGGGGGAGGGAATGATTTCTCGACGTGTTTCTACTTCTACATTGAGTCATATACAAGCTACATGCATGCCAAGTTATATGCTTTCTTCCGGATGCGACCGTATTTCCTTAACTATATCCTTAAGCTAAGAACCCGTACTATAGCTCCTAGAATTTTTGAAATACAAAATAGCCAGAGTTACGGCTACCGGACGCAAACGCTTTATTATATTGTCCGCCTTCCGTGTATTCAGGTCTCGTTCCCGGCTGAATTCCCCCGGAATACTCCCAGGTATTTGCCGTCGGACCCGGGGCGGCCCGGGGCGGCCCGGCGGAGACAAAATCTCATTTAATCCAACGAGTTTTGGTTGTTGTCTACGAGAACGTTTTATCGAGGAAAAGAATGTTCATTTAGCCGGCGCTCGGCGCTTTGAATCTGTCCGAAGGAATGTCGTTTTCAGCAGCTCTGAATAATAAAGCCATGAAAAATTGATCAACGCCGAGAAGAGCTCAGCGCGAGGACAAAGGCGATACGGAGATCCGCGGACTGAAACTGCGAGCTCAAATATCTACCTGGATAATATTATAGTTCCAAAAAAGTAGAAGTTTCTTAATTCGGCTAGTTCTTTTTTGTTTTTTAAGAGACGATCCTACGAGGGTGAGATACAAACTTCTAGGGTTACGAGTATGTATACCCATACTATTTGATGCGAGTTATGTTTTAAAGAGCACAGAGAGAGAGAGAGTTGTTGTTAGGTGCACGACAGAATGGAATATTTTTCATTTTATTTATGCAAGAAACTGAGAAATGGATAAGAAGATTTGATTGATGAAGTAAATAATAATTAAGTATCAATAGTTTTCAAATCTCAATATTTACTCAAAGAGTATGCGATAAAGAATAACGGTCCCGGATCAATTTAACCTCTCCACGGTCTCCGATGGGTCGGCCCGGCGCCGGACCGTCACAGCGGCCAACGTTAGCGGAGGATTTGACTAATCGACTACACAAGAGATTGCACGAACACAAGTTTACTCTCTATTCAGTCACAATCGCCCAATGACGATCCGACCCGACCGGACAGAGGTCGGACGCAGGACCGGAGGCTTCGCGCTCTCTCCGAGGCACGGGGACTTCCCGACTCCGGGTCGCTCCTGACAGTTTCTTGACATGAAACAACAATCATTTTCATAGTAGGATACGTAGGATCCCGTGATCTGCGTCCGAACAAGCTAGCCACTAAACCATTGAGGTGGTCGACGGGTCTACTCTACTACGCATTTCGTAAGACGATGTTCTAAAGCACGCAACATCCCCCCCCCTCTCCCCCCCTCCGCCCGCGCCCGCTCACACGCGTGATACACACGTGTCACCGGCTTAGCTCGGTATCGCCAATAAATCAAGCGCTATCCGAACAGAGACCGATAAATCACATTACGTCGTCAATTTATTTTTCGATGCCGAATGGTAATTTATGGAGGTATTATATAGGTAGTATATTGTATTTAATTGGCACATGTACTATCAAAATTGTCTCAAAAAATAAGCACGATAATGTCCTTGAATCTATACTAACAAAATTATTATCAAGCTGTCTCCTCGAATGTCAAATCGGTTCACCGGGTTAGGCGTGAAAATGTATAATAGCTTTCACGATTAGGTAACATTTATTCATAATATTTCAAATTAAATTCAAGTTTCAAAATTATTTATTTCATGTAGGCCAACCTGAGGCCAACTTGTAACTCTTATGACACGTCGAGACTACCATCGGGCATCGGTTCGGAGCAGATTCAGGAAGTAAATGTGAATAGTGAACGCTGTTACATTCAAGCCTAACCCGGTGAACCGATTTTAATATTCAAGGAGAAAGCTCGATTCCTGCGGAAGGGCGACATAGGCATTACTTATTTAATAAATTCACATTTTATCTTTTTTAAAAAGCTTTAGCTGCGGGCATTAAGTATGAAGATCATAGATCAATTTGTCGATAAATAATTGCAGGGATAACGAATATTATATCGGTTAGGTACATTTCTAAATCTAAACTAGCTTTCGCCCTTGACATCGTCTGACTTAAAATCTGGTCAAGATCTGGTGGCCAAATTTGTATAAAAGTTCAAGCAAGTTTAAGCTAGTTGTAAATTTTAACTCAACTCGGTCCAATGATAATATTCGCGCGGTGCGCCCAACTAATACCCAGAAACTTTGTACAATGAAATTAGCCTAATTGTTACACGAGTAGCACGCCGCGGGACCGACGCGCCAGCCGCGCTCTCGAAACCATCACCGAAGGCGGCGGCCGCCGAGCGCAGCGAGCGCGCGACCACTCCGGCAGGTAATTAAGGACTCCCTCCGGAATATGAATTTAAAATTCAAGGAACTGCAGGAAGCAAAGTTTGTTCAACAGACGTTCAGAGTAATAACTTACTTAGATTACTAATTTATTTTTCTTCGTTTTCATTCTATATCGAATCATACCTACTTACATTTCCATGTAGCTAATCTTTGCTAAAATAATAAAGCGGAAGAGTCTGTTTGTTTGTTTATTTATTTTCTTGCACG